>JAHHFK020002333.1:0-600000 GCA_024533555.2 Aedes koreicus | reverse complement strand
CAACAAAATCATCCAAAATAATTTGATGCTTTTCTGGATCCGATTTTGAAATAGTTCCGACTTCAAAACGAACTCCTCGACTAATTTCTGCGTATGTTCCGGAATGATGTCACGAGTAACGAGTACTTAAAGTCAAATTAAAAACAAAAATCGGACCAATTCTAAATTTCTTGCAATTCCAGGAATTTCGGAAGCCACTGAAAACACTGATGAATATAATTTCAATATAGAATCGACTATGAGAATAGTTTCAAGAAATATCTAGGGAAGTCTTAGAAACTTCAGTAAATTCTAAGTAGAAACTCAAAATTACTCCAAGACTGTCGGTTCAAAAGGATTGATATTCTGAATCAAGTTCCAAAATGTTGGTGCTATCAAGATAAATTTAGAAAAATGTCTAATGTCACCGTATGCGTGACAATGTTTGCACCATTGAGCAATGTCAAAATTCAAAAAAATCTCAAAAATTTCGGTTTCGATTTTTTTTTTATTCGAAACGGGGATGTTTCTGAGAGTCTCAAACTATGTTAATCTTCGATCGAGTTTCCACTTGCTGCAATTACGGCCTCAGCACGCTTTCGGTACGCACGGCAGGTCCTAAAAATGTAGCCTGGATCCAGTTCTCTCCAGGTACGGGTCAATGTTTGTCTGAGGCCTGCTATACTCGGGTGGCGTTTAGAACAGACATTGGCCTTCATGACGCGCCATACAGAGTTATCCAGCGGATTAAGATCGGGGCTGGATGGTGGCCACATATCCTTCGCCCAGAGCGGCAAATGTTCCTGCAAACACTTCTGAGTGCGGTTCGAGGTGCCGACATCTTGTTGAAATACAACATTTGGCTTCGGACTGGTCTTTGATCCATGGAACATACTTACTTAAAATCCCGATATAGACCTCCGTGTTTACTATGTCACCTTCTGGAATGAACACCGCGTTAATTTGTTTGCCATCGGAAGCAACCAATCCAAACACCATAACACTAGCAGAATAACGTCGGCCACATATTTTACCGGGAGAGAACAAATATAGCGATCGGTTCGGGAATTTGATACTGAATCGAAGGTTAACATGCTCTCGTCGGTGAACAGGATAACCGGATTTTTCGATTGAGGAATTTCAAGAATTCTTACATCGCTCGACTCGTAGCTCCAGGAAGCGGTTGGTAATCATGTGAATTTTTTTCCGTGCCCTCGACCTCGCCTCGCAATCTTACTTTACGATCTTTCGTGCCGTAAAGTCGCTGTTTCCGTGTTCCTTCGCCATTTTCCTCATTGAACGCACTGGATACGCCCGAATCTTCCCTTTGATGGCAGCGATAGTTCTCGGACTCCGTGTCCTTTCTTTTCTCGGTCTTAGACCCCTTTCACGGTCCACCGGGAAACTCCCAGGGCGATTGAAATGTATTTTTGCGATACAAATCACGAATACGGTGCTACTTCGTCATAGTGCAACTGCCAAACTAAAGAAATCGGCTTCTTTTACTTGCAGCCTACGATGGTAATTATAGCTTACGTATATGCAAAGAAAACCAAGGAATTGTATGCACAGGTGAAACGGGAACCTTATTTGTACGATGGTGCGAACATTATCATGCATACGGTAGCAACGAGTAGTGACTCCAAATTCTACTTCAAGGAAGTTCGAAAACGAAATCAAAGTTCTTTCGGAGCCAAAATCCATGATAATCTTCTAATTTCAGAAGTTTGAGAACATTTGGTTAAATCATCTATGTTCAGTTTGAAAAAAATGGTTGACTTGGAATATTATGTCGGGTGATTTACATAGGACTTTTAGAATCATGTATTAACGAAAATTGACGAAAATCTCAAGTGAGTGCTATGGAGAAAGGCATGTTAAAATTTAATTCAAACAAAGTCATAAGCGAAAGTGATCAGAGCGTTCAATTCATTTCAGGCGGTAATCCAAGGCTATTCTGTGCAAATAGTCAAATTAACTCGGAATTCCGTCTGATGCCAGCAGTTCTAAAAATAATCGGATAATGT
Source organism: Aedes koreicus (assembly GCA_024533555.2). Classification (NCBI taxonomy): domain Eukaryota; kingdom Metazoa; phylum Arthropoda; class Insecta; order Diptera; family Culicidae; genus Aedes; species Aedes koreicus. The sequence continues at coordinate 597,994 of JAHHFK020002333.1, read as the reverse complement.
TGTGAACCCAAAAAAAAATGTTGGGGTAAAAAATCGACTGAGATAACAAGCCCCCCTTCATTTCTGAAACAAATGCTGAATAACCCTTCCCGCAAATAGAGCTTAGGAAAAATAGAATAAGCTATTACGACTACTTTTTTTTCTAAACTGGGGTACATTAAAAAACAAATGCCCCGAAAAGTAGTCAGGTTTTGAGCATTAAAATCTCAGTCGTTTCTCGATAGATATTCAAAACATTTATTAAATTTTAATAGAGGATGTTGCTGATTTCGGGCCACATGGTATTGAAAAGTTTGTAAATGTTTAGCCTTGTCTTAAAAAGTATAATAATTCAAAGAATACTGCATCGTACAATCGAAATGGCTTACATATAATAGCTTAGTCATACGTCATCATTTCGAACAACCCAATGGGGCTTTACCTTGTAATTTTTTCTTAAGAAGCTGTTTTTGCCTAAACAAGATGTTATGCCGTTGCAGTATTTGAGGAATCATAGCAACGAGATAAAGAAAGTGGCGAGAACCGGATGAAAAAATGTATATCCAGGAAATCCTTTGGAATAGCAGCGTTTTACCAGATTCAATTTCAATAAATTTTTGGTTTTAAAAATAAGAGACATCCAAGAAAGTTTCAGAATAAAATCTTGCCGCAGAACGTCGAAAAGTTTAATTTGTTTCAAAATAGAAATCATAAGTTGTTCCAAGATAATCCGGAATAACTCGACAAATAAAATAATGCTTTAACTCCGACGCGGCTGGGTAGCTCAGTGGTTACCCGTTCTGCTTACTGAGCAGATTGTCGGGAGTTCAATCCCAGGCCCGTCCCCTTCTTTGCTATTTTTCACTTGCCTCTTTCTATCACCACTAGATTTAAAATAAAAAGCAGTCTACTGCACTTTCTTTCATTGATCGCATCACTTACCACAGTGAATCCATGATCTAAAAATAACCTACCTCACTAACACAACTATCCTTCCCTTGGCAATTGTAGAGATGCAGTGGTGTTCACGGTCTCTAATAACAACGATTGTCAAACTAATCATCCTTCCCCCTCCCCAAAAGACCGTGAGGACGTGGCCGGCGCCGGTACTGATCTATAAATAGAATTAGTGAACTTGTACATTGAAGATGTAAAGCTACTGCCAAGCTCCATCTATGTGGTTCTCTGTGCAATTACACTAGTTCTGTCAGTAAGGGAGTAGCAACTACGAAATTGCACGGTCGTTTTAAAAAAAAAAAATAATAATGCTTTAACTCAATTAAAAAAAAAAATCACTGAAAGAAAACTAAAAAGAAAGTGTTTTGGTAGTTTCTTACACAAATTTTTAAGTTTGAAAAAGTTTTAACTTTGATCAGTAACACGACACTTCAAAGGAAGCATAAAAAAAACCCAATAAGCAATTTGAGCTGATTACAAGGATTTTTTAGTTGAAGAGGCAAATGTTTGTTTTATGAAACTGTTATTCAACAATGACAGTTTATTGAGGAAATCCCTAAATGAAATGACGAGAATCTGATGTTCATACTACAAAAAAAAAGGTGATTTTGGCTTTTTTTTGTATCCAAGATGTTCAAAGAATAAAAATAAATTTGTGTTATTCAATTCCAATCATTTTTCAACAATGATAATAGTTCCAACAAATATTCAAGGTGTTTCCATAATGAAATCCTAAAGCAGAACGACGAATTCTACTATAGAAGCAATCCCACATTGTTCCAAGACTATTCTTGTTCATTTCCGTCATACTTTAAGAGTTCCAGGATGTTAATAATGAAAAGTCTAAAACCAATTCCAAAAACCTTTTGATACAAGGAAAAATGTTGAGGTGGTTTTGCCAAAAAAAAACCCTCAAATAGCATCGGGATTGGTACAGATCTTGTCCATTTTTAAATTCCTTCGAATTTCAGGAGTGTCAGACAAATTCCAATAATTCAATGTTCATGTCCAAAAAACCTCTGACTTTGTGAATGTCTGACCTTCTGAACGAGCTGTAGAATAATATCTTAAGCAATTATAAGATATTAATATGTTTTCCTGAATTCAACTCCCACAGTTCCTGACGTGTACCTCAAGCCAATATATGAAAATCCGAGCTAAGTTTGAATTGCACTTCATTCCAGGAACTCCAGAATTCACTGAATATACTGCCAAATAAATGTATGTGCTGGCCTTGTGAATAGTAACAAAAATCAATAGGAAACCAGTGACTTCAAAGTGGCTCACTGCTTAAGAACCCAAAGTACCCCATGGAGTCTTTCGCTTTGCGGTAATATAATCTTTGTTTTTGTTTTAATTCGCTGTGTTATGTTGACAAAATATTTGAGAGATTATTCGTTGGGAGTTAGGTTGTGAGGGGTGATTCATTTAGCTTGGGATCGATGCACTGGTACTTCGTGAGCCAAAATCTATAAACAACTCAATGGACGAAACCTGTTCATAGAATCTTCACGACGGTATTGTAAAATTCTCCACACACAAAAAATCGCCCCATTGTTTACCCTAATCCAACCGTCGATCTCAACTGCGAGAGTACTTGAAACTGACAAGTCTGTCAGATTCTGTATCCACACCGTTTGACAGGCGAGAATAATAACAGCAAGCCAGCCACGTGATTGACAATAAAAATCACTTTAAGGTGTTTATTACACAATAATAATATGACGCCGGAGACGACGACGATGATGATGACGTTCTCCCTTGAATGATGATGATCGGTGCTAATGTTGTCATCGTGATAGGAAGATAATACATCTGAGTTTTGCCCGGTTTCCTTCCCCGGGATTCTTCGGCAGTCTCGTGGAAAAAGGGACCAACCATTCAGCTTTTGTTGGGTGAGATCCATCGAGAGAATCATCGTCCCCTATTGTACTCGGGAATAGGAAGCGACGGCGGCGGCGGAACATTCTATTCAATCTGACGCACAACACTCCGGAATATATTTGACTGTAGCTTTGGCTTCTTCACAGAAAACGCGCGCCCGAGATGGAAGCAAAAAAAGTGGAATTTTCTTCCAAGTAAAACGTTTCCCACACCTCCCACGACAACAACGAGAAATTCCATCGGCCATTGTTGGGCCGTTTAATTTTATTAATTTTTCGGCCCACTGTCGTCTTGTCTAACATTTTTCTCGGCTGCCGCAGTACTAGAATACCGAATAGTAAACAAACAGCTGTCAAATGCCAACTTCATCAATATGGCGTCGGCGGCAACGCTTTGTTCTTTGTTCTTGTCATGCTGCTACTTCGTCAAGCGAAAAGAAAAAATGATCCAAGCAATCCAGCGTAAATCAATTAAATTTTTTACATTTTTTTCACGCCAGTTTATAATTTACTTTTGTGCTCTGGAAGTTATCGACGAACAGGGTGGGCGCCCAGTGATGTGTTTCATATTTCTCGCCGGTTGAGTGCGCCGGGGCGTAAACGCGAGTCGCGCGTTTGATCTCTTTCTGGACGACCAACCTTCGGAGGTGCGACGACGCGGCTGCCGAACTGATACCCCACTCCGGCCTCATGGCGTTCCATTGCTGCGGTAATGACGATGGAAGTAGAGCTGATGGACGAGGCTGAAATCTTATTTTCAATTATACTGCTCGATTCGAGATTGAATTTTTGTGTTTTTTCTTGTTTCTCGAGGATCCAAGCAAGCACTCGCAAGCAATTCGTTACGCAGCTTCCGTAGGCAGTCAAAGTCGCAGACTACTACGAGCCAGAAAAAAAATCTTCATCTCGAGGTCTGTGTGGTCCCACGGATGGAGCGTTCTTTTTTAGGTAGTGGTTATCTCAGCGTTATTAGCTGTCACTTAGAAGGAGGAAAAAACTTCTCTCAGAAGTTTACTTTATTTGGGTCTGGTACTCAATTAAAACTTTGCCCCACGAATGGGACTTGTTTTTATTTTGCTCTAAAACCTGTCAAAAGCCCTTCGGCCTTCGTCAAAAAAAAAAAAAAAAAGATTCTCGTGCTGCTGACAACGACAAACTTTGGACTTTCTTTCGTCAGCTTTTAATTATGTGACTCAAATTTGTTGACAACGCTCCGATGAAAGATGGCGTCGTCACATTGATTGGGTTGACATTTCACTTCAGGCTTTAAGTGATTCCGTCATGGACAGGAACGAAAACGAATGCGAGGATGAAAATAAAAGCCACAAGCGATAAAAGATCTTACTAGCGTTCGACTCAATTGCAGCAATTATTTCACTCGCTTTATTGTTATTGCTCGTCACAACATCCCATTCACGCACTGACCTGGCACGTACGCAGCCATCGTTTATGTCGGACGGTTAAAGCGTTAAAGGCTCTCGTCGCGGAACGTTAACCATCCGTGGGTCAGCAAGATTGCTTTGCTCACGAGACTTTAATCGTTTGAAATGCACACCACCTAGATCGGGCCACTAATAGAGCTAAAACAATAGTCCAAAAAAGGCGAGGTGTAGGACCTGTCAAATCTGATACCCCTCCGTTGTTAGAGTTTGATCATTAGGGTACTAATTACGAACCCACAGGCGGATCACGTTAGCAAGATGTGGAGAAAAAAAAACTTTCCTCTGTACCTGCTAATAATACACACGCTTTATCTCGGTCCCGAAAGAGCAAGTGTTGAAAATTACAGCTTTCGGAACGGTAATGCCTACCCACATCTCGAACGGATGGGCACCATCACCGCAGCCACAGTGGGTAACAAAAAAAGCAACGCATGATGCGATATTAGTGAATGCCCTGTGGGAAAAATCGCTCCTCGTGTGCACGCGCTGCGATCGTCGGAAGATTCGACCCACGGCCGATGAGGAGATTTAACATTCCCCGTTAATTCGAATGCAGGAGGAGTAAACGCGGAAAACACAAGCCACTCACATCGAGATTTAATCACTTTATAACACATTTCCTGTGTGTCGTCGTCGTCGTCGTCTTCGCTGTTGTGTCTTAATGTTTCTTCAAATGACTGGAGGTCTTAATTTCGGTTTGGGTTCAGTATTTCGTTCCTTGATTTCGGGTTTGTGCCACCCAGAAAAAAAAAGATCATTGTCAGTCATCCTTTTTTTCATCAAAGAAAGTTACACGGTTGAGAATATTTCACTTTCCATTTGAACGCAGCCTCGTACAACTGTCAAAAACTACACTCTAAATTGATTTCCACTCTTCTCGCGTGAGAAATTACCCGCCAACAAACGAATATTGCACTAGTTTTCGCCGGCACAACAACTTCTTATTAACTGCAAGCATAACTTTTCCAAGTGCATAGGGCTGCAACTGGCGCTCGGACTCGGTGAAAACCCACGATAACTTTCGCGCGTTCTACCAACAATACCGGACGAACGAACATCATAATAATGTAATCAACTTTTATGCTTCACAGTATACTGCGTATTTTTTTTTCTCGTCCTCATCATACTGCGCGTTTCTAGTACCATTACTTACTCCCTCGAGTGCACTGGTAGCAGCACCGATCTACCAACACTAGAACGAGATGATTTTATGTATTTTAATGGCATTAAAATTTGCTCGTTTTTTTTTTTTCACCGAAGAGCGAGTGAGAGGGGAGACCGTTTGCAAAAATTACGATCAAAATATATTCCTCCCTTGGCTGGGTAAAAACCCGGCTCTAAAGTGAGATGCTGGACTCAACGGTCCGCGAGGATAAAGCTTTCGATTATGACTCCAGCTGGATGCTGTTCATTCCGCTGGAAACGGCTTCGGCTTTCTTTTTTAAATTAAATACAACCCATTCGAGAGTTTGGGAAGATTACTTTTGGTTAGTCGACTGGAGGAATTCGCTAGTCGGGAGGCGGCTTCTTGCTTTTTTTTTTGTTTTTCGTTGGTAGTGTAAAAATCCTGGAAGTCATGAAAATCTAATTGCATGCGATGAGTTTTTCGCTGTAAACAGAACATTTTCATGTGCGATGATGGTTCTATAGTCATGCATATCTAATGCTCAAGCCCGTTTTTCTGGTTTCATAAAACTAACAATTACTTTTGCAGGTAAGCAAACATGATGGGCATAAACAAACTGTCATCATTTAAGGGAAAATCGTAGGATGTGAGTAAAGCGGAAAAGATTCGACGGAAATAATAGATTTTGCTTCACTTCTGCTACTAGCTACTTGTTTGTGGATTCGCGATAAGCACGTTCTCGTTAGTTTTCAGTGATAGTAAAGAGATATCGAAATCTTGTTTAAATGTATTCTGAAAAAAATTGCCAACTCTATTAAAAGTAAGCAAAACAAACACGTATAACCGTTGCCATGACCACTGTTAGCTGCTTGTTGGTGAACTTTTGACAGCAATCCGGTTCTATCGGCGCTGACCAAAGGGCTAATGTTCGTGGGATAGGAACATATGGAAGAACAATATAATGCTGAAATCTTCAAATTCCATTAGCAGGGCTGGTAGCAGGTCACTTTTAAGTGACTTAGTCACTATTTTGAGTCTAGTCACTAAACAGTCACTATTTGCATCCAAATGTCACCAAAGTCACTATTTTTCGGAAAATGGTCACTAAAGTCACTATTTTCGGACCGTCGATTGTAAAAAGTTTAAAAAAATCACTTGTGCCTATTGTACAATAGTCAACCAAATTAAGCGATCTGGCCACACTACATAAAAGTCGAGAAATATACACCAAAAATCTAGATGCCCTGGTGAACGCTGTCCCGCGTCTACCTCAATTAAACTTGTCAAATGCGACGCAGGTGGTCCCATATTTCTCATCTTTCATTATTTTTAAAATTTTCCAGCTATTTCATAATAATTTTTCATATAAACCTAAAATCGTTTATCCAATATGCAAATTACATGTATAATGAATTTATACTCACCTTTTTTCAAAAATATATGGTTGGATTCAGTTTTTTTTAAAAAAAGCAGACTACTTTTTCGGTATCGCCAAAGTCGAGAAAAGTGGGAACGAATTGTAAATCAGATAAAGGACTTATTTTCGGTTACTCACTTAGTAATTCTGAAGCTAGATTTGATTGTTCGTATCCTGACAGTCAAGCGAACTCAATTCGATCATAGGTGAAATCGAGATACAGTGCAATTCGAACATTTCATAAAAGCGTTATGATTTCAAAGTTCCATTAAAACTCGTTTAATAAAATTTTATATTTTTTCTAGGAAATTTTTGAGACAAATATTTTTAGTTTATGGTATAGTAGATTTTGAAAATTCGTAATTCATCAATTACTTAAGTTTATTCTGACTTTGTTTGACTGCTATTAAACCGAATATTTTTTGGCAAAGTTGTAAAACTTGTTGAGTAAAATTTAATCAAAAAATTTTGATAAAGTTTCATCCTATTGATAAGCTTTCTTTTTTTTCTTTTTTTTTCTCGGGCACCACCCCTCCCCCCCCGCGTCCCCCCCCCCCCCCCCCCCCTCTTCCCCCCACCCTTCCCCCTACAAATCTTTCTTCTGGAAAAATTTTTTTTGGGGGGGAAGAAAGGCAGAGCTGTTCAACATTGCAAATAAGCATTACATTGCTGCTGATAAGAACGTAATCAAAAACTACAATGTACAGGCCCCATTGGGTTGTTCGAAATAATGCCGTTGAACTACGATACTAAATATAAGCCATTTAGATGGTACAATGCAATGTCCTTAGAATTAACCCTTTCAGGGCTAATTTATACAAGCAATATGGTGAATTCTGATTGATTGATTTGTAAAAAAGTAGGAAATATTTTTTTTAGATGTGCTGGGTCGTCCAAACTGCCCAGGAGATCAGAACTTAAGATCTACAGTTGTAACAGTAGTTTTATCTGCTATACAATGTCATGATATGTATTCAAACATATTCAATAAATGTCCTGGAAGACCAACTGACATTATGAGATAATCTTGGGATATTCTATTCCAAACAAACTTATTTAACTTTGTATAGCCCATAAAGCTATTGTTACAATTGTAGACCTTAAGTTTTGAAGGACAGCAGTTTGGCATTGCCCGGGTAATGATGCCTCCAGAGCACGACTATTGGATACCTTAGTGGCCCGAGATAGACAACCCTCCCGCGAGGTAAGAGATGTTTTGGAAATGCGTGATCTCCCCTACATGCAAGCGATTTACGAATTCCTTTGTTTGTCTGATCTAAGAGTGTAATGTCATCACCCCCTCTCCTCCAGCCTAGTAAATTCCCTGCCATTGTGTCCCAGTTATACTATCCTTTTGTTTCCGTGCTACTTGTACCTGCCCAGCAAGGAGTGGTCACCCATCTGCGGCTTAGTCCCTGAAACGGGCTACAGGGACCGTAGATTTGGTAGATGTCGCAACCATGAGCAGCAAATAATACCTTCAATAAGTTACCTGCCTAGCCCCTTCCAAACGATAATGTGACCCATTAACCTCGAGCTAGCCACGAGTAATTGGCACACCATTTTACTAAAATTGAAAAAATTATACATTGTAACAATATTGAATATCTGCTCCGTAAAGTGTTACACACGCCTGAGCCTAACAAATAAACGAACTAATTAAAAAAAAAAGTTTTGAAGGACAGTTTGAAGGCACAGAAACTTCTACTTCTTCTTCTTCTTCTTCTTCTGTCGGGGTACAAACTCACCGCGATTATTTATTGACCTATTGTGGTAAGACCCATTTGTTGTGCGAAGTTCATTTCTACACCCACCAGTATTTAGGACTGGAGGTTGTTTTGTAGGCCTGCGTTATACCCAAGTCCGAAATAGCATCCATAATGAATGCTACTACCTTCTTGGGATTTATATTCCACGAGATATCTCGAGGTTGCATAATGCAACTCCCGAAATAACGTTTCCTCTGATTAAAGAGCAAACTGCATTCACAAAGTAGATGTTCTGAGGATTCAGTTTTGAACCCACAGAACTGACATTCTTCAGAATGAATCTTCTTTAGCTTCAATAGGAAGTGTCGCAAAGGGCAGTGGCCGGTTAATAAGCCTACATACACACTTAATTCGCGCTTGCTAGGTTCCAGCAGTGCGTTCGTCTTTTTGACTGGTTTATTCCAGTTGCAGTGTGCCAATTTGCTCCTACAGTCTGTTTCTCCCAGTTTCTAAGCTCCATCGATAATGCACTTGAGGATACTCCACAGAAAGGTTCTGGTCCATAGAAGGTGCCCAGAGACCCCTCCCTAGCAAGTTGGTCAGCAACTTCGTTGCCTGCAATGTTACTATGACCTGGTACCCAGAATAGGTTGACCCTATTCTTCGAAGCCAGTTCTTTTAGTAGTTCAATGCATTCCCACACAAGCTTGGAATAGCACTCAAATGCGCTGATAGCTTTCAAAGCCGCCTGTCTGTTTGAGAAGATACAGATATTGGCGTGTCTGTATTTCCTTTTAAGACAGAGAGCAGCGCATTCTAAGATTTCTTGAATTTCGGCTTAAAATACTGTAGGCCATTTACCCATTGGTATGGCGAGTTTAGTCCTGGATCATACACTCCAGCCCCAGTTCTATCACCCATTTTAGAACCGCCTGTGTAAAATACAATAAATCCTGGTGAAACTGTTGGCCCACCAGATTCCCACGTGTTCCGTTCATTGATCGTTACTTTGTATGGTATATCTAATATGGCTTTTGTTGCATCCAGTCTTCATTTTGTGTCACCAACGGATTTATGTTGACATTTTCTTTTACTTTTTGTAAATGTCCTGTTAGGTCACCCTCAAAGATCCTTTTGTACCTTTTAAGTTTTAAGGCCCTTTTTACTGCCTCTACCTGTACAAATTTATGCAAGGGTAACAGATGCATTATGGCATCCAGAGTGATAGTGGGAGTACTTCGAATAGCTCCTGTTATCGATAGAGTTGCTAAACGATGCAGTTTATCCAGCTCTCGTTGAGCTGAATTTATTTTGGTTCTGGGCCACTAGACTAGAGAAGCATACGATATCTTGGGTCTTATGACTGCCAGATAAATCCAATGGATTATTCTAGGCCTCAGTTCCCATTTCTTCCCAATCGCTCTCCAACAGGCCCAAAGAGCATCAGTTGCTTTGTTTACAACATGCTCTAAGTGTTTACTCCAATTCAATTTCCGATCTAGTATGACTCCTAGATATTTAACCTGAGAGTAGAAAGTCAACTGTACCCCGTCTAAAGACGGTTCCTTTATGTTGAAAAGTCTTTTTCTTGTAAAAAGAACAAGAGTTGTTTTTGAAGGGTTTACATTCAGCCCCTCCCTCCTGCAACAAGCAAGAGTGTAGTTTAATGGTGATTTCTTTCTGTTTGATAACGTTGCATCATGCTTCCCGCGTATTATTATTACGATGTCATCCGCGTAGCCTATGACTTCAAAGCCCATTGCCACCAACTTATTCAGCAGATCATCAACAATTAGATACCACAAAAGTGGTGATAGCACACCTCTTTGCGGACAGCGCTTTGATGTACTTACTTCAACTGTTGATTCGCCTAATCTAGAGACAATGCAGCGATGTGTCAGCATAGCAGTGATCCAGTCTACGATGGAGCCATGAAAGCCCCGTGTATTCATAGCTGAACTGATTGACAGAAGCACCTTCAATGTCAAGGAATGCACAAAAGGCCACTTCCTTGTGTTTGATGGTATCGTTGCCTTTTGAATAGGCAAATGGTAACTTATTCAGCTCGTGAATTTTCAAATACGGGCTTTTAATGTGATCTTCCAATATTTTCACCATTATTTTTAATAAGGGTCTGTATGCCTAAGCTAGTGTTTTATCCCTTTTACCGTTCTTGGGAATGAAAATAACTCTTACCTTCCTCCACCAATGTCATGCTTCTAACAAACAACTGAACTAAGACCGGGACAATAATTTCCCTAGCGTGCTGCAATAGAGCAGGGAAGATATCATCTTCCCCCGCGGCTTTGAAAGGTTCGATAGAATTTATTGCCCAGTCCACCATCGTTGCTGAGAAAATTTTAAGAGACTTTTCGAGTGCATCATACCTGTTCATAGTTCGTCCAGGATTCACCCTCAACTGTCCCATTTCATTTCCATCAGAAGCAACTGAGCTTGGTGACTTTCCATCATTACTTCCAAAGTTTCTAAAGGACCCGTTGTAAAAGTACCATCGTTCCACTTTAGATAGCCAAGGTCATTTGAATGTTCCTTGAAAAGGACTTTTTGCAGCCTGGCAGCTTCTGGAGTGCATTGGATGTTTTCACACATGAATCTCGAATGTTTCCGTTTGCTTTTCCTAATTTTGTTATTATATTCGGTTAGAGCCTTTCTATAATGACTCCAATCCGACGGTGCTTTTGCTCGATTAAAGAGTTTCCTTACGTTCCTCCTCATCTTTTGCAAAGCGTTGTTCCACCAAGGAACTTTTCTGTTTGAAACTCTTTCCCTTTGTGGACAACTTTCATAATATGATTGAAGAATTTTGTTTGTGACCATTCTAGAAGCTTCTTCTAGTTGTTCTGCTGTTCTGATATTTTATCCCAGCAAGGGTTGTTTGATCGCAAGAATTTGTTTATAGAATCTTTAGAATTCCCTGAGCGTTTCTCCCTTCTCTATTGAGAAGGTGATATGTCTATGGCCTGAGAGTGATTCCTCGTCGGATACTTCCCACACAGAAACTAACAAGGTTATCCAATGATGTCTGCGGACGTTTCAGAATATTCATTGACTATGTTTGAATATTTATCGTAGCTTTGTATAGCCCAAGTCTACGGTTACTACAGTATATCTTAAGTTCTGAACTCAAGGTCAGTTTTTATGAACCTGAACATTCCGAGATAATCTGATAACGACTGGTGAGTTTACAGAAGCTTTACTGAATGTGTTTGAATGCATATCGTCACTTTTCATAGATTATAAAGCTAACTTTATAGATCCCAACTTCTGAACTCAAGGGCAGTTTTGATGACCTAGAACATCCCAAGATATCTCATTATATCGGTTGACCTACCAAAAGACTCACTTAATTTGGTCAAATTGGTGCAATTCAAAACTTAAAATCTACAGCAGTAGATTTTATGTTTTGAATTCCAGGAAAGTTTAGATAACCTAGAACACCCAAAGATTACATCATGATGTTTGTCGTTCTTCCAAAATATTCAACGAATATGTTTCAATACACATCATAGCTTTGCATAGATCAGGAAGTTTTTGTTACAACTGTAGGTCTTATGTTCTGATCCCAAAAATTGTTTGGATGACCTAGAACATGTCATATTGCTTTATAATGTTTTTTGACTTTAAGAATGTTAATTGAATATGTTTGAATACTAATTGTAAGTCTGTAATGCCTAAAATTTACTGTATAACTGTACAACTTAAGTTCTGAACGACAGTTTGGATGACCTAGACCATCCCAAGATTATCTAATTATGTATTTTTCGTTCGAAAATATTAACTGAATATACTTGAATACGTGACGGAACTTTGTATAGCCCAAAAAACTTCTACCGTATATATCAAGTTTTGAACTTCAGGGCGGTTTGGATTATCTAGATGATTTCAATGTTATAAAATAATGACTGTTGACCTTCCAAAAGATTCATTGAACATGTTTGAATACATATGGTCACCATATCTAGCTAAAAAAACCAACTGTTACAACTGTAGATCTTATGGTTTGAACTTAAGGACAGTTTGGAGTACCTAGAATATCCCAACATTGTCGCATTATGTCTGTTGGCCTTCCACACTATTCAATCAATATTTTTAAATACAAATTGTCCGTTTGCACACTCCAAACACCTACTGTTCGAACTGTAGATCTTATGTTCTGAAATCAAGGACAGTTTGGATGACCTAGATCCCGTTTATCTCATGATGGCTTTTTTTTTACGTTCGAAAATATTCACTGAATATGGTTGAATGCGCTGCGTAACTTTGTACAGCCCAAAAAGCTATAGTTACTACTGTAGATTTTAAGTTTTGATGACCTAGAACATCACAAAGTTATCAAATAATGACTGTTAACCTTCCAAAAGGTTCATTCAATATATTTGAATACATATCGTAACCTTATATAGCCCCAAAAGCTACTGTTACAACCGTAGATCTGAAGTTCTGAACTCAAGTACATTTTGGATGACCTAGAACATCCCAGAAAGATACAAGTTTGTCAACGAGAATTGAATAATTCGTATGCATATGTACAATATTGTCGAACAACGCTTTACACTATTAATAAGGCATTGTTTTTTATTTCTTCCTGAATTGTTCTTTTCTTTCTTGACATTCAGGATGTTCTAGGTCGTCAGTTTGGTCACATGTTTTTTTATATTTTCCAGATAGAAGAATTAATGGATAACACATTTGCCGAAGACAGTGTGCACTTTTATTCAGTCGGTGTGATTTTATACAGCCATTATCTTTTTGGGGTCATATGACCTCTTAGGCCTGAAGGAGCTAATATACTTTTTTATGACAAGGCTGAACATATATGATTTTTTCAATAGTATGCGGCTCGAAATCAACGATGTTTTCTATTGAAATTGATGCGTAGAAATACTTCCGATCAATTGGTGTAAAATTTTTAAAAATCTCTTGAGAAATGTCTGTAATATTTATGCTCAAAACCTGACCACTTTTCGTGCATATTCCCCGACTACCATGCTTGATGTTCGTGCCTTGATATAAACGTCCTACGACGTGGCAGCGAAGAAAACGAGCAGAATATGTGATACTTTAACTACTGGTCAAATTTTTGGTCTCACATGCAGGTCTATAGCATGAAATAAACCCTCTCACCATCGGCAAGGTGAGAAATTTGAAACCAAAGATGGCGAACCATAAGACTCCTATTTAAGTGCCAAAAATTAAACAATGACTAATTGATCCCACACCCAACGTGTGTGGCCTGGTACGAAATATCTCCACTACATCCAATTCCCCTCTAACGTAAACATCATTGCCCCCATCAAAAAATCCCCTCTCAAAACCCAGACTCAAACGAGCAATCCTCGGAAATAGTTCTCAAAATTCCAAACAACTTCCAACCTCCATCCCGTCGATCTAAGAAAAACAAAATTATGAAAATCATATTCAAAACCATATTTGTCCAGCGACACACCATATGCGTCCGGGAAAAATGAGACGCTAAACACAATTCCAAACATTCAAACCCAGCCAGATAAGACAACCGAACCCGTTTTTAAATGTTTGGTTTGACTTTTCCACCAAAGAAACAATGCTTCATCCGAACATACTTCTGTTAATTGATTCTATTAGCATGTCAATAAAACTGTATAGTCGTCTGCTGGCTTCCAGCTGGCTACTTATGGTAATACGATCGTTCGAATATCTCCCGAACGCCAATCCAAACAAAGCGCTTCTCGGTACCCCTTCGTGTTGATTCAGGTCGAGACTTCTGGTATTTTTTGGTGTTGGTGGCGAACATGCATAAATATTTGCCTCGGTTTTACTCCCACTCAGCGTCCCTTACTCGGTGGCCGTGTAACCGAATATTCCCGGAACAGCTTAGCGGGCCGGCATGCATATCGATCGGTAAGGCGAGTAGCCGATTAATAAGCCTCTGTGGGGTCCTCCTTTCCATATGGTGACACCTCACACTGTCTTACTCACTCTGAGACAATGGCGAATGATATGTATTTATGATAATGGTTATGTTTATTATTTGTTTATGTAAATGCACTTTGGTGTGCTTCTAACCTCCTGTTGGCTTCCATTGTCGTGTTCCGTGCCGAGGCGGTTGATTTGGATTGGCAGAGCGATCATCCTCTCCAGCGCCGACCGACCGACGAGTTCGAAAGCGCCGCTACCGCATTAACTCCTGAGTGGTGAAGAGTGCTCCAAACACGAAGAGGGCTCTCAGCAAGCGTTGAGCTTTGAAAGTACTGTCTTTGATCGCCGCCAACGGCGTTATCGAGGTACATTCTTCATCATTACGGAACCAGAATAGGAATCATTCTTGGCCGCGTTAACATCAGGCAGGTGGTAATCATCATTACTCGATCCATCAAATCATCTTCTGTCCGCTGCTGTGTTGATTGCCGAAATTCCTGCTACCCCGGGTCAAGAATGCAAGTCTTGCCACTTTTTCTTTTCTGCCCCTTCTTTTCGCGGGCGCCATTTATCGCTGAATTGATTATAATCACAACCGTTCGTTCGTGCCGTCGTTGTTTGCTGGCTCGGTCAACAATCTTGATGTGGAAGATAATGATGGTTAAATTATAATCATGACTGCTGTGGTAGGTAAAACGGTATGGGTTTTCTCTGATAGGGTTCAGAATGGGGTCACCTAACGGCTTCTTTGGTACGTGGGGACCCTCATTACCGACGACGATCACGGGTCCAAATATTTGAGAACGACGAGCATTAACGATAACCGGTAGGTGGTACCCACCCACTCATACTGGTCGCAAGAAAGTGCAGATGGACGACGGAGACCATTTCTTCCTCCATTGATTCATTGCTATGATTTATTCAGATTGAATGAAATTTCATGTAATTACGTTATTACAGTGGCGGGGTTCGATTCGAGTTCTTATTCACAAGAAGAACGCCCGCTAAAAGAGCCAATGCATTAGTAAGTACATAAATCGTTCACCCGCTGCCGTCACCGCCGCCGTCGCCTACTTAGGGACGATGAAATGCGAGTTTTCGGGAACTGTTCAATCGCCCGCTGGAATTCGTTGCTTCGTTGAGTCGCGTTAAAGTTCTTTGGAAACCCTCGCACCTTCTCAAGAACGGCAGGCACCTTCCAATCAGCCTCCGGCCACGAACAGTGAAAGCTCGCTGAAGAGATGGCCTAATCGCATTAACGCCCGCTTCTCACCGTGTTCGTCGTTGGCGTCGTTGTCGATGTGCACTTCCTCGGATTCACTTCAGCGCGTCCTCATTTCGCATTCGACTGCGGGCACCATTATCATCCAACCATTTAAGATAATCTATTGCCACCGCAGGCTATTTTTGCGAGTTTAAAAAAAGAAGCGAAGAACTCAAGAGCATTTCTCTTGGCCTGCTATCTGTTGCGAAACATAAATCGCTTGGCAGGAGAAGCACTGTCACCTTGGTGTGACCCCCCGCCCATGGAATCTGGTGGTGGCAGTGTGTTCCACTTCCTTGGAACCCCTGGAGGGCATCGCGCGAGTCACCACCAGCAATGAGCCCAAATGCGACATTTCAAATTAAACCGTAATCTCTTTCTTCGATCGCGTGGCACTGATAGGGAACAGCAGCTCTCGCAGAACGGAGGGGACAGTCGGGTGTTTCACTTTCATTAATCTTTCCGTTCGGTGCTTCCGCGGGAGCCTCCTTGAGAGATAGGCTGGCTTATCTAGTCTGTTCGATCAAAACAGAGCCTTTCTTCCCCTTCTTCAAGCTCGACGCTGGATGGTGGTCAACCGAGCGATGGACAGTGGGGTCTTGTCTCCTGGGCGAAAGTAGGTGGACTGTGTTGTTCTTCGTTGTTTTTTTTTCGTTCATTCCGGTTCGGCTACACGAATTTAATTAAATCATCACTCTCATTAAAAATGATTAATTGAATGATTCTGCTTACGGGCTACCGCCACTGCTCCGACAATCTTGACGCACCTTGTTTGGTAATTATTTTCACTCCTTTCTTTGGTACCCATGGGGTGTCTTTTCGTAGCGTTTGACGTGTGTACCAACTAATGATAAAATTATGGAAATGAGAACCCGACGGGAACAATAGCCGAAAGATGTTATTAATTTTTAATTCCGATAGACGTTGGGGCCCTCCTGGTGGGAAATTCGGGTTTTTGCACACGGAGGGAACTATCTTTTTCGGCGGTTCTCGATCTTTGTTGCGACACGCTCTTAGAAATTCCATGGACTCGTGAACAATTATTATTGAAATATTGAATATTCCAAGTAGCTATGTTGGTTTTATCAGGGCTCAGTAGATCATGCTTTAAACTAGTAGGATGCGTTAAAACCTTTGAAAAAATAGCAATGTAACTTTGTTCACAGGGTGTCGCAGAAAGTATAAGAACTTTTAAAAATCAAGAGAAATACAATTTTCTTGGAGATTTTTTTTTTCTATTTTATAAATCATTTCTTCTATCATGTTCTCTCTCAGTAGCGTAAAGAAAAAAAAAATTATCGTTAATTTTGTCACTTTTGTTCTAACGCTGCTCACCAGCCTCTGCGCAGAATCCTTCGCAATTCGTTTAGACCCTTTTTTTCAGTCCTCCGCAAATCTTTCGATTGTATCTGCTGCTTTAACATGTTTTCTTAGATATACCTTGTTCAGAGCCCAAAATATCTCGATTGGTTGGGCTTGAGGTCTCATAAGTTTTGGCAGGAATTGAACATTATACAGAGATGCCAAATCCGGCAAAAACAATACTGGACCATCGTGCTACCTGTTCATTGGTACACGGAAAAAAATCCGTGGCCAGATTCGTGTACTGCAGTCATCAATTCGAGAACTAGCAAAAATACACCGTGAACTGTCACGTAATCATAAACGAGATCACGTTTTGGGGTAGAAATCCTGAAAACGTGACCTAATTCACGGTTCGTTTTCATTTTCGGGATCGCTTTTGTTTCTGTGAAGCAAATGCCGATTCAAGCATTCCTCGATGTACGTATCTGCCTTGATTGTCTCTGATGTCACAAACGGCTCTGACCACTCGCAAATAACTTGTCAAACTATTGCCTTTTCTCCGAATTTCTCGGTAAAAATTAACTTAAAGGGTGTTCCGATCAAAATGTGGTCAAACAGTAACGTGTGTGAGTCGATCAAAGTTTTTATTAATAAGTCAAATTCTTTTTCTTTTTCAAGTTCAGTTAATACAGAATACAGTAGAAATATTCAGCTAAGCTTCATTTTGACCGAATGCAAATTGCCGAATCTTTCGTTTAACACCTGCCATAAGATTTTGTACAGTCTCCTTGTCCACTTTATTCGCCGCAGAACGCCAGTTTGCCTTGAACTGTTTCTCGCTCACAACAGCTTTTTGAGTCTTCTTAAGGTTCCGCTTGATGATGGCCCAATATTGTTCGATTGGGAGGAGCTCTGGCGTGTTGGGAGGGTTCTTGTCCTTGGGCACCACTTGAACGTTGTTGGCAGCATACCACTCTATGGCCTTTTTTCCGTAATGGCAAGATGCCAAATCCGGCCAAAATAGAACGGAACACTTGTGTCGCTTCAGGAAAGGCAGTAGACGTTATTGTAGGCACTCGCTCAGATAAATTTCCTGGTGGACGGTTCCGGTCGCAATGTAAACGTTGCTTTTCAAGCCACAGGTACAGATTGCCTGCACACCTGATGTTTCTTCGCGAACTTTGACAGTTAAATGTGCTTGCAAATATTGGCTACCTTTTCCCGTCCGGTTGCCGTATAAAATTTCTGTCCAGGAAGCTGTTTAAACTGTCTGCTTTGACGTAAGTTTCATCGTCCTGTACCACGCAATCAAACTTCGTCAGCATCGTCGTGTACAACTTTCACGATCGTGCTTTGGCCGACGTGTTTTGTTTATCGTCGCGATTTGGACTCACCACTTTCTTGTAAGTCGACAGTCCAGCTCGTTTTTTAAATTTTGATGCGTTGCTTCTCTTCCTTCGACGACATTTTGATAACTGAAGTGCTAATCTCAAAATCAAAATAGAGGCATGATGCTACACGCAAAATGGGGTGTGCAAAATTTTTGAATGCACGATGAAAGGAAATGCGTCAAGTTTAAGTCGACCAAATTTTGATCGAAACACCCTTTATCATCAACATGCTGTCCTTCACGCACGGTTTAAAATTGATCTCCCGGAAGCTTCTTATTGTCAAATTTTACATATGTTGCATCATCCATGGCAATACACGCCGATTTCCATACAGTAGCAGTAGACCGTCATACAGATTCCAAGCTCGCGGTCTTACGGTTCCAGCCTGCTTTTCACTTCGTGTTGGAATCTTCTGCTTCTTGAGGGTTTTAAGATGGATTCTTGCCTTGGCTCGTTGGACGTTTCTCTTAGAAGTACCCAGCTTTTTGGCATCATCTCAAACAGAACAATTTTTTTTAAATCGAGAAAACCATCGTGATCTTACGGTCCATCTTTCGGTCCATAGGTCCTGGCTTTCGACCACATTTTGATGCGTTCGCAAAGCTACAATCTTCAACAAACTTCCGAATGGCATTTCTAACCGCTCCAATACTCACACTTTCCAGTTTCGCCAGTTGACTTAGTAAAATATTTAGAATAGAGCACCATTTGGGCACAATCTGTTAAAGCTTTTCGGGAGAAATGTCTCGCATTTCAATGACTTCTTTGCATAAATCCAATTCCGACACACAAATTTGTTATTCAGAGTGTAAACAAACAGTAAAAATCAGCTATCTTACGTCATCCGGTTTCCTGTAGTTTCGTGTAGAAATCGTGCTTATACTTTCTGGGACACTATATAGGTGCCTCAATGGTGGAGCTTAATAAATGATTCCAAAACATCAAAACAGTAGAAGACTCTGTATTCAGAAGGCCCACCAGGAAACTTAACCCAGGATCGTTATTTGCCATAAAAAATGGTTATTTCATTTGGTTATTTAATAGTTCAGTAAATGATTAATATTAGTTACGGTTGTTGATCCGGTTTTCAGACGAAATTGACTCGATGATTAGAACAAATTCATGAAGGATCCTATAAATGTGGTTGCAGTTGCGATTATGGAATTCAAAGATCGCAACGGTGACATTCAAATCAACTCGTAAGAAAATAATGCCAGAAGCGATTTGACAAGCGGTCGTATTTGTTGAGTGGAACTCACCGAATTTTTTTTTAGGATCTTCAAGCCGCTCTTTGCTGCACTTCTTTTATTTCTTAGCAATTGTTTTATTGAAATGGTACTGAATGCGATGTGGCAGGCGATTCTTAAAAACGAAGCTCTTAGTTTCCTTCCGTGTTCTGTTCTACTGTCAATCAGACCATAGACCAGTTTGATCCGACTGAGGATGACAGGGGAAGCGGTTTGGCAAGCAACTTTATGTAGCTTCTTTTCTCGTCTCGTCATTTTGATGGCACTCAACAATCGCTGAAAATGACGTAGAACGCTATTTGGATAGGCACTTCTATGCACCTTAATGGTTGAATGGCTAAGATTTGCCTTCCCTGATTCTTTCTTTACATAACTTCGATTCTAAACCAGAGTAAAATGAACGAATAAAAAGGTGCCTTCATGCATGTGGGTATAAATTTTACCTTATTCTAGCATCACGGCGAGGTTTGATGAAGTCATCTGGCTAACAATTATGCATTATCTAGTTTAGCCAGCTCAACTCCCAGGGCACTGGCAAAACCTTGAGGTAGTTTAACTTCAAGTACCAGGTCCCAGGGCTGGTCTGGTTGTTAACTATTTTGGAAAGAAGCACACAAGTGTTGCCAGATCAGTGAAAATGTAGCCCAAAAGTGCTTCTGAAAATCCTCTAGTACTTCTTATCGATGAGCATTATAGTTCTGAGATGGTTATCAATGGTCAAGTACAGTATTTGCAAATAGAAGAAATACTGCATTTGATCATATCGAATTAGTTAAAAAAGCTGAAATAGTTTATTGTCACAAATCAGCACACTTTTGGAAAGCATTTCCACATAAGGGAACTGTTCCATTATTCATCTCATGATACATTATTCATATTTATCGGAAATGTAGGTTTGATGTATCAAGCAATTGATTTCTATTGTGGCTTGCTTTCAACAATAATAATAAAAATTATCAATGAATAAAAAAAACGAAATCAGAAATGAGACGAAAATGGGAATGGTAACCCTAGATGCTATACTTTTATCGAGGTTTTTTTGGCGTGAGACGATTTTGTTTATTTAATAAAACGCAGCTTTTAGAGTGTGCACCGGCAATGGGCGATGTATTAACTCAACAGAGCAAACAGAAGATGAAATCCAAAAACAAACTACTTACATCACGACGGCGCGAATAATAACGTCGTAACGTTTGCATTTAAAAAAAAGTACTTTTTTCGGGTGGTGATAAAAAAAAAGCTAAGACAGATAATTGCTTTTGATAAATTTCTCATGGAAGGTAATTATTTAAGCTTAGAGTTAGAAGGAAGAGAAAATCCACATATTATATCGAATTGACTTAACAACAGAACCATTAACAAGAAAATTAGAACAGCCAGACTGAACTATTTTCGAAACATTATCATATAGAAGTCATCACGGAAGTATACTAAAACCAGCCCTAGAACATGAAGTACGATCCGCATATTCATGGCAAAACTGCATATGGCAAGACATTGAGAGAAGTGGAATTCAGATCACAGAATGGCACGAAGCGGCGCCAGACAAACAGAAGATGAAGAAATTCACAAACTACAAAAGACTGCAAAAATCATGAAAAAATAACGAAGATAAGTAAAACACCTTATTAAACTTATAAACGTGACACTGACGAACTAAATAACAAAAAGACGACACCACACCATACAAAACAGTTGATATGAACATGATTGACAGAAAGGGAAAGCAAACTTGAAAATGTAACACCAATTGAGGCTGTGTCAATAGCGTTTCTATGGACGATATGATCCTTGCACGGCTGGTGAAATGCTTTAAAAGGAGTTAAGTTAAATCATTCTAATGCACAAGGTATAATACAATAGCTTCTCATTTTTGGTTCGAGAAAACTGCTTCGGAAGACTCTCAGAGCACATAAATGACAAACTTCACGGACTAAACTACAAAAGACTGTATAAATAACCAAACGCCGTATGAAACTTAACAGTGACTAATAAAATAACAAAGAGACAATTGAAGAAACAAACGAAAGGACTCATAAAACTCAAACATGGCTCCTTCCGAACCATTTGCAACAGCGTCTTCTTGGACGACATGGTCCGTGTACGGCTGGCAAAATGATTCGAAAAGATTTACGCAACGATATCATCAAAGGCCTGGCGTAGAGGTTTCTACTCTGTTCAGAGTCCTGCCAGTAAACCTTCATAAAAAAAATATGTTGTTTACCCAGCTTAACTAAACTCTTGATTGGAAATTGGATTTGGAAATTAATTGGAAAAGAAGGAAAATTTCAATCAGCACTTCTTAAAAACACTTTAAAAAATAATAAGAAATAAAAAACTACACACTTAGAAAATTTTACAGTATTCGGTAATTTTTTACCGAGCTTTCAACAGCTGAACGTTCGGTAATCCAATTTAACGGATTTCGGTAAAATTTACCAAACTCCGGTAATTTTTTTTTACCGGAATACTGTAAAATTTCACGCAATCCGGTAAATCGGATTACCGAACGTTCAGCAGTTGAATGTTCGTTAAAATATTACCGAATACTGTAAAATTTTCTAAGTGTGTATCACTTATTAAAACTATCACTAGTAAACGCAAGCAAATTCCGTTAAATTGCACTATAAAAAGCTTATCCTTAGACATCCTTAGGCCTATTTCGTCTGCGACTTACATACTTTTTCAGTATCGAGCACTCGATTTAGTGATTAAGTGGAGTGTTAATTCAAATTTTCCTAGTTTTCCAATTACACTTTTGATTTTGAATAACAAGGGTATACATAAAAGGTGCAAACTGGAAACGTCACGAAAATGATCAGCTTCTGAACGGAATAACTCATTCATTCCTTGTGAAATTTCCTAAATTTTTGCATCAATCGATTGAAAATATTTTTAGCAATTGGTTGCATAATTTAAAACATCAAGTCTTCATAAGTAAAGTATGAAAAATCTGTAAAAAGTAGACTCATGTCTTATAATTGGGAAAATCGATTATTCGAATTTCGATCTTTCGTGATTGTTACAAACACAGACTTCAATTATAAGTACCTGTCGTGTTTGGGCCTGTCAGAAAACTTATAGATAATAGAGAAATTATTTGGTACACATCAGCTCTCAGCTGATGATTCTACATTATTATGTGGTTTAGCGTTTCACAATTAGGGTAGCTGTTCGCAATAAGGTCGCAATCACCGCCTTCTCTGGAAAGGCAATCAAGACGAGCGCATCCTGGCTACCTGACTGCAGTGATGGCATTTCTGGTCACTGACATTCTCGAGGAAAAGCCGCCGTGAGGAAAAGCCTCAGTTGGCCATTTGCAGCGACGAGGAGTTGAACAAACTATTATCCGGAGTGAACAAAGCACATGCTGGTTAATGAAATATTAATTTGTAATGCGGATCATGGCCACCGTCCTTTTAGGATGGCCAATTCAATTTCCCAACTGAAGAGTTGGTTTAAATGCCATTTACATGATCAAACCTGAGTAGTTGCTCATTCTGGATTGTATACCAGAAAATGCCAATGTCAATCAAAACGCTGGCTCCTCACCGCTCCTGTCCTGTCAGCTCGAGCGATCAAAGCATGTGGCGAAGGTGCACCCCTATATGTAGTATTCGCTGCTGCATATGAGACCTCGGTTGCTCGAATTTGTAATCTGTGATAGGGAAATACTGTGCATTTGGTGAATGTAGTATAGTATTTTCAATAGTTTACTATCAAGAACAATGTTCAGAAGATGCGTAAAAAGATTTCCAATCGATTGTTAAGCAGTTTTTACGATTCCTCACAAAAGTAACACTCGCTTTACTAGAAAAAACTAAACTAGAATCTAAAACTTGCCGTCATCATGGCCGGTTTGCATCATTTCTTCACAATTCTGAAGGCACAAAGCTAAGAAATTACGAAAATTTAACACACCAAACTATAATTGCATTTTTTCTGCAATGATCCAGACAAGAAAATTAAGGGTTGGCAATTGCAGTTTCTTAAATTCGTGCCTTCAAAAAATTAAAGTGGCAATACAAGTCAGCCATGGTGGTAGCTAGTTTTTTTTTCCATTCTATAGACTTTCGCTTTAACCCTCGCAGGCCTAAATTTTTCCAAACGTTATTATACAAGCAGTTAGGTTATTCTGATTGATTTTGTGTTCTATATCATAGAAATGGTTGAACATTGTAGGAAATATTTTTTTTTGTGATGTGCTAGGTCGTCCAAACTGTCCTGGAGTTCAGAACCTAAGATCTACAGTAGTAACAGTAGCTTTATTCACTATACAAAGTTACAGTATGTATTCAATCATATTCAATGACTGTCCTGGAAGACCGACAGACATTATAACATAATCTTGGGATATTCTATATCATCCAAACGGTCCAGTTTTGATGACCTAGATCATCACAGTTTGTTTTTTTTTGTCTTACCTTTTGCTCAAATAAAATTATTGCCCACTCTCAACTCAACTTAAGTGGAGCGAATTGACTAACCTGAAAGCGCGTATTTCAAACCCAAACACGAGAAACTATTCAGCTCTTGATGCAGCAAACAGCGACGATCCACACGGCTGACGATTGTCGCATAATTTGGCTGATTATAATCAATGGACGCCAATCGATGACGGGTGGAACGAATGAAAAATTGCTGGGCCGTGGCTGGGAGACCCGAACGGAAAGCTCTTAAGAAGCTTACGGCTAAAATATGATTGGTCCACAAAAATCCTCACCAATAAATCGACAGTGAGCCATAATCTTCTTAGCGTCATAAAATGTCTATAAAACAAAATTTTTGGGCAAATCTTGGGACTGACTCTTCTTTGCGTCCGCAGAGTTAGTCATGCAAAAGTCAATCGTCGGGTTTGGCTACAGACCACGATCACAATTAATTACGTCCATCGACGGGGTCAATCTATCCTAATGTGTCAAACTTATAAAATCGATTTAACTATCCCGGATGATGGCAGAGGTGATGATAATGCTGATGGTGGCGATTAAGCATTTGAAAAGCCATAAATTGTTAACTACTCGACAGCTCTCGACACTGGGCTACCAATCGTTAACATTCCAACTAGCTTTCGTAACTGATCGCTTGATTTACACTCCGGCAGCAGCTAATTAATTTATATTCTTGCAACATAAATTTGAAATCAGTAGCAGGTTATTTCACCGATCTCATGGGTGACACTTGTCCCTATTTACAGAAAAAAAAATCCGAATTAATTAACAAATGTCGAACCGAAAAAACTGCGAAGAGAATTGGACCAAAATGTGTCTCTACTTCGAACAGAACATAAATAAAGTAGCGTTTAACAGCGCATTCCTGTCTCCTGGGGTTCATTTGATGATCCCACCGTCGAGATAGAGAGCTATTCAAAAGTCAACTGGAGAGCAGCGCTGGTCATCTGGTTCGAGAAAGTCTGCCGCCAATCGGCCGTCGTATGCTAACATATTCCATCATGTTAAAATTAGTCCGGCCGTTCCGTCCCATCGTTCCACCCAATTTCTTACACACACACACACACACACACACCCATCCATAGATATTCATGACCGACTAAGAAGAGGGTTTTGCAACGATAACAACGACCCGGCAACTGTCCACCCCGTAAAAAGGAGGAAAAAAAAATAGATCCAAAAAGAGGAAGCCCGAGTGGGACGATATCAGTCAACCTAAATCTCGCCTAGTCTCGAGAACTGAGTATGTCCCAGTGTCGCTCCCTTTTAGCCGCTCTATTCGCCTGCCTAGATTGAGAATGACGTTTTCAAATGTTGTTTCCATGTTCAGGATTGTCTGATTTTTCGGCACCCAGCGACTTGTTTCATTAATTCAGCTCGGTGGCGTTGATCGAGCACGGCAAAGACTCCAAACAAAAATCTAGATAACAACATAATTTTTGAATGTTAAATGCAAGCGAAAACGCTTTTGAAAATAAATACACCTCTCGCGCTGTTGTCCGTCTAATAGTAGTAGAAAGGCGATGCGGACGAACGCGAAGCAGGGAACCATCATCAACGTCCCAGCCTGCTCTGATGGGAATAGGTGAAGGTGGAGTGCTGCCATTTGCTGGCCAAAACACAACCGTTCATATGGCGAGAGAGAGAGAGAGAAGAAGCCAAACTAGCAGCAAATAGATGATAGATGGTAGCGTCCGATAGCGGTCGAAATGAAAGGTAACCGACAACGCGCAGCCAACCATTGGGGAACGCAGAAGTAGTTCGTTCAGACCAAATAGATACGGCCAAACGAACAGAGGAAAAATACTGCAGAATAGAATTTAAATTGAATTTAAAACGAAATTACACCAATAAACATTAGCTTTATCATGTTTACTGAAAGTTTACCATTGCTGGAATGTTGATGCTTCGGAACAATGTCAGCGGGTGCAAAGCAACCCAAAACAAAGAAACATGAGCAGAGCACTCACAAAAAACGCGATGGGTAGTGTTTTGACAGTTATGAGATAATATTCATCAGGAAAGTTCGTGATGAATTCCGTGGCGGGTTGGCATTTTGGGCAAAGGAAGGTTACTTCGAAGTCGTTCCGGTGCGCTGGCGGCGTCGTTGACTGGTCAAGTTGGTACAACTTTTATCGGAACTATTTCATCAAGGCGGGTGACACAGCGGAAAATAGACGGGCTACTAAAGGGTCGGACTAGAGTTCGGTCGCATTTGTTTTGCTGATGGTCATTATCGTTATCAACCCACTGCTGTTTAATGGTGTTTCGTTTTGCGACGATTAGGGTACGGGCTTTTGTCGTTTTTTTGGTTGGCATACGTGAGAATTTTGTGACTTTAGTTTCGTGATGAACTACAGACCGTAAGCTTATCGGGGCTTTGATTTAGCTGCTTGATGCCAAGTTCTTTCTTGCTTATGAGTTTTAGAAATATGTGGATATGATTGGACAACCTTTGGCGGACTACGTATCCCATTCCCGAACAAGTCACGAAAGGCCTTGAACTATTTGAAATGACTTTGATTGATATATTCCACACAATACTGTTAGTACAGTTAATGGTTCACACATCCATACTACTGATTTTGGAAGCTTTCAATTGCTAACTATATAAGTGCATTTAAAACACAAAATTAAGAGAAAGCTATACAAAACTTGTGAAGAACTTAAGTTTGAAATGTAAAAAGAAGAAGAAGAATAGGCTTTTTAATTCTTCAATTTATTGAAAGAATTGTATGGTTGGTTTCCTATTTTTACACGACAACGCGGCAAGAGTTGTGTTATTAATTTAAACGAAAATCGATGAAATAATCACTGTTACTAAAAACACTTAAGAAATAATCAAATCGTATTTCTGTAATAATTAATCATGTTATTGGCTCCTCTAGTATTGGCTGAAAGGCATTTTAGAATACCTGTCTCTGATTTTTATAAGCGACGAAGAAATGCGGAGCTTAGTGAATATAATTCCAGCTATACCACGGAAAAGGATCGCTCGTTATATTGAAAGAGGAAATGTGCATCTAGCAAGGTCCTTGGTATAAAAACACTGTAGATAGCTAAAGGGTGTCCACAATGAAATTGCCACACTATGAAATTGCTCTAACTTTTTAACCGTTGGGTAGAATTCAATGAAAATTTGGGTTCATAGTGCATTATTTACATCCTGCAAGTTTTAAAGTCCTGTGATCAAAACTCGCGGAAATGGAGTCGAAAGAACAGCTCGTGCGTGATAAAATCTTGCGCATTCATCACGAGAATAAGGATCTCTCGCATCGTTTCATCGCTAAAACGTTGGGAATCGCGAATTCCACGGTGTCGCGAGTGATTAAGCGGTTCGAGGAACGGTTGACCACCGATCGGAAGCCCAGAAGTGAAGGAAAAAGTATTCCGTACAACACCAAAAATCACAACCGCGTAGTTGGGGCCTTCAACCGAAATCCGAACGCCTCCGTTCGGGATGTGGCTAAGAAGCTGCACCTAAGCCGAAGTTTTGTCCAGAAGGCCAAAACTAAGGCTGGGCTTCGAACGTTCAAGGTACAAAAGGCCCCTAATCGCGACGAGAAGCAGAACAAGTCCGCCAAAACCCGTGCCAGGAAGTTGTACCTCAACATGCTGACGAAAGTTGAATGCTGCATCATGGACGACGAAACATATGTGAAGGCCGACTTCAAACAGATCCCCGGCAACCTGTTTTTCACGGCCAAGGATAAGTTCAGCGTTCCGGAGCATGTCCGCACTCAGAAGATGTCCAAATTTGCGAAGAAATTCCTGATTTGGCAAGCCATCTGCACGTGCGGGAAGCGGAGTGCACCTTTCTTGACCCAGGACACGATGAACGGACAGGTGTACATAAAAGAGTGCCTCCAGAAGCGGCTGCTTCCTCTCCTGAAGGCCCACAACGTCCCAACAATCTTCTGGCCGGATTTGGCCTCATGCCACTACTCCAAGGACGTGCTGAAGTGGTATGCGGACAATAAAGTCAATTTCGTGCCGAAAATGTTCAACCCTCCCAACACTCCGGAACTCCGCCCCATCGAGAAGTACTGGGCGATTATGAAGCAGCACCTTCTTAAACGACCTAAGGTAGTGAAGACAGTCGAGGAACTGAAGAAAGTATGGGTTTACATGCAAAACGGTTGATTCACAGGTTGTGCAGAATCTTATGGCCGGGGTTAAGGCCAAGGTGCGGGCATTTGCGTATGGACTGTAAATAAAATACGAGTAAAATGGTAAAATGAAGTTTAATAGTTATTTCTCAATCCCTGAAAATTTGATGGCAATCGGATGAAAACTCGAATTTTGCGAATCAATTTTGTGTGTGGCAATTTCATCGTGGACACCCTTTAAGAAAGGAGTAATTGGGGAATCGTCGACTCCAAAGACTTTCGCTACTGTCTCCCATAAACCTTCTTATAGTGAAGTTGTAAATCCTTATAGGATTGGAATCTTACACAGTTATCTTAATGCCGAGCTATTCTAACCAGATTCCAATTCTAACCAGAGAATTAAACCTAAGTTCGGCAATTGTCTGCTTAAATCAGAGCATATGATCATCATTTGGAAAAAAAAAACTAGGAAACTGTGAACTGATGGAAGGCAACAATTCCCAGCAATAAACCATGGGGTTTCCGCTTGCCGCAATGCAGTTGAAGTTAAAGATATACTGAGGCCTGAAATTCTACTTACTTTTTTTCCACCAAGTGTGGAGGACTCCGACGAAGTTATACTAGACTTTTTAGAATGTCAAAATGAAGAATTGATGATTGAAACTTGGAAGAACCTGTCTTCACTGTCGATGCTGTTTCTATGAAAACCTTAGAAAAAGGCGAATTTTACTGTGGACCGTAAATTCGGAGTTGCCTATTTGAGGAAAAAAGCCTCTACGGAATCAAACATTAGTGATAAATTTGATTTGATCTAAATGAAAATTGAGTTGACGGTTTAACTCCTTCAGGCCTAAGGGGTCATATTTGACCCTAAAAGGAAAATGACTGTATAAAATCACAAACTGAATAAAAGCATACACTGTCTTTGGGAAACTTATTCTACATCAATTTTTCATTTTTGGATCTTTCTGGGATGTTCTAGGTTATCCAAAATGTACTTGAGTTCAGAACTTCAGATCTACTGTAGCTCTTAGGGCTATATAAGGTTACGGTATGTATTCAAACATATTGAATGAACCTTTTGGAAGGTCAGCAGTCAATATTTGATAAAAAAAAAAACAATTTAAATCTTTTTGTCAACCAACGTGAACGGTTGGAAATACGTTCCGAGCAAACTGTGATGTGAACAAATTACTTAAGATTATATCAAATTTTTTTATCAACATGATATCGAATTCATACACTAATAACTGAAGTAGTGCTTCTGGTGAATAGCTCAATTTCATATCCATGACATGCTGGTAATATTCAGCATTCGTCAGCATGCTGGTAGTATTCAGAAACGTTCGCCAAAAATCGTCTTTAGAAATTGATGGCAGACGATAACAAAATTAGTCAATGATGATGAGGAAATTTGTTATGCGATAACAGGTGAGTTCAAAATCTGAAATAACAAAACTTGTTACTTATTTGATATCAGTTTGTTATTTTACTTTGCTAGGGCTAAGTCTAAGAGATCTATATCTGCGATTGAGTACGAACGTTCGGAACGGACTGCTACGCGCAACTGCATGTGCAACCCGCTATGTTACGTCCCGTAACTGGAATTCGGTTGGTGCCAATTTTGCAAGAGCATTGACACACGAGGAGTTAAAAGCAGCTGAGATTCTTCTGTAGAAATTGGTTCAAGCAGAGGTTTACTCATATGAGATTACTATTTAAACGAAAAACAAGACACTACCGGACGAGGAACGGCTGGCATTTTAGAGTTCTTCGAGTCGACAGTCGCATTACTGCAGCCCGGAAAATACAAAGTTTCCGGTGATACGACCCAGAACCCTAGCAAAGTAAAATAACAAGCTGGTATCATATAAGTAACAAATTCTGTTATCCCAGATATCATTTTGATTTCCGCTGTTATCGCATAACAAATTTACTTATCACCAGTGGCTTATTTTGTTATCTTATGTTATCATTTTTTACATACAATTTTTGACGAATGTTACTTATGGAATGAAAAACTATAATGCTTAATGTCTAAAAAAAAATTTCCAGATTGATAACATAATTTGAAACTATTTCAATGAATTTGCTAAGAATGCAGGATTTGTTATCAAGATGTTCTCAGTGATAATAAAATAAACTATTATTGTGATACTCAACGAGTATTTTTTTTGTTATTTATTATGTTATTTTGGCTGTTTATTCAGCCTCAATGAAAACATATTCAGTGATCAAACATTGATAACCTGATATCAGAATTTGTTATAAGTTTGGTATAATCCTTTGCTCGGGAAAACACTACGTCACTGGCCACATCGTCGATTGCTATCATCGTAAGCTCCTGCACGGAAGTTCTGAGACAGTCTTCAATGAAATACGCCAGCGATTCTATGTTGCGCCAAGCAGAAAACGGCACAACTAAAATTGAACATGTTGCAAATGCTTGCTACTATTTCCATAACTGAAGCAATGCGTAGCGTTCCATCTAAAGCTCTTGAATCGCTACTTAATCTTCTTCCTCTAAAGCCATTTACTTAATTGGATGCAGTGACAGGCGCTCTGAGGCTCAAACGGTCCATGAATTTCTCCGAAGGAGATCTTATTGGACACCTGAGAGTCATAAAAGAGTTTCAATTAAGTTCACTAACAGTGCCGAATGAGAACTGAATGCAGATAATACACTACTTTAACCATTAATTCTGAGTTCATGACTCGTTTGGGTTGGGATGCAGGAGGGCCGAATATTCCGCCTAGATCGTTAGTCTTTTATGCACTTATCACTTAATCAGATAATATGGTAAATGCTGGAATAACTGACCCTAGAATTAACTTTTCGGTGCCTATGGGAACATGGCCCACGGTATTTAAGGCAGAAATTTAAATTTACACGTCAAAACTGGTTTAACAAAGGCCTTATGGAGTCTTGAAAAATCGAGGCTGTTAGTTCCAATAGGGTAATAAACTTCATAAGAAATGTATTACCATATTCCATATTCCATAATAAGTATTCAATTTGATGTAAATTGCACAACCTTGTAGCAACCTGAAAGCAAAATATGTTATTAAGTTTTTGTTATCATTGCTTATGAACGCTATGATATTAAAAACTCATTTTGATATCACATCAGACTTCAAAATCTGTAATCAAATTGTTGATGCACAATGTAAAATTTGGTAGCGTACCCATGCAGCATCGCATTTTCGCCCGTTCGAGCGAAAATATGTAGCACAACTGGCAACCCTTCAGCCTCGGCTGTTGGCGTTCGGGTTTTCATCTTCGTCTCGTCATCACCAGCCATCAGCTTAGCTTAGATCATTATCAGTAATTATCGTCAGTATGCTTTAGTAGCTCGAAGTTAATACATCAACCAAATAAGAATAAAGCTAGTGTCCTTACTGTTCGAAATAAAGTCACAGAGAACAGACGTTCATCTTCGGTCTGCTACTTGTGTAAAACTTTAAACCGACATTTCAAATGTATGTCGTTATGCTCCTGGTAGGCGGCGCTGTAGTTGTGCGAAAACTGTCATGTCAATGTTTATCAATAAAAAGCCTAGCACATAACCTGAAAAATTTTGTTTGTTTTTCTCTGAACTTGCTTTTTATACCGGTTGCCCATATACACTTTTACACAGGTTTTTCAAGAAATGGTATATGGACATCAATGTCTGTTCTCTGTGATAAAGTGCTTAACAGTGGCAGTATTTCAATCGGTCGTACCGTCAAATTCTCATTTTATTGAGTTCTTTGTTCGCGTGTGCCTTTGTCGAGTGAGCAATCCACACAACGATATCCACACTGGGGTTGCTGCCTGGCAAAAATTTTGGACTAAAAACACAACGTAGGAATAAGTTTCATTGAAAGCAAGATTAGTTTTCAGTATGATTCCACAGTGTACGATTTTGCTCTCATTTCTGCTATGTGAACTGTTAATCCACACAAAACGATATCAATTGGAGTAATCAGAAAACCTGATAGCATAATAGCAAATTTTGATATCAATTTGATCTCTAGCTTTGCTCGGGTAGTTACTCAAAATAGTAACTCACCATTGTAATGTGGCATAAATAAATAAAGGATTCACCACAATTGATCAAATTAATGGTTGTGGTGGTATCATGTCTCCAACACTGGATACTTCTAGACTGACATTTAAAAAGGACGGAAGAGCCAAAATGTAATTAAATCATATTGTATTATATTTTGATTGAACAATTTCAGAACAAGTAATTTACATTAAAATCAATTATGCACTTCCTTAAACAAGAAAAATATATTATGGCGTTCTTCCGAATCCAACATTGCTCTAGTTACTTTGCTGCTCTGCCGCTTTTTTTCAGTTAGCTTAAAATCTTCACTATCAAACAATATTCTAATCATCATATACTTTTTTCGACTTGAGCTTGAAGTATATATTTACGGATTTTATTTTATTTATTTCAAAACTTGATAAAAAAAAACCAATACGCCCTAATCACAAAGCAGAAGTCATTTCGCCGAATATTTTCGCCCGTTAAAATGTCAAATTGGAATTATGCCGTGGACATAATTTTGTTGATTTCCATTGATTGTTGTTACGCCGTCGATAGTTTTTACCTGTTTAACTTGCTAAGGATAAGGTTTCATCGAGATTTCATCAAATAATTTTGCTTCGCGTTGAAGAAAATAAATTTATTTATTAATTTATTTAAAAATTTATGTGGATATCAGCCTTAGCTAGGCAAGAATAGTCGCGCATTTCTCAACTTCTCTTCCGTTTCCTCCACGGTCACCTAAACCATAATTGATCCAGCCCTCAAGTCTCCTCATTCGATGTTGCAGCTTTGATTCCATCGCGTTGTCTATGTCCATGACTTTAGGAAGCCGCAATTCAATTGGTACAATAAGAAAAATGTTCATTCGATAGCATCACTTACCTCTGATTTTCCTATTACTACCTAGACTTATCTAATTAGTAAAATTAACATTTTCGGTACGTGAAGCATAGAATTCGACGTCTTTAAAAATTGAAAACACTGGGTCGTAGTTCCTCGCCACTTGATTAATGTGACTGAAGAGCGTAGGCGTAAGAACAAACAAGATGCCAGAATGTCAGAATTTAACGGTGAAATTCCAGTGCTGGCAGTTTAACAGGCGAAAAACCTAAGGCGTAGTAATACTCTTAAAATAAACAGGGCGTAATTTGGTTCTTATCAATTTTCAACCCAATAAAACATATTTCTGCATATATTTGGGTGAAAAGGTTAAGCACTGCATCATTATACAAGATGTGAACATGAAAAATGGTTTGTTGGAGCTTTCTATGGAAAATAGGATTTGATTTTCGTATTCCAATCTATTTCTTCCTGTTTTCTCGGTTTCGTGATTTTGGAATATCGCCCTTTTCCAATGTTAGTCTAGACTTAAAGAAACAGGTAGTATCTTGATTTTTTTAGAAAATTGTACATTCGAAACCACAACACCGCCGGTGATTATAAGGCTTAGATGTGCTCGATTCACTAGAATACTATTTCTCTTATCTTTGCTGCTTTGAGCGATAGAAAGCTTGCTGACAGTTTCATGATTTGTTTGCTTGTTGAATTTTATTGACGGTGAGATACTATGTTTTGTAAGTTTTCCAATCCTGCACTTCAATGAATGGATTCAATTGAGTTTCAAGGCTTTTAAGCTGCAATCTGGCTTGTTTTTACTGCTGAGCAATTCAGGTTAAATCCAGATTTTTCAGGAGCTGATAATAGAACTAGGAACGCATTTCAATTGAACAGATTGCCGACAAAAGTCACAATCACTTGGAAGCTTTAGAGCCTTGTTGAACTACTTGTTAATAGCTATGAACAAACGAGTAGATAAGTAAGTTGATTTACTGCAGTTTGGCATCTAGTCTATTCCCATACAATCATCAACCATAAACGACCCAACTTTGCAAACTCACGCTTATCTTTCGGAATTCAATATTGAAGGGAAAAAAAAAACAATTCATATCAACCAAATTCGCCATCCACTCACTCACCACAGCAAGCCATGGTGG
Source organism: Aedes koreicus (assembly GCA_024533555.2). NCBI lineage: Eukaryota > Metazoa > Arthropoda > Insecta > Diptera > Culicidae > Aedes > Aedes koreicus. The sequence continues at coordinate 563,764 of JAHHFK020002333.1, read as the reverse complement.
GAGCAAAGCAATTATCAACGTCATAAAACGCCACTCCACTCAACCACCGTTGCCATAGTGACCGCATTTGTTGCTGCGACCCACCGTCCGCCCGTCCATACTCCCTACTACCGCCCGACCCTTGTTCTAACGATTCTAACGTAAAAATCTACGAATTGACCACCAAATAGAGCAACAGATGCAGCGGGGCAGCCCATCATAAACCACACAAAATCCGAATTGATTCCGGCCTGTCGGTGTGTTTGTGAATGTAGTGCAATAAAAACTCATAAATATGATTTGATAATGGATTTGCTGTCGAACGACCGCGTGCGGTGTGGAGAACGCTAATTGATTCGAAGACAGCCCCTCCGATATTAAGGTCCAATAAAATTTATATCACAGCGTCCGAACGAGATTTCAGCGGCTGCTGATGTGTGTTTACTTTAAGATATTGATGGACGATGGCGATCATAGTCCTCTGATTGATGACCCATCTCGAGAGAACCTCTCTTGGCTCGTAAAATTAATGGTAATTAAGTCCGATTTTATTAAACCATTAAATTTCGTGGAAGAAATGCGGTTTCATCGACTTTGGCTGGCTGTGACCTCGGCTGAGCGGGAAGTGGGTGTAGGTTGCGCGATGTTTATGGTTCCTACTAGTTGTTAAGTGTGGACGCCTTCTGTCAGAGTGATATGAGCGTGGCCATTAGGCTGCCGTTCTAATTGAAGACTCATGTTACCACTGAGGTTGTATTACCCTCCGGGTGGATCAGCTGACAATCGATTTTTCTTCTTCTTTCGTTCGATTGAACATATTTCCGTTTTCCCATAAGCTAAACTACATTGCTGGAGTGTAATAACATACAATTTTTCCTTCTTCCTTCTCTTTCCAGGTAAGCAAAGGGGCAAGTTTCGCCTAGGCCTACTAATCGGACGGGTGTGTGTCTGTGAGTAAAACACGACCTAACCTCTCAACATTGGAACGACAAAACAAACTGACCTGCGATGCTAACGCTTCTTTCACACGAATTTAGCTAGAAGAAAAACAGGCTTTGCACCCAAAATAAAAAAAAACTAACGAGATCAAAATTTAAATAAACACAATTCGATCACGCACTCACCAACACCAACACGCTGCCAAAATTCTCGCTAAATTAAAGATAATGAATTATCAGTTTTATAGAAAATCAGAAGGTGTGTATATCCAAACAGCCATAGTTACCTATTTTTATAGCGCCCGTAGCGTGTGGAGCCTCTTTCGTTTCTTGTAGCTAATAATATGTGTATCTAAATGCTTATTTTTCGTGATTTAGCACGTTTTGTTTCGTTGTTAGTTTCTTTCTTCCTTTGGCTTTCCTTTGCTAGATTTATGCTGAGTAAGAGAACTCCGCCCGCTTATAAACATTTAATTTGGGCTTTTCGGTCCCGTCATAACCATAATAGATTCTCGCTTCGTGAGCCAGGTCCAAGAAGGCTGGGTGGAGGGAAGGCCCCATCGTTTAGCGCGGTGGTCACGCAGTCGGAGCGTTCAAAACCTCCGAAGAAAGAAAGAGAGTACAAAGGTGTGAACCGAAATCGCTGCCCACATACTTTCGTGTGATTCAGTTACATCATCGGATCACGGGGGTTTGAGAGAAGCTGGAGCGCTATTAGGAAGCCAAAGACTACACACGTTCGCTGCCTTATTGGGATACTCTTGCTGGACTGGCCGATCGACTGGACGGTGCGGACCGTGGACAGGGAAATAATTCTCACGACCACCAATCGGTACAGGCATAAATCTTCGAATGCACGTGGGGAGGCATGGCAACTCGTGTTATCGACAAGCTCACCCCGACCCGTGTAGCCAGAAGAAGGCCATTAAATAATACAGGTCAATTCACATAGCACACGGGAGAGGCCAGTTTCACTAATCACCATTTATGTCTATCGCGCATTCAACTGTCCATTCGCGATCAAACGACGACGACGACGAAAATGGCATCCCAGCTCTTCTGGCAAGCCGCAATTCCAATCATAGAGGCGCAATGCGCAGAAAACAGAAACCCGGCAATGCAGTACGATTTATTAGCGGCAATCCGATCGTAAAATACCTCATTTCAGGCAAAATTATAAAACTCACACAACCTGTCACAATGCGTCGGAATCGATGGACGACGGACGGCCGGTTGCCTGTCGATCGCCGATGGCTATGATGAGGCAAGGCAGACGCGCGCGTAATTAACGTGATCTTGCTCAACTCGTCGTGGTCGGCGTCGTCGTCTTCGTCTTTCGGATGAGTTGATCACCCTTTCTAGGGACTGTGTCGTTTGCTGTGACCCAATTGGCGCTTTCTGTTTGTTTAGTTTTTCATGAAAGTTATTCGATTTTCGACTTTCCGGAGTGGAAATTGATACTTGCTGAGTTGAGTGGAGTGCAGATGAATGTAAACATTGACTTAAGCCGGATGATGAAACCGCGAGGCTGGGAGTAAACAAATACAGTGAGTTTGCTGTGACAGTTTGGCTTGAGTTTGGGGATTAGTTTCGAATAAAATTTTGAAAATACCGCAAGCTGTACGTAAGCACTTCTTCGGATGCCGATTCTTGGCATTCCGATTAGTGTTGGCAAAGTTGGGCGGACTAGTGGACAATCTGAGATTGTTTCAAACAGTCACATAAATAGTGTGTAAAATAAATCACTGCGTAAAATGATTTTGTAATTTTAACTTAGTCTTAGGAAAACAGTAAGCAAGTTTCCTGTTTGTTTTTTTTTTTTTAAATTCTAAACTAATTTTTTTTCAGTTCGATAACGGTGGTAAAATGAGTTTTTATGAGTTTCATCGCAAAAGCTGGGAGCACGTCATATAATGTTGTCAGATTTGAGCAGAGTTACCGGAGAAGCAGGGCAAAGTGTGCTTTGCTCGAAGATAAAGTTCATTTTTCATATAGTATTCATCGCCAAACAAATTTTCATTGATTGGAAGTGAAGCGGAAGTGACTTTTCGAAGAGCGGTTCCAGTAAAACTGGTGTCTTGTAGTTAGTATTATCGTTTGTTTTGGTTATGTGGCACTACACAATTTGCTTTTATATCCTTCAAAGTCGGCGTTGATACGCAGTAGATAAAGCCCTAGATCCTTTGATTTGGCCTATTTATTTCAGGGAATTCGAAAATTTGTCATCCAATCGGGATTTTTGGGGACCAACCAAAATCTCCATTATTCGACAACGGGACACCTCTCGTTGCCGGGACGACGATGAACATTTCCTCCCATGCCACCATAACAACTCCATCGCAATAAGAAGCCTGCCGATAACGAAACGCATATCACAAAGCATGATGGAAGACCCTGAGCCCCCCTGTTCTACAGATTATTCCGGCCATCGAAGTCGTTCCGTTGCTCGCCAAGCAAGTATAATGATCGTAGTACCCACGACATCTCATCAGAATCTGTTGAACTTCACTACCATCAATATCCGTTATCGCAAGCCACGAAAATGGACGACTTCGCATCTGGGTCTACTATCAGAACGTGTGAGGAGTTCGGACTAAATTTGACGACCTGTTTTTTGCTTCTGCTGGTTGGGGATTTGACGCCATTTTCCTGACTGAAACTAGGCTTGACGATAGCGTCATTTCCGTTCAGCTTTTCGGATTGGGTTTCAATGTCTTCCACTGCGACTGCAACTCATTTAACAGCGACAAAACTAGTTTTTTGTGGTGTGTAGATTGCCGTAGCGCAGGGTTATCCTAGCTCTCTTGTGAATGTCGAGTTTGGCAGGAAGTTGGAACAAGTATGTGTTTCAACAAAAATAAAAGGTAGTAACCCGAGTAACACATCTTCATGATTTTATGTTGAGTAAGCTTCTGTAGAACCATAGCTAGTAATATAAAAGTATTTTCAACCGTCATAAAACTTGTGTGTTGCTTGGGAGGCTCAATCTGGCCGTTGTATATATTCCACCAGATCGAAGCCGGGGCGACAGATTCATAGATGCTCATATCGCATCCGTAGTATGTGTAGATTACAATCAACCACGACTACAATGGCTAGCCGTAGATAGCATGGTCTGCCTCTCTGAAAGATCATCGCTGAATGCTGCTACTACTGTCCGTCTGGATGGAATGGATTTTTTCAATCTAAGCCAACGCAATTTAACGAACTTGGTCGCACGCTAGATTTAGTGTTCTATAATGTTGAAAACGATGTGGAAATCGATGAGTCTGCTGTGGCGCTGTTGCCCATCGAAACCCACAATCCTCCTCTTGTTCTGCCATTACCTGCTCCGATACATTACCAGTTCACCCTACACACATTGAGGATGATGAAGTAAGACCTCTCGATTACCGGAAAACTGATAACGTTTTGTTTATACAGTTTCTTATTAATCTGGATTGGAATAACATTCTTGAATGCACGGACGTTGATGAAATGACTGAACGATTTTGTGGCATTATAAAATATTGGCTGGCTTCGGAATGAATTACTCAAAATACGTCCAATTTTCCCTACTTGGAACGGAATTTGGCTCAGCGAAAACTAAGACGATGCAAAACAGCTGATACTAAGTGGAAGTTCAAGCAGGCAAGCACTGCCTTCTGTAGGCTCAACACTTCAAGTCACATGTGTCTTAAAAGTGCAGTGGAATTTGCGACGAAATCTTGGAAGCTTTTGGAGTTTCGTCAACAGCACAAGTAAAAACTCCAGCATTTCGTCCAATAAACAGCTGAGCGATGGAGAAGCTACCTGCACCGCCGAAGCAAGTGATGTGCCAATGGATTTTTTTTTTAATTTGACAACGTTCGCGGTAACTGAAGAAATAATAATTCCTTCGTCGAGAAAATCAAAAAGTTCTGTTTCACCTGACCGGACGGTATTCCTGCTGTGGTGTTTTGTCGTTGTGCTGCTGCCTTGGCTAAGCCCCTTGCAGCCTCAAATTCACTCAATTTTTCCAGCAAGATAAATTTTCGGCAGTCATTCATGTTTCCGGTGTTCAAAGCTAGGGATAAGCGAAGCTGCCTTAACTGGTTCGAAGAGCTACATACCTACAGATCAACATGGATTTATTTCTGGCAGATCGGTGGCGACCAACTTACTGGACATCTCTAGTACTTGCATCTCGATGATGGAGCAGAATACACAAGTCGATGTCATTTATAGCTGCCTTCGCCAAGATTGACCATAAAATACTTCTGTGTAAGCTTTCTAGACTGGGAACATCAGCATCACTGAAGGCTTGGCTGCATTCGTACCTGTCTGATAGAACTCTTCGTGTGCAAATTGAATCCAGTGTATCAAAGCCGTTTACCAGGACGTCTGGCGTGCCTCAGGGAAGTAACCTGGGTCTGTTACTTTCTACGCTGTTCTTCAATGATGTTGCGGATTTATTGGGATATAACTTGTATATGCTTGCAACTCTACTTTGTTGTTCATACGGTAGAGCATTGCGGTTGTCTTCGAAGTTTACTGGGCCTGTTCGTGGAATGGTGTAGTCGGAATAAGCTGGCTGAAAGTATCCCAAAATGTGTTGTAATAACGTTTCATCGCGTCAAGAACTACTGCATTGGTGGCATTTCGCTTCGTAGAGGTGATAAAGTAAATGACCTGGGTATTTTTTTGGATGCGAAACTGGATTTCCGTCTCCACTATCAAGCCATAATTTTCAAAGCTAATCGTTTGCTTGGATTCATTTCCAAAATCACTCTGGATTTCGCCAACCCTCACTGCTTAAAAGCTATATTGTTCACTAAAGGGCGAACACGAAATTATTGCGACACATTCAACAGGGCATAACTTTTTACCATTGGGTAAAAATCAACCAAATTTTGCACACTTTCTCATTATTATTGTTTAAGCTGTCAAACTCAAGTCGTGTTTTTCGATTCAACGAAAATGGAGGTGAACCAACGCGAGTCGAGAGAACAAATTCTTTCCAAACACCTGGAATTTAATGACCTGTCGCACCGGCAGTTGGGAAAATGTTGAACATTCACCATTCAACCGTCTCCAAGTGTTGAAGCGGTTCCAGGAGCGGTTGACGTTGGACCACGGCAAAGGAGCTGGAAGAAAACCGGACCGGAGAACAAAAAGACGGAGGGAAAGGTGAAGCGGATGATTAAAGCAAATCGCAACGTCTCAAGCCGTGATTTGGCTAAAAAGATCGGCATATCGAGAGCTACGTCCAGAATGCAAAGAAGAGAGCTGGACTACATACATACAAGGTACAGAACTTCCCAAACCGCGATGGGCGGCAACAATCGACGGCTAAAATCGGCACAAGCTCTACGAGAAGATGCTGACAAAATAAGGCTGCTGTGTATGGACGACGAAACGATATAAAAGCCGATTTCAAGCAAATTCCGGGGTTGGAGTTTTTCACCGGCAAGAGCAATTCTTGTGGACGACAAATTTAAGAAGAAGAAAATGTCGAAGTTCGCCTCCAAAATCTCATTTGGCAGACCATCTGCTCTTGCGGACTGAGGAGTGAGCCTTTCGTGACAAAGGGCACAGTAAATGGCGAGATCTACAAATCTGAGTGCCTCGAGAAGCGCCTTTTGCCGTTCTTGCAGCAGCACGACGAAGCTCCGCTATTTTGGCCAGATTTGGCATCATGCCACTATTCTAAAAGTGTCCTGGAGTAGTATGAGGCCAATTCTGTCCATTTTGTTCCAAAGGACATGAATCCGCCAAACTGTCCGGAGCTACGCCCGGTGGAGCAGTACTGGGCAATGATGAAGCGGGAACTTCGGAAGAGCAAGAAGACAGTCAAAGACGAGAAGGACATGTTAAGAAAATGAAAAAAAAAACTGAGAAACTGGTACCGGATGACACTGTAAAGACTTTGATGGAGGGCATCAAGCGAAAATGCGTTCAATTTTACACTCAAGGCTCCATCGATTAACTTTTCTTTTGATTTTTGAAGTAAATATATGTATAAAACTACCCTACAATTTTGGTTTGATTCTAAACATTATAAGAAAATTGGCATGACATTTTCGGTGTCGCAATAATTTCGTGTTCGCCCTTTAGTTCGCCTTATACTAGAGAGGGAATCTGTTGTCTGGTGTCCATATGAAATTACCTGGATTCTCCGTCTTGAACGTGTACAGAAGAGATTTGTGAGGCTGGCTTTGCGAAATCTTCCATACCGCGATCCTGTCAATTTACCGCTGCATCCGAGCAGATGTTTGTTATTGGGCTTAGACACTCTGGAGCAAAAAAGGAAAATTCAGCAGGCAACATTCATCGCAAAGCTTTTGAACGGTGAAGTGGACTGCCCGGAATTGCTATCACAGCTGGATTTTCGTGTCCCTCAACGATGGTTACGGAACTATTTCTTATTGCAACCAATATATCACCTTACTGCATATGGCTACTAAGAACCACTTACGACCATTATTAGGACATTCTCGGCAAGGGAGTCTTCATTTTAATTCGGCTAAACATCCAACAGGATACAAAGAATGTTCTTGTGTTATGATGCATTGTATTGAGTAGACACGTTATTTTGTTTTGTTTTATTTTTAATTTAATTAAGTTTAACTGTTATTCATGCAGACACAGTTGTCGGATGAATTATAATAAATGGTAAATAATAAATTAGCTCTTTTTAAAGAGCGAGTAATGGCGCAACCGTTTGAAGAGAAATAGAGCATCACTTAACCTTCCAAGACTAGATGCTCCCACCTACCATTTTTCAATAACTTCTTGTGCTGTACACCAAACAAAGCATTCCGTTTAACTATTTTCTCCGACTATTCATTTCCCTTTTCCTTTGATAACACTGAAGGCTGTGCTGGTTTCCTGCGTCTTCTTTAGGTAGATACCAAATCCTCCCTATCTTCAACGGTTGCATGGACGTGGCCAGACGAGCGATCAAGGAGTGTCTCGGTGGAGGTTATTATCCTTTGCCTATTTCCCCTGCTAGTTACAGATTTCTTCAGTGGCGAAAGCTCGACATGTTTTTGTATTCTCATGCAATTTGAAATTTCGCAGCGTGATTGATACCAATTATAGACTTTCGACCCATTTCCACCGGCACGCGATTCTCAGATATCCGGAATAAGTTGACCGATTCTCACAAATCATAAGTTTTCTATAGGAAAGTTGCAGTTAGCATTTGCATCCAACAAAGCTTTCATCTGTTGACAAACAACTGAGAAAAACATGCACAATTACACAGACATAATCTCAGTTCGACGAGTTGATTGGTATATAAGAATCAGCATTCCGGATGTCGAATAGAATGTCAAATTTTACTGAGGTAAAAAAATTATTATTGAATCTCGAGAGCGTTAGGCTATCGGAGCAACGTCAAGACGACTGAAGGTCAGTTTTTTCATATCGAATCAATATCAGGTCGATGTTGGGTGTTTTGTAGACGACATGCAATCAGAATGGTTTAACTATGTACAATCAATTCCTTGTCATCTATAAATTCAATGACCCGGGTAGGGACGATTTGACTCACTTAGCAAAATATTTCGGATGATTCAGCCTCAAACTTCTTCACTATCCTACAGTACTATTCTTACATTCAAATTTACTGTAAACAGCAGAAAATATATTAAAGTGAAACAAACCAGAGTAATATTTACTCATATTTTGATAGGTGGGCCATCTAAACTGCCCTAGTATACAGAACATCTATAATTGTGACTATAGCTTTTTCGGAAGGTCGAACAAGCTAAATAAACTCCAACCAAATCGAAGCGAAGCAGGCGGGCTTCCAGAACAAAACATGCGGACGTCAACATACAAAATATAGAACAATGGCGGTGTTTTGTATCAGAAAGTGAGAAATAGTTGATCTGTTTTTAGTGGTCTAAATATTCGAAACTGTTATAAGACTTCACCAAAATAATAGAACACCGCTGAAAACGGGCTTAGAGCTCCAGATTTTTTCGCCTCAGAAAAACCACCGACGTCGACTGGGATTGAACCCAGACCCACTGGGGTGCCAAGTAGCAGTCACGCTTACCACTACACCACCGACGCCGGCTTCGAGTAAGTTTGAAGTTGAGTAAAATTCTCGAGTAATTCATATTAAGGGCCTAAAAGCCATTTGTAAACAGTGACTCTAAAAGTCGATTTCTCTTGAATCTTGAATTTGTAAAGAATGACTTTAAAGGTCGATTTCTCTTGTATCTCAAATCACTCTTGTGAAATGAAAGCAGCATTTGGTAGAAAAATATTAGTTTTACCATATGAAGTAGCTGGATATAGCGGGGTTCACGTGATTCGTGAGATATCGACGTTTAAAGTCATTGTTTACAAATGGCTTTTAGGCCCTAATCATGAATTGCTCGAGAATTGCAATGTTTGATGACAGTTCGAACAAAATGAGCTTTTTTGCCTATCTCTTGGAGTTGAGAGGGCCGAAAACTCCGTTGTTATGTTTCTGCCGACACATGAGTAAAAAATGACCACTCAAGTTGCACGAATTTATCTTTCGCCCGTACATATCGCACTTTGCTCTTAGCTGTCCATTTCTCTCATTCCATTGAAAAATGCCATTTTTTCTTAAATCCGATCAAAAAATTAATAGTTCTGATTTAATCTGAAATTTTCATACAAGAATATACAAACTACTGTGAAATGCACGCCATACTCGTTGAACACTACTTTTCGAAAATGTTGCAACACTCCAATAAACCGTCAACATCCAAACCAAAGTCAAAACACTTCCTATTCCTAAGCCCATATGCTTCGCTTTCCAAAATCCTCATCTGTTCCGCAGCACTCCTCCTCGGTCCGTCCATTTCAAGGGCACTTCTCCATCCCCGGAGGTACGGTCCATGTGTTTCCCTCACTCACATCAGTGCCAACGACGACGAGCAGCCGGGGCCGTAAGTCGAAAATGGATAATTAATGAATTGGTTGATCATAAAAGGAAACACATTTTCCGTCACTGTGTAGGGAAAAGGCAGCCAGCCAGCCAGCGAAATTAATTAACCATGATTTATGGGGGAATGCATGTTTAATTAACGAATCTTCGGCGCTTGGGTGTCGGTTTTAAAGCAGCCGATGCGCGAGTCAGCCGAGCAAGAGGAGCACTTTCGGGAGGGCTTTTTGTTTCGCCATTTTTACAGCCTCGGCTAATCGATCCAAGTGCTCTCCTCACATGCGTTGCATGGGAACCGATTTGACGGATTACTGCGTTCGCACGCTCTCACTCTCGCTACTGTTGGGGCGTGGATTCGGTAAAAAGCGACGACGACGACAATGGTCAGCGCGAAACAAATCCCTCCGGGCCGAACGAAATTGATTTTGCTTTGTTTATTTTCATGCATAATTTTCAATTAATTTCACACCAATCATGACATGCTGGGCTCGTCTAAATTAAGATTTCTGCCACCTGGTAGCGGGGTGTGCCGCGGATGAAGTTTGTTTTTGTTCGGGCGAGGTGGTTTCCCAGAACAAAGTTGTCACGAATCGTTGGCAAATGACGGAACGCACACCATGAGAGAGAGAGAAAGGGCAAAATTGTTCCAAGCATGGTAATCTTACCTTGTGTGCCGAGTAAAAGACTGTAATTTACATAATTATCCGAATGGCGAACGGCAGAGCCATGCGGAAGAAGAAAGGAACGAAACAACAGATGAAAACAAATAATTATTGAAATAAAGCAATCAAACAATTGGGAAACAACAAAAGGTTGAGGATGATCGAATGCACGCTGGAGAACGGGACGCGAAAAGAACACAAGGCTGAGAAAGAGAGGAACTAATTATAATGCAAAAGACAAAACATCGGCAATTTTCGGAGCGAATGATGATTGGGAAGTGCAGAACGGAGTTAGAGGATGATTCGGGAGAAAATTTCATTTCATGCTTGGGTGCAGAGGTACGCGATTTTGTCGTGCCTGGTTCCCTAGACCTTGGCACAGCTGGAGAGTAGGACCTGTGGTGAGGTTTCTGTGAACTCTATCGCGACCCAAATGCCAGTCCGATTGTATCATTATTCAAATTAATAACTATGATTTCGCTCGACTCCGTTGTGTGTTCTCTGCGAGTCGTGGGATTCAAGATTTTCGCTGGTCTTGACATTGTGAGCATTTGATGTAGCCACATTTGGAGAACGGTTTCTCGTTTCCTTGACACGTCACACATGCCTTCGCCCAGAGGTCTTTATCGCTGGGGTGAGACATGAAAACAAAACAGGCACGCACATTCTGCGTTAAACCAGTAGGCCGTGCGTAATAATAGACTGTAGGACAATCGTAAGTCACGCCACCATCTGTATACATAGAACGTAAGAATTCGGTGCAGCATTTCCGGTACCGGCAGCAGCAGCAAGCAGCGACGAATGTTTTGACAGTTGTTCTTCCCGACGCGGTTGCATTCCTGCCCCTCGCTCGTCCAGCAACCAGAGAATGTAAATATAATATTTAAATTTCCGAAGCTCAATTCAAAGCTTCCCTCCTCCATTGTGCATTCCGATCGTTCTTATCCCAGGCCAATCAGCCTTAACAAACGGTTTGCTTAAAGCGAAAAAAAAGCATAATATAATATCGTCTCTTTGGGGTAAACAAATATATTTATCTATCCTACCCCCTGTCGGGGTCTCTTCCTGCTAGCGCGCTATCTGAGTGAGTTTGCTTGATTCTTGGCTGTAAGTCCTCGTTAGCGTAGTTTTGCTGCTTGGAAGTCGTCGTCGCCGTCGTCTTTGGAGACGATACTGCGACAACGAATGGTTCCATGTTTGCATACACAGCACAGCAGAAGACGGCAAGAGCAGCAGTGGGTTTTGAGACCGAGAAAAAGTCTCTTTGCCAGAAGCTGCTTTCCTTTTTCGCTTGTCGTGATGTCGTCGTTGTCGTTGCCTGCAGGAAAGGTGCATATATGGAAAAATGGAGAAATCGTTGGAATATTTTTCATCTTTTATTGTAGTGAATTTCCTGGCGTTCCCGGCTCTGGCAAGATTCAGATGAATCGTGCTCGATTGCAGGAGAATTGTCATGGCTTTTGCATAACTCTAGGTGCTTGACTTTGCGGATCTACGTCGACTTCGTCGCTTGCTGGCAAGGCTGGGGGAAGATTCGGAGAGTCTTTAATTGAATTATTTTATCTTGCTTTATCCATCAGCATTCAAACGGCTGCCAACGGCAGAGGAGATCCCATTCACGGGGAAACAGACAACCATATGTACAAGAGTATGTTATGCACTCCATATATGTTGGTACCAAAAGTCGTGTGAGTGGGCTCATCTTTTATCGAGATCTCTGCGAGGCGCAATCAGCAGAGTAAACAGGAACAGACTCCCCAAACAAAAGCATCTCGTCAGCAGAAAAGCCTCCCTAGTTAACCCCATTCCGCAAGATACGGAGCAATATTTGACAAATGTTTACATTAAATCCAAACCACTTACGGCGAGCTCCCCCTTTCTCCAGAATAGTGCGTCCCTCACATATGATTCCATTATCTCGCAATAATCAATTCTCTCAATCAAATAAATTGTCTCCGATGCTGTGCGACTGACTGTGCCACACGACACCGACAACGAAAATCCCTTGCCATCAGCTCCAACCATCAAAGCAACCATCGTCGGAGAGAAGATTAATAGCACCCATTTTGTCTTGATGAGTGGCGAGCCGAGTGGAATTCTTACGCCTACTACGACCCGGGCAGAGGCTTTTCCAGAGCGAAAGCGCTAATGGGATACATTGTCGGTTTAACAAATCCATTTAGACGCTTACCAAGGCGAGGTGGCAAGAGGTGAGTGATGTTTTCAAGCAGCAAGGAATTACGACCATTCCATCGTGGACGCTTTTTCATCTCAATTTCTCCAGCAGCTCGTAGGGAGTCATTCATTGTTGGAACCACCAGACGACGAACAAACGCCACTTCATTAGAGTTGATCAAAACTTTTCCCCTCAAAGGTTGCAAAACCGAGACCAAAACTTACCGCCAACGCATACGAAAAAAAAAACCCGACCAGCAAGCATATTTCATAAATCCTATTATATTGTAATTTCCAGTCAAAGCTTCCACCATAAATCAATATAAATCAGTTGAGCCCGGAGACCAGTCAGCCAACCCAAAAGGGGAAAATCCGCAAAGAGCTGAAATTTCACACACACTCACACACACACATTCATATATAGTTCCCCAAAGAATAGACAGGCGAGGCCACATTTTTCCACGAGCGCAAATCGAATCGAAAGTGATCCGTCTCCTCCTCGCCTTGCGTGCGAATTTAGGTGCCTCTGCGGGAACTGCGATGATGGCGATATATGTGTGGAAAAAAAAGGGAACATCGCTGAAACCAAATATCTGACATTTGCCATTAAGGAGGAGTTTGAAATGTCATTCAATTCTAATAAATCATAATCCACGGTGCTCTTGGTTGGATATTTCTTCGAATATAAAAATATCTTCCCGTGCAGCGCGGGAAACAGAAACGAGGACGTGCTCGTGCCGAGTGTGGAGTCTTGGCGTGTACTCGATCCAGAGAAGAATTATTCCCTCGAAGGGTAGTGCGATTGATATTATCATGACGTACAGGCTCCGGCTGCTCCAAATGACAAAATCCATATTCAATACCCTCCCCCTTCCCCCCGCAAGAAAACACCAACCGAGCGACTGACGGTGCTTGTTTGACTGCCTCATCAATTCCACGCAAGCGAATCTTCACAGAAATCATCTTTGTTGTTCAGACTTCTTTGCCGTTTGAACGACTCCCCGGTGAATTCCTCCGGTAACCGGAGAGACAAAATCTCCTCTCGCTCTAATTGCCTATTATTTTGATTTCATTTGTTACTTTTATCTCTAAAGTTGATTTTCTTCCTTCGCTCATCGGCGACATGTTTGCCATGCATGGATGGATGGTAGGCTCTCTGGTTGACTGACTGGCTGGCTTACTGCATCATCGTAAATAAATAGATGAAAAAAAAAACAAAGTTCACCAATCATCATGATGAGAGGAAAGCTACTTTGCATGGAGATCGCTTCCTGGGATCGGGAATATTGAGTTTGGAAGTGGCTCTGAAGGCTTGCTTCTGGTCCCTATTTAAGTTCGGCATTCTAACTGTTGAGAAGATTCAATGGTGTTTGAGACGGTTTTTCAAAGCTTAAAATCTTACAAAATCAATAAATTGTTCAAGAAATTGGCATTGATATCAGCCAGTGATGCTCACTGTATAAGTTTCATGAATTCAATTTCTTTAATAATCAATAACGGCACCGGCCACGTCCTTGCTATCAGGTGGCAATAGAGAAGGAATGTTAGTGTGACCTTTGCTGTTTAGGGATCGTGTTTACCTCTGCATCCCCACAATGGTCACCGGAAGGAGGTTTTTTTTTATGTTTGTAGGGTAAGGCTCGGTGGATCAGGCTTCATCTTGATAAGTGATGTGATCATTCATATTTATGATTCATAATCGTTAGTAAACTCGCACCGCAGAACAATAGATAACCAAAACAAGACAAAACGCGCCAATCCCGATACTAAAATATTGTGCAATAAAACATCGAAGCAACCGTTCACAGCCGACGCTCGAAGCAAACTATTTTTTCGTAAATTTTCAATTTTTACAACCGTACTCCACAAACCACTTCACTACTGCAATTAATATCCGCATCAATCAAGTAGAAGCTTCTGAAGAACAATCCACGCTCATCCATCCAAAACTACAATGTAGGTCCCTGGTAAAAATAAGAGTCCTTAGATGCATTTCGTGCCTTCTGGTTGACGTCCAAGCTCATCGGCTTAGCAGCAACCGGGGGAGACTTGGTCCTATTCCCAATGCTGCTCAACCAATTGCAATGTTTTGTGATATAGTGGACGGCTTATTATAGTTCTAGATAACTCAATGTAGACGTCTTCCAAATTTGGCCGATCGACAGGCAATCGGTGAAGACCCACCTGGTACCTCAGGGCAAGATGTTGAAAGGCGGACCGGATCCATCCGTTCGGTGGATGACCTCTTGAGGGACAGAAACCACTGTTTTTTTTTTGTACCAGTCAAAGACTGGTCGGGCGTAATGGCAGGATGGCCAACACAGAGTCTGCCCTCCTTGGTATTTCAGGAGGCGTTCATTCTTGAAAAATTTGCCCGTATTAAGGAGTGTATCGAAAATAAGCTATCCACAAACTTTCTTTCAAATTATGTTGAAAACCGATATTATATTCATACAAAAAATTGATCCTTTATTGTACGAGGTTAAACTTGAACATAATGAAGACCGGATGAAATTTAAGTTATTCCTTCACGAATTTTCGAACTTTGGATCGAATGCTCTTCATCAAGTTCCGGACAAGTGTTGCATCGCATTTTTTGGACGCTTGAGCCCAAATTTTTTTGAACTCCTGCATGTTCCCAGCTGCCTTACCAGTCTTCTTGAAGGCCCTCTTCACGATTGCCCAGTAACGTTCGATGGGTCGAAGCTGAGGGCAATTTGGTGTATTGATATTTTTCTCAACGAAATCTGTACCCTTTTCCGCAAGCCAATTGAGAGTGGTTTTGGCATAGTGAGCCGACGCTAAATCCGGCCAAAACAGTGGAGGTATACTATGCTTCTTATATAAAGGCAATAATCTCTTCTGGAGACACTCAGATCGATAGATTTCCGCATTTATAGTTCCGGTAGTGTAAAAAATGGTTGACTTCAAACCACAGAAACATATTGCTTGCCATACCAGTACCTTTCGACCGAATTTCTCCACTTGAATCGACCTGTCCGCATCGCTCACATCCTCCCCAACGACGGCAGTAAAGTATTGTGGACCTAGAAGGGTTTTTGAGTCCTCCTTTACATAGGTCTCATCGTCCATCAAAACGCATGCATCCGGACGCTGCAAAAGACGCGAATACAATTTCCGGGCCCTTGTTGCTGCTCGCTTCTTCTGTTTTGCAACTTATTCCGCAAGCTTTGGCCGTTTTGCTCTGATTATTCTTCCAATTTGATTTGATACGTGTAGCCCATCCAATGAAATGATGTTGTCACAAAACAAATGGAAACATTCGCTATTTTTGCCCTAACCCATAGGTTCGGTCGAAGCTTGAAGAGGTTCAATGTTTTCCTGGCTATCAGCGGATTTACTGTCTTGAGTTTCCTACCGCTAACACCCCTCCGGTTGGTCGTCTGATGCTGTTTGCATGTCTTGATCTCTTCTCCTTTTAGCATTTCAAGCTTATTGCTTTCACAATCAGCTTATTGCTTGCCCTCAACTTAGTGTTCTAAATGCACTTCCACCGTTATTAATTAAAGAGCTTTCGATGCCAGGTACCATTTTTGCATTAGTTTGATTGTGTGGCAAGTACAATCCATACGCTATGCCCAGGGAGTGGAGAAATTTTCCTTCTAGAAAAATTCCCAGACCAGACCGGGAATCGAACCCAGTCACCTCCAGGATGGTGTTGCTTTGTAGCTGCGCCTTTACCGACTGAGCTAAGGGAGACCCTTTGTCTTGATCTCATGGAATACGATTGAGTTGAAGTATTCGGAGCTGTTTACCGATCAATCTATGTGACGCATTTGGATTGTTGAACAGAGTGCACAAAATTTCTTTATGCATCTGTTCTTGTTCTGGCGCCATCACTTTAACACTTGACCGATTGTAATGAAACTTCACGCACATTTCTGTTAACTAGTTTTTGGCATAATTCCAGCAATTTTCATTACTGTTAACTAGTTGTTGGCATAATTCCAGCAATTTTCCCCCACCCGCTAAAGAGAAACAAACAAATGAGGGTGCCTTATTTTTTTTTTTTTTTGAGTCGGTAGTTTATGTGAATTCTAAAAAAAAAAACTTTAATTTGGCTGTTTTTGAACAAAAAAATTTTCACTGGATGGTCCTCAAAAAGGCCGTTTGTTTGGCTTGTAAGAGTTTTCGCATCGGAAGATGTTCTTGATATGCCTAATGCATCGATTTCATTGATATTTGGTTATTCAAAGTGAATAATTGCAGGCGGTATTGTGGTAAAAGCCATCATTCTTCACAACAAAAATTTGGTAGTTCTGAAGCCAAGGTTTTACAAGCTTGAATCCAATTTAATGATGTTAACGATATAGTTATCTACATGCTCTAGATTTTTGTCCACCTTGACGTTTCATAGTAAGATATGTAAAAAGAAGTGAATAAGAGAATACAGATTCAATATTGGCACTCATGTAGGATTTTGCGTTTATGTATATTTATGATAAGGACTTTTGACACTGCTAACGCATATTGTACGCTACGTTGAGTTGTATATGAAATGATATCTAACGTGACGAAGGTATACGGTATGTGGTATGCGGACAAAAACTACAGACTAAGACGGGAACGATGCAGACAGGGTTCAAAAGATCTTCACGTTTTACGACTTTGTTGACAATGTCCGCGACCGAATTCAAGACCTCTCTTTTTTGGAAGCAGATTGTTTCACTTCACTGGCTAGGCAAACGGCTGCCTTGTTATGCGTTGTTTGGCCAACGTAAGACAGGCTTTACGATGGCTCCGCACCACGCCTGTTAGCTCGAGACAGCCGAGCGAAAGAAGCAAGTGGCGAAGGTTCACTCATATATATAGTGTTCGCTGCTGCATGTGCAACTTCAGTTGCTCCAATATGAAATCTGTGGTAGGGATAAATTTGGTCAATTTAGTATGGAAAACGTTATTATTAGACAGGACCTATTATTTGTATTCGATTCTCAACGAAAATGTTTCATAAGATGCGTACACTTAAAATTTATTTTCATAAATTCGCTTTCACTCGTTTCGTAAACATGGATTTTGTGCATAGAACAAATGTCTCGAACATTGTATGAAACATTCATATTGATTCTTATCTGGTGAAATGCTATCATTACACCATTCTGTATAATGCACGAAATGAATTTCGTAAAGACCAGCCAATCGCTGTTTCTCTTTTATCGTACTCATGCATGTTGGTGTTGCTGCTGGGATGGGCGGGAATCTTCTCACGAGTCGCCATGGCCTAGTGAGATCGACCACGGATTCAGTAACAGCTGTTTTCAAAAATTAAGGATCGAATCCCATGCCACGCTGCGCTTTTTTTACATAATATTTTGAGTCGATATAGTAGATCTGTCAGTCATTCATGCAACCAGCAGAGAGACGTTTCTTTTGAATTTGTGACAAAATGTTCGTAGCTCTTTTTATTGTTTTCGTACAATGCACGAATGTTCTTTCTGTGTCAACAAATGCTTCGTGCTTTTGACAGTTAAAGACTGTATTCGATGAAATTTGGACACACGCAATTGTTCGTAACTTTTTAGCGTGTGGGTAAAAATTATTGAAATTTTAACTGAGTGTATTTCATTGTGTTGTGTCAATTGTGTAATGAGTTTCGTGAAAATCGGTCGAGTGATTTCAGTGATGGCTTCGAATGAAGAAATAGTGCGCCAACAAATTTTGGGCATTCACTTCGAAAACCCAAACGCTTCTCATCGATGGATCGGAAAACAGCTCGGAATCGCACGTTCAATCGTATCTCATGTGATCGAAACGTTCAAGGACCGTAAGACAACCAAGCGGAAAAATGGTAGTGGGAAAAAACGAGGCACATCAAATCCGGAGAAGGCCAGGATGGTATTGAACCAATTTAAGCGTTATCCCGACATTTCGATCAGGGATGTTGCGAAAAAGGCAAAAGTTTCAGTTTGTTTTGTGCAGAAAACAATGAAACGTTCTGGATTACATGTGTACAAGGTCCAGAAGGCACCGAACCGGAGCGATAAACAGAACTCGGTGGCCAAAACTCGTGCAAGAAAACTGTACAGGGAGTGGCTCACAAAACCGTTCTGCATTGTGATGGACGATGAGACCTACATTAAAGCCGACACCAAACAAATGCCAGGACAGGAACACTACGTCGCCACCTCTAAGTTGGCCGTTCCGGAGAGTGTACGGAAGAAGAAACTGTCGAAATTCGCCAAAAAATTCCTTGTCTGGCAAGCGATCTGCGGATGTGGCAAAATGAGTCAGCCCTTCATCACCTCTGGGACCGTCAACGGACAAATCTACAAGGACGAATGCCTCCAAAAACGACTTCTGCCTTTCTTGAGATCTCACGATGGCCCGACACTGTTTTGGCCGGATTTGGCATCTTGCCACTATGCCTGGCCCGCCTTAGACTGGTACAAAGATAATAATGTAGTTTTTGTACCAAAAGACGTCAACCCTCCAAACACTCCGGAACTTCGCCCAATTGAAAAATTTTGGGCAATCATGAAAGCAAAGCTCGTTAAAACTCCAAAACTGATAGAAAATGAACTTGAACTAAAGAAAGTGTGGTTAAAAGTAAGTGAGCAAGGCGGTCCTATCATTGCCCAAAATTTGATGAAAGGGGTCAAGGCAAAGGTGCGGGTATTTGGGTTGGGAGAAGAGGTTCAATAAAACAATGATGCCAAAACTTAACCATTTAGTAGTACTTTATTTCCAGAAAGTTTGAAAAGAATCGGGCTCAAGGAAAATTTTTGGTGACCTATTTTGTGTGTCCGAATTTCATCGAATACAGTCTTTATTCGCGTGCCATTAATTACAAAAGTATCTTCATAAAAACAACAAATCAGTTTCGTTACAGAAAACAACGAATAGATTCGTTAGTTATACCTTCGATTTCGTAGCATAAACTAAAATTAATTGTCAGTGTGGGAAGGTTTCCAATCGATTGATGCAAAAGTTGGTAGCAATTTTAACAAGGAACATAGGAGCTATAACGTTCAAAAGCTGACCATTTTCGTGACGCTCCCGCGTTTAAATTTTCCAATTTGTATCCCCATATGTTGCCGAGGGACGTTATCCAACATAAAAAAAACTCAGGCAGTATACATTTTGTTAGCTTTCTTAGCCTTTTTATGTTCTCATAATTCCTAAAAATTTGGAGAAGCAAGGTTGTATCCAAGCTAATTTTAAATGATTCGAAGAAACCAAATAATTTTCAGAGTGGATTAATTAATGTTGTTCAGAGAAAAAGCTCATTGAAACCATTAAACCATTAAAATTATTCCGTATTCAGGATTATTATAAAACCTAGGGAAAATCAACGGATAAGAGAAAACCAAGTAAACTTTGAAGAAATGCACTTATTTCTGCACGTCACTAATCTTAAAACATGTTGGCCGTAGTACTTTTTCGAAATATGGACCACATTTCTTCCCCAAAACAACGTGTTATGCAATTTTTATGAATATTACCACCGCAAAGTATTTGAGCCTTACGAGTCACCCTCAGGTTTTATCAATATAGTGTTGGTTACTCATTCTGAATCGTACTGATTTTATAACACTCATATAAATTGATTTATCGCTTGACCAGCTCTGTAGAAACCAAAAAATTAAGCATTGCATACTGAGCAATTGAAAAAAAACGCCATTTTTCAGAATCCCATGGCTCTTCCCTAATACACTTACTTAATTTCACAACCCAGCGGCACCGACTCGTTATTCTGTGTCCACAACATCGATGCTAATTAACCTCGCCTAATGAACGCACGATCATCATCAGTGGAGGGAAACGAGCTACCTCTCGCCCGATCCAATCAGAATGAAGAAGCCGTAAATTCGTCAGCGAGCTTCCGTGTCTCCGCACTTACGCACGATTCCTCCAAGAGTTTCCCGACAAAACCTTTGCTCGTTTGTGCCTGTGCGCGCGCGCGCTCATTCAGTTTGTTTTAACAATATCGGCTAATTAATCACACTCTGTAAGTCCCGCAGGAGTGCCGATGGTGGCCAAATTTTCGTGGGCCCTGCCTGCCGCTTGCAAAGCGATCATTTCCGCTCCGTTGAACAGAGCAACCAACCAACGGTGCTAACTAGGGAGAGACCCGGAGGTCCCACAGCCCATCGCAGCGTAGCGCGAAAATTAGAAGATGTCCAAACTGGGGAAATTTATGATACAGTTTCAGCACCCCGCGTTCGCCGACGTTCCCATGGTCGATCATTAAGAAGTCAAGCGCACCTTAACTTGGTCGGAAGAGCGACAAATCCGTGAAGCTGAACTGAACGCGTAGTGAGCAGCTTTCGAACGGCGACGGGCGTAATTTAAGTTTAATTACCTGAAAACAACGAAAATTACACAGTGCCGCGCCAAAAATTAAGATGGCAACAACGTAAAAAAAAAAACAAAACTTCGAACGCCGTCATAGGAAATTAAAGAGCGGTTCGGAATTATATGCAATTACGCGCCCAGTTCAGTTTAGTGTGTGCGCGCTTCATGGCACACTGCCGCGACACAAGACACCAGACGATTATGGACGGAGGGGACCCTCATTGCTCGTTGATTTCGGCTCGAACTGGAGAAATTAGCCGCTCATGCGGGTCCGTTCGCTCTGCTCGCAATCACAGTCGCCCAGGGCAACGAAAAATCCGACAAGGCCTACTGACTGGAGATAAGAATACTGGCTGCTCGAAATTAAAAATAAATATGTTTATGCTAACTAATGGCATACGGAAACGATTTCTTCCTCGGTCAATTTGTTAAATTTATTTGCTTTCGGGGGTTTTCTCGGAACCATGGAAGGAAGACAGGAAGGAAGAAAGGTTGACATGCAGAACCCACACACGCACCGGCTCGACTCGACGACGGATGGCAGCCGAAAAACGTTCCGCAACGGCGACAGGCAGAACGGAAAATGTGGAAAGAGACCCTGAATAAACATGGCTTGTACATCACTCAGCGGAGGAGATGAGGAGTTCATAAAACTTCTCAAAGTGCATTTGTACGCACCGAACAGTTGACGAAAGACAGCACCCATAGAATGGAATGAAACATGGAGGCACATAAAAATAAAACCATTGTTTTTGTATGCGCGAAGACTTTTTCCCGTTCAGAGCTTGTCTGTAAGCAGGCAAAAACGCATTTACAATTAGTAACATGCACCCATAAAACAAACAATTAACGATTCCCTGTCGAAGATAAGCCCAACAGAGAAAACAGGAAGCGGTCTCTTCAGGCGCTCGACGGTGCATCCTGTGTCCCGAAGAAGGAGAAGAAAAAAAACGTCCAGATCAGACGCATAGATCCTCGAGCTCCGATAGGCCCCCTTTGAAGTTGAACTTTGACAGATTGCCGTTGTAAAGCAACGCATGTTTTGATTGCACACGTCGAATGCTCCACTTTTTCTTCGTTCCATTTGCATCGGTTGCTCCGTTCCATTAAACTTTGACACCGGCCCATAAATAATCTCACCACTTTGTGACCCCCCCTTACATACTCCCGCATAACAAAATCTCGGCAGAGTCGGAAAAAAGTTAAGCCGAGGAAAAACCTCACCTGTCAAAATAGATCGCGCTGCACGCAAGCGGGCAAGTTTTCGACTCCTGGTAAATTCTGACTTAAGCAATGCACCAGCCTCTGACCGAGGAAAGTTTGCTAGCCTTGAGAGATAGCCACCATTTCACCGGTTAGATTTTCCAAGGCACCGAAATAGATTGTGGTCAGAACCACCGAAGGAAAAACTTTGGTCGTTCGGAATGTGCAAATCCCACTGTCAGATCGGTTTATTTACTAACAGGGAAAAATGCATTCTTCAAGTGGTGAAAGTTTTCAAGTTGAAATTGACAGTTTTTTTTGCTGCCATCCACCGCCAAACAAAGACCCTTGCCGCGTCGTTTGTTGACGGAAATATCGACTGCCCCGTCCCGTGATGCCGACGTGTATCCCGTGTCTCATTTTCGCGCGTGAAATTACCCTGCAATTATCTACGGCCGACCGAGAGACCCTCTGTGTGACGTCTTTAGAAAGGTCCAATTAGAGCCCTGCTGTAGGCGCGCCCGGTTTCTCAGCTCCATTGTGAGGCTCAAATTTCAATAGACGGAGATAGGGGAAGTCACAAAAGTGAGATATCATGTCTATCATTACGCCGAAAAGAGCTCTGCGTAACAAAGGAAAAGTTGTTGTTTTGTTTTGTTCGATCGAGGGTGGACACTCTTAAGGGAACACGCGATCGCGATAAGCAACAATGGTTAAAGACACAGCAATCTCTCCATTGCAAGTAAATGGTTATTACCTCCGGATGGCTGTTGATCCCATTTCCACGACCTGACAGGAGGTTAAACGCTGTCCAGTAATTACCCAAATTTAAATTGAACGGAAAAACAAAAACAACACAAAATTGCATCATGTTTCTAACGTTCAAAATGACGGGAAAATCACGACTTTTGGATCCGATCCAAAAATAACGACCGTCGATCGCTCCACTCTGCAGTCACTCCGCCATATAAGTCGGCGACGACGGGTTGATCCAGAGGGTAAACCCGATTAGATTTACGTCAGTTTAAGCCTTTAATGGAGGGGTTCCCTCTCAGTTTTCCCTCCGCGGTTCGGCGCTGACCAAATTAGGCAATCGATCCCGTTGAAAACAATGATAATTAATGATCGGATATTC
Organism: Aedes koreicus; assembly: GCA_024533555.2. NCBI lineage: Eukaryota > Metazoa > Arthropoda > Insecta > Diptera > Culicidae > Aedes > Aedes koreicus. The sequence goes on along the minus strand of JAHHFK020002333.1, from coordinate 540,466 downwards.
GAGCGTGTGTATTTTAAGCTGGAGTTCAGCGCGCGTGGATGATAAATGGGTCGATTACCATACAAGGGAACACACACGAAGCTTGCTCCCCTTGGCATGGAGCCTTTCGCCCGGGATGAGTGACAGTTTGGCAGGCTGGTGATCCGGAGGGATTTCTTCGTGGATTTTTTTTTCCAATCGCTCAGCTACTGGATGATTTGAGCATCTACGTCAGCGTTTGTTCTTCATTTGGTCGGACGATGGACAGTTGCTGCTTCCATGCTTGGGAATTTCAGCCTAAGCGTCATAAAAAACAGTATGTGTCTTTTTTTTAGCTTAGCAGCACACTTGACCCGAACCATTTAAGGTATCTTATATTCGACTCATTTTCGACACAACGAAGCTACATGGGTTTTTACTTGCTGAATAAGACATAGACGATGCGCTACGAATAGTCACAAATTTCAGGAAGTTTAACGAATTTTTAGCTAGTTTTTTTTACTGAGAAAAAAAAAGGATTCTTCAAAATCTGTGAAATTTCCCAAACATCATACGATTTTCCTCATGTACAGTACTGAACAAAATAGAGTAAACACCTTCAAAGTTTCTTGATTTATTTAATTTTTATAAGAGAGTTTAATTTTTATAAAAGAGTTCTTAAGAGCATTCGAACAAAAGTAAGCACTTTAGATGTTCTTTCGGATTGTAGTTTGTTTCGGGACTTGAGAGTTATTAATTATTTGAAGATAGTATTCATTGAAAAACTGCAAGTTCAATCACAGATTGGAAGCGCTGTGGCATTCAACAAGGTTTTTGATATTTTGAGGTTAAATATTCATCCAGCTCTTTTCCAGAGCTTCGAAAAGTTTTCCCGCGGTTAGTTACATCTCCTATCTTCTACCAACAGTTTTCCGTTGGATTCAGGTCCGTGCTTTAGGGGACCATTTCAATCGCTTAATGCGTGAAAAACGGAAGTATGCAGTTTTCTTGTGAGCGGTATGCTTGGGATTGTTGTCTTGCTGAAAAATAAGCTGCTTATCTACGCCAACTTTACGTGACAAGACTTCAAAATTCCTTTTCAGAATTCTGATGTACGAATCTGCCATCATTATTTTTATTTTATCTCTAATTTGCTCTCGTTACTGCAGAGAACCTTTCTTCAGGATTCCAATGGCTTGTTGATATATATTTGGGCAAATTCAAGAAGTTTGATCCTAAAGAAACCAACATCAGTTTTTAATTAAGGTGAAATTCTAATGCTGTGTCACAATTCGCGAATTAATTTCAATTTTACTTATTATTGATCAACAAACTTTCGATAAGGTGTCTGTCAAAATTGACTACTCATCTGTCAGAAATAAGTCAGCTAGAGTAGCAGACTTCATCGGTTATTTTCCATCTGTTAAGCTTGAGTGAAAAATAAAATTAAAATAATTTGCGTCGTTAGGCAAAGTCATTTCTTAAGCCCTTTCCTGCTGTATTCTATGCGCAGTATGTACAGAAATATTAAGTTAAGCTAATACTTTATAGAATTACACGGCTAGTGGCAAACGAGTTTTTCGTCGCTTTTCGAGAAATTCAGGGATCATTGCTGGCTTTAGGCTTCCTCTGCAAGTTCGATCTGTCACGCTTTCCTAGTTCATAAGAAGTGTATCGAAAATAAGCTATCCACAAACTTTCTTTCAAATTATGTTGAAAACCGATATTTTATTCATACAAAAAATTGATCCTTTATTGTACGAGGTTAAACTTGAACATAATGAAGACCGGATGAAATTTAAGTTATTCCTTCACGAATTTTCGAACTTTGGATCGAATGCTCTTCATCAAGTTCCGGACAAGTGTTGCATCGCATTTTTTGGACGCTTGAGCCCAAATTTTTTTGAACTCCTGCATGTCTTCTTGAAGACCCTCTTCACGATTGCCCAGCAACGTTCGATGGGTCGAAGCTGAGGGCAATTTGGTGGATTGATATTTTTCTCAACGAACCCTTTTCCGCAAGCCAATTGAGAGTGGTTTTGGCATTGTGAGCCGACGCTAAATCCGGCCAAAACAGTGGAGGTGTACTATGCTTCTTATATAAAGGCAACAATCTCTTCTGGAGACACTCAGATCGATAGATTTCCGCATTTATAGTTCCGGTAGTGTAAAAAATGGTTGACTTCAAACCACAGGAACATATTGCTTGCCATACCAGTACCTTTCGACCGAATTTCTCCACTTGAATCGACCTGTCCGCATCGCTCACATCCTCCTCAACGACGGCAGTAAAGTATTGTGGACCTGGAAGGGTTTTTGAGTCCTCCTTTACATAGGTCTGATCGTCCATCAAAACGCATGCATCCGGACGCTGCAAAAGGCGCGAATACAATTTCCGGGCCCTTGTTGCTGCTCGCTTCTTCTGTTCTGCACTTTGTTTCGAGATTTTCTGCTTCTTGTAGGTCTTCAGGTGGTTTTTCCTCTTGATACGCTGGATCATTCCGACACTCGTTCCTGCTTTTTTGGCCAAATCACGTATTGACATTGATTTGTTCTTCATGATTAGAGATACCACAGACAGACAGACAGACAGACAGACAGACAGACAGACAGACAGACAGACAGACAGACAGACAGACACGCAGGCACGCAGGCAGGCACGCAGGCAGGCAGGCAGGCACGCAGGCAGGCAGGCAGGCAAGCAGACAGACAGACACGTGCCAAATTAGGTTCCATATAATTGATTAGGTCTTGAGTTATGCTGTAATTTCTGTTTATTTTGTATGAGAGCCATCTCTCTTCATAGAGGAGGGGTCTCAAATCACCATAGAAACATTTCTTATCTCCAGAAAACCCGGCATGCCAAATTTGGTTCCATTTGCTTGATTAGTTGTTGAGTTCTGCACAAACTTCTTTTTCATTTGGATGAAAGCCTCCCCTTATAGAGAAGGGGGGGGGGCTCAAACTACCTAAAAACATGTTTTGCCTCCAGAAACCCCCACATGCTAAATCTGGGTTTCCTTGCTTGATTAGTTCTCGAGTTATACAGAGATTTGTGTTTCATTTGTATAGGAGCCCCCTCCTTCCAGAGATGGGGGGTGTCTCTTACTATCAACCTTTCCCGGCCCCAAAACCCTTCCATATAAAATTTCACGCCGATCGGTTCAGTTTCGAATCTATAAGGTACAGACAGGCAGACAGACAGACATACAGGCGCTATAGATTAAAATAAAATATTGTGAGTTTCACGTTATAAGGTGTGGCCCATTTGTAATAATTTGTAATGATGAAACCTATGTAAAGGCCGATTTCAAACAGCTACGGGGACAAAAATTTTACTTGGCTACGGCTCGGGGAGATGTTCCTGCCAAATTCAAGTTTGTGTTTGCAGATAAATTTGCACGTAAATACATGATCTGTAGCTGCGCTAGGAAGACCAAGGTTTTCATCACTGATAAGACATTTAATTCAGAGCTGTACAGAACGGAATGTCTGCAAAAGCGAATATTGCCATTCATCAGCCATCTCACAATGAACCTGTCATGTTTTGGCCAGATCTTGCAAGCTGTCATAACAGTAAAACAGTGCTACAGTGGTATGAAACCAACGGGATTCAGTTTATACCAAATGAACTCAACTCACCAAACTGTCCCCAGCTCAGACCGATAGAGAGATTTTGGGCTATTATGAAGAGGAAGCTGAAGATGAATGGCAGTGTCGTCAAAAGCATCAATGAATTGAGAACCAAGTGGAATAAGATTGCCAAAACGATGGATGAGAATAATGTGCGCCGGTTGATGAAACGTATTCCGGGAAAAGTCCGCAAATTTCTTCTAAATCGAGATGATTAATTGTTTTTGTATTTTCCCTCTAAAGTTCACATAAAGTCGAACATTTTAGTTAAAACAGAATACTATTTTGTTAATGTATATCCGAAATATGCGCAATAGTCTATGTTCCAATTCTAAATGGGCCACACCTTAACAGCGGATGCATACTTTATCTCCAGTACTGTTGTTTGAAAAAGTTTCGACAAAACGGTATTCTTGTGCTCCTTAGAATGTTTGGAGATTCAACGATGTTTGATGAAATTTAACGTTGACTTTTTGCATTAAATTGTAAGGCTTATTTTGAAACTCGGTAAACTATATTAAAGTAAGCCTTACTTCATCGAAATGGTATTAATTCTCTATTGGGTTTTTTTTTTATTAATATGCAACACAATTATTTCTACTATCCAAGCCTGTTAGGAACTCTGAATAAACAGATGAACTTTAACACACGCGTAAAATTTCCCTCGTTCAATTGCGAGCCAAGTAAGTGTATACAACGAAATTTTTTGCAATCTTCCATACCACAAACCTGATTTATACGATAGCTAGCTTAAATTGACATGAAATATCCCATGAATTTGATTGATTGATTATGTAATACTACCATCTATTGTAGCAAGGTAACTTTCCATAGCAGTGGAATAATCTGAAAAACGATTTGATCAGGATCCTAAATATTGTTGTTTGTGATCTTCAAGCTCCTGTATGAAGGGTCAAAAACGTTTGGGCGGGCCCGTAAGCAGAGACACTTACACGAAACCCGCGAATATAGGGAAGAGAATCTCCTACCAAAAGCAAGGTCACACAGACAGCACTAGAATCGAGCCCTCGATTAACAGAATAAACCCAATATATGGGATCGAAGAGCCCGCCCTCGTTCCGCGAAGTGTTAACAATAGGGAGGAGGCAGTCCCATGCTCCCTATTCAAATCGTTTCACTTGGGTGCCCTGATGATCCCTCCCTTTCCCCGTTATGTGTTATTTAATATATAGTATGATTTGTACACAAAAAATGAGGATAACATAAAAACAAAAATGCTAAATTTCAAACTTGAATGATATACATGGAATTACACATTATACATTATACAAATTAAATTACTCGACCATGTAAAAAGCGGCTACAGCAAGTCAATGCGAGAACATAGTATGCGTATATACAAAATATATCTGACATCCACTGGATTGTTACTGAAAACAATAAATAAATAAAAATTAGACATGTATTGATATCCTACTAGTCCTGGAAAAGCTTGAAACAGAATAGATCATTCCAAATATCTAAGATAAAATTTCAATAAAAGATATTATTTTATAAGACATGTTGTTAAAATTCACATGAAGTATCCCATGATTTTTTTACCAAAACAAGTATTCCATGTATGGGCATTAGATAGCACAGAAAATGACATGTTTCTTTCGAATTGTGTATAATTTTGAACTTGATACATGCCAATTGCCTTGTATACTGGCACGAATTACTATGCTACAAACGCAACGCAAAAAAAATACAATTTTTTCACCTCTGTGCATCGTTTTACATCCTACGCTAGGCAAGGATCGCAAATCACGCATTTACATCATAAAGTCCCAACCATGACCACCGAACAAAATTTCCCAAAGCTGACTTCCATGACCTTTGATAGGAAATGAGAAAACATCTTTCGAAAGGAGCTTATTTCTCTCCTCAACTCTCTCCCCCAACCAACCACCCAGGCTCCCACATCCGGCCAAAAGAAGTCAAACAGTCGAAGATCAAACCAATTAACAGCAGAATAGCCCTCGGGCATTGCACACTGCACACAATAATGGCCGAGAGCTTCGACTCAGTCAAATGACAGCCGGTTTTCTTCGTTCACATACCGCACTCGCCATAAGCGCTCTTGCCTCACCATACATCCCTAATAACTTCACAGCGTAGTAGGCGCAGGCATTGGAATCTCCATGGCACTAAACTAACCTCACTTTATTTGTTTTTATGATTCGATATTGCGGTATTTAGAGTCAACTCATTCTGTGCCGGTCAGCATTGTATTGCTTGCCTTGTGACCGAAGAAGAACTCTACGGCCTCGAAGGGAAAATGACTTGGGCGGCTCTTCAGCCCGCCGGACGGTCCCGCCGGGATAGACAATAAGAACTTTATCGAAAGAAGGTCCCCACACACCGTGAGGTACGAACACTCTTCCGCTGGAAACGGGGAGTCGACGAGGTGAGGGTCACAGAGAAATCGAAGACAATAGACAATATTCCAGCATCATCATAGTTGGAATTGTTGTTATCGCATTGCACTCTAGCCGGCACAGCCCTCTTGCTTCTCCACTCGAGTGGCCGGCCCTGGGGCTTCTGCTGCTGATTCCGAGCTGTGGTTATCGAATGGCAATGAAGGAAAATTTAATTCATTTATTGTGTGTGCGCTTTTGCTTCTGCGTCGTCGTTTTCGTCTTTCAGTCAGCAAAAGCCATTCCCAGGAAAGCTCCCATCTTCCGGACGAGCTCGACCGGAGACTATTTCGTTAAATTTAGAGAAAATAAGATTGCTATCAGTTATTGATTATTTTATGGTTTATTTACTTCTTCTCTGGCTCCCGTGCAAGTCGTTTAGAGCGAAACATTGTTAGTGCGGACGAAGATGACAGTTCTAATCTGGTCTTATATTCTCTTCATTTTTTTGCAGGTTTGTACCCCCACCACCGAATCAACGCTAACTGAGATACACTGAGCGAGCGAGGCAGGAAACCGAGTGTGTGATCCATAGTAGTACATAGTAGGCCGTAGTGTTCGATAGCGATATTTAAGTTGATCCTGTGTGCAAAACAATAGCGTTTTCTCATCAGCACAGGATCTAGAATGCAGTGGCGCACGATTTCCCATTTTCCTTGTACGGTTTATCTAGAGTTACGATAGGTAGAGCGAACAGAAACTGAGTTTTTCGCGTTCTCCAACGCAAACGAGTAGTGCTCCGTTTTAGATTCGACAGCAAGCGTAAGAAACAATAACAGTAGTAATGCTCCCAATATGGGTGAGTCTTTTATCTTGAAAACCTTCTTCCTGTTTTAAAAACAAAACGAAAAACAAATTACTCTTTTTACTTACAAGTTCTCCATGTGTTTTGTCTCGCGTCTCGCGTCTTAACTGTGTTCGTCTGCATTTGTGTTTGTCTCTCACTTTCCATATTTGAATACATGTCTGTGTCTTTGTCTCCTGTTTTATGCTACAATCATGAAAAAAAACGCTATGTTGCTGCTTGTCTGTGTCTGTTTTTTGCCTGCGTTCTCCTTTCATTATTCAAAATAACTCACCGAGCGGGCGATGCAAAACAATAACTCAATGCGCTTCGCCGACTGCCGTTGCGGTAGGCGGTGCTGGCGGCGCTATCAGATATGCCTAAGTAGCGCACATAACCCCTTCCTGCCTCATTCCCTGACCGTCACAACTCCCTGTGAGGGAACGCGCGTCTTCGGAAGATGCGGGTTCCCGGGTGCATCGGATCGCGATAATGCGGCTCGGCTGCGCCATACTGGAATACCGACGGCAACGATGGCAAACGACGACGGTTCCTACGCTGTCGAGCGCGAGATCGTGAAAGAAAGGTCATCTCGCTGGCAATCTGCTTCAAATGGCTACGGCTAGGAACGGATGGCTTGTTCTATTGTTAAATAGTTGAACATGCTCGCACACACAAAATACACATCGCAACGCCGTGAATAATGGACGTGTCCTGGAAAAGTTGAACGGGGTTCATATGGAACGACAAAAAATACTAAATGAGCGAAAGGTTCGGCTGCTACACAGTCAGCCACGAAAGGCTAAACAACCATTAACCTATTGCCATTTGACAGGCGGAGGCGTTGTTGGTTTGAGTTGTGGGACTTTGGGCGGTGCTTTTTCTCGTGGCAGTCGGTTTATTGTGTGGTATCTTTGTGACAAAACTAAACATTAAAATTCTACCTTTCTGCAAGATTGACCACTGTCTGATGTCGAAGCACGCATCACTGACATTCAGCATTAGAATAAGAATTTGTTTGGTTTTTGTGAGCTTTTGTGATCGTTGGAACAACAGGGTTCCTACAATCATACTAATTCATAAAACTGGAAATAAATTGTAAACCTTTTAAATAAAATAAAATAAATACCTATTAAATGTATATATCACTCAGAATATTTCAGAACTGAAGGTCTTGAGGAGTTAAACGCTTAAAAGATCCTGAAAAGGAAGAAATTTGAGGTTTACTTAAAATTTAATTTTACAAGCCTAAAAATTTGTCTATGACCTTATTTGCAATCAGCAGATAATTGCTTAGAATAAATGAATTATTTAAAACAGCAAACAATTTGGAATCGACAAATGATCAAAAGTTCATTTTTGTTAAAATTGAGCAGTTTTCTACGGCATTGCTTTAATTCGTAACAGTTATGAAAAGTTATTACGGATCCTATTGAAATTTCGATCTTCCAAACAGTATTTTGTTGCATAAATAAGATAAAGCAATAAGGAGTTGAAGCTGTCGAAATAATGAACCACTATACATCATAATATGTGGCAAAGCGAAACAAGCTACGTTGTTCAATATAATTATTAACTTCATAATAACTAGCTCAATTCCCATTGTTTTATAATTTGAAGAGTAACATTGGAATGTCAATACGATCAAATGCTTTGCTAAATTCTTTGTAAAGAGCTTCTTCATAGTTTCCATTATCCATTGCATTCAATGAATAATGTATAAATTGCAGTAAATTTGAAGATGTCGAATGAACCGAGAATACGCCGTGTTGTTTGTCAGTTATTCGATGTTTGACTAGGAGGAATAATTTTTCGTTGATAATTTTTCGGAAAAGTTTTAGAATCCAAGAGAAAATGGCTATTCCACGATAATAACGCACGTCAAATTTTCAACCAGCTTAAAATATAGGCGCTAAAAATGATCTTTTCCAGACTCCAAAGACATATTAAGGAACAAACATAATGGATGAGTAAGCTCCATTGCTGGGCTTTTCATAAATAAGGCATGTTCGCGACAACATCTGGACAGATTAAGTTTGGAATAAAACAAATTTGCTGTTAGTTCAATCCATGATGATTTTTTTATTCATTTAATTCTGCATTATTACCTTACCGTACCAATCAGACTAAGGCCGGTGTGGCCTCTGCTGTACACAGAAGTTGTTTCAATTGTAATCGGTCCATGGCTGTACCTCGCCAGCCTCGCTGTCTGCGGAGGGTCCGCAGGTCGCCTTCTACCTGATCAATCCACCTTGCTCGTTGCGCGCCTCTTCTTCTTGTACCTGTCGGTTCGTTTTCGGGAACCATTTTCACAGGGATGTCGTCCGACATTCTTACGACATGCCCAGCCCATCGTAGTCGGCCGATTTTTGCGATGTGTACGATGGGAGGTTCTCCCAGCCACTGATTCGTGGTTCATTTGCCTCCTCCACGTTCCTTCGTCCATCTGCACTCCACCGTAGATCGTACGCAGCACCTTCCGTTCAAAGACTCCAAGGGCGCGTTGGTCCTCCACTAGCAATGTCCATGTTTCGTGGCCGTAGAGAACTACCGGTCTAATTAATGTCTTGTAGATGGTCAACTTTGTGGTTCGGCGAACTTTGTTCGATCTTAGCGTCCTTCGGAGTCCAAAGTATTGCCAGCCATAATGCGCCTTTGTATTTCTCTGCTGGTGTCGTTATCGGCGGTCACCAATGAGCCCAGATACACGAATTCGTCTACTACCTCGATTTCATCACCGTCGATCTGAACTTGTGCTAGGAGGCTAACATTTTCTTCTCGTGAGCCTCTTCCCTTCATGTATTTTGTTTTTAACGCATTAATCACAAGCCCAGTCCTACCAGCTTCAGCCTTAAGTCTGATGTACGTTTCCGCTATCGTCTCAAAGTTACGTGCTACGATATCAACGTCGTCGGCGAAGCCAAATAGTTGGACAGACTTCCTGAAGATCGTGCCACTCGTGTCTATCCCAGCTCTTCGAATCACACCCTCCAATGCAATTTTAAACAACAAACACGACAATCCATCACCTTGCCGTAACCCTCTCCGAGATTCGAAGGGACTCGAGAGCGTCCCTGATACTCGGACGACACACATCACTCGATCCATCGTTGCTTTGATCAACCGCGTCAGTTTCTCCGGAAATCCATATTCGTGCAATTCTGCATTATTAGTCATCTTAAAACTAATTGCAGGTACGTAATTAGGCTGCATGAAGAAACTACGAACCTCTGAGTTTACTTCAGCCATTAGGGTCTGTGCAGACTTCTCTGCAACCGATTTAGCTGCTTTTGTCCAAGATTTTTGAAATTTTTCTATAGTTGTAGCTTGTTGTTTATATTGAGAGAGTTCTCTCTTCACGAGAGCCAAGTACCACTCGATAGGACACAACTACGGGCAGTTAGGTAGATTCGCCTCTTTCGGTACAACATGGACTCCATTCGCTTTATACCATTCCAAAACATCTTTGGCGTAGTGACAAGATGCCAAATCAGGCCAGAATAGCGAGGGAGCGTCATGGCTGCGTAGGAATGGTAACAATCGCTTCTTTAGGAATTCTTCACGGTATATTTCCTTGTTTACCGTTCCGGTAGTGATGAAGGTTTGGCTTGCTCGACCACAGCTGCATATTGCCTGCCAAACCAAATATATTTTGGGAAACTTGGCCTTTTCTTCGTCCTGAAATGCTCCTCTACGCCGTTCCGTTGTTTGGCAGTATAATAAGACATTCCGGGAAACTGCATAAAGTCTTCCAGCACAGAAGTTTCATCGTCCATTATCACGCAGGAAAACTTCGTCAAATATTCGCGATATAACTTGCGAGCCGGGTTTTAGCCGTCACATTCTGTTTATCATTACGTTTCGGTACAGTTTTCACCTTGAACGACTTTATACCTTGCCGGTACTTAGAAGTATGCACGAAAGTTGGGACATTTTTTTTTTTTTATCATAGCCACAAAGATCTGACCTCTTCTGCAATATTTGCTTCACTTTCGCGCCCATCTGGTGGTTCCTGAAATCCGTTTTTGTTCCGCTTCCAGCCTTCCTAGCTGTTGTCAAACGTGTATCGAAAGATTTAAGAACGCTATGGACAGTGCTTGCAGGAAAACCAAGCTTGCAAGTTTTCTTACTGACAGATCCGGATTTTCATTGCGACCGCACACAATTGCTTTTCGCACTTGCTCTTCTTTCGACGCCATCTTCGATCTAAAAGCTTGTAGTATCAAAAAAAAAATGATCTTACACAATAAACAGACATACGTTCATCAGTCTGCGAAATGTTTCACGCGTTGATGAAGTATTTCCAGAGATATACGTATTTAGGGGTGTCCAGATTTTGTCGCGAACAAGCCTTACTGCAGGGATTCCGTCTGGTCCAGGACCGTATAAGGCATCCAAATTATTTAAAACCAAATTTCGGTCGAGATGCAATATTGAAGGAAAATTGTCGGATTTTTGTTTGATGTTTACGAAGTTATACACGTTCTTTAAGCAGGACTTTATTTAAAATTCTATTTTTTTTAATTATATTCTTCGTTGCTGAAAATTCAGTTGATCGCATATGTCCAAGTAGATTGCTAAATTTTTACTTTTATTTGGTTTTTTGTAAGTTTTATGGCCGTTTTGTTTTAGATTTTTCATATTTAATATATGACTGAGCAGACTTGATATTGTGTGCAGTTGCTTTGTCTTCAAGATTATTTCTGGAGAAATAATTTTCAAATAAAATAATAAAAATGAAATTGACCACGTATTGAATCAAATCAATCATTAAAATTTTAGGCATCATTAAAATCTAGGCATCATTGAGTGCATTAGCATCTTGAATCGGAATGATGTACGAAGAAGTTGGCTCAATTATAGGTTTAAGTGATAAACCCAAAATAGAAATATGTTCTGAGTTCATTCCTATAATACTTCCTCGTTTTCTACTACCGTGAATACCCTCATCAAGAAAAAGAGAGATTAAACTTCCGAAGATATTGGGGTCAATTCTGACCCATGATGCAACTTCAATGTACGCTATCTTTTTTATTTTTAAACCAATCGGGCTGAAATTTTCTGACTTTTGATAATTTACGAAATTCTTCATTTAAGCATGAACATATTTTTTTTAAAAACAGTATAAGGTGGTTATACAAAAAAAATATAACACATAACATTAGTGCCAATATTTACCCGGATTTCAACCGTTCGTAAAATTTCGAAATTTTCCCTTTGAGTCAATGTTTATACACCATTTGAAAGGTTCTGGTCTCAAAAGTGCATTGAAAGAAAAAAAAACTGTTTCCGGTAACATTATCCCCCGGGAATCTGCTACAAAGGGAAGGAAGTTTTAGTTTCGCTGTGTTAAAAGAAATTCATATAAACATTCCAGACTTATTGTACAGAATTGGCAAAGATCTCGGTGCGTAACGAAGCGTCTTTTGATATTATCATATTAGTTCCAAATCATGCTGCCGAGGTGGCGCTGCAGTCTATCTTTGCCAAATGAAGCTCTAGAGAGATGCCGTCTTGGATAAAGTTTCCCAGTATGTCATGTGTTGTTTTTATAGTTCCAGATCTTACCGCAGTGATTGCACTGCAGTCAATCTTTGTCAAATGAAGCTCTAGAGAATTATCGTCTTGGGCAAAGTCTCTCAGTATGTAATTTTTCGTCTTTTGTCATTATTATATTAATTCCAGATCTTGCCGATAGCAAGGTATTGAAGCTTTAGAGAGCTGCCGTCTTTGGAAAATTTTTGAGTATGCCATTTTTCGTCTTTTGACTTCATCAGATAAGCTCCAGTACAGAGAACACACATCTAAGTTAGAACAAAATGTCTTCAAAAAACACAGTACGAATTCAAATCAAAATACGTTATAACCTCGTTGAAAAAACTCTAACGCCTCCAAATGACTGCATTTTGTATACTGAACAACTATGCCGAGGACGGCTACCCTCTGGAGCTTCATTTGGCATAGATAAACTGAGGCACCATATCTGCGGCGAAATCTGAGAACATGATAATGACAAAAGGCGACATATTACATACCGAAAAACTAAGACGGCTACTTTCACAAGCTTCAATTGACAAACATAGACTAGAGCTCCATCTCTGTTGAAAGATCTGGAACTAATATGATTACGTCGAAAAACGACAAATGTCACAATGAGAAATTTTGCCTATGATGGCAACTCCCTAGAGCTTCATTTGTCAAAATTAGACTGCAGCGCCATCTCTGCGGCAAGATCTGAAACTTATCTGATAATGACAAAACACGAAAAACGACAAATGACACACTGAGAAACTTTGTCGAAGACGGAAACTCTACACAATTCTGGAATGTTTTGTATGTAATTCTGCTCACACATAGAATTCAAAGCCTCCTTCCCTTTGTAGCCGATTCCCGGTGGCCAATGTTACTGGAACTGGGTTTTTCCACCGCCAATGCATTTTTGAGACCATAGCCTTTCAAATGGGGTGCATCATTGTGTCTTGGTTGAAGTTTCATAATTCTAGAAAGGGTTGAAATCCGGGTCAATATGGACCCTGATGTCTTATGTGTCAGTTTTTTTTAATGCCCAAAAAAGGTTAACATTAGCAGTTCTTCCGAAGGAAAACACAATACCACTCTGAAAAACTGACCAAGTTTAAAGGGAAAAGATCGTGAGTTTTGGATGGTCCTGGAGAGTCCATTTTACCGATTTTTCGAAACAAACTTATAGTAGGAACTAGGAAATACGTAACGACGTGACGCATGACTATAGTCGATTGAGTCGATTCAGTACCGAATTGAAGCGAAAACAAACCAATAATCAAAGGACGCATGTTTCGAGTCAATTGACGCAAGTATGTGCTTAAAATCAAAGGAACTGATGAACATACAGACGAAAATGACCGACAGACAAGTCATGTTTGACAGGAAAAATATTCATCGTGACTCGATAGCAATAACCAAAATGGAATAAATGAAAATGATCTTGCTCAAATCGAAACGATTGCGTAGGAAGTTCATTTTCCTTTTTATGCGTCGATAATGTTGAACCCTGTTGCTTAAGGCTAATGAAAATCTGACACAGTCTAAGCTTTTGCAAATGTAATTTTAAAACTTGCTCCCGTATGGCTTCCATGGTAGTTGATGAATATCAACAAACGGAATCGCTTATTTATCTTCACAAACCACAAAAAACCCCCCCAACGGGTATAAAAACACCCCCCCCAAAAACCCCCGCCGAAAAAAACCAAGACAGAAAAAAGGTGACACCTACTGTGAGACACACTGTAGTTTCGAAGTACGCAGATTTGAATTTTTAGACTTCCTTGTATTCACAGTCGTTGGGTCTTTGATGTTCATGTATAAATAGAGAGTATTCAATTGATATGTGAAGCGCTTCATTCTTTTCACAATGGAGTCAATAATTCGGTCGAACAGAAATCTTCATATATATTCGTTGACGAAAGGTCCAAATAGCAGATTTGTAGATTTGTATATGATTAATTGGATTGATACCCAGAGTAGGTCAAAATGAAGACTTTATCAACGCCATTGAATAAAGTCCCTATAGATGTGAATTTTAACCTCAGAAGGAAGTTCAGATAATATTTACTGAGCAATTTCAATACAGGGTTTCATTAATGTTTTTATGAGCATTGTAAAATACACGGAACAACATTACAAACACCTACACAACCAAAAAAAAAAAAAAAAACACAAAAAAAAAAAAAAAAAAAAAACTCCTCGGGCGTTGCCGCTTGTCCTCTGATATTTTTATGCGTGGTCCCGCGTGCGAAATACCAGAATTTTTTTCCTCTCCTGTTGGTTGATGTTGTATATATTTATTATTTAATATATAATATCATTTTTCCCACCAAATATGGCGCAGGTAATTAAAATAAGGATTTTTAGCATTTTTCTTGAGTTGTATCTTATTATAGAGGAAAGGCTTGTAAGATGAAACGGAACAACGCCACTTTTGACATTCACAGCGACAACACTATCGCGCTGTCAAGTGTTAACCTCATTTTTTTACTATTCTTCAATTTTCATTTGCTTTTGGAGTGAATACACTCATTCTATTTAGCTCTTCCAGGTTTCATTGTTTGAAAGTGTTGGCATAATTAAAATAGTAATTATTTAGCGATGGATTTCGAAGATAGGCCATAATATTTTTTTTGATGACTATAAATAATCAGTTCCTTTGGCAAAGTTGGGCCTTTTAGTTCCTCTTTCGAAAGATGTCTTTGGATCCGCGAAAAAATAAAAATTATACATGTTACGAGCAAAAAACGGATCGTGTTCCATCTTACAAGCCTTTCCTCTATATAATTTTACCCAACCCAACAAAAAATATTTCTCAAGCCATAAAAAAAAAAAAAATTTATTCACCCCCCAAAAAACCCCCCATTTTCTATCCGCCTTAATAACATCAAAAAAGCACATCTTCAATCCCTTTAGCAAATGGTAAAAGTCAATAAATAATTTAACAAAAAAAACCCTATCCTCCTGGAGTTCCCCAGAATTCCACCGGCGACGAAGACCGATCGATCCGAGCTGCTCGGTGATCCGATTGTAGCGTCTTATATTTCCGTCGTTTTCACTTATATGCCCCTGTTCCGCCTCCACCGCCACCGACGGCACCAACATAAATAAATAAACACGTTTGGTTTTTGGTCTGCCGTCGGTCGTCGTCCCCGGGATTGCATTTCGTGCCGCCTTGCGATTTTGGGATTCCGCTCCGATTCCGGAAGCACAACATTCACGGAGGGCGCGGGGGGTTGAATGATGCGAAATCAATTTTATTGAATTTGGATGCTTTCTTTTCGCCCGTTTGCTCCGAAAATTCCAACGAATTCAGCTTTAAATCCCTCCGGTATTACTTTGATAGGAAACCTACACACATTTGGGAAGGATGCCGAAGGGGAGCAGTGCTAAAAATGAGCTTTGAGCGTGATCCGCTTTCGTTCGTTAGCGTGCGTCGGTTGCAATTGCTGAAAAATGCTCCCCTAGCCTCAATCGTGAAATCCCGTACAAATAACCCCCGGAAGAAGAAGGCGAAGGAAAACAGATCTGATACAAAAGTTTTACAACTCGAGAAGAATACATGAAATATTCATTAAGATTACCTAGTTTGATTAGGACCCGATGAAGAATTGCTCATAAAGAGGTTGGGCTGCGACTGCCAGAGCCGTTCTCTCCCACGAGATTCGAATCAATGTCTGGCCTGGCGTGCCAAAGCAGGCGGGTTTTCCAAGCGCTCATCTAGTAGGTAGGTAGAGTGCTTTTGTGCAATAAATTTCGGTCGCCTTGATGCCGGGACGACGCATCCTTGACAGTTACCATCTTCGTTCCGATAGGAGAAAAAAAAATACTCCTAAATACTCGAAACATAGAAAAGGCTGCTCTTTGTCGTTGTCGTTCTCGTATTATTATTTTATCCTTTTTAATACACCAGCAATACAGTCCAAGGAGTCTCGGTTCAATTACACCCGATCGAACGACGACGAGAATGGCGACGCCCGGTGGTGTTGAGACTCCCTCTGCGGGAGTGGGAAAAAAATGGAAACGAAAATACAGAATCTTGTCTCTATTTATTTATGGAGAAGCGAAAAGTGCTGCTGCTCTGTGTGTCTCCTTATTATCTCGTCTTGTACTTGTGAAGTTTTTTTTGCTTTTCTTGTGACTTGCTCTCGGTTCGGATCGATGAAAGGTGCCGACCTAGATTTTCAATTCCAATCGTGTCCCAGCGCGAGTGCGTGTGCCCTGCCTGGATGTCTCAAGGGGTTTGTTGTTGTAAAAAAAAAGTTTGAATTGTTCTTGTTAGAGTCGGTGCCGGACGGCTGATAGGTACGGTTTCGTATTCATCCCTCGTCGGAAAGCCACTTGAAAGGGCCGAGCTCATCTTTTCCTCCTCTGCCGAAGCTACCATATGTGGGAAAGACGCGTTCCTGTGTCGTGTCACCATCATCATCACCGCTGCCACCTTTACAGTAAATAGAACGTACCAAATGGTGGCAATTACTGCCACGGAAGCTGACAACTATTAATTATCGAGTCCGTCGAACCGGCCGACCTGTGAGACCTCAACTGAAAAGCGCTGGACGCAGAGGCGATGTGTTTGAAGTTTAATTTTTAACTGAAATTGCGCAAGCGACGTACTTTTGTACGGGGCCTAAAATAGAAGAACCCAGGAAGGGTGGCGGGAATAAGTACTAGCTTTGGAGATAATTACAGGGCAATATCCGATTGACGGATAGTCACTCGGTGACAAGTTGACAATTGATGCCATGAAAATGGAAGGCGGGTTTCGTCAAAGGATTTCGTGTTCAAACGGGACCATTCAATATTCATATCGTGTCGCTGTATGCTAGAACGACGAATGTCCATGATTTCCAACACTCGATAATAAAACTAAACATTGTGGAGCAATTCGTACTGAAATTGGAATTCTTTAGCACAATACCAACCAGACTTCTAAAACAAAATGACGAATTGACATTCCAACGGAAAGCTTTTACGAGTCATCCTTCTTCTACCCAAACGGCTAATAAAATGAAAAGTTGACTATCAACGCCTGCTTGCCTCGTCTGCGGAAACAAAGCAAAACTGGTCAAAAACCCACTGTTAATAAAAAGGAGTCACCCATGCAAAACCGGGACCCGAACTAAATTACATAGAGTTGTCCGCCCAAGTCTTAGAAGAGAATTTCGCATTTGAATGGCCTTGTCCCGGCCCGTTCGGTATGTCGTTCGATTGAAGAAGGTCTGACAGGGCCTCCACTTCCACCCACAGACGCAACCCCGAGGATCGAAAGTGGTGGTGGTGGTGGTGTTGATTTGACGAGGGTTCGGTTCTGTGCGCAAATAATCATTGCAGATGCAAATCTTTTGCCAAACAACTGACTCGGGGAAAAGAGCAAGAAGAACAGTCGACTGACCTTCCTCACAGATGGACCGTTGGATTGCGGAACGAACCGACGAGCACGTGATGCGACTTCACGCTTGCATGTGTGCGCGGGTGTGTGTCTTTGCTCGAATCGGACACGGAAAAGGTCCTCTCAGTCATCCATCCGTCCACCCACACGCAGATGCCTTTGAAATCAGCAATTTCTGAACACGCACGTTTTGCTCATTCGCTACGATTTGTGCAGAGCCGTGCCTCTTGCCGTATAGGTTTTTTCCTGCGTCCGTGACCAATCAACGCTTCAGTGTGCGGACCGACCGGTTCCACGGTGTGTGACGCTCGCTCTAGGGGGAATTAGACACGGTTCTGGTTCCTTTGCGAGGGATCTGACATCGAGGGAAAAAAAAGTTGTTAAATAAACTCACTCGCCTGCTCGTTTTTGCCGCGTCCAATCGTGCGTATGACGAGGTCACTTTTTAACCAGCCTGCTGTACCTTGTGCCCATGACGACGACGACGACGACTGTGATCCAAAAACAATGCCATGTAAACAACGCTGCTCGCCGAAGAACTGAGCTGCGCCGCCGTCGCCGATCAGTTCTCAAGGCTTTCCAAAAAAGGCTAACTTACCATCCTCTTCCTGCTCCTTCTTTTTCGCGAACTCCACTCCGGATCGAACACAAAGCCCCGGTTAAATTTATGGTAAAATAAACATAAACTACACGCTTATCATCTTCATTATTGTTATTATATTATTCAATTTCTTTAATTCCATAACTTGATGTCGCAGAGTAACTCCGACTCGATGTAACCAGGGAAACGGCGGTGGCGGCGGCGGCGGCGACGTGTGTGCGTTCGCAATTTAAGCGCTCGCGCTCCCATCCATGTCGCCTGTCAACTGCAGCCAGGCCGTGGTGACCATATTTATACCGCCGCAGTCAGCCAACTTCGATTGTTTATTCATTCTGCTGTCTATTTGTTGGTTTAGTTGTTATTCTTTGCATTTTTATTAAAACGAGCACTCTTTCTCAGGACGAGGCTGCCTTTACCTTTCCGAGCTGTGAGAGGTATGTCTCAACGTCCCATAACGAGCTCTGCGGATGCTCCCGGGACCCAGCTCGGATGTTTGTGTACGTAGTAATAAAGGAGCAGTTGTTTGGTTCCGTTCCCGTTCGCCATTGTTGCCTTTCCTGTTATTTTCCTCTTCCTTTGCGAACGGAGTGTTAGTCTACCCCCCATATGTTTGATGAAATTTCTTCTTCAGAAGATTTCCCCTCATAGAAATTCTTGAACAAGTTTGTTGTCAATTGTAAATCCATCAATAGAAATTTGACACTTGCAAACAGAGGCGGCCAACACCGGTGGTGACAGTATTGCAAAATTATATTGTTGTTGCCCCTCGGTAGCTGCAGATTTCTCTGCTGTTATTACAACCTATTTTCCTGCGATCCCGTGTCTCTCAGCGGGGGATGCCCATTGTTCGGTGCTGGGATAATGCCCTCTCATGTTACCACGATACATGTGCTTGTGCACCTTTGGTTCGGTTTCGTCCCGTCGAAGACTGCAGAGCAGGCAAAGGTAGAGAAAAGAAGCTCGAAACAATTATATTAATATTTTCGTTTGGCTCGGTCCAATCCTCTTACCCGTATTAGTTGTGCTTAAGACCCTGCGCTCCGCGCCTACTGCGTGTTTGTGTACGAGGACGTCGGTAGAACGCCATCGCACAAAGGCTCTCCGCTTGCTGGATTAATTCCAGAGGTTGCTCTTTGTAAGGAAACTCGAATTCGTACCGGGATGCTTATATGTTGCTGCAAATAAACAATGCATCCCTCTGGGTGCCCAGACTGTGTTTGTACAAGTGAGCAACAAACGGTGAGGAAATCCCAAAACTGGAAGGCTTTTGAATTAGAAAACTAACATACAAGGTTAAGGTCCCAAATGACACTGGCGAATGCCTTCGTTCCGTTTCGTTTCATTTTTATACTCCCTCTGTTGGTTGGTTGCATCCTTATCAAGCCAAAACCATGTGTAGGCTGGATCGCAACAAAAAAAAAGAAGCAAATAAACCTCCAGGGTAACCAGAGTGCGCGCCTTGTAAGGCAGAAGACACGATGAGATGTCTTATTCTCCTGACAG
This sequence comes from Aedes koreicus, assembly GCA_024533555.2. Classification (NCBI taxonomy): domain Eukaryota; kingdom Metazoa; phylum Arthropoda; class Insecta; order Diptera; family Culicidae; genus Aedes; species Aedes koreicus. The sequence goes on along the minus strand of JAHHFK020002333.1, from coordinate 520,652 downwards.
CCCAGAGCTACAAGAGAGAGAGAGAGAGAGAGAGAGAGAGAGAGAAATCTCAATAACAATCTCCTAAACAGTAGTACTTGTTTATAAATTTCTATAGGCATTTGTCCTTCTATTTTGCTGTCTATTCTATTGTGTACGAGCGCAGGTCTCCAACCCAAAATCCCGGCCGGGCGAAGTGATGGACCAGTAGGATCGAAGAAAAGAAAAGCCTGGCTACTCCAAACAAGGAGCGAACGTACTTCTCTCGAAGGAAAACTCACTGACAATATAAAGCGAGCTGCTACGTTCGACAAACACGTCGCGTCCAACTTGCTGGATTCCTAGTAGGCTTCGAACAATACTCTTTTCTCACGAGCTCAAGAACCGGGACGGGGGTAGAACGCAGCAAAAACGACTCCAGCTCAGGAAAACAGATACAGAAAAGAAGCGAATAAATTGACTTTTCTTTCGTCTACTGCATCCCGTCCGTGAGCCATCTTTTCCCGGCACACAACGTATAATTACATGCTGAATTCATTATTTTTGCACATACTGTGTGACGTCGTTGTCTTCGGCGTAATCGAACTTCGTCTTTCTCCCTGCTTACTGCTAGCCAGGGACCGGAAAAAAGGCAGGGGTAGGACACGTGCCGAAAGCAAAGCCTACTCGGCCGTATTTTTGAATGCGAATTTTTCTTCCACCGACAAATAAGGTTGCTGAGACGAAAGAAAGAGGCGCTTTTAATTAGAGAGCACACCGCTCGACTAGGTATACCGGCATTGAATGGTTGGCTGGTGAATGGAAGTAAGCCCATTGCATTGCTGTTGAATAGGGTTGCGACACATTTGGATACACGATTGTAACAAAAGAAAGGACACCAGCTGGGAGCGGAATTAAAACGGGACTTGTTTGTATGGTTGGCAGCACTTCCGTCGCACACCAGTGCGGAGGTTGCCTGGTATGTTGGTAATTTTCGCTGACGGGAGCGGCAGGATGATAATTTGGGTTTGATGGGTTGAACAATGGACGTGAGTAGGAGGTGGCAAAATTGTGTGTGCTTGGGAAGCGGGGGAAGTCTTTAACAGGATTTTTCCTTTATTTAGGAGACTCAATCGTCTTACGGAGCCGAAAATACACTACTTATGTTATATTCTAAGAAGCGCATCACGTTGGCTAATGCTGGAAATGATTTCCTTTCTAGGAATAACTAAAATAAAAATTATATTTCTATAAATTTGGCAAAAAGTTTGGAAATCTTTAAATTTTTTAATTTTTAAAAATTACAATAGCGTTTTTAGCTCAATTACACACTGTGCATTTGTTGATTTCACTTATAATTATTACTACTAAAGTATTCGAGTCCATCTAACTACATCAATGTTAAAATCTTCTGAAAATTAATGACCTACATTGAGGATTATTCATTTATTGATCAAAATCTCCTCTGGTCCAAGGTTCCAAGGTCGCACAGCTCTAAGGAGTGAAAGACCATGATTCAGCTCAATTGCAACATTGCCAAATGAAAACGCTCTCTAGCGCCGTGCCGATACAAATGTGTTCTCTACCTGTTGTTTTGCTTCATCGAATACGCAATTTGACGTTAAACCATAAACTATTTTCAACAAATCTTGCTCGGTACTCCGAGTGAATCCTGCCAATCATGATTTACAAAATAAAATCAACGAATGTTGAGCGACAAGCAGGTCCGAGTTCCGAGTTAATTCATCTCGTGATTCCGAGTGGATATTCCCAGGTTTTAATTCGAATTCTTTCTTAGCAAAACCTGCTCATGATTCCGAGAAAATTATGTTCGGTATTTCGAAAAAACCTTGGTCATGATTCTAAGCAAGTTTTCTCAAAAATTCTGAGCGCATACTGCTTTGAATTCTGAATTCAGGATAGAGTTCTAAGTAAATTCTGTTTAAGAGTTCATTGAAACGGCATCAAAGGTTCGCAGTGAATCTTGGAGTCTAGTATTAGTACACGACACTGAAGAAGTCTGCACATTGTAGACGAAATACGCGTATCTGTCAAGATATGCAATGAAGGTAGTTAGAATTAAATAGAAATTACTAAGCTTGCTTCTCATTATCTAGGTACAGGTATTCCACTAAAAAGCTCACACTCTCCAGGATTTATTTATTGTCGTCAATCATGAGTAGAACGTTTATTACATTCTGATCTTAATCCTAGTTATAATCGAGGGTAGAAAATACATAAGATTACACTAAGAAGTTTCTCGTTTACATTATTCATATGGCGTGTTCTTCATTAGCGAATAGAATTGAAGTATTGCTTCAATTTGGATTTTGTCATTGTAAGATCAATTGTTTTGCAAATTTTGCAAATTGTCCATCATCTGATTCATAGGTCCAAATTTAGGGTAGTTAGTGTGATAATGATTTATACTAAAAATGTTTCGATTACGCTGTTGCCGGTAGGGTGTGTAAAAATTTAGTTTTGATAGAAGCTTTGCTGAATCAATGCCATGCGAAACAATATCGTTTACAAACTAGACCTTTGCGAACTCTCGACGTATTTTTATTGTTTGGATGTGGGAATCTCAATCCTTAAGCAATTTTTGCTGAAAATTTTGAGATGATTCTAATTGGAATTTTCTGGGAACAGTACTTAGACCTGTAACCAAACTAGAAAATAAGAAGAATGATTAGTAATTTCCATTTAATTCCAACTACCTTTATTGCTTATCTTGACAGATAGGCGTATTTCGTCTACAATGTGCAGACTTCTTCAGTGTCGTGTACTAATACTCGACTGAAAGAAAACCTTCGCCACCTACCGTATTTATCTTATTTTCTAAATACAAACACTTGTACCTACAGCTAACATTTCTTGTACCTAACCTATCCTGAGTCCAAAACAAATATTATGCTTGATATCTACCTCGCCTTTTCCTTATACCTAACCTGATTATTCCGTAGCAGCGGGTGTTCCACTGCGTCGGTTTTGATGTCGTTTAGGTATTAAGTTGTAACCAAAGCTTAGAAGAAATTTGAAAAGACGAAATCCGTTCTGGGATTGTGGATTAATCCTGTTCAAGATTCCAATTAAGTTCTTCTCGAGTTACCATTTGAAAAATGATCAGAACATTTAGAGACCCCGACTAAGGTTACTGATACCTACTTATGATTTCCATCGGGTCCTGCTCAAGGTTCAAATCGTATCTTAATTAATACTTGGAGACAAATCTTTTGCATGATTCCGACTGTTCTCTCATCCGATTTCAAATATTATTCAGCATTTCAAGCAGAAATCCTACAGAAAAAATATTGAATTTTTTCAATTGCAAGCAAGGGCAAGCGTAAACAACGAAATTGTTTTCAAAACAACGAAATTCGTTCACACAACAGACCTGACAATAAACGATATTTTTCACAAAATGTACATGAAATATGCCCTGAATTTATACCATATCTAGCTTTTCATATATGTACATAAGATAATGCAAAAACTCAAATGACTCTTTCAAACTGTGCACTATTACTACTCCTACTACTTCTACTCCTGCTGAACACAGAAGTTATCTCCATTCTTTTCGGTCCATGGCTGCATTTTGCCAGCATCGCAGTCTACAAAGGGTCCGCAGGTCACCTTCTACTTGATCGATCCACCGTGCTCGTAGCGCACCTCTTCCTCTTCTCCTCGATTCGTTAGCGAGCATGATTTCAAATGGTTAGTCGTCTGACTTTCTTGCGGCATGCCCTGCCCATCGTAGTCGGCCGATTTTAGCGGTGTGTATGATGGGAGGTTCTCCCCGCAACTGATGCAATTCTTGCTTCATTCACCTCCTCCACGTTCCGTTATCCATCTACAGTCCACCAAAGATCGTACGCAGCACCTTTAGTTCAAAAACACAGCGTTCCCTCTACACGAGAATTGCCCACGTCTCGTGGCCGCAGAGGACTTACTTATCTTACCAATCAGACCGGGGTGGTCTTTGCTGTATACAGAAGTTGTCTCCATTCTATTCGGTCCATGGCTGCATTTCGCCAGCATCGCAGTCTACGAAGGGTCCGCAGGTTACCTTCTACCTGATCGATCCACCTTGCTCGTTGTGCGCATCTTCTTCTTGTGCCTGTCGGTACCTTTTCGCGAACTATTTTAACTGGATTGTCGTACGACATTATTACGACATGTCCAGCCCACCGAAGTCGACCGATTTTTGGCGGTGTGTACGATTGGACATCACAACATCATATTTAGTTTTCTATTTGATCTCAGACTCTACTCGGGCGGCTTTCTCCGTCTGCACGCCACTCAGCAGACTGCCGATTTGATTCCGGAGTAAAGTGGTGAATCCAAGTTTCATCCATTGTGATGTATCGACGCAAAAACTCCTTCTTATTTCGCGTGAACATCTCCAAACAGCTCTTTGAATCATCGACTCGTTGTTGTTTTTGCTATGGTGTGAGCAAAAGCGGCACCCATTTGGAAAACAGATTTTTCATACCCAAATGTTCGTGTATGATGGTGTAAACACTACCTTTTGATACCTTCAGAGTGTCAGCTATCTCTTGCAACTTCACTATGCGATTGCCCATGATGATTTTCAGGGTTTTTTTTTTAATATTTTCCGGAATAACTGCCTCATTTGGCCAACCATCATCGTTCAGCATCATCGGTGTCCGCGACCACGTTTGAAATTGGCAAACCATCGTTTGATGGTCGTTTTCGATGGAGCAGAGTCCGGATAACATTTTCAAGCCAAACTTGGGCTTGAACGGTGTTTTTTTCCATCAAAAAGTAATGATATATCAACACACGAAATTGCTTTGAATCCATCGTTTTTAAGAGTCACAAAAGTAGCGTCACTTAAACGACTGTAACTCGATAAAAAATAAACCAAACGTCATGAAATTTTGACAGGGATCTTTTGAAGGATGGTGCTTTCATATGGATATTTTATTAGTGGCGCCATCTGGTAGTTAGGCCTGGGACTTATTGACCGATGTGTTGTGTTGATTTCCTTAAGCTTTGAACATCATTGGATATTGAACTTCAACCATTCGAAGACGTACAGGTCATCATCCAGTTGCCTGAAGCCCTGATGAAGTGTTAAATATGTTGAAAACGTGGAAATAAATTATCACGGAGTCATTAAGATATTAGTATCTACAATTTTTTTGCCGGATTTAAAATAAAAAAACACACACACACACTCACACATAATAGCAACAAAATCCGAAAAATCATACAAAATGAGCAAGAATGGATGATAAACGTATTCACAGGCAAATTATTTTAAGATTGTGTAAATTTTGTGTGTTGCCCATTAAATATTTCATTGAGGCTCAATAAATAAATAAAAAGTATTATACTTCCCCTTGAATTTTTTAGCTTTGTCAGAAGATTCTTGAGGCTCAATTTTCTCGGACGCAGTTTTGAAATATTCAAATGCAGTTTTCGTAATTTAAGATTTTCGAATGAATTTCCACATATGATACACATACACAATATACACAGATGTTGTACTCAATATTTAAAACAAAACGATAACCAGCCATCATCACTCGTTGCTTTTTTTTTTTTTTTTTTTTTTTTTTTTTTTTTTTTTTTTTTTTGTGTTGGTTTTCGGCTTCTCGGCTTGTTCGCCCCCCGGTCCTGGATTAAAGTTTTGAATACTTATGTAAAATATCCCGCTAAATTTCTGAGACAGAATTTTCTTCTGATGATGATGATGATGATGATATAATACTACCATCTATTGTAGCAAGGTAACTTCCCATAGCAGTGGAATAATCTGAAAAACGATTTGATCAGGATTCTATTATTGTTTGTGATCATCAAGCTCCTGTATGAAGGGCCAAAAACGGGCCACTTACGCGAAACCCGCGAATATAGGGAAAAGAATCTCCTTCCAAAAGCAAGGTCACACAGACAGCACTAGAATCGAGCCCTCGTTTGACAGAATAAACCCAATAGATGGGGTCGAAGAGCCCGCCCTCGTTCCGCGAAATGTTAACAATAGGGAGGAGGCAGTCCCATGCTCCCTATCCAAATCGTTTAACTTGGGTGCCCTGGTGGTCCCTCCCTTTCCCCCGTTATGTGTTATTTAATATTTAGTATATTTTGTACACGAAAAATTAGGATATCATTATAGACAAGAATGCTAATTTATTCAAATTTTAAACTTAAATGATACATCCAACGTATTGTTACTGAAAACTAAATAAAAATTAGATATGTATCAATATCTTTCTAGTCCTGGAAAAGCTAAAAACAGAATAGATCATTCCAAATATCTGAGATAGAACTTCAATAAAAGATATTATTTTATAAGACATGTTGTAATATTTTTCTTTATACTGTTCTAGTAACATTTCAAAGATAGCAATTGGAGTGAACGAAGAGTCCGGTTTGATGACCTCTGAAACATACCATAGTACCACTAAAAACAATATTAAAATATAATCCTACATTGCTTATAAGCACATGCCAGTCTTTTATGAATATAGTAGTTGAAGTTTAGAAGCGCAATTTTAAATTAAATGTTATGCTGAAATGCTGAAAAACAAATTGAGCCTTTGATGCCTGTCATGATGCTCCAGGCTCTTACATGGTTTTGGAATGCAAAGATGATTCTAAAGCGTTATTATATATAGCATTTCAAGCTTATTGCTTTCACAAATTGCTTATTGCCTGCTCTCAACTCAGTGTTCCAAATGCACTTCCACAGTTATTAATTGAGAGCTTTCGATGCCGATGATTCTAATGCGTGCTGAAATTAATAATAAATTAAAAATGGAAAATATGCAATATGACTTAAGGTACATGATGTTCAGTCGCACCCTCTCACTTCGCTATTGTCAGATTGACAACATTGCCCAGGCTACGCCAACCAGCGTCTCCATGTTTCAGCTGGCAGTCTTTTGTGATCATATGACTCGTGGAGGCGTGAGGTAGGAACTTGTGAGGACGAGAGGTCGGTCGCACCCTCCTTCGAAGTTGTCAACTCACCATTTGAAGCCCTTTTTTTTTACAAACCAACCCCCCCAAATTAACCCAACTTCCCAAATTACTTCCAAGATCCCCCCCCCCCACCCAAAGAATAATAAACCTGACTCCGCCCCCCCCACCCCCTCTCCGGGGGCCCCCCCCCGGCCCCCCCCCCCTCCCACCCCCCCCAGATTAATAGAAGCAATTATTGTCTATAATGTTCCGACCCGTGTAGGATCGATAGGAGAGCCCAACCACGATAAGAAAAAAAAAACAAAAGGAGGACGCCCACCACTACTGCAGGCCAGCCAAACGATTCGCTGGGTCATAGCAAGAAAATAATAATTTCATGGGACAATAAGAAATTGATTGGGTGCACATATTGTTCCGCGTACCAGGAACGGACTGTCCCACTCCTTTTCCATTCGTCCGATATGATTCGACGAGAATCATTAATAATTATTACACACCGCCGCTTCGTTCGTCCATCTGTCCACGTGCCCATCTAGAATCGAAGGAAGAAAACGGTCCCACATAGGTACGGACAAAACGGGCAAGGTCTTGGGAAAACATGGTGAAGATATATATTAAAATATAATAACGACCACGGCATGACCGGCATTCGAAAGCAGCCTGAGGACTGTTCTTTTCGTCCTATAAAGAAATACACACATCATCATTTTTTCCCAACACACATACTCCGGAACCCACCCACGCACGACACGCACCATTATATAGGTGACAAAATATTTTTATTATTCTTCATTTTTGGCCCTTTGACGACCCCAACCGAAGTAGTCGGAAAAGGTTCAAATGTCATCTATTCACATTTCTTCTTCGCTCCGACAAGGTAGGTCCGAACTCCCGGTGCGATAAAAAGCAAACGCGTCTCGGTGCTAAAAGCCCAAAAATGGACCATAACAACGAACTGCTGTGGTCCTCCGCTTCACTCGACAACCAACCGGAGCAAATTGCAAGGATATCGGGAAAATGCCGCATTCTTTCCCTATACTACTGTCGTCACAGTGGTGAGTCCTTTGTCCGAACCTGCGAAGGCTCATTCCGTTTCAATTTAATATCGATCTCTTTTTCTTCCTTGGGCCAGCCGCTACTCTCCACCTCTGTCGGGTTGGTAAAATGAGTCAGGAGGAGCCCCAGAATGACCTTTTACGTAAATATATATTGCGACACGGGAGAACTGGTCCTCGGCATGGTGGATGTGTTTGTGTGCCTTATGCTCATACACTTGACATAAATTAGACAACGGTATCGTGTTCCCGCTTTTGCCTTCTATCCCGGCAAAGGCGACAAAGGAAGAGCACAATAAAAACTTTGATCTTAAATAGTTTGTAAGAGCGTCTTCCCCGGGTTGGAACATGGATGACCTTCTAGGCCATTATTCTTTCCACGGTGCGGATTTTCCATCGTGTACGACAACAACCTTCAGGTTCAACATCGAGTGACACCCCAGGTCCAACAGGGTATAACTAACATACATGAGCTGCTTCCCATTCCTGTTCATATATCGGTAAGATTTCCTCCGAAGCAATAAGAAAGTCAGTCAAGTACACACGCCATCATTGTCGTCGTCGTCGTCTTTGTCGTTTTCCTAGATCCTAGAGTAGCACAAGGATAAAGATATCCTCGGCGGTGTCTCTACTCCATGTGCCCTCCCATGTGTGTAATGTGCTCAAAGAATACTTTGCAATGACATTGTCATGTCAGAGCATCAACTTCATCGTGTCTGTGAGAAGCGGAACTGCCCGGTCGAATGTGGTACAAGTTCTCACCATCCAAGGAGGCTGGAAAATTAATAGAAAAAGTATGTTTTTCTGCAAAACGGTTTTTTGCAAATTCCCCTGGTGAGATTTCATGGCCTGCTGGTTGTGTTCGTCTCGTTTTGGAAATGAACCGAGCAAAAGACGTTCGGTGGGTTGGGTGCAATATTGGCTCAATTCTTCGGGGTTGAGATTTTTGACGGCAGTTACTCAGATTTTTAGTTTAAAATCATTTGCTTTAAGTAAACGTTTGTTTGAATTTCACAGATTTTGAATTGTACCAATATACTAGGGAACCGACGAAACAGTGGTAGCTACTAGAGTTGGAAGACGAAAACAAAGCACCGCGCCATTATCCTCAATTTGTTTTCTATTTATTTTTGACCGAAGGGTTTAGGAATCTAGCGGAACAAGATGAAATGAAAAGAAAGGCAAGGCGAATGCGCTGCCATCTCTAGATGCTAGAGTGGCAAAAAGCTTGTTCGTTCTGGAAGGATATAACTGATAGTGCTAATTTAGCACTGTCATAAAAACTGGACGAGTTGGATGGTTGAGGGTGAACGATCCGAGCTGGTGGAATAAGGGGACATCTCTGGTGTCCTCCCGGTCTGGTAATGATTTTATGCCGTAATATCAGCTCGGCGAGGAGAGACTGCACTTGAGGATAATAGAGCTGTCACTTGTGCGGCTGAGGCATTGGGAGGAAGATTTGTTTGACGGATTTTGAATAGCCTCCGGGAGGGTAACGCTTTATGAGGATCAGTCAGAGTTTAACAAATCTAGTTCCTGTAATTCTTGAAGCAATGATTTCATTCTTCTTTGTTTTGAATTAGGTTTTTTTAAGGGTTTTATTGAGTTTCTTATTCTCGAACGTATTTTATAATTGTATTGTAACGTTATTCTCGAACGTATTTTATAATTCTATTCAGAACTGTAACTATTTCTCTAAATTCTCAATTATTGGGTAACGAGTGGTCGACTTTCTACAGAAAGATCCTTTAGTGTTATTGTGATAACAGGGAATATCCATGAAATTGTTGTATCAGGAATAATTTTGCAATATAACAGTATTGACTATTTTTTTCAGCATTGTCGCTGAAAGAATTGATCTTAAAGTAATTTTTCCAGAAACTCACTCTTTTATTCGGTAATGACAAAGATTCGTTTGGCATAAAAGTGTAGTTTCGAACACTCAGTGCCTGATTATAATGTTTCAGTTAGCTAGAAAATTTGACCAAATTTGACCAAAACAGCGGAATTAATCGATATTTTTTTTAAATATCTGGCAGGCCACACAAGAAGTTCATTTTTTCATGTTTTCAAAATACTTTTAATCGACAGTGTAAAGCTTGTATAATCCACTGTGACGATTTTTTATGATTCCAACAAGGATGTTACTGAACTGTTTAAAATAAGAAAAATTTCTGTTGTATTTTTCTGTCTTCAGAATGGCGCATAAATAAAGCTAGAGTAAAACAAAAAGTTGCACCATACAGCTTGCCTCGCATGTGAAATTTTGCGAAGCCTTCTGAGCATTAATCATCTTCAGAATTATGATACTTACAGGGTGGCCACAGACTCGGGAAAATCGGGAAATGCGGGAAAAATGCGGGAATCCAAAATCATCGGGAAATCCATCCATCGGAATTTTCTGTCACATGGAAGGAACCATAATCACACCTTTTTCAAACGATTCGAGTTACGTTTTGTCATCTACTCCGTTCAACGGTCTTATTAACGGAATGAAACAGTGTTTGACATTGGCATGTGGATCATTTTCTGCTGCCTTTGTTCAGCCTGGTCAAAAATGTACCGCATAGAAAATCTGGCTACACGGCTGTGAAATGTGAGGTTTCCTACATGAATTACTTTTGTTTTTATTTTACTTGACTGGAAGTCCTTTTGTGATCCTTTTGACTTAAGCATCGGTGTTGTATGCATTACTGTAAATTTCAGTGCAAAGGTTAACTTTGCGAGTTTTTTACAATATTTTTTTCATTTTATATGCTAGACGAGTTCTGCCAACCTGGGTTGATAACACTGCTATCATTTTTAAAACATCATAAAGTCTCAGTGCGTTTGCATAATAGACTAACATTTATTACTGCAGTGGACAGAAACCTATTATGCCAGTCACCTTACAGCAAAAACAAAGACACCAAATGCATCAGCCATTTTTTTATAAACGAATGCTTTTCAAAAAATGAGCTGTGCATTTTTCACCCTTGATAAATAGACTAAATCCGGCAAAATTTGCGAAATGGGTAAATCTGCTTTTGTAAACAAACATTTGCATCGACGTTGTTTAACGAAAGCTCAATTTAAAAAATTAAGATTGGCTAGCAGAAGCTTTTTTCACCAGATTGTGGGCTAAGTTAAAGAAATTGAGCTCGTGAGAAATCGTCGTTTGTTTACAAAAACAGATTCGCCCATTTCACAAATTTCTCCGGAAATATAAAATGTCGACCAATTGATGCATGACGATATTTTTGATCACTAGAATTACCTACCTACGGAGAGCTTTAAATAAAAATGATGTAGAATCGTTTTTTCACTGAAATTCTGCGAAGTTCGTTAGGTGGAAAATTAACAAGTTGCTAGAAGAGCGCTACAAATGTTGCCCCAGGAAGAAAGAAAGCTGAAGGAAAGTCATCCGAATTTCAAACGGAGTTTTTCGTCGGTATCAAGGGTCGAGTCGTTTCCCATACCGCATCTCAATAACTTCGTTTCTTTTTGACGATTTGAAAATTGTTAGTTGTTAATTTGTCAAATCATTAATTGAAAGAGAATTGACGGAGAGCAATCTTCTGCCAGCCCTTAATATGGAAATCGAGTTTGCCTCTAAATCGGCAATCATTAAAGCGAGAGAATTTGCGAAAATTTCCGAGAAATACGTTTTGGCATTCCGCAACGACTGTTGATCTTTTTACTATGTTTTTCTGAAGTAGCTACTCAACAAATCTCCATTAAAATACCCTTTAATGTGAAATGGGAGGGAGTCCTAAGAATTATAGGTTAGGTTAATTATCACTGCACGTTTTTGAGACTAAAAATCTCAAACAAAACAAAACAAAACAAACAACTCTTAAATTACTCCAGTGAAAATTTCACGCCTGAAGTCCTAATAGTATTTGCGGTTTGTGCTCAGAAAACTGTGTGATAGGGACTTGATCTCGTATGTCCTTAACGCGTTAAGTCTTCTGTAATAACTCGCATCAAGGACATCGCTAAAAAGCGCCTGGAGCTGTGTCAGGAAACGTTCGTAGATAAAGACTATCTCAGCGCTGCAGTTGCTCACAAAGTGAAAGAACTGATTGGTCATTCAAAGAAGGAGCTGCCAAATTTGATAACATTTATTGAAAAGGTGCCCATCCTGTCGCACGAAAATGCGACCATAGAGCAAGGATTTTCAATAAATGAAAAGTGTCTGGTGGTGAACCAATCTGAAAAAAGTTTGGTAACTCAGAAAATTGTCCACGAACTCGCAACGACGTTGAAATCAAGAAATACTTGATACAATATGCATGCAACGCACGTGCATAATTTTGTAGTCAAAAACCTCGAATGCTTTATTGAAAGATCAATGACTTATATAGAGCGATTTTTGTTCTCGTTTGCAAAATTAGAGACCAAAGCAGGTTACGCAATACGCAAGAGGCCCAATTTGCGGCTGTGACCCGTCATTTTGCCTGAATGAAACAAGTTAGAATTTCAGATTGCATAATTTCCTCGAAAACTTCAAAAATATCTTTTATTCCACTTTATATTAACTCATTTTCCCAATCTGGAAAATTAGGCAAAAATGCGGGAAAAATTCGGGAAAAATGCGGAAATTTTTAAATTAAGATTGTGTGGCCACCCTGTACTTATTATATAATCGATTTGGCCAATTGGCAATCACCTTGATCAAGAGTTCATAAACAAACCTGATTTTCATCAAATTCAATCTGCGATTACATGTTGGTTTGGCATTTCTTAAACTTGCATGTAATGTTCATGTGTTTCTGCAATTGTTTTTACTTTGGAGTAGCTACTTGCCTAGATAAGACATCATCATTTAAAAAGCATGTTAATCAAAGTACCTTCAGAACGCATTATTAGCCCTAAACTTGTATTTGAAAACTTCTTTTGTGACCATCGATTTATTGCGCTGTTTTGGTCACATACGAGACAAAAAATATGTTATGTATATTAGAAAAAAAAACATGAGGCCATGTCTTCAAGATGATTTTTTACATAACAAGTTGTGTTACTTGGAAACAGCGAACGTATTCACGAATAGACTTTTTAAATCTGTACCTTACACTAGTGTCTTAGCTGATGGACTACTTCAGTAACTTTTTTTTATTAACCTTGTATGCTAACACCTCCTTGAACTCGTATATTGTGTGGCAAGCACACTGTAACGCTAAGCGCACATAAGTCGAGAAAATTTCTAACCCGACAGATTTCTTCCGATTCGAGAATAGTACCGGCCGCCTCCGGCTTGGTAAACCTCTTACCGATTGAGCTATCTGAAGCATCAAGATGTTAAACACCTATGGTCCCAATAAATATTAACTGTACTAATAAATAACTTTACCGGTCTCACGTGTCTCCGCAATTCGCAATTGTTGTTTGTCATATACTTTAATAATCTATACCTCTTTATCGATATGCTCATTTTGTGAAGCCTTATAACAATTTCCAGTTGACTGCTGGTCACTGCTTGTCAACCACAAGTGACCTATTGATAGTCTAAAATGGCGTCAGAAGTTAACACTGAATTTTCCTTCGTCAAACCGTGAGGGAGCTATTGCATATTAGTATTTAACATTGCAAAATTCCAACAAAATTCATAGTGTTATCAACTTTCGTGTATTGAAACTAGTTTTACTGTGTTTGATTTAGCCAAAAATCCTAGAGATGGAGATGGATAAAAGTAGAGATCGATAAAAAAAGCATGGTGTTGATAAATAAGAATTGAATTCATTGTTCGACTAACGGGTGTTCAATAAAAAATGAGAATGATTTCAATACCTTTCTGTAATTAAAGTAAAGAGCGTTTTTTTTTCTCTCCAATAACGAATTGCTCTCTGGACTCCCTAGAAATGGGTGGCATGTTTCTTTTCGCTCAGGTGCTGTCAGTTCAATCGAAGATGGCGTCGAAACAGCAAGCACTCCGCGAGCGTGTTGTACGGTTCTACGAAACGCATGGTCATCGTGGAAGAAAGTTTACGGTAGACCACTTTTGAGACGAAAACGTGCCCGTGAGTACAGTTTACCGGATCATGGCATACCTGAGCGTGGAGGCCGGTAGCGGCAGTCCGGCGAAGATAATGACGAAGAAGAAGAAGGAAGCGTTGAAAAAGCTGTTCGACAACAAGGACGGAACGAGTTTGCGTGACGCCGGCCGAAAATATCACTGCTCCCATACCTTGATTCACCGAACCCTCAAGATGGAGGACATCATCTGTCGGAAGAAGATAGCGACCGTGAAATCGCAGTGCCGGTGGATGACGAAGAACTACCGCGGGACGTCGTTCGTGCTGGACGACGAAAGTTACTTTCCGCTCCCGAAAACCCACAGTCCAGGAATTGACAGCTACTATTCCAGCGACAAGTCAGCCACACCACCCCGAAGAAAAATATAAGTTTAAGCATAAATTTGAAAAAAAAATGTTATGCTGTACATCGCCATATCGGACAGAGGGATTTCAAAGCCGTGGTTCAAGCCGAGCGGTCTGGCCATCAATTAACAAGTGTACCAGAAGGAGCGTTTTGAGAAAATTCTTCTGCCGTTCTTAAAGGAGCATCATGCGGATGGGAAGTACGTCTTCTGGCCGGACAAGGCGTCTTCCCATTACGCCAAGAAGACGCTGCCCGAGCAAAGGATTATACCAAATTGATAACAAGTTCTAATACCAGGTTATCATTTTTTGATCACTGAATATGTTATCATTGAGGCTGAATAAACAGCCAAAATAACAGAATGAGTAACAAAAAAATACTCGTTGAATATCATAATAATTACTTATTTTGTTATTGCTGCGAACAACTTGATAACAAATCCTGTATTGTAAGCAAATTTATAGAAATTGTTTCAAATTATGTTATCAATTTGAAATCAAATTCTCATGCTATTAACTGAAAAAAATATTTTGATTAAAAGCAAAATTTCATGTTCAACTATGCTGGAAATATTTATAGTTTAACAATTCAACTTATAACGTTCATAAAAAATAGTGTGTTCAAAATGATAACATATGATAACAAAATTTTCCAATGGTGATAACTAAATTTGTTATGCGATAACAGCGGAAATCAAAACGATAACTGGGATAACAGAACTTGTTACTTATATGATATCAGCTTGTTATTTTCCTTTGCTAGGGTGGAGTATCTTGAGCAGCAAAAGATACCGTACGTGCCGAAAGAAAGGAACCCGACCAACTTGTCCCAGTGCCGTCCCATTGAGGATTTTTTCGGCTCTCTCAGTGCACAAGTGTACAAAAATAATTGGCGGGGCAAGGATACGAAGCAGTTGACCACGCGGATCCGGAATTGTATCCGGAAAATGGACGTCAGTGCCGTCCAACGCTCTTGTGAGAGCATCGTGACTAAGTTGCGTCGTACGGCTGACCAGGGCCCCTTCTCCAATATTCATTGACGTTTTTTGAAGAATAAACATTATGTTTTTAATAAAAAAACTGAATTCGTCGAAAAAAATTTTTTTTTCACTATATGACTGAAAAATTCTCATTTTTTATTGAACACCCGTTAGACAACCTGATGAAAACATTTTTTTTGAGTACCCTCTGCTCCTCGTCTATCCTGGCTTGGCAAACACAGTGCTTTGCTTAATTTGTATCACTATCGAAATGACTCTTGGTTCAATTTCATCTACTTCTGATGAAATTTAAACTATAGTATTCTAACGGAACTACTTTCTCTTCATATATTTGAACAGAAAAACGTCCACGTTGAAAGCCTAATGTTATGATGGAAGTATGTCCGGAAGGAATATCCTGAAATCCATTGTAATCGCCAACTTCAAAAATGATTATATAAATGATATTTTGAAAGCTTAAGCCACATTGTATGACTTCCATTTCTTATGGTAAGACAGTTAGATTCTGATTTCAAAAATATTCAAATATTGTAGGGTGTTATAACAAAATTACGAACAAATTCATTTTTTCGTTTGCCACATGTAAGTCATCGTGTGTCAATTTCATTCAAAAATACCAAGATTGTTGACTTATGTATGATCAGGCTCGTGGACTCTGACAGCATGGTGTACAATTGATTTACACAGTGTTGTGTCTAACGAGAAGCCTGTCTGTCTATAATGTGCCTACAATCACCGCTATTATTTTTGTCGAGAACGGCTTAAAAATACGGACTAAGCCACTAAAAAGTGACACGCTACCAGCACTGGTGTTTGAGACTTGTTTTGAAAAGTTTGAGCTCTTACCTGAAGTAGGATATTTTTTCGTAATTTTTTATTTTGAAAATTTGGCTACATATAACAGTAATATGATTTGATCTTTGCCTTCTCGAGAATTAACAGAAGAGAATTCTACGCAGTACAGACAAATGGAACAAACCATTACCATAAAAAATCATTACTACACTCAGCGAAATAAACTTTCGCTTTATTCATAAGATTGCATAATGATTATTTGTTACAAGAAATCGTTATGAATTTTATCAATTTACCTTATGAAATGTAATGATGTTGAAAAAATAAAAATATGAAGGCAATCTGGATTCGAACCTTGAACGTTAAGGTTATGAGTGACTTGACTTGACTTGAGTGACTTGAGCACTAGTATATATCAACACTTGTAAATAGCAAAGCTTAAAGGCAAACAACAACAACGTCGTGCAAAACAAAATCCATTCATAAGTCAACCTTATGAAATTTAAAGCATCGTTCATAAGTTGAAATTCTTAAGATTATTTGGCTGAGTGTATGTATAGACAGTGAAAGAAGAGCAAAAGCTTATTGGACTCCAAAAAAACAACTGAAAAATGCTCTGCATCTACAATACCGTAGAAAGTTTCATGGGTTCACTTTTCTGTACTAATTTCATGTCACTCTAATCACTCTAATCTGGACACTAGACGAATCCAAACAAGAGGAATCTGCACCACCAAGTAGGTGTTATAATGAAAATATAAGGTTCACACTAGGTCAAGCCACCGCCGAAAGTAAACGGCGTGACGCCGCCACACCGTCGCCGACAAAATTTCGATCGGCGCTCAGGTCTAATTCTAACCTTCACCCGAGCCTACAGAAAACCTGCCATTCGTGCATTGTCCAAAACACCAGAAGCAACAATCGTGCCTTTGCACAATGCCAACAATATACGATCGGCCATCGGATGTGGTTAATGGCGTATCCCTCTCAAGCCATCGTCCCCATCGCTCATATCCGCTAACCACGGGCCGCCTTCCGTTGAGCCTGGCACCCCCGCCCAAACCAAATCGGGCCAGGGCCGATTTCTCGAACAACATGTTCCCGAAATGATGATAATGGTCGAGCAATTCTCCACATATCGAGTATATCCTGTCACGCTTTTATTGGGCCATAAAATTCAGAGCCCCCGGAATGGCCGCCGACGACGACGACGACGCGACGTCATCCACAACCTTTTATTCACCATGTTGTGACACTTTGGGCGCGACGACACCGACGATGACGGTGAGAAGAATAGACAATTCTGCTACCGTCGCGCTGCTGCTGCTGCTCTGCTCTTCAAAAGTCGATAATAAATAACAATATTACATTCTTTTGTTGTATCGCATTTAAAGTGGAAAACTGCTTATTTTTTATTCCTTTATATGTGTCATTTTATTAACGTTTATGATTTCCACTTTCGACGGAGCTCGATCGAAGGTGTGTTGCTTCCAGTCTTGGGCGTGAGTTCCATACCGAAGTTTTATTGAAAAAAAAAAGACCCATAAAAGACGAACACTTGCTCGCATCCGTTCTCAGGGACATCGTTTGTGCCTGTCGTCGGGGCTCAGGACAAAAGGGACGCGCATAAAGGTTACTCCCCACGTCGATAAATAGACAATATTGCCTGATTCGATGTACATTTGCCGATTTTTTATGATAACTAGGCATATCTCGATGTACATGATCTGCGTAATTGGCTCCGTTCCGCAGGGCCATTAAGCGGAAATTGATTTCAGTAATATTCAATTCTCTAACTACAGCAGCACCCCACAGACAGTGGCCGTTGGCATCAAGTGAGCCAAGAAATAAACGTCAATAAAGGGGTCCATTCCATGAATCCATGCTCCTCTCGCTCATCGTCCTCTTCCAACATCATTCGACATTATCTTCAGCCCGGCTGCAAGTACACATAGTAGGCGAGGAAAGGCAACTCGAACCGAAAAGGGGTACGGCACTCTCAGAGATCAAAATCGAACTGTAATCGTCTTGGCGCCACAAAACTATATCGATGTTTATGCTCCGCATCGCCTTTTGTGCCCGCAGCCATTGATGACTTTGGCTCGACCCGCTCCAGTGCAATCCATCCCCTCGACTAGCCCCAATCTGAGTCGAGCGCTGTAGTGCTCAAAATTTCTTTACATCAACAAAATTTATCGCTTCAAGTCCGAGAGGAAAGAGCGAAAACTATTCGGGTGAACGGGAAAATTGAGCGAACCCGAGGGGGCGAAGGGGGTCTAATGGTAATGATGTTCTGATGAGAAGAGGAATGAGACTTGCCGCTTGAATGGACTGCATCAGCAAGCAGCAGCCGACTGTTAAATGATCCGCATCCGAAAAGCTTCTCCGCCCAAAGCTTCAATTCCGTCATCCCGTTGTTGTTGACCGATTGCGTTGACTCTTTGTAACTGATGAGCTGTGAAACTTGGGCAATGGCTCTGGAAACAGGCAAATCACGGTCTGCCGGTGTACGGGAAGGGTGCTTTCCTAATGTTCGAATTTTGGGGTAAATATTACGGCTCATCAACTACGAGCGACGAAATAGCAAATAAACTCTCAATCTGGTACAGTTTCGGGACGTTAATTTAGCCGAATATCGTCGAAAATGATGGTTGATGACATTCTCCGTTAGAGGAAATGGAAGACGGTACTAGGAAATAGCCCACATAGCCTCCTTTGACTGACCTTCAACTTGATTCAGTCGAAGCCAAAAAAAAAAAAACAAATCACCATCAACATCAATATGCCATCCGAAATGCAAACCATATTGAAAGCAACTTTTTGTAAACAACAAAACCGAAGATTTCCCACAAAAAAAAAAACACTGCTCGAATGGTCACCGGGAGATGGGGCATATGGTGGCAAGAAGGGAAGAAAGCAATCACGAAATCACTCCCGACCGCGTGCGCTCGCGGAAAACTTTCGTCGGAAAAACTCCACCGATAAATAAGTAGTATTGTTCCGGTCTGCCTGCCGGCAACGTCGTCCGGAGTTTCGCTGGAGAAAAAAACGAGCAAATATTTGATTAAACATCGACAAATATCATAAAACGGGATCATAAATCGCACGGCAGCAATTGAACTAGCTTTATGGTTGGCAAAAAAAAGGGAGAAAAGTTGCCGAAGTAATGGCACTTAAATAGTTTACAACAGGCATTCTGAGTTTTCGGTCAGTTTGCCGCTTCATTGACCAAATCTACGCCTGGAAAAAAAAAGAAGAAGAAAGTAGAAGAAGGTCGATGCTCCGTGCATCTTGAAAGGTTGGTGCGATTCTTCGAAGCAGAGCCCTTTTCGAACTTGTTCCTGTTCCGTTCGGTCTTTCTAGGCATAAAATGAACCCATTAGCAGTCATAAAGTAAAGCGGCGGCGGCAGCGGCTATTTTTGGCTGGTTCTCAAGCATTAAGCCCATAAACACACATAGTCGGCTCTGGCTCCTCGCACAAGGCTCCGGGCAAATTTTCCACAATAAATATTCATAAACCGGAGCGCCCCCTGCTGGCTAACTACATCGAGCCGTTGGCGGGATTCTTGGCTTGGCTTCTGCTGGTCATTCTTGGTCGGGTCTCTGCACGGATCGTAAATCTGGGAACGTCAAAATGTAGGCCATGCCATACTGCTGCTGCTGTTGTTGTTGATGGTGGTACAAGCCAAACACATCAAAGGCGGCCATGTCCCGTATCTTGAATGTCGATAAAATGAAGTAGTTACTTTTTTTACGACACAATCCGGCCGACGTCGACCTGGTAGCATGTCACACTAGCGCCGTCGATCCGTTTCGTTCCGTTCTCACCCGACGGCCACTTTTCCCGGTGCGGTTCCATTCGTTTTCCGTTCCGTCCGTTCCAGGAACTGACGAGCTTTATGACGTTTTTGAGAGATTTTTCAATTTTCTACACTTTAAACTAATTTTATGGTTCTGTACCGTTTCGCATTTCACCCCTTTCCAACTTGGGCTTTAGCTTGTAGGCAGCTTTTATGGCACGGATTTATAAATCTTCCCCTTTTCGTTGTGTAACTTTTAACGACTTTTCTGTCATATTTTGAAAGCCTAATAGATTTTTTTTCTCTCTCTCTCTCTCTCTCGTGTCGTCGGCTTCTGACACAGTATCGTAAAATCTCTCATACAAATAATTCCGCATAGATTATGTAAATGGTTTTCCTAACTAGCTCTGGGCGCGTTTACGGTGCGTGACGAATCGGCTCATCACTTGCTTGAGATAAAGTAAAATTGCCCGTTTACCTGTGGTGAGTTTGCATAATTGGAACAGTTTTGCGGTTAATTTATTTCCATAGATAAAACTACAAATTCCCATCATGACCACGACTGGAAAGAACAGCGGGAAAGGAGGTTTGACCTCTAACGTGGTATTATTTGGGTTGGTGAAGTTTCGATGATCCCTGCAGCGAGAATCGTGCGTGGACTTTGACATCCGCAGCCAATCGTTTCAATTTTACGCTTTTGATTTCCTACGTACCCCGAGTGGAAATTCTGTAAGGGCCCACCCCTGATGGCTGGCTAATAGATTTCAATCCAAGTAAGCCAGAATCGGATTCGTTCCACCGCCGATGGGCTGCGAGAAGCTTAAAACAAATTAAAATCTCTGCTAGTTCTCAATCAGTTTAGAACCCGCACCTCGCATACACACTCATGGGTCACGCCCGATATGTGTGACGAGATTGTTGAACCGTAACCTCAAAAGTCTATCGATTATAATTGGATTTTTTGGCGAGTGTCGGAGCGAAATGGGGAAATTTTGTTTCCATTTCGACAGGGTAATTAATGTGTTCGACCTTCCCGGGGCCGAGTCAAAGCTGCGTAAAATATATGAACCTCAGCTCTTCATTAATTGGAAAACGGCTGCTAGTTTGACACAATTACCATGAAATAGTACTTGACAAATTGACAGATTCACAATTACCAATCGAGTTGATATCAACTCAAATGCTACTAATTAGCTAAAACTACCGTCGCTGACAGAATGCGGTTATCGAAGGCCTTTTGATCATTACGTGATTGTAAACGAGATTACCTCATTTATTCCATGTGGCCCATGACATTAAAGCTGGACTCAACCCCTTCTTGTGATAGCATCATACACAAACACACTTGCATACTGACACGCTAATTTGACGTCATCCTGTCATGTCCAATCGCAATCAGACGCGCTCACTTCACCGATCTAGAAGTTCCTGGGCGTCTGTCATAGTGAAAAAAAAATAACCTCGAGGCCTACCACGTTCCGACACATCCTGGACATCAGGGTGGGACATTATGCCGGCAAATTAAAATTATCACCATATCGCATCCCACCACCGAACCTGGACCGGTGATTTAGTTGACTCTCTTCGTCCTTCGCTCAATGCGTCTGCGAGGGTGGGGCGAGCGATGCGTGATTGATAATTGCTCAGACAGCGTACGGAAATGAGATTTATGATGATGAGACCTTGCACACACTCTCTAGCTCTAGCTTGCAGACATCAAAGACTAGTCAGGCAGGATAACTACAGCAACAACAGCAATGACGACAGCAAACGTTGGTTCATAAATCACAGTATGTCATGACATTGCTTCTACCAGTTCGATTCGCGTCTCGTTCGTCGTCCGTTCGACAGAGGATGGAGGAGATGTTTTCGCCCTAGCTGTCATTGATCGGTGTGCGAGACAATAATAACAATAACAACTACAACATCCAGAACGTCACAAATATTAGTCGGATCCAGAATCCGACGAATGGCGAAGAGCGCAAGTGAGTGAGCGAGTGCTGCGTGGTAATGATAGTGATTATTGCGATGTTCATTTTGCCAGCGGCTAAAACGCTTCATCGGATCGGGATGAGTTTGGATGACGACGATGATGAGCAAATTATTATGTACTCCGGCCATCAGCACACGCATAGGTATATCCTCTCGGATGTTGAGGCGAGACGCGACATTTACCGGGCTCGTGCAGAGGAGTAATGTGTCAATGTACGAATGTAAACAACACATTATGGAGAGCATCGGTGAAATTATGATAAATAGGTAACCGCTGTGGCTTGCGATTGAGCCGTTGCGCTTTCCATGTAGATTAGCTCTGTTTGGTTTATAGATATCGATTTGGGGAACAATGTCAGTGAATCGTATGCTGATCAACAATTGGAATATAAGTTTGTTAGATTTGAGGTACTATTATTATACATATTTTAGCTTGGATCTCTGAATAAAAGTGCTTTAAAGCCTGGGCCGGAATCTCAACTATAACTATCTATCTTCTTTGGCTTCCAATCTTCACCTTTGCAAGCGAGTCCGCTTTCTCATTGCCCTGAATATGAGATGGGACCCATACAAAGGTGATGAAAAAATAACGCGAAGATAAAGCACTTAGAAGCTCCTGTATTTTCATGAGAAAATACGAGGAGTGCTTTACCGGCCTCAATAAGCGAATACCCTCTATAGAACGGAGACTATCCGTGAAAATGAAATACTGATTTAGTGTTAGTGAGGCAACAATTTCTGGCGTAAAGTGTATTGCCGCTTATTCAGCGACATATACGGAACAAGGAGCTTGAAGTTTACGATTGGCGCTATAAATTTCATTGAATATACCAAGCCTGCTGACTCCTCTATTAATGATCCGTCAGTGAAGAACGATTTAGTGGAATCAACTTGGCCAAACTTTGCAGCAAATATTACCGGAGCAATCATAGGACGATGATGCTCTGGGATTCCATGAAGCTGTAATAACTCTAAAGTACCCTGCTTGAGCAAAACCTGTTGTTAGTCGATAGCAAATAGTTGATTTAATTTCTGATTCGAAGGAACCGGCATTTCCATAAGACATGCTGAAACTGCGCTCAATTTTGACAAACAAAATATACTCTAATTGTTATATTTGTATTCTCCGAACGTGGAGTAACGATTATGACGTAGAAGGAGATGTTTCGTTCATCGCCATGAGGCACCAGGAGTAGACAGTTATGTTTGCTAGAATGAAAGATATGAAGAGGAAGTGTTGAAAGTTCCTTTAGTGTACGGTAGGTTGGAAATGGAATAGAAGTATTGAAAATTGGGCGAAAGGGCATGGGTAAAGTAATACTCGAACCAAGGACGTTATCATTGCTAAACATCCCACTGCGGGGTAGGTTGAGGCACAGATTCATCTGCCACCTAGCAATGATAACGTCCTTGGTTCGAGTACTACTTTACCCATGCCCTTACGCTCAATTTTCAATACTTCTATTCCATTTCCAACCTACCGTACACTAACGGAACTTTCAACACTCTCTCTTCATATCTTTCATTCTAGCAAACACGACTGTCTACTCTTGGTGCCTCATGGCGATGAGCGAAACATCTCCTTCTACAAACAAAATATACTAAATCGCTCAAATTAACGGTAATTCCTGCAGAATCGTTGACAGTATAATATAATTAAAATTCTATGTTGACTTCTTCAAAATTCTCATAATATTCGAGATTTTTACAAAAAAAAGGTGCTAACCTTAAAAATCTTATGTTAAAGATAGCCAAAATAGCACATGAACAACGGAAATCTACATTCATTGTGTCAACACTTCCTAGAATTCTCATGTAGACGTTTGGAAAGTAGTTTTTAATTGTTGCTTACTTTCCAAAATTAAGAAACTTGTATTGTACCTGGCTGCTACCACGGTTTTGACGCAGAAATATGATAATATTTCATTTAAATCAGTTGTGTGTGATTTGGGGAACTATTTAAGTATTTTAATTTCAAGAATTGAGTCCGACACAACTGAAAATCGTGGAAATTTATGACCAAAAAAGCACATAAATGGAGCGGCCGTTCTGCTTTTTTTGCATCGTATGCGCTTCAGTTATATCTCGCCTCTTGGCAGTCATCGACGAAAGAACTTTCGATTACTTCTAGTGCACATTTCGAAAATTCAAAGCCATTCCCAACAAACATCAATGCTGAATAACTGTTTGTTCAAACAAATTTGGAGCTTTTTGTTCTAAAAAGCTGAATAATTTCTCCAAATTTGTTTGAACAAGCGATTATTCGACACTGGTGTTTGTTGGGTTGGTCCCGGCCCATGTGTTGATGTGATGGGTTCGATATCTAGGGTCCAGGTCGTCTCCCTGGCGTGAGGAATCAGCATCAGGCTAAAGGTCACGTAAATACTAAAACGAAAACAAACACACGCACCGTGTGCATTTTAAAAGTGGATAATATTTGCACACTAGCTAGTTATTTGTGGTTGTCTCATAAAAATCAATCCCTGATATGTTTTGCAGTCATTGAGCATCAATACATGAATTCTGATCTAAAAATGTATCCGCCGTGTATGAAGAAAAATTTAGCGTTATTTTATATCTACACACTTAGACATTATGAATTTTACACGAGACGTAATTCATGTTTGCAAAAAGTCGGGGAACGTAAAGAAAGATTTAGTGTATATTTTTTTTGGGTTACCTAGCTGGAGCTGCGTGACAGCTTGGTTGTCAAGACTAGATTTTTTCCCAACGTCACCTCTGCTACGATCAATACCTTAGAAGCAATAGCCTATGTTGGCCGCTTTAGCACTAGTTGAAGTAATTAGTATTGGACCGTAGTATTTTTCTAAATTTCAGTTTCAATTTTCCCACGATGATGTTTTGTTATGCAGTCGTAAAATGGAAGCTCAAATTAATACCCTATCCTAGATGTCACGAGCTATGTTTGATGATTTCTAATGTTTCCTAGAGACGATAATCCGGGGCAAAGTGCCGTCTAAGTTAATAGCCCCCAGTCCTGAAGTCATCTAGAGGCCGTATGCAGTGGTAACTAGATTTCAAAAAGACATGTAAATTGCCAAACAATAATTCCATTAATGTAGTCTATGTTGACAACTAGTAGTACTGAAGTCAACCGCAAGAAATATTGCAAAAGGAGTATGCATAATATTTATTATTCATACAGCGAATGATATTTCTAGACAACCCTCAATTGTAATGGTGTGCCTATATTGACCAGAATGATTTTCCATTTTAAAGTGTGTTATAAGGGTCAGTCAGTCAGGTTGTTTTATGCCAATTGAATTTATTTTAGAGCCCCGAGCTATTTAGTTTGGAATGGAACCGATACGGAATCGAATTGGAATTGAAATGGATACAAAACGGATCCGAAGCGGAACCTAAAAAGAACCGAAACCGGAATTGAAATGGAACTACCGTGATTAAAACATACCCCCCCTTCAAAAGTAAGTAAAATACTAAAACCCTCACTGAGCGGACCCTCAGCACTGTTGCTGAAATAAACTACTTGGAAAGGTTCAATCTACTGGTCGTGCTTCCTAAGCGGGCCCTCCGCGTCCTATCTCCAATATACATGCTTGTCATCGTCAGTCTAAAGTAACACTTTTTTGTGGCTATGTGTTTCATTTCGAACCGTCATATAATTACCATGATCAAAACATTCCCACTATCTCGAAAATTTGCAATTACTTTCACTTATTATACTATAAGCAAACCAGGTATTTTTGTTATTCATTCCATAAAACAAATGGATAAACAACAACATAAGTTGCCACGAAAATGAAAAGTGTACTTTTAGTCGTTTCCTTTTGATTGAAAGTAAGAAGTCTAAGAGTTAATTGCGGCATAACCCGCCAGTATCACACCTGATGTTAGTGCCTTTATATAAACGTTCTACGACGTGGCAGTGAAATAAATGTGCAGAATATGTGATATTATACTTTCACTACTGGTCAAATTCTTGCTTTCACATGCATGTTTATAGCATCAGATAAGCCCTCTCATCATCGACAAGGTGCAAAATTTAACCCGCGAGAGGGATTTAGTGTAAAATTATGTCTCATAAAACTGATACATACACGATTCGGCAAAAGATGTGTTTTATTGAATTTATTTTCTCATCTCTTTCAACTCATTTATATGTGCTACAAGACGTTTGCATGTGTCGGTCTCAGGGGACAGAAATTTACATGACTTTTTGGTAGTGTGTAGTCCATCGCATATAATGACGCTTCCTGATTATAACGTTGGGCAAAGAATGCACAATTATTATTTTTACAAAGCATTCGCTGCAAACATAATATAAATCTAGCAAATATATACATTGTCGTGAAAGTACCATCAACTAAATATATGTCGTAGAATATGTGTCCCTTGACTCAACCTAATATGCGAAGATCGGTTACATTTTCTATTATAACCCATGAAATATTTTCACTGTAAGCGATATTCAACTAGTTATAAACATGCTTAGATATGTTATGTTGTTAAGACGTTTGGTTGTATTTTTCACGAAAAGTTACAAAACCCATTTTATAAAGTCATAAACATTCGAGGGACATGGATTTTATGTCGGTCTATAAGCACCAAATTGGGTCTATTCGTGGATGTAACTTCGTCCCATTAGATGGATTCATCATTAGATGCAGTCTTCGAATGGATTTTTTTCTGATTTTATGATTTAAGGCATTGTCAGCTGTATTAGCAGAATTAAACACCAAATTTCACAAAACCAACTTAAATAAAACTGCTTTGAAACACTTAAATGATGTTCACTTGTGAATTATCGGCCATTCGATAATGAAAACATTATAATTCACTCTTGACAGATTTTGTTCCTCTGATTTGAGTTTAAATGAACCATTTGAAAAAAATACAACCGAAAATCATACTTTCCATGGAAAATTTTCCAATAACAACATTTTAACTTAGTTTTTAACAATAAACCATAGTTGGGAACATAGAAAAAAATGTGTTCCTAAAATATGGTTCACGGTTCTCTCAATAAATCATTGTTATTTTATCTCTGTTAACAGATAGTTTATACGTCTGACTATTCTCTGTACATTTAGGCTTCATTATTTGGTTTATCGGTTCAATTTAGCTAAATTAAGATCATTCGAAGATCATGGAGATAATCTGTTCGGCTTAACAAGTGAAATTATGAAGCTTAAAAAGATAAGGAAACTGAAATCTACGCGAAATAGCTATAAATTGATAAATAAAGGCTCAATTGTTTCCGATTAAATTGCTAATCCCGATAGCAATATGATTAGACATGATTGAGCCAAATGAAACTAAACTAAACTCAAACTAATAGCACTTATAAATGATCTTCGAGGACACATTTCAAAGGCTAACAAAGCTTGGAAGAATATTGATAAGGGATTTCAACATGACTACAAATCTTAGGTTGCTGAACATATCTCGTAGTGGCATCTCATGAGTAACAAAAATGACAGCGCACTGTTTGATTATTCGTACTCGCCAAATTGTGGTAGGAAGGGAGCGATGTAGCGACGTTGTATATGAGCCACATCATCATCTCTATGCGGCTCATATTGAACGTTGCCGCATATTAGGTCTGTGTGGTATTCTCTCATATTAAGTATATTAAATTCAGTTCATTATTAGCTTTAATCAATGTGGACCAGAAAACAATCACGAGATGACGTTTCATGTACATATATGTAAATAAATGAAAATGTGAGCTCGTTAGGAAAAAAATATCGTTATGGACTATTCCTAAACCCCGTAGACTTTTCTTGAGGGGAGGGGAGGGGGTCTGACCAAAGTCTACGCTCCATACAAAATGTCAAAAAAAAGTATGGAGAAAAGTCTACGAGGGGGGAGGGGGGCTGAGATTTTCAAAAATGAGTCTACGTGGTTTATCAACAGGCCCTTGTTAGATTGTTTGCAGTTCAATTACTCTATGAGTTACAATAAAAATTCCAATCGACAGCCGCATAGGAGTCAAGGGACATACAGCGTTCATCCCGCGCTTATGGAAACCGCTTTAATGGAATCCATAGCTTATATGATTTGACTTTATTGCTTTCAACGTGGAATATCGCGTGATTTTGAACAAATAGAAACAAACAGGACAAATAGAATGTTACTGCTTGCAGGTAGTTTGTCAATACATCGAAACCTTCCGGTTTGTGGATAGCAGTACAGAATCATCTCACTACGCGGCGCTAGAGTGCATATGAACTTCATGTATGAGCTGGATCACGAGATCCTGGCCATCTAGCAAGTTGTCGTTTTCGATAAAGATGCTCGAGTTAACTTGGTCTTTCGGATGATGAACCATTTAGTTCAAAATTATCTCTTTACGTGGCGCTAGTGAGCATATGAACTTTCTGTATCACTTGGATCGGGAGATCCTGGCCATCTTGAAAGTTGGCGTTTTTGATAAAGATACTCGAATGTACTTGGCCTTTTAATTAATTTGATTTAATTGATCGATTAATTCAGAATTATCTCACTACGCTGCGTTAGTGTGTATATGAACTTTCTGTTTAAGCTGGATCTCGAGATCCTGGTCATCTAGCAAGTTGGCGTTTCTGACAAAGGTGCTCAAATGAACTAGGCCTTTCGGTTGGTGAACCGTTCATAATTTTCTTACAACGCGGCGCTAGTGTGCATATGAAGTTCCTATGTCAGCTGGATTTGACTGAAGTTCAAGATGACGACAAGTTTGTCAGATAAGGCTTTCAAAAACCATTTTTTAAATGAAAACAGTGTGTAGAGGCAAACGTTTTATGCCAAACGTCATTTTCCGATCCAAAAAGGGTGATTCCAATTCAATAACCGGTAAACCAGAAAAATTGTAGAACACCATGCAGTATGGGTGGCTTGGAACATAGAGTATTGTGTTATGAAAAAAAAAACTCGAATGATTTTTTTTGTTTTTAATTTTTTTTTGTATTCATACTCATTTGGGAAAAGTCGGGAATAAACTGACCAACTAGTCATCTAGTTATGATGCCCAAAATCTCGTCTTTCTATTGTGCTTCTTGTTGCTACGACAGTAATACTAATTGAGCTATGTCCTAATCCAGCCAAAATGATTGCAAAAGAGTCAGGAGCCCAAATGAGGAGCTGAGATTTTTTTTTATTGAATACAGGCATTTCGGCTTCACGTATTTCACTCAGACAAAAACATGCGCAGTTATTTAGAGTTATATTTTTGTGGAGCTTATTGGAGCTAAAATGAGGATTTTGAAGATTTGATTCGTCCTTTTGAATTTCCGTATGCTTGCTATTTTAGTATTTTTGGATAAATACTTTAAATGAATAAGGGAGCATCCATTCAGTACGTCACGCTTCTAAGGGCGATCCGTTCAAAAAATACTTGATGTCCAAACAAAATACATGATGATGCGGCGAAGGGGGGGGGGGGGGTTGTTAGGCATTGATGTTAAAAATGAAATTATTTGCATGACGTACTTATTGGACGTTCCCTAATAATTGATCTCTGAAAAGTCTGGCTATACTATCTCTTGAAACAAGTTAACCAATGTGTATTTTTCATCCAATCAATAAATTATTCGCTTGTAAAGAAAATCGATTTACTTCATCACCGTCGTTTACTTCATGTATGTATGTCTCCATTCACGTGCGCATCAGATTCATTCCTCATCAAACCAATCAATGCAATGGCACCTTTTTCCACCCTCATCCGCCCGCCACCACCAACCGAAACCATAAAACCGTAACTAACCTGTCTCTTTCAATCTCTTTCTCTCTCTCTTTCTCTTCCCAAACTCCGCCAGGCTGCCTCCTGGACGGAGTTCCGCCTTCAGCTCCACCAGATGTACCACCGCGTAATCCAACAATGAATCGGATGAATGGTCGCGTCACCGGTAACCCTACGGAGCTAGACGTCGACTTTGAGCCGTCGTGTCTGGTGCGAACGCCATCCGGCAACGTATACATTCCGAGCGGAAATCTAGGTAAGACCCATTCCGTAACGACAACGCTGACGGTACGACGAGATTCCAAGTCCGAGTGCAGAGATAGGATAAACATTGAAGGAGGATCATATTTCTCCAAACACTGGAAACCCTTTCCTTACCCATCTGTTAGTCTGTTGAACAAGTTCCACTCGACGTCAACTCGAAAGACGGGCGACGATGAGAACGGAAAATTGAAGCTTCTTTTGATAAATTATTTAATAGAAATGTTAGACAAACATACCCACGATGCCACCCACGTGGTCGGAATCGAGTTCCAGTAGCTTGCCACTAACCCGTCATAGTGCTATGTAAACAAACAATAGCAAACCAGCGCGCTGGCAGCGATCCCCAAAATACGGTGCGGAACCAGCTCCGTCATCGACCAGGGAGGCGAGTTTCCATTTCAAGTGTCGGGGGGTATCGAAAATTAATTAAAACTGCTGTCAATTCACGTTGAAGCAGCCACCTGTACGAACAGCATAGCGGCAATGTCACAAGCGTGCCTTTGAGAGCCTCTTGTTTGTTTGCAGCTGGCAGATGATCAAAAACACCAACATTCGCTTTTTTAATTGGATCCCTTAGCGAATCCTTCTAGGATGGCCAGGTTAGGGATAGAGGGGCAAAATACAATATGGAAAAAAGCACCTCACTAGCTGGTTGGTTTCGAATGCAAAACTACCCTTCGGCTTGCTACGTGTTCCGTGTGAGGTTAGGTGACTTTTGTTCCATGGTTATTGAATTTCAAAGATCCGTTTTTTTTGTCAACGAAATTCGAATCCACGGCCTAGTGTTAGGCGAATGTAAACAATGGAACTTGTGTCGGTGGTTGCTGATTGGAATTCGGCAAGGACAGGTTGTTTTGCGGAAGCTGAATTTAATTACATGGCTTTTGTTGGGTTATGTGCAAAAGAACTACTTTGTATGGGTTGGTAGTTTTGAAATCTTTCATTATGGAGTATTCAAACTTAGACACGTGTTCAACTTAGTAAGAATATTTATCATGCTTTATCGAATCCTTCTTCGAGAATTGGAGTGGAGCTGAAGCTAAAAGCTCTTCTCATCTCCCGAGCACCTGGGTGTTTCTAATTCGAATTCTGTGGATACTCTTTAAACCACGTCTTTTACCCGTAATCAAGAAAAGCTCAACTATGCGGAGAGTCTGCGCAGTTACCGTCAACAAGAATGTACAAACTGGCTCACGGAAAATTCAGCGACATATGAAACGTCCGAACAAGGATTCTGACAAGCCATTGTTTCAAACTAAATTTCAAACATCGTTCTCATTGCCACTTAAAATATCTCAGCTGATTTCGAAAAAAAAGTGTCTCGCCATCCAAACAGCCAGCCTGTCAAGCGTCGAATGGAAACGGCGACATGAATGTAAACATGTTTCTCAAAACTACTTTTGAAAGCGATCCATTAGTCCACTCAACAGATGCCGTCTCTCTAGAAGGTATTGTTTACATAGCAACCATAGTTGCTATGTAAAAATAAAAATCCTGATGCTGACCACGTTTCGCATTCCCCGCAGCACTCGAACTCAACTCAAGAGCGTGTTTGTGTGTGTGTGGTTGCTAAAGAAAACACCTTCACGCCCAAGAGACCGCTCGGGTGCACCCTAAACACTCTCACCTCCGACACTAAATTATGCAACCGTGCCCCTCTCAAGAGGAACATGATCCAGATTGCATCGCACCCTGGCTGTGGCCAAGTGCATCACTCGAATCGACGACTGCCATGACAACGGTAACGGCAACGACTTCTGATGGACAGCTTCGTCAAGTCTCAAAAGTCGTTTAATAATTTTCCACCTCTGCGATGCCACTGGCTGGTTTCGATTCACAATACTCCTAAACGGGGCTGGATCCATCTTGCGTGTGACGCGCGCGTGACGTACGTGTTTTCATGTCTGTCTGATGGAAGCATGGTATCCCACATCAGGGGATCTTTTCGATCTCTGGAAACTTGATTATTTTTTCATTCTCACTTTCGCAAAGCACTTTAGAGCCGCAGAGACTAGCATGACACCCACCTCCCAACTCTTCATCAGAATTACCACGAACCGTCATCACTTTCGTTTGCGCCAGGAACACACAAGACCGGGTTGCGTTTTATCAAGAGAGAATGTCTGACAAATCCAAGCTAAACGCCTTTTTGCACTCCTCCGCACCATCGTAACATGAGCGTGTAACACACCTAGCGTGTTTCGTTACATGCATGGCCTACTGAGGGCACTGTTACTTTCCGCGAACAAACTGGAACTGAAAAAAAAAAAAAACAAAGCAATCCCGGGTACCCGTTTGATAGAAGACAGTTGGTGGAACTGAAACGCACAAAGCAGGCGATGATACACATCAGGGTGGGACACATCTGTTTGAAGTGTTACGATCGCTGAGGAAAAAAAAACTTTCAAAGAGAGGAAGGTGGAAACTCAAAATGATTACATTTACACGAACGGTGCCCTCAATGGAATTTCAAAGAATATGTGTCAATCTAGCAGCCACTCAAAAGAGTCGAAATGACATGGCTTGCTTTGTTAAGAAAGTTAGCAGAACCATGGCAATTTTCAAACCATCCATAAAATCTCATTTTTATGCACAACGCAAGACCTGCAGCTAGACAGTCTAACACTCCGAAATTCCCTCAATCAATTTTGATCCAATAGCCGATGGGGCAAAATGTTATGAGGATGTTCACCACCTTGGCCCGTACCGAGTTCACCTCTGAGATTTTGACTAATTTATTAGGACGAGCACAAAAAACCGAAATGTGCAGACAAGCGCTTTCTCCTTGGCGTACGTCAAAGAAAACTCATAGAAGCTCACAAACTCCGAAGGTATATGTTCTCATTTTTTTTCCCCTGGAAAAACACCGGGGAATAAAGTAATTGAAATCTGCTGAAGCGCCTGGGAGACTGGTGCGAGCAACTCAAGCGCATGTATGATGGAACGAAACAAATTGACATTGATCTGCCCTCCCTCGTGGGTGGAAGAAGGAGCCAGCAAATCTCCAATGCCGCACGGGAATCAATCTAGGCTTCCTTCCTAATTAGGTTCCCAGCTATCAACGATGGATGTATCGATGCGGTCGTACACCAGCCGCTGGCGATGCCCTAATTTAAATTTTCCCTCTGTTTACCCACATTTTACGTCCATTGCAAAATGCGCCGCTGCTCTTCAGGTATTATACATACAATCGCGAGCTATCAAGCTCATCAGCATGATGATCGCCGATGTTTATTTTTCATTAGAATATTAAAGTAGAAATCCGAGAGCGATAGAGACCCTCTAATGCTCACAATTCACTGAGCGTTTCATCGAAGTCGGCCATGCGGAGCTCATTGCAAGAACCAAGGGCTGCTTCGATCCGTATACAGACACCCGTCGCATCGTCATTCATGTGTCTATTCCTACCGTATGCACAATCAGCAAATCGCCATTGATAAAACACATGAATCAGCATCAACAGCATCCCACCCGTACGTCCATCGTCGGAGGATGTGGCATCCATTCGGATATTCATCCACAGTTCCCGGAATGAAATCGAAACGATTCCTCCTGATGCCCACACCGCCACCATTCTGTTGCCAGCATTTGAAAATTAAATTTCTCATCACCAAAGGGCTCCATTACGCTATGCTGATGAATGTAGAACTTCCGCCCTCCTTTCCGTCACGTCAACTTCCCAGGCTCACAGATTCCTGAATACTGCCGCCGCCGCTGCAACCCGATGATGATGCATTAATATGATTGTAAAAATTCTATCTACTTTCTCCGGAATGCATCGGGTGCACTTCCCTACGGTCTCCCGTGCTCGGAGTGGTGCTGTCGGATTTTCCCATTCTGCGTTTTTTTTTTCTTCTTCTCTACTTCCTTCCTGTGCCCTCGTTTTGATCTATCCTTGTGCACGAGTTTTTACTGAAAGCGTCGGGAGGAATCCAGGAATGGCTTAGGGGAACCGTTCCCACTTCGATCCTTCCCCAGTAGAAGCCGTGCATCACGTGGCGGTTGATTCCACCAGGTCGTATAGCTCATTTCTTGATTAAATGCAGCGCTATTTGTACCGATGGGTGCTGGGCGACCTACCAGTTGATCCTCGTACATCGAAGTAGGCGGCGGGAATTCTCCTTCGCTCGTTCGAGTAGTGAAGGAACATGAGAGCAATTTCGGTTCCATTTCTGTGGTCTACTGCGGATTGAATGGAGGGAGAGGTGCTGGAATGCCACCTGGTGGAGAATCGGGAATGTATTTTTCGAATAAGATGGTTGCTTTGATTTCGACTGGTTTTTGGTGTTTCGAGGTGAAGAAGTGATGTATGAAAATATCAAGATTAGGTACCTACCTTGATGAACATTGACAAAAATGATACGTTGGAGACTTCTTCAATGCCAAGTACTCAAGCACCACCAGTGGTGCTTGGGTACTTGGCATTGAGAGAATTTACAAATAGTAGGAAATAAATGCGCGTGCCTGTCAAAAGATAAGCAAAAATAAGATAGTTGAAAGGCACTCAACCCACTCGAAGGTTCTCTTTAAGGAGATCCGTTGAGAGCTTCCACAAAGCTTAAAATAGTGGTTTGGGTGAGCGACCTAAAAAAATTCTGGGCTAGCTCAGTCGGTTCAGATGCGATTTCAGAGCAACATCAGAAGTAGGCTGGGTTTGATTCCCGGTCTTATTTAGGAATTGTTTGTATGGAAAATGTTTGGACTTCCTGTACATAGGTTTTGAATGTGCTCCACACACAATCAAAATAATGCAAACATATTACAAGCATTGAAAGATCTATTACTTATTTTGGAATGTCATTTAAAACACTTAGGTGAGAGCAGGTATAGTAGCTAATTTTGATGCTGCTTCTGGAAGATTCATTCTCATAATTAGGTTCATTTGCAACGTTGCTACATATCAGCTTTTCTGGGCACTGTGTCGCCTGTTTTTCTTTTATCGTACTTCCGTTAAGCAAGCAAATCATCCACACATCTCTCTAATTTTTTAACTTATAATTTAATTTTTTTAAAATTTTGTCCTTTTCTCCCCCACCACCACCACCAACAAATAACATCCACCAACAACAATAAAAAAAAAAAAAAAACCACATTGAGGATTTCGACAACAAAAATTCACCACACAAAAAAAAAAAACCAATCCTTCCCTACCCCAAAAAAAATGTGTATTTAGTGCTGTAGGTCGTGGATTAATTGTTGGAGTTATATTTTTACTCCCTGTTTGAATGCAATCAATTACCATTGTCGCTAATGTCATTCAGCGTTTGACCATGTTTTGCCATTCTATGATAATGATTTCAAAAACATGCTCGCTTTAAATATCTTGGGTTCACATTTTATTGAACTTATTCGACCTATGAACACACGATGGTTTTCTCTGGATACACTTAAGGTCTGTATCTACAATAATCCGGACACCTTCAAATCAGTGTAACATTTGAAATATTGCACGTAGGAATGAAAAATTTCACTGTGGTATAGCTGAGAATCTATGATGAAAAGGACTATGATTGATGTTTACATTTCATGTTTAGTATTCAAGATGACGACGAAAGAAAAACAAGTGCGCGAGCGAATTTTGTACGGGCGTACGGCAAATCCTGACTTGTCAATACGCGACCTTGCAAAAACATTGGATTTGCCTAAATCCACTGTTCGCGATGTGCTCAAATCATTTTCGGAACGTTTGACGGTGGAGAGGAAACCAGGAAGTGACAAAAACATTGGACGCGCTGATCCTGTCATGGACCGAAAGGTGAAAAGTTTATTAACGAAAACCCCAAATCTCTCCACTCTATCGGTGGTTCGTAAAATAGGAATGTCGCCTGGTTTTGTCCAAAAATCAAAACAACGTTTGGGACTTAAGCCGTATAAAGTAAAAACAGTTCCAAATCGTAACGACAAACAGAACTTGGCAGCAAAATCACGGGCTCGACGTTTGTACTGCGAATATTTGACGAAGTTTTCATGCGTTGTTATGGACGATGAAACTTATGTCCTGGAGGATTTCAAGCAGCTTCCAGGGCTGGCTTTTTATTCTGCTATGGCCAGAAATGCTACAGTTCAGCATTTCAGAACGAAGAAGGCATCGAAATTTCCCAAAAAATACCTTGTGTGGCAAGCAATTTGCACGTGTGGCAAAAAGAGTAATCTTTCGTCACTACAGGCACAATCAACAAGGAGATCTATCAGAAAGAGTGTCTGCAGAAGCGATTGCTACCCTTCATCAAAAGTCACAAAGAAAAACCTTTGTACTGGCCCGATTTGGCATCATGTCACTATGCTAAAACTGTGATGGAGTGGTACCAAGCCAATCAAGTGAACATTGTACCAAAACCTCAATCCCGCCAAATTTCCCAAAGCTACGACCAATCGAGAGATATTGGGCTCTGATGAAGCGGAAGCTTTCTGGGAAGAAGCAAGGAATCGAAGACATCAAACACTTCCAGCAAATTTGGACAAAGACAGCTTCTACGATTTCTGAAGAGTCTGTACAAACCCTAATGGACGGAGTTAAGCGCAAAGTTCGAAAATTTGATGTAAATACCGAATAACTATGTTTTGTCTTCACGAATTGTTAAAACACATCCCATGAATCTGAAATAAACAACTACGACGGAAATATAATGCGAAATTTATGTTTTATTCATGTTTTGAGGTATCCGAATTATTGCGGATACAGACCTTACTCTAAGGATTTGTCAATTATGCGTACTCTAACTAACGCATAAAAACCACGTCCAACAAAATTGGGGTTTTTTTTGTTAATTTTTCTAGTTTAGTTTAGATTATTTCAGTTATTAATTACGAGCCCCCCCGGCCGGTCCTTTTTGCAACTGCAGAAACAAGTACCGCGAATCCAGTTCGACGCATACCAAATTTGATGCTCTGTCGCTCGAAATCTGCTATTCGATTTGGCAACACTTTTTCTACACTTATTCGTCTAAGAATACCATCGAAGTTGGCTGCGCTGAAAAACTAACTTGTTAATTTTTCGCTGCGTTTTAACGATCATCAAGTAGTTTTATATCGTTCAAATGATAAAATCTGAACCAAGGTGATGAGTGTCGGATCCCCCCTTTTTCCATGCATTTTAAAAATAAAAGTCAAATCTATCATACTCACACTGATTAAAAGGAACATGATAATTCCTTTTGAAGATAAAAGTACAAAATTGGTGAAAGATTGGAAATGAAGCAATAAGAGAAAGATGGACGATTTGTTATACCTGTTCTGTACCCTGCACAGTCAAAATTCTAATTTAATGTTGTTTAGTCAACGAAAAAAGCAAATTTTATGGTGGGTGGGTGTCATCCTCTATTCCCATCCGGCGGCGCTGAACAAATAGAATCTATGAGCTAGCAAGTGTTGTTGTATGTTTTGCAGAGCGTCGTCATTGCAAAGTTCTTTGATAAGTAAGTTGCTATTTGGTTGTTTCAGAGTCATGAAGTTCTTCCTGTGAAGCATGAACGTAAAACGAACTAAAAAAGAAAAAAAACACGAAGTTTCAGGAAAGCAGAATTGAATATAGGAGATGAGGAATTTGGTGAGATCATCCATATTATCTAAAAAAAAATAGAAAAAAAAACAAAACAAATCGAATAAAGAGATGAAGCATTTGGTGAGATCATTCCTATTATCAAAAAAAAAAACAATAAAATAATGAACGAGGATACAACTTAATGAATCCAACCATTAACAAATGACGTTTGCAAAAAAAAACCATTGCACAACAAGGCAATAATATGATACGAAAGGACAACAGATCGATAAATGTTAATTTCTTTTATGTTTGCCGAATCGTGTCAGAATAATTGAAAGCGAATTAAGCTGGTCTGGATCTTGAGGTAGCATGGAATTCAGAGATATACTATCCACACTAGTCACGTTTTCCCAGGTTTTCGAGGATTAGTCACTACACCCGATGGAAGATACCATACCCACTTCGGTTCTCATTGAGTAAGTTCTACTTCTGTCGCTTGATCCGCGTAGCCTTTCAGCTGGTGTTCAACCATTTGATTTTTTAAATTCGCCGCCAGCATGGGATCCCGCAGCATTCTACGCTCCAAACATTCCAGTCGTTCCTTCGCCATGTTGTTGTTATCTGGCAATTCGACAATATCATATCTCCACAGTAGATTGCTAGGTGCCTTAGCGTATGTACATCGCTTCGTTGATAACTGCAAGCGCAAATATCGAGGAGAGAAACTGGAGTTGCTTAACCTGAGCCAAGAAGTGTTGATGAAAACATAAACCTCATTGCTGCAGAATGCGCTGTAGGAAAAAACCCCAAACGAGATGATTCTAACGAAAAACGAAACAAAGTTGACTAAATCGGGCAGTCTGTTCCAACTGACACCATGACTTGATGATTGTGGAGTGTTACGCGTCGACGGAAGGATTGGAGCTGCGATTTTTTCCCAGAAAGCACCCGATGACAAAACTAGTTACTCTTCTTTCTTAGCGTTTTCAAGCATATTGCTTTCACAATTAGCTTATTGCCTTCTATCAATACACTGTTTTAGTGCACTTCCACAGTTATTAATTTCTTTCTATGCCAGGTATCATTTATGTTTTAGCATGGTTGTGTGGCAAGAACAAAAATACCTGTTTTCTAGACTAGACTAGGAATCGAACCCAGGCACCTCCAGCATGATGTTGCTTTGTAGCTGCGCCTTTGCTGACTTAGCTAAGGGAGGCCCCGACAAAACTGATAGTGGAAGAATTTCACCGGGCAGTCCGTCATGGGAACTCCGAAACAGTTGTGGATGAAAACCGTCAGTTCTATAACATCTCGCGCCTGAGGATGGTACTGAAACAAGTTGCGGTCGAGTGTCAGTGGTGCAAAGTGATGAAGGCGACTCCACCGTTACCCGTAACTCGTTTGTCGTCGTTCACTCGTTCATTCACGTACAACGGCATCGATTACTTTGGACCGTTGTTGGTGAAAGTAGGAAGAACTAAGGCCAAACGTAGGATCTGCCTGTTCACCTGTCTCACCACTCGCACTGT
The DNA here is from genome assembly GCA_024533555.2 of Aedes koreicus. Taxonomy (NCBI): domain Eukaryota; kingdom Metazoa; phylum Arthropoda; class Insecta; order Diptera; family Culicidae; genus Aedes; species Aedes koreicus. Next base: position 481,762 of record JAHHFK020002333.1, on the reverse strand, counting down.
CTATGTTGAAGTTGCCCATAGTCTTCCAACACCTTCTTGCGCTTGCCGTTTCGTCTGCGCCGATCTATACGAATAATGATACAAACTTTCAAGGTGCTGTACGTCAGCTGCGGGAACAGCTTGATGAGATACACGGCAAATCGGCTGCGACGTTCACCAATAGAGACACCAAATGGATTTTCATCGCTCCAGCAGCACCTCACATGGGCGATCCTTGAGAAAGGATGGTGCGGTCGATATAGCCGGCCATGGAAGCGGCTTATAGAGGTGACAGAAAACTGGACGACAAAGGATTAGAGACGCTAGCAATCGAAGCTGAGGGCATTGTGAACAGCCGACCCCTCACCTACCTCGCTCTGGATGTTGCTCAAGGAGAAGCTCTCACGCCAAATCACTTCCTTCTAGAAAGCTCAACTAATGTTTGTCAACGTGACGTTCTGGACGTCAATACAACCCAACTGGACGTCTTTTGGAAGCGTTGGATACGAGAGCATCTACTGATGCCAATCCGACGAATGAAGTGGTATGAAGAAGTGCATTTGTTAATGGTTGGATTTGTTCAGTAGTATCCTTGTTCACATTTAGTTTTTCTATCTTTTTTTTTTTTTTTTGATAATGGGAATGATCTCACCAAATTTTTCATCTCCTATATTCGATTTTCCTTTCCTGAAACTTCGTTTCTTTCTTCGTTACGTCTTCGTTTCTTTCTTCATTTTACGTTTCATTCTTGAGTATTTTGTTATGAGGGGGTCTTTATACACGGAATGAGTACTCGGTGCGACATTGGTTTGATTATAAAAGAGGAAAAATAAGAAAAAAGAAAACGAAATTAGTATTCAATTAGTGTTTAAGGAAAATGTAAGGTCTGTTGATACTCATTATTTGAACAACAGAAGTCTTTAAAGAGTAACACGTACTTCATTAATATAATATTATGCCAAGCGTAAAGTTAAAATGCTTTCATGAACTTATTGTACTCATGCAAACTTCCAGTAAACCATTCAAGTATTGTTGGCCTGAGGAACACTAATATTTTAACTCCAGGATAGTTTAAACATCATTGAATATCTTAGTTAATTGATAATTGGTTGTTGGCACTAGTTCACAGATAGTTGGAAACCTCAAGTTTAAGAAATTTTAGAAAACGTAACGTAATATTGGATCGAGCCCTAATCACTTCGAAATTTTGTGATGATGATGATAGGTGATGGAATATTGGATCGAGCCCTTATTTTGTGATGATGATAATAAGATGATAGACTACCACTCATTGTAGCACGGAAACTAAGTGCGACAGGAACAGGCTCTCTTCTCTGTTTGTCTTGATCAAGCTTTCATAATCACTGATTGCCCTCGTCATGCATCAATGCCAAAATCGAGTTGAGTTGGTCGATAGGCAATATCACTTATACGTATCCACGTGGATACAAATAATCTCCTTCCAATAACAGGATTGAACAATTCAAGCATAACTTTTCAAATAGACGTGTACCTAACATTTGATAGGAATTGAGAGAAAAAAATGGTAGAAGTTCCAGATGCCTTCATTAAATCCTATTTAACTGTATTTCAAGTTTCATTCGATCTGTTGATTTTATCATGGTTAGATAATATTAAAAGTAAAAAAAATCCTGGTTTTCATGCACTTTCGCTCTATTTGCGAGAAAATTAACACATACACCGGTTTGCCTTCATACCATGTTAAATACGTCAGTGTGACATCTTGATTGTTGCATACACCGGTTGGATACGTCGGTATTTCAGAACGTTTAGCACTTGCGTTATGTCAGATACACCGGTTATAACTTTTAAGCGCAGATACGTCGGCTTGCTGTGTGGTGTATCAGAATTATTTGCTTAACATTTAAAATGATCAGATAGGTCGCATATGAAATTTGGGGCACATAATTGAATAATTTTGATAATAGTATTTGGCAATTACTACTACATTAAGTGTGTTATTAATGACAGGATAGAATGAAAAACTTGATTTGTTTACATTTGCGACTTACGTCCTTTTGAAAAGTGATGCTTGAATTGGTCTTGAAACGCGTACGAGGATGCCTCAATGGGTGGGGAGAAGAGTCCGCTCTCTGTTCACAAACTGTTAGCAATGAAAAGTTGGCATTTCGACTCTCCCCATCCACTCTGCTTCAATCGGGTGCCCTGATGGCCCCTCCCATTCCCCAGCACCAGCATGGAGTATTAATATGAGTATGTATATATTTTATATAAGAGAAAAGTACTACAAGCATATGCATCTTTTTATATGATCTTCAGTTTGTTGATCCTGAAATGAACAAAATGTTGTGTAGGCAAACAGGCATATCACCTTGAACATTTCATAAAGTAAAATCTCTTCGCGCACGGTGCTGCCATCTGTTGAGTAAAATGCGCCGTCTGATAAACTCAGTGTGTCTGGCAACCTGATCTTATTTAGTAGCGTTTGACAGTGCAATATATCACGGGCCTTATTTGAGTAAAGCCCGTCTGGCGTTTGTTACTACGGCTACAAATGCCAGTATTGTTTACAAATAGTGAATCTTTTGATGTTGGAATGATAAAGATCTTAGCGAAGAAGCTTAGCTCAGGAAAATGATCGCAGCAATTCACCGAAATCTTGTTCTGATGTATTCTGAAAATGTTGGTTAAATCTATTGGGCATCCACAAAAAAAGCATTTTTATATTTCAAATAACCATTGCCATGACCACTGTTGGCTGCTTGTTGCTGACTTTTTGACAGCAATGCGCTTCTATCCTCGCTGATCAAAGGGCTAGTGCTCGTGGGACAAGAAAATATGGAAGATAATACTCTCAACTCTTCAATTATATCGTAAAAGTTTCAAATAAGCCTGTTCAATGGTAGTTTGGCAAGGATGAAGGCACTCTTAATAAAATCTTTCCTCTTCTTTCTCTGCTTTAAGCAAATTCCAGCTTGTTTGTGTTAATTATATTTTACCAAACAGGTTATTGTTCAACATGAAACGTGTGTTCAAATCTTAAATACCAGTAAGTGTACATTAAGCGAGAAATAGATAAAGAGCTCAGCACATATTCGGCATACAGAGCGCTTTTTCGTCATACGCTAACAATCCAATGTAACTTCCTTAGAATCAGATATTTATTTACAGTCTATATTTCACTGATGGTAAACGATAATCAAATGCCTAAACGTGGCATCTACTACCAGCCCAATTGAAAGTGATCGAAATATGATCATCCAATACCACTCACTCAATTCCTTCTAAATAAAAAGAGCATGAATGTATCATGTTTCCAACTTACAAACCTTAACCAGAACCTAATCATCAATTTGTGCAATCCCCTATCCCAACCCAAGAAGCGTCCGAGCTAACTCCAGTGAATAGTGTTGCTATTTTGCAATTTTACGTCTTACCCATAAGAGTTGACTCTCAAAAACCATCAACCTCTCCTGCTTCCCATCCAAAATGCATCATTCATCAAGACTCACCTCGCTGCAACTCCCTCTCCGAGTAATGCAAAGATTTAAAGCTTCACTTTCGGTTCCATCTCGAATGTGTGTTTTATAATCCACTCATCTGTCCGTCTGTCGGTGTCCATTTTGTGTTTTGCACTGTCCCCCGAACCCCCCCGCAATCGTATTGGAAGGGCCTCCTGGAGAAACCGCAAAACCATACTTGAGAGAAGCACCGGCCATCGTGCTGGTTCAGGTGGGGACAGCTCCTCTTACGGTTCTTCGGTTGGTCTACCGGAACGGCCGCAAAGGAAGAAGTCAGGTCCATATCCTGGTTGCCGGCTGCTGGCTGCTGCGAGAGGATATAAATTAAAACGAATTGCTTTCGTATGTGCTTCCAATGCTGACGAGCTCTGGTTTGATCATGCAATGATGGTGACGATGATGACGATGATGATGATGATGATGATGCTCCTTGGATTTAGATTAGGTGCAATAGGGTTACGGGATGTAATGTTGGCCTAGTCCCTTGGTTCGGCCTATCTAACAAATAAGTCAAAACTGCAGCTATATTTGATTAAACTATGGCGGCGTTATGGTCTTTAAAGATAGAACAAATGATTGCAATCAACGCAATGAATTCAAAAATAGCTATTTTAAAACAATTGAGATGGTATCGTGAAAATAATGAGCGAGGTTGTGAATTTTATTTGCATTTTAGTCGCCATGATTTAAACCGAATAGTGGAACAGATCAATGTCATGATTTTCAAATGACTTGCATTCTATTAAATTCGAGTAAAATACCTTATAGTGCACCAGCCGCATGCAGGAAAAACATGTTTTTTTCACGTTCACTTCACAAAATTGAAAATATGCAATAATTTCACTAGAAAACAGTGGACCGAATATTAGGGACATAATTTTCTTTATCGTGCCTAACTTTGGCATATGATATTCAGTAGATGGAATTTTATTGGTATTGGTGACGTCTTCAATAAGAAAATATTGGTAACTTCATAAAGGGTGTATGAATATGCTGCAGTTCATTTAGCGAGGTTTTTTTTTACAAAGGGCCTATGCACGCAGATAATAACGAAACTAAAATTAAATCAGAAAAAAAAATTCTTGAAGTTGTTCCTAAAAATAGAATTTGAAATCTATAGGGATAATTTGGTAAATTTGAGGCCATGGGCATATGCCGTTGTTTTTTAAAATCGTCAATTATAAACTTAATTTCGTTAAAATGTAATTCCGTTATCAGATTAGCAAACACAATATCATTCATAATATCGATATATTCTTTATCGATCACCTCTGATATGCGTTAAGGGCTCAAAAGCAAAAAATCGGAATTTTGTTCTGCATTCTCATAGTACGGTATAGAAATCTTTGCTGCACACTTAGAAAATTGTACAGTATTCGATAATTTTTTACCGAGCTTTCAACAGCTGAACGTTCGGTAATCCGATTTACCGGATTTCGGTGAAATTTTACAGTATTCCGGTAAAAAAAATTACCGGAACATGCCAAATTTTACCGAAATCCGTTAAATCGGATTACCGAACGTTCATCTGTTAAAAGTTCGGTAAAAAATTACCGAACACTGTAAAATTTTCAAAGTGTGTGCAATTCAGCACAAGTATTTATAGTATTAATGTTATCCAACAAATTTCAGGTCTGCCTGCTGGAGCGGGTTTCCATCTGTGGACACAAAAAAGATCAGACCATCTGACATATTGTTAAAACTATATAGGAGATTGTTAGTTTATAGTTGTAAACTATAAGGTTAAATGTCGTAACAATAATGAAAACGGTCGTCAACATTAAGGGAAATGGTCCAGGAATGGTTTGTGATTATGCGGGGAGTGTTCAAGTAACTAACGACGAATAAAACATATTTACTCATGCTTTGATTAAATTACATTACGGTGCATATTTACTGGGTAGGTCCTTTGCGAAAATATGGTTGTCGATCTAGAAGCATGTAATTCGAGTTTCCACTTTTCCATCACAATGAAAACCCGATCTTCTTGTCAAAGCAAACCACAAGCTGCGATAGGTTTTATTAACAAACAAATTAGCTGACATTTGTTAACTGACGAGAATGCCTTATCGAGGTAGCTAACTTGATGTCTTTTGAAAAGTGATAGATGTCTGGTCATTTTTGTCGCCGTATCTTTAGTGTACCTTCGGTCGGTAGTAGAAAATTCTGTTCATCCGCATTATCTGAACTGATTGAATTCGCGAAACAGCTGTTTTTTGTTTGTTTTTAACATCATGGAAGGTAGGACATTTTCATATAGAAATTTTTGAGAAGACTTTTTTTCATGACCCTTTGTAGGTGAGGTATTGATCGAAACGAAGAATCCAGTAAGTGCAGTTGAGACGATCAATCATCTAAGCGGTAAGTAAAAAAATGGTACAAGGTACGAGTTTTTTTTAAGTAAAATCAAACTCCCGGGTGCTGCGATAGCAGACTTTAGGACGATCAAGATTTAGTTAATGTCGTTTTTCTATTACGATGAGCGGAAAATCAATCCAACTAATAACGTTTTTGTTTTTAAAACTTAGTTGGAATCAGTTCCAACTTGATAAACCCGAACTTATTGCCAGTGCAAACCTCAACCCGATACGTGTTACAAATAAAGCCAATCCAACCGACGTTCAGCACACAACAAGCCGACCCAATCTTGATACCCGATCCAGGTTGGAATCGTTTTTGGGGTTTGGTTGGAACCATTCTACTTTTTGCATCTACGTTCAATAAATCTACCTCATATTTGAGTATCGCACACGGTAGAGCAATTCTATGTAAAATAAGCCCACTCCGATTTGGATGAAACTTTGCACATCGTTTTGGTATGAGAAATCATCTTTTTTTCAGTTGATAAAAACAAATTGTGTGACTCAAGGGTATTTTTTCAAAAGGGCACATCTGTTATTATATGCAAAATACACTAAATGTCATAACACGCAAACCGTTAACTTTAATAATATTGGGTCTGTAAATAAATTGTACATAATCACTAAAGCCTTGTAAGAAATAATTAAAATCTGAATAAAAAATTGAAAACTTTTGAATATAGTGAATCCGTTTTTGCAATTTACGCTTGTTTTGAATACATTTTTCAAAACTTTTTGAGTCATACAAATAATTAAATAAGTTGCTCTGCGATGAAGCAAAATTAGTTTTAGTTTTTACATTTTTAGTTGTTTTTGTATGATCATAAACGTAGCTCTTTCAAAACAATTTGAAAATTGTGTCGAAAAAGGGGTTTTTCATGAAAAAATCCATTTACAAAAGTTATTTGTAATTTTCCATCTAGAAAGACAAGTTTTTAAAAAAATGCATATAATTTTCTATTGACACCAAAAAGATTGAACGTACTGTGTTGGAATTGTAAGCTCGTAAAAAAAAACAAAATTTGTTTTGTTTTTTCACCTATTATTTTTTGAGCGGATATGTGTAGCGTAGTAAATTGTCTGTTTATTTTACATGTTTAAACATGTGTACATATGTATTCTTAAACCTCATTTTGTAACATGATTATAAATACTTTGAAATCTCAGTACTTCATCTGCCGAAAATAGTTCCTGCAGAATTTTTGGTAAATGAAATTGGAATGATGGAGTGATATTTTTGTGTAACTGAAATAATTTTTGCTTGCTGATAACTATTATTCCATTCTATAAAATTCTCTTCGTATTCTTTTTTGTACTAAAAACATTGCTGTCGGGATCGGGGAAAAATGAAAATCAAAGTAAAAGAAAACACGCGTGTACACTAAATTTAATATTCTTCTTCGTTCCACCCGATGCATGAAAACAGTACATCCAATTATCTTAATAGTTATAATAGGTATGTAGGAAACCTACAATAGGTATATAGGAAATCTTACGCACTTTATAAAAAACTTGTCGTTTAGTAATACTCATAAAATTTAAAAATTATAGAATAAATATAAAATTATCAAAACAGTATACAAGTGCTGGAAGCTTAAAATGTCTCAACTTATTTTAGATGAGCGGAATTCAACAGCCCAACCTAATGTTTCTCAGAAAAGAACAATTAAACACAAGAAATCCAATAAACGTTATACGGAGCAACAGTTACAAGAACTTTTACCAAAAATAAAGAACAAAAGCTTATCAATGTATCATGTGACCAAATATTATGGGATACCACGTGCCACGTTGCAGTTTCGATTGAGCCATAAATGCAAACAACACGGAAAAGCAGGAAGGATGCCTGTCTTTCACATAAATGAGGAAGAGAAAATTTGCAAGTGGTTGGGTGAAATGGAAAGAAAGGGATTCCCTATAACGCGGCAACGATTACAGCTGAAAATAGCTAGTTATCTCAAGGCCAACCCCAGACCTAATCCTTTCAAGGGAAATGTACCCGGTAAGTGTCGTTTACAAATGTTACAAATTTAGGTAATTTCTGTCAGTCTCCAAAAAAGAAACTTTTTTTTTGCGTCCATTGAAGACATTTGTTTTTATTGATTTTAATAGATTTCAGACGACTGTACCAGATATAAGCTCAGAATTCTTATAAAACAGTTTTTTTTGTGAGTAACGTTGGGTTTGCGTTGAAAAAATTGCAGCTTTTCATAGAGATTAAGCACTCCTATTTTCAAAATCAGCAATTCGCCGTCGTCTCCTACATGTTGGGCTTGCATTTTTTGGAATAGACCTTCGGAAAAATAAATAGTGATCATAGTTTTTTTTCTAGCACTTCAAATTTTTCAAATAAGCATTTTTTTTATATACAAACAAGGCATTACTATTTCGATTTTTTTTTTGTTCTGGCCTCATCCAACAGAAATCCAGCTTGAATCTTTTAGAATTAAATACGCTGAACGAATTCATGACCAAAGATTTTTTGTAGCGCGTAACAATGTTGAGAAAAATGAGTCAAAAATCACCACAAAACACAATTTTTCATATAAACTAGATTTTTTCATTCTGCCCATACGAGCAAAAAATACTCTTCAACCTTTTCGCAAACCGCAAAATTTCATGAGTAAAAACTCATTTTTCTCAAAAACTTTACAAATATTCAGAGCTTATATCTGAATTCGCGAGGCAAAATCTATTCAGTTCAACAGCTTTGAAGAGTAGGCTCAAAGTACTATGTGTGTATGTGTATTTATATTAATTTAGCTCTGGATTTTGTTTCACACTATTGTTTTCTATTAATTGGTCAGGTCGACGATGGATTGATGCTTTCTTGCGCCGCCATCCTCAATTTTCCATGCGAACTCCTGAAGCCGTTACTGTTGCAAGCGCTAGAGTTTCTGAGGATGATATTAGGCGTTGGTTTGATACCATCCACACCTACTTGGAGAGCCAAAATCTTGTAGGTATCCTCAAGGATTCTTCTAGGATTTTAAATGGCGATGAATCCGGCTTTTCCATTCAGCCTAACAGTAAGCTAGTAATTGCCACTAAAGGGAAAAAAAATATACCTATTATTGAGCCAGGGAACGCCAAACAGAACGTGACGGTTATGTATACATTCGTTGCAAACGGAACTGTAATTCCTCCCCATGTTATACTGCCATACAAACGATTAAGTAAAGCTCTAATTCAGAGCTTTCCAGGAGATTGGGGCATCGGAACAAGCCCATCCGGATGGATGGACACCCTGAATTTTGTTGAGTACATTAAAAAGGTTCTTTATCCCACTTTGTTGCTGAAAAAAACGAAGTTTCCTGTTCTTTACTTCGTTGACGGTCACAAATCACACACAACCTTTGAAGCCGCTGAGGTTTGTGAAAAACTACAAATTATCCTTGTAGCGCTGTGTCCGAATACCACGCGAATATTACAGCCAGCTGATGTAGCTATATTCGGCCCATTGAAGAACGCGTGGATTCATGTGATAGATGAAATGAAATCGGAAAACCCAACAGAAACAGTAACAATGTTGAATTTCGGAAAACTTCTCCACAATGCAAATACAAAAGCTTTCAAAACATCAACTATATGCAATGGGTTCCGGACATGCGGGCTTTTCCCATTTGACCAAAACGCAGTAGATTACAGCAAATGTTTGGCTAAAAAACGTGTTTCGGTTGTGGCTGATGAGATCCAAACCCAGGATACCCCAGAAGTGAATATTCCTATAACCGTACTTAATAAAGCAAAATTAATGATTGGAGAAGAAAAAATACAGTTTCTTAACCTAATTCCGATAGAATACATGTCGCAGACCGATAAGGCTTTACATTTCATTCTAAAGAACATTTTGTCACGAGGAGAAAACAACCATCCAGCCGATTTTCCCTTTTCATCAGACATGGAAGCAGTATGTTCCACAAGTAAACCACAAGAACATTCAACGCTACTCGATGGTGATAATGCACAGTATTCTATGGAGTTATTTGCTGGTGACGGCTTAGAAATTTATGAAGGCATTAACGAAGTTGCAACACAAGGTCCTGAAAAGGAGAATAATGGTTTTCTTGAGAACATCATATTAAATAAAGAATCTCTAGTTTCGTCAATTCAAAGCAGACCTGAAAATGCTGATGAAACTTTAAAAGGTAAGTTGTAGCTGTCGCAAGATGGGTTTAGCAAGATTTAGGTAAATTACTATCAACTGTGACCATTAATGCGATCTTTCATAGTATATCCCGTATCCTTTGCTTAGTACATGTCGAGGTACTTCATCACTATTGAGAAATAATGAAGTGTTTAATATTGTAACAGTTGCCATTGTTTGTTTTGTATGTAATGTTGGCAATCGAGCTTTATTGAAACTTTCCGCTATTTAAATTTTTTTAGAGGAAGCACTCTTCAAAGGTTCGCCCTTTTATCAGTCAAGCCCGGATTCATTGCAAAGAAAACAAACAATGACCGATATTTAACATTCCTCTAAACATTAGTCCTAAACTTCAAACTATAGAACATCAAGTCTGAAAAGAAAATTCACATAAATGAATACTAACTATGTTTTACTTATTTCAAGCTCATCCTCGGTGCTGCAATCTAAGTAGTTTTACTTTTAACAAGACATAAAATTTAATAAGGACTAAGATATGTTTCTTTGACTACAAAAAATATATGTTCCTTAGTTTGAACTAATTCGGACAAGAGTTCAGTGGTAGATCTGATACCCCGTAACGCACCACGAAAAGGGATCTACTAGCGGTACGGGTTGAAACATTCGATTGCGTTCGATGAAACCTAAGTTCTTTTTATTTCTCGTTTGTTTCATCTAATTCGGTGAAGTGTTTACTGAAAAATACGTCTTACATAAGAGATATACAGACATTTTGTGAACATGTCAAGCTGAAAGAAATGATGTATGACACTCGACCCTTCAGACTATCAACAGATCGTACTTTTGTCTTTGATAATGGTAAAATACACGCCTATTGGTAGTCGTTTCATTACGTATGTAATTTTCATTTCTAGTTATGACAGAATATTTTTAAATTTGCTTTGCAGATGTAACGTATATGGTTAACTCCAATATAAAAACTGAACTGAGTTCATCGACAAATGTCTACCAATTCCATAGCGACGAAAATACTCCGGAAGTCTTCAATGAACCTCCATCCATGGAAAATCTGAACAAAAGGAAGCTGAGCATTTCTGATTTCTTGACAACACCAGCGACCCCAAAAAGATCATCAACACATCGAAATTATAAAAAAACATCGTATTCCGTTTTAACAGCCTCCAAAAGACTTTTGGAATTACAAAAAATCGAACAGGATAAATTGAAAGCCGATAATTTAAAAAAAGAGAAAGCAGAGGCGAGAGTAAAAGCGAAGCTGGAAAAAGATGAAGCCAAAAGAATCAAAGCAGATGAACGGCGCCTAAAAAATAATTTAAAACAAGAGATGAAATCAGCGGCAAACATGGAAAGGCGTACAAAAAAGAAACGAAATATCTGAATCATATGTTTTTGTTGTGTAATTTTTCTGAGTTTCTGTATGAAATAACTTTGTGAACTTGATTGATTTTACAACTTTAAAATAAATTCAAATTGGCTTGATGAGATTATCGGGTATTTATTATGCACATTTCGATGAAGCAGCTTTGATGCTTCTTTAATCACAAAACAGTCGATAGGGGAAGGTGCTCTTATGTAGGTCTATGGATCTAGAATTCGGCCTATCGAAATAAGAAATTCCTGTCCGTTATTTTTTCCCATATTGATATGTCAACGAGGCAATACTACTCTATATTTATTATTTTAAGGATAAAAAAGGTGAAAACATACAACCCGCATAATCACAAATCATTCCTGGACCATTTCCTACATCTAATTGTAGAAATAATCGATCATTATCTTCCCTGTTCGTCCTTCGATGAAAGCCGTGTCCATTTGGTTCGATTCTCCCGATCCCATGGCACGAGAGGGACATCTCTGCCCGGAGCAAAAGGACCGAAACAAACGATATTTATGCATGCATAAGCTGACGTGCCTGCCATGTAACAAGCATGCCCCCCCCCTCCCTTTCCCTTGCCACTCCCATCCAGTTAGTCAGTCAGGGTTAAATTTATGCTCAGCGGACAACCTCTCCACACACACACACACACACACACACACACACACACACACACATGTGTTTGTGTGTGCCCGTCTTTTTGGTGCTTTTCTTTTCCCTTTGCATTCTCGGGAAGAAATCCCTGCTTGTCAATAAGTCTCGCTCTGTCGGTTCGTGTGTTGGTCTGTTCTTACGAGGACAAGAAGTTTGCTGCTTCTCCAGATGTGATGTGTCTGGCGGCTTGCTCGTCTCCAGCCCCAATCACGCGAGCTTTACACGATTGTTTCATAAATGGTACAGGCTTTTTGCAGTCATTTGTGGTCCAGTCTGGAAAACGAAAAGAAAATTACCTTGACTCTTTCTTCGGATGCTCTTTGTCTGGTCACATTACGCATAGATGCGGCGAACAAACGGGTGTAGTTTCGTAACTCATACACAATAGTCAAAGATGCAGCAGCAGCGATCCCGATGGGTTAAGATCTGCAGAAGCAGCAACAGAAGCAGAGACTGACAAGTGAGTTGTTTACGACAATTTTCGTACAACGATGCACTTAAGTGGGCAGGGATGAGCAATTTGTAGATGGGAAAAAGCACAGGACTATAAAAGAGGAATTGCCATTCCACTTTGCTTGCGACGAGGAAGGATAGGGGGGAGGGGGGGGGGAGTGCAGGGCAAAGGGTTCTGTATGTACATTAGTTTGGCTCAGCTCGGTTCAGAGCTTCCGAGTCCGGAGGAGCTTGCACACACTGAGTGATGGAACGTGGGAAGAATTTTCTATATTGTTGCATCTGCAGTCAGCAGTGAGTCACCCAGTAGCTAGCTAGTATCTGATGCTGCTTACCTCGCCAATAGAAAATCGTTGAGAAGAACGAGAAGTTTATTGCGGGAAAAGAGCTTGTTTGCAGAAATCTCCAGACGATATGTTGCAATTTTCCAGGTTTCTGATCGGGGAAGGGAGAGTTTTATGCGGGAGCAGAGCTACTTTATGGTGTGATTTCGGGCAGGGCGGCGGCGGGCGGCAAAGTTTTGTAAAGTTATCGTCCATGTAAATCAGACTTTGTAGAGTTGAGTGGATTAGCATTTTCGGGAGGGAAGGAACCTTTGTCGATAAATTTCCCGTTGATAGAGAGTAAGTATCTGATTAGAAAATTCGTCGTAATGATGAGTTGGGAATGATTACAAAGGTTAACGACTCGATTGTTAACTGTTTCAATTGTCAACAATAGGAATAAAGTTTCGGTTTTCATGGAAATGGGTGAATTCAACTCAACTAAGTTCAGATGGAAATTTAATGGAGAGAACTCATACGAGGTTTGCTGTTCTGATGCATGATGTGAGCATATTAAAACCATGAGTACATGGCTACCCTTTCAATTTGATTCATTTTACAGCAATTGGGGAAATGGAGCTGTCTATCGAATTTTCCTAGAATGCTGTGTACAAAACCCAATTTATGTTGGAGCTTTTCGATCATTTTCCGGCCGGTTTGCCTACAGAGTCACTCTTGAAAGTATTGAAACTTATTGTGCAATTAGTATTGAATTAAAATAAACGACAATTTGTACCGAGAACGGTACAAATACAAAATCTTAATGGACCATTCGAAATGCTCAAGTGATTGGTTCCAGTCAGTTGAGCTAAATGCAAATCAAACGTAAAAAGTTGTTTATTTTGGGACAAGAGTTTTTGCTATTGTAAACTGATAATGTTTCCGATCCGAAACATTTTCTAGAACGGATCGAGAATGATTTACTAGTTCATTACTGTGGGAATGAATATGGATAAAGCTGTTCAACATTCATCGAAATGATTTCCAGCTCTCTTGAACAAATCGAAACGTTTTTGAAGAATCCAACACTCTGAATGTATTTTTTTTTAAGATTGCAAAAACGATTTATAATTATTAAAAAATGTATTTATGTGTATTTATTTGTTTGACAACTGTTTTGTTGTTTGCCTTATACAAACGCAGACAGTATTAGAGACCATTTCTGATAATTTTTTCATGTTCGCAACAGATCTGGATATGAGGATATGATATGATGATATGTACAATCACTAAATGCAGAACGGAAACTAAGTCCGACAGCAACGGGCTCTCCTCTCTGTATGACTTGGTCAAGATTGAATAACCACTGAATGTTTTCATCAAATCATTGTATGAAGGGCCAAAAACGGGTCGGGTGGATCAATAGGCAACAATACCTATACGTTATTTATTTTTATTTACATGCCATAACGTCACAATACTATAACATAGCCTGATACACAATATCCCTCCATAATGCCCGGTTCGTGGCTGCTCCTCTCCAATCCCTCGGGCACCTTGTGCCCCCTAGGTCTTGCTCCACCTGGTCTGACCATCTTGCTCGTCGCGCCCCACGTCGTCTTGTACCAACCGGATTCCCGCCGAACACCATTTTTGCCGGATAGTTGCCCGGCATTCTCGCAACATGTCCTGCCCAGCGTATCCTTCCAGCTGATTACCTATACGTATACATGGGATTATGAAAGATCTACTTCCAAAAACAAGATTGAACAATTCATCAAAAAACGAAATCGAACGCTATCGAACGAGAAGAACCCCAATGAGTGAAGAGAAGAGCCCGTCCTCTATCTACAGACTGTTAGCAACGGGGAATTGCTTTCCGCTCTACTCATCCAATTAACTTCAATCGGTGCCCTGATGGTCCCTCCCATATTCCGATTATATAAATTTATACGTAAGATAATATATATTTGCTAAACACGGATCTAAGTACTTTATTGTAAAGGGTGTCCCGATCAAAATTTGGTCAAACAGTAATGTGTGTGAGTCGATCAAAGTTTTTATTAATAAGTCAAATTCTTTTTCTTTTTCAAGTTCAGTTAATACAGAATACAGGAGAAATATTCAGCTAAGCTTCCTTTTTACCAAATACGAATTGCCGGGTCTTTCGTTTAACGCCTGCCATAAGATTTTGTACAGTCTCCTTGTCCACTTTATTCGCCGCAGAACGCCAGTTTGCCTTGAACTGTTTCTCGCTCACAACAGCTTTTTGAGTCTTCTTAAGGTTCCGCTTGACGATGGCCCAATATTGTTTGATTGGGCGGGGCTCTGGCGTGTTGGGAGGGTTCTTGTCCTTGGGCACCACTTGAACGTCCATAGCCTTTTTTTCCATAATGGGAAGATGCCAAATCCGGCCAAAATAGAACGGAACAATTGTGTCGCTTCAGGAAAGGCAGTAGACGTTTTTGTAGGCACTCGCTCAGATAAATTTCCTGGTTTACGGCTCCGGTCGCAATGTAAACGTTGCTCTTCAAGTCACAGGTACAGATGGCCTGCCACACCTGATATTTCTTCGCAAACTTTGACAATTTAATTTGCTTGAAAATATTTGCCACCTTTCCCCGTCCGGTTGCCGTATAAAATTCCTGTCCAGGAAGCTGTTTAAAGTCTGCCTTGACGTAAGTTTCATCGTCCTGTACCACGCAATCAAACTTCGTCAGCATCGTCGTGCACAACTTTCGCGATCGTGCTTTGGCCGACGTGTTTTGTTTATCGTCGCGATTTGGAGTCACCACTTTCTTGTAAGTCGATATTCCAGCTCGATTTTTAGCTCTATCCACGGTTGAAAGCGCCACTCCCAGCTTCTTTGTGACATCTCAGACGGAGATGTTGGGGTTCCGCTCGAAACGGCGGGCAACTCTTTTTGTCGTACCTGTGGCCTCCGGCTTTCGATTTCCCCCCGATCCAGCTTTCCTGGCCGCCGACAAACGTTCACCGAACACTTTTAATACGTTGTTAACAGTTGATTTAGCCACATTCAACAATTTCGCCAACTTGGCGTGAGAGTAATTTGGATTTTCGCCATGCACGTGCAAAATTTTGATGCGTTGCTTCTCTTCCTTCGACGACATTTTGATAACTGAAGTGCTAATCTCCAAATCAAAACAGAGGCATGATGCGACACGCACACATCTTCAAAATGAGGGGTGTGCAAAATGTTTTAATGCACGATGAAAGGAAATGCGTCAAGTTTAAGTAGACCAAATTTTGAACACCATTTAGTCTGAAAGTATTTCTTAATATTTTCAGTGACATAAGATCGCAAGAAGCAATTTGAATTATATTAGGGGCCATAGATTTGCATTATTTGCTCCTGCCTCAGCTCAATGGGCACAGCCACAGCTACAAAGCAACACCATGCTGAAGGTGGCTGGATCTGATTTCCGGTATGGAATAGGAATTTTCGTAAGGAAACATTTCTGGACTCCCTGGACATAGAGTATGATTGTTTTTGCACACAAAAATAATACTGATTGAGGAGCTGGGAAGTAATGAATTGTGATGAGCAATAAGCTTGAAATGCCTAAAAATAAGACCTGTAGAAAACTTAGCAACCTCGATAAGACTAGCACTTTTATTTTGATTGCAGCACTATAATGTAAAATTTTTAGTATGAGTAGTCGTGTGGGAGAATACTCAACAAACAATAAGGCTGACTAGGGGAACTGCATGAAGAAACATTCCTCGTTTGATGAAGTTTGTCAGAAGTAGATAATTTATCATCTCCATGCGAAGCGCTAGGAGTGGACGGTAATTTATTGCTAGAACGAAATAGACATGAAGAGAAAGAGAAATTCCTAGTTTTCCTAGGTTAGCTCTTATTCAGGGTTTAATAAATGAGCGAAATGTGAAATTTTAACAGGAACAAAATTTTAACAGGAAAAATGCGTATTTGTAACAAGAAGAACTCAAACACAGGGTGTGTACAGCCAGAAAAACCAGAAAAATAACTATATTGATAACAATATTGGAATATTGAAATATAATAGTATTATCTAAAGCCAGACCACAATAAATTTCGTATACTAATAAAATGCCAGTAAAAAAATCTAAACATAATTCTACAAAACTGATCGTTCATTTCAGTATAATAGAGTTATAAATGCAGTAAAAACAGTTGATTGAGATGTTAATCCTTTTTTTTTGTGAAATTCTCGAACTTACTGTGGTACACCCGCCATCAGATTTCTTACAGTATCCTCATACGCCCGCCGTGATGATGCTCCATCTTCTCTTGAAATCCTTCCTTTTAACTTGAATGAGTTTCCGCTTAACCAGAGCCCAGTATTTTTCTATCGGGTGAAGTTCTGGACAAGCAGGTGGATTGGCTATTTTTGGCACGTTTTTAACCTCTTGTGCCTTATATCATTCCAGGACGGATCTGGCATAGTGGCAAGAGGCCAAATCAGGCCAAAACAGAGCTGGAGATTCGTGGTTTCTTATAACCGCATTTGCAGGCATTCTTTCTCGCACACATCGTTGTTGATAGTGCCGATGGAGAAGAAATTTTCGGATTTTCGTCCACAGCTACATGTTGCCTGCCAAATCAAATATTTCTTGGGCAATTTAGACGCTTTCTTTGTACGCAAATACTCGACAACGACGTTTCTTTGCATTGCAGTATAAAAAGCCAGACCTGCAAGCTGTTGAAACGGTTGGACACCTTTTTCAATCTGAACACCTTCATTCCATGCCTTTGCTTTGCTTTTTGCACATATGATTTTGATTTTCCAACATTGCGAGTTAAATTTCGCACATAAATGTTGGGATTTTTCTCAATAATGGCTACCGATTTGTTGTCCGTTTGGCGGGAGCATAATTTTTCGTTTGTTCCGCTTCCAACCTTCCGATCCACAGTCAAGCGCTGATCAAACAATTTGCAAACACTAAATACGGTACTTGTTGGTAGTTTAAGTTTCTTGGCAAGATCGCGTACCGACAAAGTCGGATTCTGCTGCCATTCGTCCGAAATGCGTTTGAGCACTTCCACTTGATTCGACGCCAATTTACCAAATGCAACAAGAAAGTTAACAGGCTGTACCACGAAATAAAGTGGAGAGTTTCAGCTGTCATGTAATTGAATCCCTTGAGCGATCCCTGAAATAATTCGAAAACTTTACTTGACGTGGACTGGCTTTATCATTAAAATCTTACTATAATCATATAAGACCAATATACAGCATCCCTCTTTAATTTAATGGTTCGATCATCTGACATCATGATCTCTAACGTGATTTTTTGCATTTTTTTATGATTGGTTACTCTTATTTGAAAGAATTTGACAGCAATAGCGGGGAAAATCTGTACTATAATAATCTTAGTAATTAAACACTAAGTAATTATCAGTCGTTATGTACAAAAACAAACCCAAAAAGGAGAGAGTTTTCCTCTCCCATGTACGCATCAAAACAGAGTGTGTACCAACTACCGCTAGAAACTATCACAAGCTATCAGTGGTACATGAGCGAGATCCAATGCGTTATTATTGCCAGTTTAAGTTGGCAGATGTATCTGTGCCTCAACCTACCCCGCAGTGGGATGTTTGGCAATGATAACGTCCTCCCTTTTCGCTCAATTTTCAATATTTCTATTCCATTTCCAGCCTACCGTAAACTAACGGAACTTTCAACACTTTCTCTTCATATCTTTTATTCTAGCAAACATGACTATCTACTCTTGGTGCCTCATGGCGATGAGCGAAACATCTCCTTCTACATTACAATAATCTTGTTTTATTTAAATTTGCATTTTCTAAATGCTTTACTCAATTTTCTCAAAATATTCTCCACGATAAACTTTGAATTTTATTCTAAATTGCTAAATTCTTCTGAAAGCTGTTTCTGAGTGCACAAGTAAAAGTAACATCCCCAGCTCTCCTTAAATAATCTTCGGCTTTGATCCTAATAATATTCTATAAAATCCCTGGGTATGTGAACATTTACCAAGGATTTCATTCCTATGAAATAATATACACATTGTGCTATTTCTAATTGGAATTCGTTTTGAAAGGTTATTCCAAGTCAACGGTGCAATTATCGTAAATATTTGAACAACTACACAAATATTAAAAATTCCGCAACACGGCTATTACTGAACAAACCAAACATTGCTCATCATTTAATTTGTTTTAGTTTCATCGAATTTATACACTGTTTAATAAATTATCGACCTGCACAATCTACTGATCTACTCCACGGCACTGCAGATGCATCGGAGGTATCTGGAATGCGCCCACACACACACACACACACAAAGTTCAATTGAGATTGATAAAAACTGGAATCCATAAATATTTAAATTGAACACGGCCAATGAATCGATTAACCCCTTCTCCCCTCCCTGCCCAACCAGGCAAACAAAAGCGAACCCACAACTCGATCCGGCCACAAACGCGCTCCGCACTCTCACATATTTTCCCAATTTAGAACAACAACACCAATTCCGGACAGATGTACCATGTAATGGAGTGTCTGAAATTTATGTTTTTGTAATTTTCTCTCAACATCCCGGTTAAGCCATGGATCGAACTTTTTTCCCTCCCCGCTCGCTCTCTCTCTCTCTCGGTCAAACATAGCAAAAAATAAATAAACATACACACCAAAATGCAACGTCTATGAGGATGGATCTTCTCACTTTTGCCAGAAAGCCCTCCTTCCAAAACAACAAATAAACCCGAGGTAGGGCAAGGACATGTGTTGCGACGACCAAAGTACAAAATTTACATACGTACGTGTACCATTTTAATGTAAAGTGTAGATTTGGTGCCTCTTTGCTTTGCTTGTGCACAAAATTGCAATAGCAAGCAGTTTCCTTCGGTTCCGCTCCTTTCCTCCACCTCCGGCGACCAATAGACCAAGCGTATCGGGGAAACTCGATTCAAGCACTTAAATTTTCCGCTTCACTCAAGCTGCCAATTGAGGCAACAGACTGCATCAGCAAACGCCCCCTCCCGAACTGCAGTTGCCGCCGTTGGTATCTCTCCGATGGTTGTTCGACTTTTCTCGCCCCTCCAATCGTCGCACAGCCTACTATCATCATTTTGTATCTAACACTTCGGTCTGCCTTTGCCGGATGCCGGAGTATTTGCCTTGGCCCGAGCTCGAGAGTATTTGTGTTTCGTCCGTGTGCACCACAGACAAGTGCTGCAGCAGCACTCATCCCCAACCCCATCTGAATGAATGAACAGCACAGCACGGCACACGGTTTCGAAATAGTCCACTCGGGGCTGCCCGATCCTCGTCGCAGGACTCATTCGAGAGCTCCATTGGGGCGCTTCATTGTGTACGTCTCAGAGAAATGTGTGCATCTATTGGGCTCTTTGACACCCTAAACTCGTACTGCGACGACGACGACGACGACGACAACGAATCAGATCTTTGGAATAATCAAGACAGTTTCCTAGCCGCACCTCACCGCACCGCACCGACCGACCAACACCGAACGACAATCCACTTGAGCAGTCATGTGCTGTATGTGGGATTAGCAAATCTGCATGGCCGGACAGAAACATAAATTGTTCAGGCCACAAAATTTACAATTATTTAATCAATAGAAAAGATAAACAGCAAACTGGTCCTTTCAAGTGGGTGAGTGGGATTGGTGGTGATTGGGGGGGTGGGGAGGTAGTTTGAAATTCTCTCCAATCCATGTTCGGTGTCAATTGTATTTGAGGGCTCAGGGAGATATATGTTCTCTGTGTGCAGTGAGAAATGGCCGAGGTCTAACTGGGCCAGCATTTTCTGTCGACTGGAAGATGAGTTCGCTTTACTAGGCTGGAGGGGGGAAGGGTGGAGGGCTGTGCTGGAATGATGTCAATGAAGTACGTTCTGATATTCCGGGTGGACACTCGAGAACGTGGTTTGCGTTTGGCCGATGCAGTCAAGTATGGGACTTGGCTGATGATGACGATTGTGGTGGATGGACAACTCGAAAAAGTAATGTAATTTCTGTTCAATGTTATGTGCATGAATCGAGTGCCAAAAAAGGTACAAGTTAAGTCGTGTAAAGTCCTGAACAATTTCATAGGTTGTCTAAAAAGCTGTACTCAAAATCCCGTATTTCTTAGCGATAAGTTGCCACCATGTGGCCGTGTGGATTGAAAGCAATTTTACACTGATTACTAATTACATCAATATTTTAATTGAGGTTTTTTTGTGTGGAGTCATTGGACACCCCGCGGTAGTCAGGTGGCGGCAGAATACAGAAGCTAGGTGATCCGAAGAAGGCAAAGAAAGTGTTGAATCTGTTCTAGCGTTGACCGATCTTTTCGATCTGCAATGTGGCAGCGAAGGAGTGCGAAGATTTCTATCTGATTTGTCGAAAAAACAATAAACCGTGCCGGCATCCACGCCTACAAGGCCAGGAAGGCACCAAACTTGACCGACAGACAAAACACGGAAGCCAAAACCCGCACCAAGAAGCTGTACCGAGAGTGGCTGACGAAACCGAGGTGTGTCGTGATGGACGACGAGTCTTACAAGTTTTACGTTGCCAAATGCGGTTGGCCCTTCCTGAGGAGGTAAGGAAGAAGAAGGTGGACTAGTTCGCCAAAGAGATCTTGGTTTGGCAGGCCATCTGTGGGCGTGGAGATGAGCCAGCCATACATCACGACGGGTACCATGAATGGTCAAATCTACCGACATGAGTGCCTCCCGAAGCGCCTGCTGCCCTTCCTGCGGTCTCACGTAGGCGAGACGCTATTTTGGCCGGATTTGGCATTCTACCACTATGCGCGACTGGTGTTAGACTGGTACAGAGATAACAATGTTGACTTCAACCCACCGAATTCGCCAGAACTTCGTCCAATTGAGAAGTTTTGGGCCATCTTGAAGGCCAAACTTCGTAAAACACCTTAAGTATTCGAGAACGAGCTTGTGGCTCTGGAGAAACAGTGGGTAAAAGTATCAAAAGAAGTCGGCCCCACTATTGCCCAAAACCTACTGGTGTCAAGGGAAAAGTGGCGGGCATTCGGTCATGGAGAGGAGATCCAATAAACCAACGAAATAGAAACCTAACCATTATATTGTGGTTCATTCCCTGAAAGTTTGAAGATAAAAAATAAGTTTTTGGCGACCATTTTTGTGTCTCATTTTTTTTTCGAGTGCCGCCGTTAGTCTATTTTCTCTTTTATAAACAAGATTTAATCATAAAATGCTATTTAACACAATAAAAAACAATACCAATCTCTAGAAACCGATTTTTTCCGATGATATCCTGTTGCATTTGTACGGTAGTGTACACCAACATCAAACTGTTGATACAAAAAGGATGAACGAAGCCAAATACTGCTCAAAACATTTTGAATAATTTAATACATGCACATTTTTTTTAAGATAATTGTGAATCAGAGGCCAACCACTTTTTGAATCAATTAATTTCGAGTGTAATTAAAGTAAATGAACTTAAAATTAAACTTCCAGTTTTGTCTGTTCACATAAAATAATTTCGCCTTTTTTAAGGTTCTACCTTTTTTGAAAGAAAGATTTTAGGGCCCATTTTTGACGAGTAAAATCTTCGTGGGGCATTCATGAGAAAGTCAAACAAGTAGCTCATAAACTCACCAAAAACAACACTTATCTCATAAAAATCTGAATTCAACAATCGGGTGGCATCTTGAAAAAAAACTTCTTTTAAGAAACTTCCCTTCAGATTAAAAAAACAACACTTCTTTTAAATACTTTTAGGAGCAAATTAGTAGAATGAAACATGAGCACTTTTTTCAAACTACTACTAGTAAGTAAACACGAGCAAATTCCTGGGAATTCCACCAGAAAAAGCTTATCTTTTGACAGATATGCCGATTTTGTATGCGACTTACTGACATGATTTGCTCGGCTTGTCGACACCGAAGAAACCTTCAGTTATTTTAAATTTCCTTTTAAATGTTCTCTTAAGAGAAGTGTGTTTACGAGCGACATGACAGTGGAGCTGAAACACTAAATGGGTAGCGAATTCCATGCCAACCATCAATCATAACGAAAATTATCGAAACTTTTAGAGTAGAAATCAGCAAGTTAAAAAAAATAATGATTTTTTAGATTAACTTAAATTGGTAGGCTCTTCCACATTTGCACCTATTCATGTTTGCTAATCTAGTAGAATTTGGCGAAATGATGATGTTTTTAATAGGTATCTATTTGATTTACAGGGTGTCTCACAATAGGTGTCACTAAAACAAAATGGGATTACAGCAAACCAAATCAACCAAATCATAGCATTGATTTTTCAATTGGAAGATACAAGCTATAGAAATAAACCATATTAATTCAATTCGAATCGCTCGCCCTTTTTTTTTTGATAACTTTGCGCAAACGCTTTGTAAACCCATCGCAGCTGGCACGCACGATTTCCTGAGGAATTTGGTCCCAAATATCAACCAAATGTTTATTGAATCGATCTAAAGTAAGCCCTTTCGAAGGGCCTATGTGTTGGAGCATATAACCCCAAACAAAGTAGTAAAGTGGGTTGAGATCCGGTGAATATGTAGGCCATTACTCGCTTGTGATGATATCGGGCAAATTTTCCGCGCACCACGCTTGTGTCTTCTTTGCCTTGTGAGATGGAGCTGAGTCCTGTTGGAAACAATATGGTGTATTCCCATACAGCGCGTTGAAGCATGAGGAAGCAGATGGTTCTTCAAAACCTGCTCGATGTAATATTCAGTGTTGATTTTTACGTTAGGTTCTATGAAAAAAGAGGAAATTTTCCTTTTCGCGAAACGGCGCTCCATACCATGATTTTCGATACATTCTGATAGCGCGCTACAGCTAGTTTATCTCTTGGAATATTAGCAAGACTTTTGCCATACACACGATCATTTTGTTGAGTATGAGTGAAGAAGGAAGAACTTTTCATCCGAAAATAAAATCTCGCAGTCACCGTGTCGAACCAAAAGATTTGCTTCTTTCGACCCTGGCTTGCTTTTGACGCACCGTCAACCCGTGAACCCGTTTTTTTTTTTCTTGTACGGCTTGCATTCCAGATCATGTCTGAGAAGCTTGTTCATTGAAGCAGGGGACATTTGAAATTGTTTGCTCAATTTACGGCCAGATACGGCCGGATTACGTCTTGTTCGCTTCCTCATACATTTGATCTTTTTCTTGGTTCTGGAAATGGCAAAATGGTTCTTTGTGTTGAATATGGACATTTTCAGTTTCCTTGAACCGTTTCAAGGTACAAAAAACAAAACGCTTACTCACTCCGAACTGGTTAAGGCTATTGAATATCTGACACGGTCTAATCTTTTACAAATGTAATTTTACAACTTCCTCTCGTATGGCTTCCATGGTAGTAAATCAATATAAACAAACGGAATCGCTTATTTATCTTCAGTGATAAACTGGGAAAAGAATACACTCAAAACGAGTATAATCAATTCCGCTGTTAAAATTACCCAGCTGAAATAAACCAAGACTGAAAAACAGTGACACCTATTGTGAGACACGCTGTACTGTTAACCTGGAAAACTGTACTGAAGTCTTGAAGGACGCTTTGTCGATAGTTTGTGCTTTTCAACCATTTTTGAACTCAAAGTTCATGTTCATTTTGAAGGCTTGTAAACTTTTTTAAGGCCTTTCGGTTTTTCAATCATTTTGAATTAATGCCAGATCTTCCTGTGAACTATCATTATCCTTTTTGTGATGTCCAGTTGAATTGCCACAGAACTTCCAATACATAACTAGAAAATAAGAAGAAAGATTAGTAATTTCCATTTAATTCCAACTACCTTTTTTGCATATCTTGACAGATACGCGTATTTCGTCTACAATGTGCAGACTTCTTCAGTGTCGTGTACTAATACTAATAGTCGAGTATTAGTACACGACACTGAAGAAGTCTGCACATTGTAGACGAAATACGCGTATCTGTCAAGATAAGCAATAAAAGTAGTTGGAATTAAATGGAAATTACTAATCTTTCTTCTTATTTTCTAGTTACAGGTATTCCACTAAACAGCTCACACTCTCCATAATTCCAATAGATACAAATGGATTTCCAGATATTTTGAACACCTAAGATCTTTGGTGGGCTTCTTCTGAAATTCTTGTGGAATTCTAATCTTCTTCTGAAATTCTTGGGGAATTAAAATCTTCGTATGGAATTCTAATGAATTTTCATCAGATCTTCCAATAGAAAACATACAAGTGGACTTCTTCTTTACTGGATAATTCTTCTCGATCTTCCAATGAACTTTCTGTGATTTATTTCATGAAGGACAACATCTTTGTTTTTTGTTATATACTGGGCTACCATTCTAAAAACATATCGCGACCGTCACGAAAAGTGCTCAGATTTTGAGCGTTAATATCTCAGTCGTTTCTCCAAAGATTTTCAAAATGTTTGCACCAATCGATCGGAAATATTTCTACGCATCGATTTCAAAAGAGGAAATTGTTGATTTCGGGCCACATACTATTGAAAAATTCATAAATGTTTAACCTTGTCTTGAAAGCATATTAATTCAAAAAATATTGCATTGTAAGGTGCGCAACTAAGTTCTCGCTGTTTGTCAATAGATGGCTCTAGTAGTAAGAGCTGGTCGCTTTTGACATATCCAAAACGGCATGAACCTAGACATATGGTATATAAACCGCTTTGACACATTAGTGATTTTGTTTTTGCATTATATACTCCTGATGGTGTGATATTTTTCTAATTTTGGGTCAAACAATCGTCATTTGCGGGAAGCGTTGATTTTCTCCTTCCATTCGAAGAAAACGGCAGCTCAAGCGCATCGAGAGCTCGTAAAAGTGTACGGAGATGCTGTTTTAAGCGAAACAACATACCGTATATCTTCGAATACGGTGATTTTGATGTTGACGACCGTCCACGTGAAGGAAGGCCCAAAACCTTCGAAGACTCAAGAAGAGCTTCCTTCAGCAGTTAAGAGTTACCCGTCAACCATTTGCAAGCGATTTCATGCGTTGGGAATGATTCAGAATTAAGGAACATGGGTTCCTTATGATTTGAAGCCAAGAATCATTGAGCGTCGTTTCTTCGCCTTTAAACAACTGCTCCAGTGGCAAAAATGGGAAGAGTTTTCTTCTTCATCGTATCGCAAAGGGAGATGAAAAATTGATATATTACAGCAACCCAATGAGGGAAAAATCCTGGGGACTACCCGGTCATGCTTATACGTCGACGGCTCGGCCGAATATTCACGCTGCGAAGGTTATTGGGTGGGCCACAATGCGAGCAGAGTCACAAAAAAGTGATTTTACTGCATGACAACGCTCGGCCTTACGTTGCCAAACTTGTGAAAACCTACTTGGGAACGCAAGAATAGGTAGTCCTACACCACCCACCATATTCCCCAGATATTCCGCCGTCCGATTCTTACTTGTTCCCTTCGATGGCACATGACCTGGCTGATCAGCAGTTCCACTAATATGAAGACATCAGAAAATGGCTTGATTCGTGGAGATCCTCAAAAGACGAACACTTCTACCATCAAGGTATTCGAGGTCTGCCAGAAAGGGGGCGACCCCGGCGTATTGGTTAACATCCATACCTCTCACGCCAAAGTCACGAGTTCGAATCTCACCTCCGAACAAGTTACGAAAACACCCAAAAAGGGAATTTGAGTAACTACGACGGGAGATGAACCAGCCCAAGGCTGAAAATCTCGATAATCAAGACAAAAAAAATAAAAAATCTGCCAGAAAGATGGGAAAAAGTTGTGTCTAACGTATGGGCAATACTTTGAATTGGTAAAAAAAAAAAATATTATAAAGTTACATTTTTATCCGAAAAAAACCCCAGCGAGAACTTAGTTGCTCACGTAAAACAATCAAAATGGCTTACATTAAGAAGCGTCATCATTTCGAACAACCCAATGGTGCTGTACCTTGTAGTTTATGGATTTATTTTTCAGATTTCCCAATGGATTTTTCACATCTGCCTTTGTGGCACTTCGTCAAGGGGATTTCGCTGAACGAATGGTTGTGGCCTTCTTCTAAATCTTACTGCGAACTTTCTCCAGTTCTATGCATATCTCAAGCTATCCAAATTATAATGTCCTATGGTAATCCCCCACTAATCTTTCTTCTGTAGCTTGTAGTTAAAAAAAAACAACTTTTCAACATCCCTTCTTATAGTAACTTCTTTTGAATTTTTCTCAACATCCTCACCACTGTAGATTTTTCTCCAAAACTTGGCAATTTACTTTAAGACTTATGGTATCTTTCTTTAAAAAAAATACTAGATCTTCTTGTAGATTATTCTCCAGATCTTTCTCTTATTGCTTCTAGATCGTCTTGTTTGTTTACTTCCATATTTTCTAGTACACTTCCTAAGGATCTTCGTATGACATTGAAGAAGATCATTTTGTGAAATACCTTAACGAATTTTCACAACTGCTTCCTCTTTATCACTTTTCACTTCACTCCATTAATTCCTCTATATTTGAATCACTTTCACGTTCAATTTGAATTGCTTCGATATTCCCCGGATTGATATATTATTGTTTTCCTCGGCAACCTCAAAGCGGAAGCTGATGTTCTTTTCTTGTCTAGTCTACACGTACACATCTAGTTCTTGAAAGAATCCCGGAAAGTGATCAAAACGCAACACTGTTCTTGTCATTTTTAGTATATTCTGAAATAAATGTGAAACAAATATTAATACGACCAGGCCTACTGTCCTGCGTTAGTCAAATTATGTAGATGCCGATGTATAATGCGTCCCATTTTTTAAAAGTTCTGACATAGTATACATTTCTCTAATAGAATTCAAAGGGCCGTATCAACCGCTCCGTATAGGGGTGATAATAAAATAAAATTGTCGTTGGGTCGTTGGGAGTGAGAAAACTAAGAGAATTAATGTGCAGTCCAGTGTTGTTTTATCTCCTCGTATGGGACATAGGTATTTCCTTCTTGTGTCTGAACTACGTTATAACGCCTTTAGCCGCTTGTTCTCCATTACCGGTAGGGACTTGAGCACTTACTTTTGCCCTAGCCTTATAGTTTATGATTATGGCGCCATTACTTGCTTTCGGAAAAGAGAATACGGCCACGGAGTTACCTATCATATCCGATTATTTGATGGAATTTAAACCGACAAACAGACTAGTATAAAAGGTTTTAACAGTTCGAATAAGTATTAATAAGAACTTGCTCCACCAGGCTGCTACAAGCAACTGTGCTAGTTTTCCAGGTCTGGATGAAGGTTTCACTTCGCCTTGAAACAGCCATTCAGCAAAAACGTCGATTTGCTTCTCTTATCTTGTTATGGATGCAGTCAAGATCACCGGTGCACTTAGGATTCAACAAATAAGCTATTGAAATGGTGTGTGTGGCCAATCTAACACCCATCGGCCGGCAATGGTATTATGGAAGAAATCTGTTTACAACAATCATTCAAGTGACCATTGGAAGCAGCTATAATCCGGGAGCTAGAAAGTGATAGCTCTACTGCAGATCCAGCAACCCATTTCAGAATGTCTGGAGAGTCACGCCCATTCCGAAGTTACTTTCACATACAATAAGCCCCGCATGTTAACATTATCAATATCATTTGGATAAGGGCACTGCAGCATACTTCCAGATTTGAAAATTTTAAATTTCCAAACTAGGCGCGTATTTAGTATTATTTGAAGATAAGATTATTGTTATATAGTTATAATCAGATGGATCTCACCCATGGTCGCCTCTTCAATCACACTATCTTGTTCATTCGTAAAAATAAAATTTTTCGACGTTGATTCGTAATTAATTTCATGCACTCGCGATTAAATAAGCGCTAAAATTAACGTTGCTAAACCGCCCGATAGATATGCAACCTGCGTAACAAAACTCTATACACCACGTGGTGAATGTATGTTTTAGTTTCCTGCTTCTGATCAGCAAATGGCCGTTATCTTCATTGAACTAGTCTTCATTTTTTTAACTCCACACTCTGCCAATAATGCAAATCCCCGCTATGAGGCGACTCTATAGTCTATATCGAACTTCAAAACTGCTAATAATCATCGATTCACTCGCGATAAAGCGCAAAAACACTCTGACTTAATAATTTATGTCCGGATGTCACAATACTACCACTAATAAACAAAACTAAGCTGATGTAACTCTTCTTCCGGGTGCGGGGGCGAAGCACAACAATTTAAAAAAAACGTGGAAATACTACCGACAATCACACTTTTCGGGAGGGAATCGATTGTATTCACTACGGCTAACACAAATCACGCGGAAATTTTATAATTTCACTGTTAGTTCAAGTTGAATAACGAATTATTGTTTGATTTTTTTTCCCAAAATCGACGGAGCAAAAACAAAACACGTCAGTTTCGAAGCACGGCTTGCTGCGATCGGGGAGACACATTGTAGTTTAAAGTGATACCCAAAACATTAATAATTACCATGTGATTCAAAATTTTCTCTAACAAAAGTCCCTTTCTCTCCTTTATCCTTCCAGGTAAGACCCAACAACTACCATCAATTTCAAAGTTGACCGAACGTAAGTTACTGAAATCAATAAAGCCCTGAATGTCTCGATCAGTCCCGGATGACGCCACAAACCCAATCAGAACGTCGACCTCTCACTTCCTCGCCGGACCGAAGTCAGCCGCAACCTTTTATGAATGAATCCCTACCACCGGTCGGAGTTGATTTTGCTGACCATAACAATTATTAGAACGACGACGACGATGCAGAAACTTTGCTCTCACAGTCGTTGTGCCATCGTCATCGAAAATCATTCACCGTTGGCATCTGCTGAAACGTTGGTTGTTGGTTCGGTGAGCCCCGGGGCTATGTTTATGCCACCCCCCCTGCACTGCACTTTTCGAACGATTTTCCCATCAGGTACCGCGAGGACGTGGAAATGATATGTGATGCACATTCACCACCACCATCGTCGTATAACCTAGTGGGGACTGTTTCGTTTATTGCACTGCATCATCGCCGGATGGCTCGTACGGCGGAGGACCATCTTTGGTCGGGAACGGTTGATCGGTTCCAGCGTCATCAGCGCACTTCCAGTTGGTGGTCGATTTTAATGGTGTTAAAGTTTTCTGCTTGGCTCTGCTGGTTCTCTGCAGGCATCAACCCGCCCGGTTTGGTTGTTTTGTTGGCTTACCGCACCTAGGAGATGGAGATGACGACGGTGGACGGTGAGGAGGCGTCTAAAACGCCACCGTCAAACGACCAGATGCAGATGCAGCAATTTTTGGGTGTTCAATTACATGGTAAGCTTCCGGTTTGCGCTACGGTGGCTGAGAAGATTGCTCAGGGATTTGGTCGATGGTGATTCGAGAGCTTTTCGAGGCCAGCCGGTTCCGGCTTAGACTGAGATGGTGGCAGGAATAGAATGAAAATTTCTTCACTTGAATCTATAGACTTTTTAATCCTAATGAAATTTCGTATCCAAATTCCTTTAACGCTTGTGAAAATTTAATATCCCGCTCGCAAAACAAAAGCAATAGCAAACGAGGGGACCCATCCTGTCCACCAGCACCGGCAGAGAAAATTGAAATATTAATAAACCATCATCATTGCAAATAATTACAAACAAATTAAAGTTTCATCTCCTCATTCCTGCACCGACTTCAACGTGTTTCGTCGGGCCATATCGCAGTAAACCGGGCAAATTGCAAGCCTACTACTTACTACGGTGGATCCATGGTTACCAATTGGAAAATTTTCCGCCTCAGGTTCATCTCGGTTTGATCGGTTTTTAAGCGATGCCCTCTCCCGAAAATCGATTTCATTCTCGTCATCTGAAACTGGACATCCATTCAGGGGGCCTATATGGCTTCCGAAAATGACGTATGTGTTATTCTAGTTAGCCGCCGGGCCTGTTTCGTTCGATAACTTTCGATGAGATGAGACTCGTTGCTTTTCCAATCACCAACTTAGTGTCGTTCACGGAGCTAAAATGTTTTGAGTATAGACGTAAGCACGCGGCCAGCTCTAGACTAAGCAGATCGTATGGTTTAGATAAAATTAATAATTTATCTCCCCCAAACATGGCTGGCGAGGAGACCTACATAAATTATGTTCCTTTAGGGCTGATTGAAGAATGCCTTTATTCCACACGTTGGTTCTAGGTCTCTGGAACACACACACACACACGCACCATCGGCGCCGGTTCCCATGGTGGGTTGGTTCGGGTGGATTCTGTCAAGATTTGCCCAATCGAATATGCGTGAGTTAATGCAAGCATACATCAGAGCACGGAACTAGAGAGCGACTGCCAGAGTGAGGTTATGTTTATTTAGCTCCGTTGAGTTGTTTCAACTTGCACGGCCTACTGTTTTTGCGACGCCTGGTTCGTTCGTTCGTTCGTTCGTTCGTTCGTTCGTTCCTCTGTCCGTCTGTTCTTGTACATACAACGACTAGTGTTTGTGATGTATGTTTAATGCTTTTAGCTGCATACACAAACAGTGACGCGTTCACATTTGCCGCTGGAATGTCGATCAACGAACAGTAGCAAAGCAACACAAGTCCGACGCTGACGATGATGGGGAATAAGTGGATAGCTGAGACCTAAGGCTAATATTTACAAGTTTGCTAATTTGTTTTGCGGTAAATTGTTACTATACATAATTAGCTTGAGTGTGCACCAGTGGTGCACGCTTGATTGACAGGCGATGTGACAAATATCGTCATGGGTTTGCTATCCGCAGGGTTTACTGAGATTTAAACGATTCCAGTGAATAAATATTGATGGTGTAATGCATCCTTGGGAATCGAAACACTTGCGCACCGGCAACGACTTCTGCAAGAAAGTGTCTTTTCCAACCTTTGAATCATTGATGAGGCTCGAATGTGTGTTGAGAACCGTTCCAGGTGTAGCGACGGAAAGGACAAAGTTGAACAATCCCACAATTAGCATTACAAAATAAATCAAGCTTCGGAATGCAGCGGACAAATTGCTCCGAAAATATCAGACTTCATCGCGCGACACCAACAGTCGACCGCCGGAGAAACAAGAACGAAGAAAAATTTGTAAAACACACAGACAAAAAGAACGCAATTCTCCGAAATTAATCTGCAATCTTAATGACGTGCCAGCCAGAGCAGAATCGTTCGTCTTGTGCTTTGAGCTCCGGCTTCTCTGGCCTTGCATCACTTAGGTATTTTTTGCCTTCACAGTCACGAGCAAAACAACCCGAGACCGAACGACAAATTTTACAGAAAGTGCTCCCCGCAAAGGGAGAAAGGGGAAACATACTCACAAGTGCCCAGGAGAAGACAGATGGCCACGAGAGCCGGAAAATGTAAATCATTCAAGGAAAGGACAGCTCCGAAACACATTAGCAACGACGTCGGAGAAAACGATGGTGACCTCCGGTCCCCACCCCTGGCCATAATTTCGTTCATTTGCAGCGACCCCAAAAACGCAACATAACCTCATTAATCAAGTGCAAGCTTTCAAACCCTGACGACGATGGCCGACGGTGGAGAACCCGTTGCGACGGGTGCCGAAAATACAAAGTAAGACACACGAAAATCTTGTCACAATCAGCATCAGACCGGGTCCGTGTCCCGGTGGGACGGAGGTGTTTGGTCAGAGAGCGCAGTCATGGGGACAGCCCATAAACAAATGGTCTTTTAATTGTTTGTCGTTCGAAGGAGAGAGAAAAAAAACATGTGGTGGTGGTAAAGAGTATTCGTCATAGTGATACATTTTGGATGGGAATTCCTGCAAAGGCCTACTGCGTTGGGCGATGAATTATTGCATGCGGCAAGTTAATATTGATTAATGTTGTGAGAATGTAAGTCCACCTTACCAAACGGCCCTCCACGGAAGGAAGAATCATTCCCCAATTGAAGACTCGACCCACTTCAACTCTCTGGCAGGAAAAACTTCCCACTTGTAAAATCTCTTATCGTGACTTTCACGCCATTTACTACTCCGGTGCTGGTAAAGTTTCGTCGTCGTCTTTTCTCCGCCACCGTCCAGCCTCAGGAATCGTCATTAACGCTGATGTCTTCCAACAAACCATAAACCTGTCAGAGATTTTTCTTCGTTTCCATTCTCTCACAACCCATGACGCGCGTTTTATATGCATTCCGTCTTTGTCTCTTTGTTCGAACCTGTCCGTCAGACAGCGTGAAACTAGTTGAGAACTTTAACTTCTAATTAAAACGCAATTAAATGACACTTCTGGAGCCAAGAGCCAAGACGGGAAAATCGCTAGTAAAGATGCTAAAAAGCGCGTCCCATTTCGAAATCACCGCTTCCACTTAAGTACCCCGGGGCCGTTTGACCTAGGCTAAATGAACGTTGACAGTGAAACAAAAACACCTTAAAAACGAAAAGATTCCCACCAATCAACTCGGCCTAATCACGCTCCGGTGCGAACAGAATATTTTACATCTGAAATTGCGTGCCGCCCGGCGCCTTCCTCAAACTCCTAAAACCGAAAGGATTTGATTGGACACCTCAATCAACGCTTGTTGCCCACATTAAGGCGCACCGTCGCGCGTATGATTAATATTTTAGTGCGAATTATGCATACATTTCACGGGGAAATTGTTTATTCATAAATTGACGCTCGATGCCAGTGGGAAAATGCAAACACTATTTTTAAAGCACACAGAACGGGCGAGCGCTCCGGTATGGTTCGCTGGCGGTGTTCTAATTTCCAGTAAACAACCACCGAAATTTAAACACGACTCGAATGTTCTTGATTTGCAGAAGAACTTTTTCGATGTTAAGTTGATCTACCACCACCATCACCACCACCACCACTGGACGCAGCCCCATCTGTTTAACATAATTGGGCGCACAAATTGAATGATTCGCCTGCATTTCCCAACACATTTGAGCAACCGCAGCCGGCAACAAAATTTGTGGAATGGATCTATTAAAGGGGAGGGGAAAAATGAAATATGACTGCATTTTGTAACACACGCGCGACCGGTCGTCGCTGCAATTGACAGTGTGTCACATTGCGACAAGTTCATCTCGATTCGGGAATGATTTATTCCGAAACACTGAACTCCCCGATCAAGTGAAACGAACGGCAACAATGTTGGGCCGAGAATAGTGAGCTGCAGCATGGAATTGTGTTAATTCAATTGAGCTCCTATGATAGATCTTCGACTAATGGACGGGGCTTTTCGGTTCACTGTTGGAGCTAGATTTGAAATCAAGTTGGATTAGCGATGTTTGAAGTGAGGAAATGGAGGATTTATAGGATCTCTTAATAGTTGAGGGTGTTGGAATTGACCACGGTTATGACGACATTGATGATGGGGTATTAAATTTTGATAGCTGTGTAAGCACTATAAGCTCTGGAGATTCCATGTTTTGTTACGTTTGAAGATCCAAACACTAATTTTAAGATTTATTAAAATAGGTGGCTAGAAATCTGTAAAATATAGGTAGAATAGAAATTATAAATCACAATTTTAAAAGTATTTCCGGTGGTAATTAAAGTCATTTAAGCAATTTTAAGTTTGTCGTGGCTTGTTTGGAATCTATTGCATAACAAAATTAGTTATCAAAATTGAATAATTTTGTTATCGTCTGTTATCAATTTTTAAAGACGATTTTTGACGAACGTTACCGAATATTACCAGCATGCTGAAGAATTCATGTCATGTCATGGATATGAAATTGAGCTTTTCGCCAAAAACAGTACTTCAGTTATTAGTGTATGAATTTGATATCATCTTGATAACATAATTTGAAATTATCTCAAGTAATTTATTCATATCACAAAATTTGTTATCAAAATGAACTCAATGATAATAAAACGAGTTAATGTTGTGATATCCAACGAATATTGATTAGTTATCCTTTTTGTTATTTTGGCTATTAATTCAGCCTGAATGATAACATATCTAGTGATCAACAAGTGATAATCAGATATTAGAACTTGTTATCACTTTGGCATAAACCTTTGCTCGGGTAAGGCATGACGACTACTGAATTTTGTTTTTCAAGATTCACATTAGAAATATTTTATACACGTTTTGATGAAGTTTTCATATTTTTGTATGAATATAGCCTCTTTATACTGATTCCTATTAGATCAACCGTATATCCGATAGGATAGGTTGTTTCACCAGTAAACATTACTTTTAAGCTCAAATATCCCGAATTTGCAAAGCAGATCTATAGGCTATGTTTGAAATCCTCCCCAAAGACCAGGATTCCAGTAACAGCGTGAATAAGCACATTAGTGGAATTGATGTATTGAAGACATTGATTAAAATTTGTAGAATGTTTTAAAACCTTGATAAAACTACTTGGGTGACATGCTGTGAACTGAAATGGAAATTCATCTACAGTCGATTTACATTATAACTTTTTTCATTAGGGCCGGTTCATAAACCACGTAGACTTATTTTTGAAAATCTCAGACCCCCCCCCCCCCCCCTCGTAGACTTTACTCCATTCAATTTTTTTGAAATTTTGTATGGAGCGTAGACTTTGGCCCCTCCCTTCTCTTAGAAGGGGTGCTGTCATACAAATGAAACTGAAATTTCTTCAGAACTCTAGATCTAATAAAGCAAATGGAACCAAATTTGGCTTGCGGGGATTTTAAAGGCAATAAATGTTTCTACAGTAGTTTCAGACCCCTCCTCTCTCTCTGGGGGGGGGGGGGGGGCGGTCTCCCATACAAATGAAACACAAGTTTCTGCAGAACTCTAGAACTAATCAAGTAAATGGAACCAAATTTGACATGTAGAGGTTTTTGAAGGCAAGAAATGTTTCTAAGGTAACTCGAGACCCCTCCGCCCTCTGTTAGAGGGGGGCTCTCATACTAATGAAACACAAATTTGTGCATAACTCGAGAATTAATCAAGCATATGGAACCGAATTTGGCAAGTGGAGGTTTTTGGAGGAGAGAAATGTTTCTATGGAAGTTTGAGACTCCTCCGCCATCTGAAAGGGGGAGGGAGGGGGGTTTCCTTACAAATGCAACACAAATTTCTGAATAACTCGAGAATTTATCAAGTTAATGGAACCAAATTTGGCATGTGGAGGTTTTCGAAGGTAAGAAATATTTCTATTGTAATTTGAGACTCCTCCGCTCACTGAAAGAGGGGTCTCTCATACAAAGGAAACACGAATTTCTGCATAACTCGAGAACAAATCAAGCAAATGGAACCAAATTTGGCATGTGGGGGGTTTTGAAGGCAATGATTGTATGGTTTGAGAAACCACCCCCCTCTGGAAGGGAGGGCTCCCATGCAAATGAAAAACAAATTTCTACCAAAAATGAGAATTATCCAGGTTACTTAAACACGTGTATTTCTCTGGTAAGAAACATGTTTTGATAGAAGTTTTAAGCCCTGCTTATTCAAGAAAAAAAAACTCATTTTGAAAAAAAAACCACAAACGTGCCAGTTATGTTAAATTTTCCTTCATTTAGTTGCAAGCGTAGCAGCGCACGCACCGGGTTCAGCTAGTACCTAATAATGTTTGCAGTTCCTGATATAAGCCACAACTTTCGTGAACAACTCAAATTCCTACACAAAATGAACCAGGACAAACATTATTTATTTTCCTGTAAATATTTGATAGGCAATTTCATTCACTGAGATACTTCGACATGTTTTATTGGTTTTAAACACCAAGTACTCGTTGGAAATTTTAAAAAATACCAGTTTATTGTAAAAAAAATCCAAAGAAACAATCTTGGTTCTACTGAAATAGAAACTTGTTCATATGTGATGTTTCAGGATTTGATTGAAGTTTAAGCATGAAATGCGAGCATGGGTGGTTTGCTACTCCGTGATTGATCGAAGCCAACTGAAGTTGCATTGAGAACCAACAGAATGTCACTTGAGAGTAGTTTTCAATTCTTAATGTGCAACTTCTGGTACCGTACGGCGCCTAACACGTCCTTGCAGATGTAAGTTCGAAGGCCATATAAAATGCACCCCCCACGAGTATCATAGGAACGTAAATTGTTTGTGGGAGGATTTTTCTTAAGTTTCATCTCGGTAGACGAGACAATAGTGAATGAAACTGTTCATTTGTGATAACATAGAAATATCCTTAGAATGTGCGAGCGCAACCCCGGCGTGGTTGTAACCATACCACCAACCATAACCAACCTTACGGAAAAACCCTAAGAAGAGTTTGAGTGACTGCGACGAGAGATGAACCAGCCTGAGGCTGAAAATCTCGATAATCGAGAAACAAACAAAAAAATAATTATAGGTACCGTTTAAAACCACCTGTAAGGATGCTGTTGGGGCTACTCACAAAGTGTGGTGATGATTTCTCATTGGAAAAACAAGGCGAGCTTTTGGAAATCCTTGATTGCCGATTTGGACCGTTTTTAACCAAAAGTAAGGATACTAATTGGATAGCAAGGAAAATTTAAACTACGACTTCACTTGTATTAAAAATATTCCAATGAAACACTATTTTAAAGCAATCACTGGTAAACGCGAGCAAATATCATAAAGTTCCACTAGAAAAAGCTTATTTCTTGACAGATATGCCTATTTAAGCTATGAATTACAGACTTCTTTATTTTCGAGCTGAAGAGAATATCGCATGGCGACTTGAATTTATAATAGTTGTGTTTTTCTGGTTATATGTGTGTTGATATAACTTACTAGCTTAACCCGGTGCGAGCGTTGCAAAATGAAAGCAAATATAACTGAACTGGCGCCGTATCCTGTCAGTTTGAACGTAATTTTTTCTTGCATAACCATAGATAAAATTCTTGTGCATAATGTAGCACTGAGAGTAGCTCAAGCAGGGGGATGCATGACTAAGAAGTGACTTCTATCAGAGCATGCTTTATACCAGAAAAATGCACATTTTGACGTAGACTACGTCTTACGGGAAGGGTAGGGTGTCAATTGAAAATCTAAACAAATTAAACGCTAATATCTTAATAAATGCTTGATAGACTTTCAAGATGTTTACACCAATCGGTTGGAAATTTTCCCGCGTATCAATTCAATTATCAAACAATATCCTTTAACAGTGAACGATATAAAACGGGTACACCTTCGCAAATTTTCTCATCCGTGTTGCAGTACTGGAGCTGTGCCAACCTAAAGGTTTAACGATTGCCATTTTATTTATACAAATATATATTTGTAATATATTTGTTGCGTTCCGGTAAATATCAAAAAAATCTTTATCACGGACAACGTTTTGATTCTTCACCAAAAGAATTTTCTAACATAATTACTATCTTATGCTGGTCTAACGATCTATATGGACCACACCCACGCTTTTTGATCAGACTACGCCTTATGGCAAGGGTAGAGGTCAAAGGTCAAAAAATTTGAAAATAACTGAATCCGTTTAAACGCTAATAGCGTTATCATTTCTCGATAGATTTTCGAGATTTTTGTTTCAATCAGTTGGAGGTTGGACTGTCAACTGTCAAAAGTATAATAAAGCGTTGATTTTGAATTCTCAAACAGACGATAAGGATAATACTTTCCAGCTGGTCCATCATATCAACAAAATCACCACAGCCAGCACCACCGTTACCTTTCATCATACCAACATTCAAATCAAACGTCCCTTCCAAGGCCGCCAAATAATTACTAAGAAGCGAATCAAGCGAATGTTCTTACATACTTTCTCACTTACTGATGCTAACCCTACGTCCCATTAGAACAGTACCTGAGTACTAATCAAACGGTTTAACGAAGTCTACGTCAACCGGTCATGTCATGTCATGTCATGTCACCCCACTGATTTTGTGTTTTAGTAACCTGAATTTGTTTTTAACCTAAATCAGAGTACCCCCCCCCCCCTTCCAGAGAGGAGAGGAGTCTCAAACTACCAAAGAAAAATTTTCTGCCTTCAAAAACCTGAACATGCCAAATTTGGTTCCATTTGCTTGATTGGTTCTCGAGTTATGCAAATATTTGTGTTTCATTTGTATGGGACCCCCCCCCCCCCTTCCAGACAGGGGAGGAGTCTCAAACCATCATCGGAAACTTCTCCGGCCCCAAAAACCCCTGCTTACAAATTTTCATTACAGTAGGTAATTATCATGTTTGGTTGAAATTTGTGTTTCATTTGTATGGGAGCCCCTCATTTCGGAGAGAGGAGGGGTCTCTTGCCACAATAAAAACATTTCTTGGCTTCAGAACCTTTCACATGCCAAATTTGGTTCCATTTGCTTGAATAGTTCTCGAGTTATGTCGAAATTTTTGTTTCATTTGTATGAGAGCCCTCCTTTACAGCGGGGAGAGGGGTCTCAAATCACCATAAAAAAAATTATGCCTCAAAAAACCCCCACATGCCAAATTTGGTTCCATTTGCTTGATTAGTTCTCGAGTTATGAATAAATATGTGTTTCATTTGTATGAGAGGAAAGGGTCTCGAACCATCATCAGAACGTTCTCCGGCCCCCAAAAACCCCTGCATACAAAATTTTATTTTCCGGTTCAGTAGTTTCCGAGTCCATAAAGGTTGGACAGACAGACAGACAGAAATTCATTTATATATATATAGATAGATAGATTTTACACCTGTTCAGGGCTGGCAGCAAATCTCGTTTAGGAGACTTGGTCACATTTTTTAATGCTAGTCTCTAAAGTCTCTTCTTTGACCAAAATGGTCTCTTAGGTAACCTTTCTAATTTCTCATGTAGGATATCCATATTTTGCTTCTGGATTATTTACTAAGGCCAATTCCCGATTGAAGAATGCTATTAAATAAACCAATTTTCTCGAATTGTTAGAACACATCCCATGAATCTGAAATAAACAACTACGACGGAAATATAATGCGAAATTTATGTTTTATTCATGTTTTGAGGTGTCCGGATTATTGCGGATACAGACCTTAAAATGGCAAGTGGAGATGCATATGTTATCTAATACAAAAAATCCCTTCAGAATTGTTTAAAAATGAACATGATGTTGCAAAATATACCAATTCATTAAGCTCGATTTCAGGGAATTCATCATTGCTCTACACGCTGTAAATTCCAGAATCTTGCACTGCAATTATTTTGATTTGATAAAAAAATGTCTGAATAGATCTGTCTGAGCTAAGCCCAGCATCGAACTTCGGTAAACTTCAGGTGGCTTCTCATATGTTAAGAACCACACAGTCAACACTGAGGCAACACAAAAAATGCTAGTGAAAATGCCGGGAAAGTAAACACTGCCGGCCAATAGGCTTGCTTATCAATTAATTTGTGCAAGCGGAACACTGACATGTGCATTACTAATACCACTGCATTGGAGCAACTGAAAAATCTTATCAATGCTATCGATTATTCTAGATCATTCTCACCCTCGCGAATTATCTAGAGCTCAGCTCTTTCTCCTATCCTATCAAATTAAGTTTGTCTTTCGTCGTGATCGGACGTTCACTCAGTGGCTGCGCTACCGTTTCCGAGACTCAGTGTTAACATACTTTTAGCCTGGAAGGTAAGCTAGGGTTATTATTGCATCATCACAGTTACGAAGTGGTTTGTTACGTGGCCTGCTCGGACTATCATGCGTGTGGTCTATTTCTGTTGGTTGATAATCCGAGATCTGTGAAATTTTCGGCAACCGTTACAGGTAGTTAACGGTGATTTTCAATTGACAACTGCGGGAAGTTCTTGAAATCTAAATCTTTCTCGAGATTACAAAAATAAGCTGAATCCAATAATTTGGTTTCGAATTTTAAAATCCATTTAGATCCATTGTTTCCTATCAAAAGAAGAATTGTGCTCGGTTGGTGGATCAGTTTGAAATATCTTCAACATTGCAAAATTTGACTTTTCAAGAGAACTGTTTTTGAAGCCATTTATTGAAATCTGTACTAAAACCGCAAAAATCGTCAGCCGTACGCTTAGAATTCTCTGAGCCTTACATACGCACAAAATTAATGGCTTTAGCATACAGTTTAAATTTTTCAAGCAACACATAGTTGAGACTAGGTAATGACCGATCTTAAAACATAGCTATCAACAACTGCGTGAAAATTCATCAATTGCCAAGCATACTCTCCCGACTGTCTCAAACCAAATTAGAAAAGATCCATACCCCAAATAAGAATGAGTCCGACACGTTCAAATCGTTGCCTTCAAAAATATCGATTACCTCACCACATCTATAAAAAGTTGATCTTATTTATAGAAATGCGCTAAGTCGAAATTCAATTCTTTTACGAAACCGTAATCACCCATTATTACCCATTATTTTTCTCGACAGAAGCGGCATTTGAAGTAGGCTTCTCTTATCACACCGCCAACGCCGATTGCATATCAAGGCCTCCTTCCTACTCAGCTCGTCGAAAGTGCGCTTCCGCTCTCGATTGACGACGCCCGCTGCCGCCATCAGCGCCTGCTATTCGCTCATAGCAACAAACTTTGCGACAAATGTAAACTCCGACTAATAATGTCATTATAACGCAAAAATGCTGGTGGCTGCTAATTCCGCAGTTCCCTCCTTTCCGGGCTAATACTTTTGAGGCTTCCCGCAGGTTTCGAACTGTTGAGTTGAGCACCATACCGTTCCACCGTGCGCCGTTTGGTGTTGACAGGTTCCTCACGAACTCAACTGAACTGAACTGGACATGTGTTGAACAAGCTGCGGGATGCCTCCATACATGAGCATTGTGTTCCGCCGGCGTAAGAAGGGTGATGGGCAGGTGGACGAGTGTCTTGTTTTAACACATTACGTCACACTTGGATTGCGGTTTTGTCGGGTCGGAATTGGCAATCATCAGGGTGTAAATTATTCGCACGTTTCAATTCAAGCCGTCTGGCTGTGCGGCGTCTTAAACCCTTCCCTGCCCTGCCGTGCCGCACCACAGTAGTTGTGATGTGCAATGGAATTGTTGGTTATGATGAGCCGTAATCATATTAAACTTTATTGGCCGTGTGGATGGCCTGTTGGCCGTTGTTGGCTGTTTCTCGTTCGCGCGAACCGCGTCTTTAGTACTTGTCTAATCGAGTCTTGAATGGTGCACTAATGGTGCGTTATTGTTATGGGCAAATGGGGTTCAATGGGTCAATCGCCATTGTGGCGCACATCAAACCAAGCAGAATAGTGCTCAAGGGTCAAGCCGTTTACTGCGGCAATGATGATGAGCTAATTCGTACGTTCGGATGTTGTTACTTGTTTGTTGTTTCAATGTCAGCGCTCTAGGTGCATCAACTATCTCTCGGGCAACGGGACAATGGTTGCCAAACATCGGTATCCTTCGCACGTCCTTTCCGGGGAAATCTCTGAGCAGATCCACGCGTTGCAAGCTCTTTTAAAAGTGCGCTCGAGCGCGTAAAATTTTATCAATTCCTCATATGACTCACTTCCTCCAAGCTCTAGAAAGTGAAATCAATTCAGGCGTGAAACCTAATCTGCTCCCCCTCGTTCATCTTCCTGTGCTGGGCCGAGCTGGATCTGTCGATTTTGATTATGGTCCACTTCCATCATTTCTCCGAACCGAGGAGCGTCCGGAAGGAGAAGGGGCAGCAGGGTTTTTTGCAGATATCGGGTTCAATTTGAAGCAAATTGCCGGTGACGAAAGGCGAATCTTCCCCGAATACGATTTATCTGATTTATTTTCCAACATGGAGAAGATTTTCTCCTCTCGTTTAAGGTCGGGACGTGCCTAGGCTCTGCCGCAGTACGAGTCTTGCTTTCTAATTAGGAATCGCTCCACCGGATTTCTGCAATCAAAGTCCTTTGAAACGAGCACAGTAGTATTTCCTTCCTCATCTCGACCGGATGCCCCATGTTCGATGAACCGTACAAGCGTTCCCTGTCATCTTCGGTCCCCTGTCAAATCACGGTAATGTACGTACAAATGAAAATGATAGGAATTATGGTTGCTTTCACGCTCAACTGGTTTCAAAAATTGATCCTGCCCTGCGTCGTGTAGCATCGTTGCCGCCCTCGAGGAAGTTGGCAACATGAAAAATTCACTAGATTGCGCTTCGCTTTCCCAGGGTGACCAGAACCTAAATTGGTGACTAATTTGACCAATTTTACCGTAAAGAGCAAAGAAAACACGCAAAATAACGATACTCCCTTAGCGCAAAAACCCATTATCATCAACGTCATCTCGTTGCCGTAATCAATGACGAAGAATGGAAAGTGCGAGCAGAAGGGACTTCCTCAACCAGCCACGACAGCAGCTGTGATTGTTATTATAATGATTACTGTTGTCTTCCCCCGTGAGAGTCTCATGTTTCACGCGCTGAAGTCGCCGTCTAATGAATGAAAATTCTCCCGGACGATTATGTCCTCTTCTAGACCTGCTGTGGTTGCCGTTGCGCTGGTCGTCTAAACGGTTCTGTCGTTTAGAAAAGACACTCTTCCATCGACGTCGCCGCTGCTACCGTGTTGTCATCATCATCATCATCATCATCATCATCATCATCATCATCCTCGGAAAAGTGAATTATTAGCGAATGAAACCGACGACGACGACGACGACGACGACGTCGACGAGACACGGCGGTGCGAATCGACGACGATGATGGAATCCTGATGAGATCCAAATACCCGGGGGCGCTGTTTTGGATTACTTCGTGACTTGGCGGGATGGAGTTCCATCCCGGCAACCGATGATTAAGACGACGATGGCAACAAGAAATACGACAACGACGACGACGACGCTGTTTGATCTGATGTGGGTTAATGTGTTACCAGGCGAATGTGGTCTTGGTCGCTAGCAGCAGCATCAGAATGCAACGGAGAATGATAGAACCCAGTCAGGCCGCTTACGGTTTAGGCGTTGCGAGGTGTCGCATCTGGCCAACCGATGGATCCAATTTGATCGGTGATTAATGGAGGGGAACTCCGGATTTACCTGCTGGAGGGGTGTCAGATTAGTTTTCAAAATGTATGGATGAAATTTAAAAAATTCCGGGAATTGTTTGTTTGGAGACCTTGCGAAAAAAGTGGAGGTCTACTGTTACTGTTTCATTACTGTTACTGTTACTGTTACTGTTTGATAAATCATAAATATTTGAAAACAATTTTTATTTTTTACAAACCGTTATTCTTTTTGTTTTAAGATTTGATTTTACCATTTAATAATCTTGAAAATGAGTCTTTGATGGACAAGTAATTATTATTACTATTTGTATATCATTATCTTGGATGTCAAGTTGGAGCTGCGTGACAGCTTGGTTTTCAAGATTTGTCCTAAATGAGTAAATTTCTTTCTTTCAAAGTGCCCAATGATGGCGAATTGCTACGAACGGATTAGAGAAAAAAAACATACTATCGAAAAGAGGTTATTTATTGCTTTCGCCATGGCTTCTACAAAACTCCCCATCATTAATTACCAATGGTAATGGTTTCCTTAAGTAATGATTCTTTTTGACGTAGACTACGTCTTACGGTGTCAATTGAAAATCTAAAAATAAGCGACCGTCACGAAATATCGTTACAAATTAAACTCTTATAACTTAATAAATGCTCGATAGATTTTTCAAGATGTTACCATAAATCGGTTGGAAGTTTTCCCGCGTATCAATTCAACTATCAAACACTATCCGTTAACAAGATCAAACTATTGAAAATAACGAAAATAAAAGGTGATGTCTTATAACTTTGTTTTGCAGGCTAGATTTACTAAATGCACAGTACTTTCCGATCACAGATTTCAAATGTGAGCAACGGAGGTGCAGCAGTGAACGATGTAAAAGGAGTGCACCTTCGAAAATTTTCCCATCCATTAGGCAGTACTGGAGCTGAGCGGGGTTAAGGGCCAGTATAGATTGACCATTCAAATCCGTCCTTTTCAGGATGACCAATTCTCTTCGTTGCATACCTTGAGCATTGTGTACAATTTTCAAATGGCTACCGTCACGAAAAATTGAAACATTGGACGCCAATAACTCGATCGTTTCCTGATTGATTTATTTTTGAGATTGTTGCTCTTATCAACTAGAGGTTTTTACGATTGCCATTTTATTTACTCAAGTATTTAAAATTTTACAAATAAAAGATTAACATATCTTATTATATTACATATTCATCAATCGGTGTTGGAAAATTTTAAATAATGTTGCGATCCGGAAAGAAATTCCTTATCACGGAAAACCTTTTGATTCCCGGTCATGATATTCCGAAGTAACATTCTCTGTG
Source organism: Aedes koreicus (assembly GCA_024533555.2). Lineage (NCBI taxonomy): Eukaryota > Metazoa > Arthropoda > Insecta > Diptera > Culicidae > Aedes > Aedes koreicus. The sequence goes on along the minus strand of JAHHFK020002333.1, from coordinate 436,998 downwards.
AATTCCAATTAGTACTGTTTTACTTCTAGCAAGAAATACAACTATTATGATCAGACTACCCCTTACAGCAATGGCAGGGGTCAAATGAAAAAGTGAAAATAACTGGAACAGAACCATTTCTCGATAGATTTTTGTGCTACTTGCTTCAATCAGTTTGGAGTTTTTCGCGACTGTCAACTATCAAAAATATTATTAATTATTGACTTTGACTTCATATAAATATAATCACTACAGCTAGCACAATCGTTGCCCTTTCATCATACCAACATTCAAACCAAACGTTCCTTTCCACGGCCGCCAAATAATTACTAAAAAGCGAATCATAGAATGTTCTAACATACTTGCTCACTCACTTATGCTAACAAAACGTCCCATTAGAACAGTACCTGCGTTGCAATGTTCCGCTACGAAACTAACGAAAATAATCAAACGGTTTAACGTAGTCTACGTCAACCGGTCGTATGTCAAACACAACCCCACTGATTTTTTTTAAAAGACTATAACACTGTCTTCAACTCGAGGTTGTACAGACTGAACATTAAACATGAAGTGAATAACAAAGGATAACATTTTCGATTTGCGAAAAATTGCACAGTCTAAAGTGGGAATCTAACCCTCATTTTGTGGAATTCGCGTTAAAAGTGGTCGATACCGCTTAGCGCTTGACTACGAAGCCCGAACCAGATTTTTTTCTAGGTTCTCATCCCAAGTAACATCCAGCTTTATTAAGTTTTATTAAAGTTTTATGACAGCCACTAGAAATCAGTTTGGTTTTATTATGGCACTAAGGGATGCCAATAGGTTTCATACTTTAGTCAAGTTTACGAGAACCTGACCTGACCTGAGCTGTAAACACAGCTTGTTCACAGCAATCTCGTAAAATGTTGTTTTGTAATGCCGTTTTAGGACGCATTTATATTATCTTATTATGGTCAATTGAAAAAGCATTTTAAAACCATTTTGCCTCCAGTAAATTCATCAAACGGCAAACTGACATTGAGGGAAGTCATGTGTTTTGAAAACGGCAAAAAACATGACCAAATAGTTTTCATAGTAGTCATTGCGAAGGCTTTTTGGCAAACCTGTGATTTTTTTACAAAAACCATATTGAACAATAAGAATTAATTGAAATGTGGAAAATAAATTCAGCAAATTTTAAATGCAATGCAAATGAACTGTAGATCGCAGACCTATTTCGGCATTCTTTTAGATAACCTTATTGAATTCCATCAATTTTTAGGAAATTCATGATTAATTTATCAAATATATTTGTTTACATTTTTTTGTTTTGATGTTGTAAATTCGCATAATTTCCAAAGCGCATTAATTTTCGGTTCTTATCGTGCCAATATTCACCATAAAATTAAATTCGCATATAATTTGGAGCGTGATACGTTGTAAAAAAAAAATCAATTTGTTTTCGATATTTTGCTATCAAATAAAATTTCACGCAACAAGAGCTAGAACTAGAACTTTTTTTTTAGATATTTTTTACTGCTGAATGAATCAGAAGAGCAGTGATTCGAACAAAGCAGGACAACAAAACCTAACCATGATATCACAGTGAAGTTTGACAGCTGAGGCCGTATGCTGGTTTTCCTGACAGCGGTTTTATGAAGGTTCTCAAGTGGTCATAACATCTTTCACTAGAACATTTTCAAAATCTTTATGGTCTAAGAAAGGTTTTATTAACTTGTTTTCACAACCGTCTATAGAGTGGGCCACTTTGTACAAACTTCGGCTTTAAAGAAGCAACCGGATATAGTTTTTTCAACAAAGCCAGGAGGAGTGCTATATGGCTGGAATAAAACTAAAATTGTGACCTGCGGACCTGCGTAGATTTTTGAGCTTATTTTTTTTTTTTCCTATCAAGACTTTTCTTCAATTTCTCAGAACATTGAGCGTTCATTGCGTTACATTTTGTAAAAGCTATTCACTGTATTCTAAACTGTTTTCCCCCGGAATTAAGAACAAATTCTTCTTCGGACTTCAATTACAGCATGCCTAATTTATTTATTGTTTGTTGAAACATCCTACTACAGATACCTGATACCATGAGCACAAGTACTGAATTTATTCTACTTGGAATGTCAGTTGTATCGTATGTTTCCTAGGAATATCAACAAATTTCTAACAATAAGGTATGCTAACTTTACTAAAAATTTTGAGTTTTGAGAATATTTTGTTCATAGTTCTTTGCAATACTTTTAACGAATTCAATTCGAGATTTGATCTTAATCATGCTAGGAATTCTCAGCTTTTCCATTTCTGAATACTAAGTAAATTTTGCTCTGTTTATTCGGCATATTTAATTCAACATTTCGAGATAAATTTTCTCCGAGTTTTGATTAAACTCTTTCAAATTTATCTGCAAATTACGAATTGAAACGGACTTACCGTGTCTTGAAATGAAAATGGTGGTTAGCATTATACAGGGTAGGCCCAAATAAATCTGTGTCTCCCACGAAAAAACAAATAATTTAAATGTTTCTTTGTTATTCTGTTTCTTACATTTTATTGTTTATGTGTACATATTTACATTTCGATTCTATCGCCTTTAGCTTTCATTTTTGCCCTTAGTCTCTTCGGAAAGGCATTACAAGCGGCACACACCTGATTTTCGGGGATTTCATCCCATATCTTCTGTATGGTAGCTTTGAATATTTCAATACCCATTGGATTGAGATCTCGAAAGTGAGCTTCCATGATTCCCCAAATAGAGAAATCCAGAGGATTTGCATCTGGCGAAGAAGCTGGCCATAATTCCTTAGGAATGAAGTCTGGCAAATTCTTGGTGCACCATGCTTGGGTAATCTTTGCTCCATGAGACAGCGTAGAATCCTTTTGAAACACCCATTTGCGGTTACCGAACATCGTTGAAGTATGCTTATTCAAATGCTTTTCCAGGACCTTTTTTACGTAGTATGCCCTTATAAATGAAAAGCAGTGGTAGACGACCTTCCGCAGAAATCGCTCCCCAAACCATGACCGAATTTTGGAAGCGTTGAACTGCGCGAATTGAAAAAGGCATATCCTGAATACTCGCTGCATAGACGCTGTCATTTTGAACGTTGAAACTTTGCTGCAATACGAAATTTTGCTCGTCCGAAAACACAATCATGGAATCACCGTGCCGACGAAGTAATTCGCGACAACGAATGACTCTGTTCTTCTTGTTGGCTTCCGAAAGTCCATGAATGTTTCCTCTCTTGTACGGCACCAATCTCAAATCCTCTTTGAGGACTGATTTGATAGTTTTCCTGGAGACGTCCATTTCCTGAACCAGTGTATATGAAGAACGACAAGGATTTCGGCGAATTCGCTCACGCACCGCCTTTACAAGCCGTTTGATACGTACACTGCGAGGGCGACCTGGTTTTTTTTCTTTGGATCGATGGTTCCCCTCGTCCTCCATCTTCTCAACGTCCGGTCGATTAATGTGCGGCCTATTCCTTCCTTGAGGGTCTCGGACTGTTTCTGGTTGGGACGCCTTCCCGCCAAATGCAACTGCAAAATCAGTTGTCTTTTGAAATCCATATTTTTCTCAGGCACTTTCTGTAGACGGAATCTAGCGAACACTAGTTTGTATACATATTAATCAGTCCCTCTTTAATATGCTGGAAACCAGTTGGCTCTTGCGATGGCTAGAAGAATTCCAAACTGAAACAAAATAGTGCGTCATTTATTTGGGCCTACCCTGTAAATAGTCGTCCAGAGATGCAAAAATGCAGTCAAACCTGCCTCCTTTCATACTAAGGATTCGTTGTTTCAAATTGTGCGAATTTAGTGGATTTGATCCGAATTTGCATTAGAATTGCGGTTTGTCTTGAATTTGGCGTGCATTGATGAACGTAGTTAAAATCCAACTAAATTATAGAATAAATTTCGGCCATTTTATCAGATCATTGAACAATTGGAAGAAGGTAGCAACCATCCCAAGCGAGTATATTTTTATAATGCTTTCACTTTTATTCAATCTTCGACGCATCGTTTGGCGAACAAATCTTCAGGTAAATTTATGCATATTATCTACCTATCGATTTGTACACATTGCGAGTGCAAAAAGTGTGAGCGTCACGAAATATGGTTAGATTCTGAACGGGCTTAACTCAGTCATTTCACGATCGATTTTTAAATTTTGTTCACCAACCAATCGGGACATTTACTACGCGTCGAAAATTATTGATTTTAAACATTCCACTATTGCAATATCAATAAATGTCAAGCACCGTCAAAACAAGAATCAATCATCTTCATCTGAACGGTTGTTTCCCAACACGGACAACAAATTCATAGCATAAACCAGTTTGGGTGTGTTAAACAACTGTGCATTGTCGTCGTATAAAAAGAGAAGAGCGAAACTCACATCGTCATCATTTTACGTCTGACCGCAGTGCGCTATTGACATATTTTTGTTTTTTTGCACCGTTCATAGCACAACGATGGCTCCCAAAAGACGATCAACGTCGCTCTTTTTTCTAATACAGACTCTTAAAAAAACTAATATTCATTACACATTGTTACGTAGCCCTACGTCACCTTTACGTACAACCCCATTGGGCTACATTGTAGTCTTTTTTTCGTATTTCCTTGCCTTTAGCCTGAGGATTGAACCCATCAATACATGGGTCGGGCCCAACGAACTTTCTTCCCTTCCGAAAGAAAACGTGATCAGAAATGTATCGTCTCAAGAAATTCCAACGGATCCGACTGGAATTGGTACCAGACTGACTTGGGTGAGAGGCAACCACACTACACACCGGTGCAAAAAAAAAAAATACAAATCAGTCACTGCATGTTGTTTAGAAATCATTGCATGGAAGTGGTTATGTTTTTTCTTCTTGTTGATGTCTCGTGAGAATAAAACTAAACACTGCCAGGACGAACAAATTAAAAGCTTGTTAGAAATACCCGAAAAGGTTTTCCATTTGAAAAAAAAAACAGGCCTTCGTTTCTACTGGCCCGCCTCATCTAATATTCTTTTTTTCAACGTCGAATTTTTCCATTTGTGAAATTACTGATAATTGCATGTCCAGGATGTGTTTGACACAAATGATTAAGAAAAGGAGCATTTTTCTCATATTCTGTCACTAAGTCTGGCGGCGAGACACACAAGCTGAATTGAAATTTTTTTCCATTCAAGGTTCTCTTCGTAAAATGTACGATAATTTAAAATATGATCAGTCAGCCAATTAAGCTCCCTTCAACCTTATTGTGGTTCTGGTAGCGTCAGTCCGGTGGACTTTGCATAATTGACAAATTAAAAAAAGGAGCCCAGTTGCGGAAGCTACATCATCTGTTCCTACTCGCTCTCTCTCTCTCTCTCTCTCTCTCTCTCTCTCTCTCTCTCTCTCTCTCTCTCTCTCTCTCTCTCTCTCTCTCTCTCTCTCTCTCTCTCTCTCTCTCTCTCTCTCTCTCTCTCTCTCTCTCTCTCTCTCTCTCTCTCTCTCTCTCTCTCTCTCTCTCTCTCTCTCTCTTGAGCCAAACCTAGCGACCAACGGTTTCACTTTTCACTCATTCTCGAAAAGAGAAAGCAAATATATCACAGCCACAAATGTTTACTTCATTTTGAGTTCAATGTAAAGTCTCTCAAACTTGAGTAAATTTTACTGGATCAACTAACCAAAACCATAGTTTTAAATCACATGAATGTTAATTCGACTTGTCAATCCAAGTTACATTCGCTCAAAATTTATTGACATCACTTTTGACGACAGTGAGTCAAAAACGACTCAAAATATAGCAAAACCTGTGGCCGTTTAGCGAGAAAGAAGGAGAGAGCTTTAGCCGCATACAATAAAGGCCGTTCACACCAAAATCCGGACAAAGTATTTATCCGGTTCCTTAGTTATATCACAACGAAATGGAATGAAACTTGTTATGTACATAACCAATACATAGGCATCACATACAAAGCGCATTCTGTATTCAAGATGGCGCCGTCTGAACTAGCACGCAGGAAATCTATCTTGTACAATATTTTTTGAAAATTTCAATTCTACTGTTCGATTCATCGAAAATCGATTCATGCCAAAATCAACTATTGCATATGTGATTAAACGTTATAAAGAGGGTCTTACTGTCGATAGGAAAGCTGGAAGTGGTGGTGAACATGGAAAAAGCAACACAAGGAAGGAGAAAAGAGTCCTTGCTGCTTTGCAGGCAAACCCGAAGGGGACCACATGGACAGTTGCGAAAAAAGTGCAAATGTCAACCGGTTTTGTGCAAAAAGTGAAGTCTAAGGCTAGATTGAGATCATTCAAAGCTCAAACATACCCAGATCGTAACGCAAAGCAACAAAAATCGGTAAAAACAAGCTCCAGACAGCTTCATGAAAACTTCTCACAAAATTCCATTGTGTAGTCATGGATGACGAAACATACTGCTTCAAAAAATTCAAATTTCTCTCGGGAACGGAATTTTACTAGCCGGAAAGATGCCCCTGAACATCTTAAACGGAAGTATAAAACCAAATTCCCTGAACCATATCTGGTCTGGCAAGCATCAGGTTCCTGTGGGCTAAAATCTCAGATTTTCGTAACCACAGGTACCGTAAACGCTGAGATTTATCGGCAAGAATGCCTCAAAAAGCGGCTCTTACCTTTCCTGAGAAAACATCCGACTCAATCCTTGCTCTGGCCAGATTTGGCCAGCTGTCATTACGCTAAAGATACAATCATTTGGTATGAGCAAAATAACGCTATTTACGTTCCCAAGGATTGTAATCCACCAAATTGTCCACAGCTCCGCCCGATTGAAACATACTGGTCAATGGTCAAGGGAAACCTCAAAAAACTTGATGAAGAGTTGTCAACGATCCAAGAATTTCGTTCTAAGTGGCTTACTGCTTCGAAGAAAATTGACAAGGACACCGTGCAAAGATTGATGAAAGGAGTGAATAAGAAAGGGCGCGCAACAGCTTATGGAAATACATCCATATAAATCTATATGCAGTTGTGTTGAGTATCACATTTATCTATCAAATGAAAGAAATAATATGAATCAAAAATATGCTGTTGGTTTTCTTAAATATTTTTTGTATTTCCGGATTTTGGTGTGAACGGCCTTTATTTCCACACGTCAGCTTTATTTTACCGCTGCATCGATTCGAGTATCCTCTACGCAGTTCCATAGATCATCAAAGGTGCGCCAGATTAACGTTCTTACATCGACAATTTGGTTTTAAGGTCTGTAAGTTGGAACATTTTCGTGGCCATATAGAAGATGCACTGATTGTTGTTTAATATAACTTTCAACAAAATTCCCTAGCATCAACGTTGTCACTAAATATGCAATGCAAATCATCTTTCGGGGAAAAGAAGGGACCATCAGGGCACCCAAGTGAAATGATTTGGATAGGGAACTAGGGAACATTTTGCGAAACAGGGGCGAATTCTTCGACCCAATATTTTGGATATTCTGTTGATCGAGGGCTCGATTCTATCGCTGTTTGTGTGATTTTGTTGTGAAAAAACAACTGAAATATATATTATTCAACGTCAAGCATGCGGTCGTGCTTTGTACACAACTCCCTTAAAAAACTTCTGCGTTGAAGACGTTCCATGTCATCATGAAACGGAATCACTGATACGTTTCTTCGCGCAATCATCTTCACTAAGACACTCATCGATGTTTTTCTTGACGGTAGAAATAGGTCAAAAACTATCGTGATAGCATTTTAAGCTAAACATAGTTTCGGAATTTTACTGCATTACAATACGTCATTGAGCGTTTGCAGCCTCCGACAACGCACCAAAACGAGAACAATCAACCTGTTTCTTAAGAAGCAACAAATTGAATTTTATCAACAGGATGACATAATGGAAAGAGCTCACCCGAATTTTAGATCCCAGCCGCTGAAATAAAACGAAAGACGTAGCCAGCATCCTTTCTAGGATGTCAAAATGCCTTCCAACAAATATCATGGGTTTCAAATGGGCAGCATCATGATCGGTCTTCTCAGATGGAACACCGGCGTCGCAATTGATTCGGCTTCCAATGCAGTTCCGTTTCAACACAGCTTCTCGAACTAAAGCCTGGTGACGTAGTGCCACATAACCGAAACAAATGTTAACGAAACACCAGGTTCGCTGGAACCGCTCTTCACACCGTCACTTCCGGTCCACTTCCAGCCAATGAAGCTATGTTTGATTTGAATATTTTGTATCGAGTACTGAACAAAATTTTTGTTTTCGCGAAATTTACGGAGCAAAAGAAAAACACGTCAATTCAAGGGTACGGATTGCTGCGATTCTCTTCTGTTCGTCTCAGGATCGGTTGTGCAGTAAACATTAAGTTAATATTTTTGATTCGATTAAACATTAGTTGAAGCTTTTTGCTTTGAAGTGTTCAATAAACCCCAGGAAAACTAAGAGACGGATTAGAGAAAATTGGATGGACCTTAAAGAAGTTCTTATACTTAAATTTATCGTCAAACCCTTCGGCATATGGTGCTTTTCTGATGATGCAGAAAACTAGCAAAGCTTTCTGTTGACCTAAGCTGCAAACATTATTAACCATGCATCATTCGTGAAGCCGTAGAAAATCAAAGAACAAGTCAATTACGATAGGAAGTCGAGTATAACTTCGAACAAACAAAAAGTCAAATTGACACATACATTCAAGTTATAAACAAATCATATTATAAATGAATCAAATATGAACAATCTATACACATATGGGTTTGCAATTTCATCATTATATCTGTAATCTGCAACGGTGGTTGGAAAATCATTCTCAAATGATTGAAACCAATTTCGGAAGGAAATCATGTGCTTGAAATTCTCAAATGTTTCACGCACTTATTAACGGTAAAATATCATACGGCGAGTAAAACTAATAACGATTGCTCAAAAGTCTTTTGATAAAATACCAATGCATGTCATGTTTGTGTTCCACAAAGAAAAAAATAAAGAATTTTGACAGACGCGTACAATTTCTCCTCGTTCACTTGTAGACCAAAGCAACGAACAAATCGCTTGCAATCTTTCAACAACGGACTAGATTCAGGCGTTATCAGGCTTAAATTTACATCCCATGATCTTAAATCTAGCATTCCATTTATGTGCATTAGATAGCGCAGAAAATTACATGCCTCTTTCAAGCTGTGAATCCTTTGGTGCGAAAAATGCCTCAAGAGTGATTCATCACTCCAAAAGACATGAAAATGAGTTTTTTGAAAACTTACAGGAGATTGTTGCGTCATTAAATTTGGGAAGACCAAACTATGCGCATAAATTCACACGTGACCTTTTAAGATTAGATTTTTTTCCCTCAAAGTCTGTGCTAAAATGTTTGTAACATTTGGCATCCCTGATCGGCCGCTGACCGCCAAAAACTGGATCTTATCGACATCCGACCGACAGGAAATGCCTGCTTAGATTCCAGCATACGAAAATCTGCAATCTCAGCCGAATCGCTCCAACCGAAGTAGGCGACCGCTCTACCGACTGGGGACCTTCATTTCGCGCCTGACTTGCCCGACTCTTCTCTACAATAATGCTCCCGAACATAATGGCGCAATTTCGAGCGATAAAAGTTGTGTGTACGTACATCCATTCGGATGCTATTTCCACCCCGCCAACTTAAGGGACTTGGTCGTGTGTGTAGGTATACAAAAGCAAGCACTCAAAAGCGATAAAGGTTGCTAGGCTAGGGTTGGGTTAACGGAACGCAGCTGTAGGAGCAGTAGGCGGCGTATTGCGGGAGTAAATCGAGACAATTATTATCAGACCCGCAACTTTCCAAGCACAGTAGTCGCTCGAATGGAACAGGCTGTATGAACACGAGGACCGATTCCAGGAAGGAAGTAATAATACATCAGCTTCATAACATTTGTTAGCAGGAGGTAGCTTCGTGCACGAGCTTATCCACCCCCACCGGATGAATCGGAAACGAAGTAGAAGCGAAAAAAAAAATCCTGTTTATCCGGGGATCTCAAACTCGCGGTGTCGATTTTGCAGGTAAATTTTGGCGCAATTTGGTTGAATAATGAATGAGAAAATAATTTCCTCCCCTCCCGCCGACCGTTCCCGTCGCCGTCGTCGTCGTTTTGGAAGCTAGGTAATTGAAAGTAAAATTTTAATTATCGTCTTCCTTCCTACCGTTGTCGCCTACTACTCCGGGAGCCAGAGGATCCTGTCGCACGCACTCAGCGAGGCGAAGCGATTTTCCGGCCCGTTTCACGGGGCTGCACACGCACAGTGCCGCACCGCAAGATGTCGCTCGTCGTCGTTTCCTGCGGAAGCGAAAGGATTTCACGCACAGACACACAGTGCTGAGACGACGCACAATCAGCATCCGTCTCAGCGGATTGTGCGAAATTGATTGTTGACCTATTTTAAATTCAAGCTGCTCTCTGTCACTCGCTAATTGAATCTGCATTGTCATTAGGCGATGGGAATTTTAAAGCGAAAAGCCACAAGAGGTTTCACGGATATCTGACGCTCGGTAGGTTGCCTAATTCCGCGCCAGTTGCGGCTTCAATATGGCGGAAAACCACCACGTTTCGAGAAGATAAATAATTAAATAAAATTACGGTTGCTTTATACTTTATGGTTGATTTTTCCATTAGAACCAGATCAAAGAACTCGCTGAAGCATCCTCGGAATAATAATCAGTGCTTGCTGTGAGGAGTAGCAATAGAAACTATACTTTGATCAAAGTAACCCGCTGCTGCTTTGGAGAGTATTTAGCATTTCCGAGGATTAATTAGATCTTGGCAGCGTCGCTGCGGGACGAAGGGGATCTCAAATTAAGACAAAGAATAGTGAGGTAAATCACTTTCACTTCGTTCTTTTCCATTTACTGTGGCGATTTGATAAATACCAAATTGAATTTCATAAATAATTAATATTGTAGCTGAAACGGCCGAAAAGAGTTTGATTAAATTAGAAATTAAAAATTAAAAGCTCTCTTCACCTGGACAATAAGTAGGCGGCCATTGCGGTTCGGCAGAATAGATGCCCAAAATAAACACACTTGGGAATTGAGGAACGACCGGAGCACACGTGAACGAAAAAATATGAAAGAAGCCGCTGACGAAGTATAATTTCCAAACTGGAGGAAAAGTTACGAAGCGCAACAATTCACGGTCGGGGCCATTCCCCTCCTTCATCGTCGTCGTTGTTGTCGTTCAATGAGGCGTCATCGTGCTTTGGTTGGAAAAACGACAGAACACGTGCGTGATTGTACAAAATGTTAATTATGAATATTAAATTATGATACGCTTCTTCGGGAAACGTTGCTGGTGGGCCCATCGATCGATTTCGGTAGAAGTTTTCAATTTTGAATGAGAGATATGGTTGGTGGTGGCGCTCAACTTCTTTACTAGGATTTCGAAGCAAACCACCATCGGAATGTAAATCAAAACCGTTCACCAAATGACCCATTTCGACATCGTTAGGGCCCGCCTAATGAGCCTCTCCTGAGGCCTCCCAAGAATCGCAGTGCAGCGAAAGCCTGCGGGAAATTGAACCTTCACCAAATTTGACGGCTAAACACCGAAAGCCAACCCAAAGTCCATCAAGTCCATGGGAAAGCCATAGAGCCGCGTGTATTTACACGTCGAGATTCGGTTTATTTTTACGATCATCAATTCTCACTTTGACAGATTTCATTCCGGATTGGACGATCCAGCCAATCGCTGTTTTTTTCTTCTTCCGTGTGTCTGTTTTACCCCATGTTTACTTTCTCGGGAATCGTTAATTATAGGCTAAAAGAGTTTTACTGTTTTCTTTCTTCGTCAAATAGTAGGCAAACCCACATGGAGCATCGCACATCCCGAGAGCGCGCGCAGCCAACGCAGTGCCGTTCTTCTAATCCGATATGCGTCGTTTAAAATCGTATAAAACATGATATTTTAATTAAACAGATTCCCATGTGACATATAAATTCAAAGGGACATGATGCTCGCATCGTCGACTCGCAAGATTCCTGCCATGACCCGCATGTGTGCAACGCGTCGTAGTGGTGTGTAACTTGACGTTTCATAATGACTTCACCTCCACGGGTTCACCCCTGCCTGCAGCAAGCCGCCTCCTACGATTGGTCAACGACTGCAACATGAGGCGTTATGCAGCATCAGCCCTAATGGGACGCTCGAGCAGGGTGATGATTATAATGATGGTTATCAGCTTTCATCTTACATGTGTTAACACAACGCACCGAGGAGCCGAGCATCTGACTGGTTCAATCTCTGTCTGCTTCCATGCCTCCAGAGGGCACTTGACCCCACCTTGTTTTTCGCACCCGTCTTTGGCCCGAAGGCATGCGTGTAAAATTGGAAGATGTTTTTAAATTTCACGCCTCGAATTAGCTATTCGCGGAACGGCGAAGGAAATATGATGAAAGTGAAATTGAATTTCCAAGATTCTGGTTGCGTCAGGCCTCTCGACCGAGATTGTGTTGCAGTTTTCCTGCTAAAATGAGCAGCACCCAGCTGTCGAACGGTTGCGCAACGACTGGAAGAAGTTACAACGCACGCATGCACGTGGGAGGGCGCGGGAGTAGACCATGATGATTGGTTTTTTTCCTGCTTTGAAAACGGGAAAACTTTTTTCCCGTTTTCCAGCGTCAACCGTTCCGGTTCATTAAATTGCTCGAGAGAGTGTGACGGGAGCCCGAAGGCGGTCACAAGGCTTGCTGCGGTGACAGGCTCGAATTTCACTGTCAAATTCAATTGCTGTCGTACTTTTGGTTGGAGTTCTTCGATTGCCATTCGCGTTTGGCATGAGGCCTACTTCGGTTTCAGGGATTCTTTTTATTTTAATTAATTATGCACATAAATTTACGTGCGCTAGTCGACGACAGACCCCGGGCGGCCGTAATGAGAAAACTAATATATTTCCGAAAACCGGCGGGAAAAATATGGTCGTAATAAGAGATTGCACGTCCCGGCAATTGGCAGCAAAGGAATTTATTGAAGGAGAGTGGTTCGGTCGTGATCCTGGTTCCAGGGTGAGGGGCCGGATTGGGTGGTACGGCATGGAAGCACGGAGTAGTCATATTTCGCTGGAATCGGTATGATGGTGGTGGTGATGGTGGTGGAGTCACCCCGATCGAAAATCAATCAAGTCGATTGGTGTGCGGGTCCAGGGGAGTGCGACTTGGAGTGGGAAAATATAATTAGACAAAAGGCACATGAACTTTTATGATTGTTGAAAGTTGAGTATTTCCGTTAGGGGAGGTCAAATGACTATGTACAGTGTTCGTGGAAGACAAGACGGAAGAAGTGGAAAATATAGTGTTCTTTTGATTATGTCCAGCTGACCGGATTCCCATGAGGGGCACCGAAGCTTATTAGTGATGATTCCTTTGTTAAGTGTTGAATTTAATTAATCAGAAACCACAGACGGAAGGCTGACATTTTAAGTGCCATTTCAAAAAGTGAGTTGCGGAAAGCTTTCCTCTAATGGAAATGAGTGGGAAATCAAGGAAGTTCTACAATGGAAATTAAATTGCGTGTATACGACAGAATTGTTTCTATGTTCGTCGAAATTCTGTAACGGAATAGACAAAAAATATGAGAAACACTGTTACGGTACATTTATATGAAAAAAGGGGAAAAGTTTGTTTAAACTTATACATGCAAATTTGCTGGACAATTTGAAACTCTCACATTCCATAAAAATTAAGAAACATAATTTTCAATACAACATAGCCGAACCGTGTTTACCTTCGCAAACAATTCAGCACTCCTTTTTTTCAATGAAATTTCGCCTGATCTCAACTTAATATTCTAGAAGCATTTTCACAGTTATCAATTGACGCCCAGAGTAGTCGAGCAAATTTCCAACCCACAAGATTCCCACCAGCGGATCGGGAATCGAATTCGCTGCCTCCGACTTGGTAACACCGTGCTTTTACTGACTAAGGTAGCTGAGGTAGTTGATAGCCGTCCAGATGAATTGCAGAATTCTTTTTATTAGAAAAGTCATACTCATAATACTTCGCTGCAGGCATTATTACGACCAAAATAAGTGAACGGAGATTTCTGGTATTTGAACACCAGAGAAGTACGGGGAGGTTGGTAAACGACTATTCGTTGCTTACCATAAATACTTCCCGTGCCTGCAGATACAAAATAGACCCCACTTTTTGATCTTTAGCCTCTTGTCCAGTTACTCCTATCCTTTCCTGCCCGTGGTGCCGACGGGGGTACGCGTAACCATAGGAAAGGTATGGGTAACCAACCCCTGCAGGACCTTGGTGATATGCAGACAGGGAAGGTGGGAGCTGCACCCTCTCCGAGCGTCTGTTCTCCATGTTAGGGGCGGCTGATCATTGTCCTCGTGCCAGCGTCGGACTCTAATGAGTGCTGTGCTCGATAATCCCCGGCGAGACAGAGGGTTGGTGCAAGCTCTATAAGTCAGCCGTATAAATTATAAGTACAGGAAACACTCAATGTTAATACGGACCGGAACAATCCGCGTAGACCCTGGCGTCGAAAATGGACTAACGAGTGGAAACTCGGAACATAGAACTGTAAGTCTCTCAATTCCTTGGGAAGTACCCGCATTCATTCCGACTTATTAAGAATCCGCAAGTTCGACATTGACATGGATTTCCAGAAAAACTGACGCGGTTGGTCGAAGCAACGATGAATGGAGTAATGTGTGTCGTCTGAGTCTCAGGGACACTCTCGAGTCCCTTCGAATCTCGGAGAGGGTTACGGCAAGGTGATGGATTGTCGTGTTTGTTATTTAATTCGAAAGTGTTTGTTATATGATTCGAAGAGCTGGGATAGACACGAGTGGCACGATATTCAGGAAGTCTATCCAACTTTTTGGCTTCGCCGATGAAGTTGATATCGTGCACGTAACTTTGAGACGATGGCGGAAACGTACATCAGGCTTGAAGTTGAAGCTGGTAGGATTAATACGTTGAAATCAAAATACATGACGGGTAGAGGTTAACGAAAAGATAATGTTTGCCTCCCACCACGAACTCAGATTGACGGTGATGAAATCGAGGTAGAAGACGAATTCATGTATCTGGGCTCATTGGTGACCGCAGATAACGACACCAGCAGAGAAATGCAGAGGCACATTATGGCTGGCAATCGTGCCTACTTTGGACTCCGAGGGACGCAAAGATCGAACAAAGTTGACCATCTACAAGACATCAATTAGACCGGTAGTCCTCTACTGCCACGAAGCATGGACATTGCTTGTGGAGGACCAACGCGCCCTTGATGACTTTGAACGGAAGGTGTTGGATACGATCTACGGTGGAGTGCAGATGAAAGACGGAACGCGGAGGAGGCGAATGAACCATGAATTTCATGAATCGCTCATCGTAAACACAGTTAAAATCTGTACGGTGGGCTGATCATGTCGTAAGAATGTCGGACGACAGCCCACCTAAATTATTCTCGAAAACGAACCGACGGCCACAAGAAGAAGAGGCGCGCAACGAACAAGGTGGATCGATCAAGTAGAAGGCAACCAGCGGATTATTTGCAGACTGCGAGGCTGGCGAAGTACAGCCATGGATCGAAAAGATAGAGCCAACTTCTGTGTACAGCAGAGGTCACCCCGGCTTTGGTATAATTGGTAAGTAAGTTCGACATTGTAGCGCTGCAGAAGGTTTGCTGGAAAGAATCGACGAAACATAGCTGGAATAAAAAAAAATAAAGAAAGAATACGACAGCTGTCCAAGCCATGACAAAATCGTTATCGGAGGTCCCAATGCCCAGGTTGGAAAGGAAGAGGAAGGTAGACCAGTTAAAGGAAAGTTTAGCGCACACAAGCATATGAACGAAAACAGCCTCAGTGTCATCGGTTTCGCCGCCTCCAAGATTATGGCCATACGTAGTACCTACTTCTAGCACAGCCTCCCATATCTGTACACCTGTAGATCACCACAACAGACCGAATGACAAATCGACCACGTTAAAATTGATTGAAGGCACTTATCTGATATTATCCACGTCAGGACTCATCGCGGCGCAAACACTGATTCGGACCACTACCAGGTTATGATCAAAATGCACAAAAGACTTTCCGTTGTAAACAGCATTTGCTATCGAGACGCAGGCCACGGTACAATCTGGATCGACTGAAGCTACCCGAAGTCGCAACTGATTACGTGCAAATCCTAGAAGCGGCGTTGCCGGATGAGGGACATTTGATCGAAGACCCTCTTGAGTACTGCTGGAGTAAGTTCAAAGCGACCATTAACATCACAGCAGAAAGTGCTAGTGGGTTTGTGAATAGAAATCGACGGAACGATTGGTTCGATGAGGAGTGTCAGCCGGTTTTAGACGAGAAGAATGCAGCGCGGATAATCCCGTCAAAATGTAGAGCAATTCAAACAGGAGCGCCGTCTGGAGGAGTTGAAAAAATGCGAGAATTCTACAAGAAACATCCTGCAAAGGTTTTGTGCCGCGAGCCGACATGTGTCGCGATAAGGTTGGAAGTATCTTGAGGTGATAGAAAGGTGGAAGCAGCACTACGATGAACACCTGAATGGCGCAGAGGCGGAACATCAAAACAGTAGGAGAAATGACTTCATCGGAACGGAGGACGAGGGAGATGTGCCAACTTCAACGATGACTGAAGTTGAGGATGCCATCAAACAGCGCAAGAACAACAATGGAGGATAGCATCAAAACGGAATCCAACCCAAAGCCCTATATACAAAAAAGGGTGACAATTTGGAATGTAAGAACTAGCGAGCGATAACTAATCTCAACACGGCCTACAAAGTGCTTTTCCAGGTCATCTTCCGCCATCTATGGCCGCCGGCAAGCAGATTTGTTGAATGTTGTCAAGCTGGTTTTTTTGAACAGGCGAACAGACAATTTTTTTACGTTATGGCAGATCTACAAAAGTGTTGCGAATACCAAGTTCTTACGCACCATCTATTCATCCATTTCAAGGCCACATACGATACTATTGATCGTTTAAAGCTATGGAAGATTAGGGACAAAAACTGTTTTCCGGGAAACTGAGGAGACTGATCAACGATGGGTGGTGTACAGTGCTTTGTGAAGATATCGTGTGCGTTGTCGGACTCGTTTGAAACACACAAAGGATTTCGGCAAGGCGATGGTGCCTCTTGCTCAACATTGCGCTAGATGAAGTTATGAAACGCGCGGGTTTCAACATGCGGGACACGATTTTAATACGTTCCAGGCGGAACAGGAGGAACCAAGCGCGGAAGAGCCCGCACAGGCAGAAGTGTGATAATCGATGAAGATGTGTTGGTGGTGGTAGATGAGTTTGTAAGTCTCGGATCACTGATGACATCGGATAACAACTGCAGCAGAGAAATTCAGAGACGCATAATTAGTGGAAGTTGTGCCTACTGTGGGCTACAGATGACCCTAAGGTCTGGTGAACTTCACCGCCGTACTATATGTACTATGTACAAGATGCTAGTAAGTTCGACATTGTAGCGCTTACGGCGGAGGACACTAAACGTAGACAATGCTCAAGGAGGACCTGCAAGAACTTGGAGTTTTCGAACGACGTGTGCTTAGAACCATCTTTGGCGATGTGTGTAAAAACGGCATATAAACCATTAAGAATGAACCACGAGCTTGTGCAAACTCTTTGCCGAACCCAGTATCTAGAAAGTCACTAAAGCTGGAGGGGTACAATGGATGGGACACGTTGTAAGGGTGTTTGCTTCAAAACCGGTACAAGACGCAGGGGAGCGCAGCGAGCAAGGCGGTTAGACTAAGTGGAACAAGAGCTAGAAAGTGTAGGACGTTCGAGAAACTGGAGACAAGCAGCCCTAAACCGAGTTTCAAAGCCAAACAATGTAGCGCAGGTGTTGTCCTGAAGAGACATTGGACCAGCAAAAGTTAAGGTAAGTAGTACGGGGAATCGTGCTGTCTGCACTTTCTGCCAGCTGATAACAAAAGAAATGTTTCTTTAGCACAATTTTCACCAGTGTTTTTACCCATTCCCGACGCAAGAAGAACAAAGGCCACTTGAAGCTTGTGTTCTTGCTGATTTTCTATGTGGTTTGCAGAGCCAAACCAATTATAGTTTTTCAGAGTCCGGTCCGACAAAGCACACAATCGGAATGTTCTCACCAAGTTCTGCTATTCGACGAAATTCGATTGCTTGAAGAATTACGACCCTCTGAACATCCAATGCCAAAGATTTACGAAACATAATTTGTTACAAAACATTCGAGATTACACCGACAAAAACGTAGAAATTTTCTTTAGGTGCAGTCATCAATATTGCAGTCAGGTCCAAGCAGCAATACCAAATCATCATTTTCCAAACGATCTTCCAGAAGCAGTATACAGTATTTCCAGCAGTATTCCACTCTCGCACCGGCATGAACGATCGAAGCAAAGAACAATAGTTCCATTGAAAGTGGTCAAAATATAGCTGATGTGTAGATGCCGTCCTACCAAGAGTGATAGTTTTCCAATTAGAAGTTCGTGAAAACTAAATTTAACTCGCCCAAGTTCGTCCAAGTAATTTGGAGACGATCCACTGCATGATATTGCGCTGCATGCGTTGTTGAGCATCCAGGAACAAACGAACATTAGCCGCGTGGATCATTAGGAAACTCGCTCTGACCGTGGCCGACGCCCAGGGGCAATACCAGCAAGTTATCTAGGATATACTTGTGTGCGACATTCTATTAGAGCCTAACCTGCAGATCCACCCCATTGTGTAGCCAGAGACGATCGTTTTAATGTCACGGGCACACCTTACCGGCACCACGCAGGTATACTGGCATAGTTCCGCCTGGTAACAGTTTTTCGCATGTACTCACGTCAGCAGTTCCAACGAACTCTAAGAAGAATCCAGGAGGCCTTTTATTTTTTTCCGAATCATGGTGTCTTCTACAAAGTTGTACTTTAACAAGTTTTCCATCTTGTGATGATAATTTCGTAGTTGCAAACTTTAACGCTAACGCGGCGCTGTTGCTAACTTTTGAACGAAACACAATAGAAGGGTGATGTCAAAAGCAAGTTTATAGGGAATATAATTTTAAGCAGCTTTGCTCAACACACCATTTTTCTAGCTCTTCATTTGACCATGATAGAGCTATTTTTCTGCTTTAAACCAGGGTGTCTCTAAAAAAAGGTTTTTTTTATTATAACTTTTTTGTTTCTCATTTTGAGAAAAAGTGATCTTGAAACAAAATATAGAAAACGTTATAGCGCACATTTTTGGTCAAGAATGTTTTTAATACAGCTTGTTACGCTTTATAACTTTCCTGATGACGATCCGTGGTTTTGCAGAGGTGCATGGTTTGCATGGTTTTGCAGAGGTGAGAAACAGTTTGTTGTTAGTGGATAAAATACTAAGAAGCAGCTTCGAGGAATTCAAAGCAATTCACCATTAAGGCTTCAGATCGGTGATGACCATAAAATAGTTGTATGTAATTCTGGTTTACCAAAATATGTTTTAAGCAGCCAGAGTAAAAAATGCAAAATTCATACTTTTCCATTAACATATTCGAATTTCAAATATTTCAAATTTCAAACAGTTTGGAACTACGAAATTATCACCACAAGATGGAAAACTTGTTTAGGTACAACTTTGTAGAATACATCGGAAACGTAAGCCTTAGGAGTTAATAATTTCGCCGTGAAAAAAGGCTTTTCCTATCACTGTGCACCGGTGCAAGAGAAGTGTTGCAAAAAGAGACGTGACCGGAGTGTCACGACAGTGTGCAACAAACCGCAGCACGTCAGGCTGCAACATCGAAGAGGAGACAACCCAAGTAGCACATTACGATCATAACTAGTTGCAGAAACTTGAGTATGACTCACAAACAAATCACATTTATCTAAACCGAATGACAACAAATGTGTTACTAGGGAGCAGATGCAGTAAGCGCAGAAAATTTTGTATGAGCAAAGAAGGTGGTATATCTGCCCAATAGAATTAAGTTTACCATGATTACCCAGTATAGTTTGTTGAGCTGTGGTCCCATCCTCAATAATTCACAGTCAGAATTATTTTGCATCGCGTTTGAATGAATTTTTGCGTGGATTTTTGCAATTCGCGTCCCAATTTGAAATGTTGTCACGAATTGACCTGAGGAACACGAAATAGGAAGCACTCTGCTGTTCGAAATAAAATCACAGGAATCCAATGAATACGAGCTAAAATTAAAAACACTCCCTGATATATGTAACTCTTTGTGACTTCCAAAAAACCACGAGAAACAGGTCCACTCCTAGTAAATATAATATTAATCTATTCTTGTTCGGGTATAACCGAATATCAGCTCCGTTGGGCAAACGATTTCAAATACGTAAACGAACCGGAAAAAAAGAGGTTTTGGGTAAAACTTGAAATGCCTTCTTCAGCATGTAGACTTTGTGGGCCAATCTTGGCTTTTGTTCCTAGATTTTAGAATAAAATATTTATAATGACTTTGCTAACCGTAGTCTTCTGAAATATTAAACTCCTAGAGCAAGTTAAGCAATGAGGTGCTTCGATCATATCAAACATCCCACCTCTAACGGTTATCGATCAAGTAAACCATCAGCCGCTCATCCCAAAGCCTGTTAAATTGGAATCTCCATTTACGGGAAATTTTTCAAAAACCTCGTCTTCACTTGATTATCCCAACGAATTCCGCCGAATCGTCAAGATTCCTACTTTATACTGCCATTCCGGGAACGTTCGCACTGCTGTCTGCTGCCGTACCAGAAAAATCCAATCAAACTTTTTATTCACCCAAATTATGAACCAGAATCTGGATGCTTGCTCTAAGCTTATCCCCCCCTAGCCTCGTCTTCCCTTTTGTCCCAGCAGCAGCAGCAGCTCGAATCGACCCAAATTTTCGCATGAATACGCACAACAAATTTCCACTTGTCCTCAGCATTCGTTTCACTTCGAACAGCCTGATATTTTCCTTTTTCCTTTCATCGTTAATTTTCCGAGAACCTTCTCCGTTCCGGGGAAAAGGCTAAGCTTTCGGCGCTCAGCTGACGTTAATCCGGAACACGCAGAGATCCGGACGGAGTGACCGGCGGTGATTGTGAGTGAAGGCGGTCTAATTAATAATTATATTGAATTAACTCTTGGGCCCGTCGTTTGCTTTTTCCAATGCTATTTTCAGCAATTGAATTATCGTCGTCATTCGGCAGTCTCGTTTCGTAGCCGGGGACAGATTAGTTTGCTACTGTTGCGCCTTGCCGCTGATGAATCAAATGAAAGGCCGCAGGAGATAGATTTGACTAATTTGATTTGAGGAGAGTCCCGAGAAATGACCACTCCCTATGTGGGGTAGGGAATGTCGATTTCCAAACGACGGTAATATTTTATTGAAATTACGATCGAATATTGTCACTGCAATCGGGTCGAACTAGGTCACAAACAAATCACAGCGAGAGTTCATATTAATTAAAAGTTGTTTCCATAATATCTCGTTTTGATAAATGGAATCCTGTCACGTGAAGAGCTTCCACCAGCCAGTCAAGTTAAGCTGCATCAGTTGAAAACATGACATTTTTCAACTCACAACTCCCGAGCTGAAGATGACACAAATTGATTACATGCTTCTCTATACACGAAATTCTGGATTGCTAGTTAGTCACAAGTAGAACCGACTGCAAACGAGCACGCTCTTGCTTATGCTTTCAATCATATCAGCTGTCTGTCTGTCGTTCTGTCGATGTATTTAGCAAAGCGCTGCCGACTGCTCTCGAGTGCCGCTAAGTGGCGTTGCCAAGCGGAGGAAAATACACCAGCTCTACATCTTCCAAGTTTTACGAGTCAAAATAAACACTTCCCCTTCCCTTCGCCTCTCCTCCCCATCACAGCATCCAATTTTCCCAATATCCAAACAACCTTCAACACCTAAGTAGTGAACGCGCGCGCCAAAACCAACAATCTCAACATCGCAGCTCATTTTTCATCGCATTCGTGTGGGTTGCTGCGTTTTTCTCGGAAACGATGGCGATGAAAAACCACAGTCACAGTCTGATCATGACCAGCAACAATAACAATAACAGAGCGTATGTGAGGTCACTTTTCTTGCTCTCTCGAATGAATGTCTGTTTTGCGCCAATCGATTTTTCACATTCGCCGACGTAAACAAATCGACATTCGCTGGATTTCGCTCGAATCTCATCCAGACAAATTGTCTCGTTCGGGGAAAACATGAATCCATCCGGTGAATTGGCAAAACTGTTCAACAATTAATATATTTCTCGGTGAATTTGTGTGAAGTCATTGTTGACATTCGTTTAGTTTTGGTTTGAATACTAATTGGTTTTCTATTTTTCTCAATTCCAGGTAAGCAATTCCTAACGGCAGACGACATTTATCAAATTAGTGAGTAGAAACGTTCGATTAAAGCATAGTTAAATTATTCCGCAATTCTCAACCACAATCTTAAAGCAACCCGACGTCTTTAAACTCCGCTTTCCCACAACGGAAATACCGACCTGGCAGTTTTTCCCCCGGTCACTATCAACAATCAAGGCACCTCACAATCTAAGCCTCCGGATCCAATTTGAAATTCTCGAAAAAATAAGCTCCGGCTCCAATAAGCTCGCCTATCAGAAAGGTTCAATCTTGCCGGGCTTGGGGGGGGAACCCCACTGCCACTACTCAAAGAATAGAAACTCACTGAGGCGACCATTAGCCGACCCAAGGATTCGCAGTTTCCTCCGCCACTTCACCTCTAATGAGCCGTCAAGACACTTGGTAACAGATCCGTAAACTAATCTGAAAAGATCTTATAATTATACCTCACTTCTTTGCGACTGCGAGGACGGAAAAACGAGAAAACCCTCGAACAAAGGGGATGGGCAGCAGGATGTCCGTTTTTATCAGGATCCTAGCAGGCCCTGCTCTCGGTGGTGGTGCTGGACGGAACCGACTGTTTTCCAACGTCCCAGGCCATCATTTGAACCTTTAATTTACTCGCTCCCCCGTGTGCGTGTGTTCGTATGTGTCTGTGTGTATGTGGGTAAGAAAGAAGTTGTTTAAGATAAAGGACACCAGATAGTGTAAATGGGTGCTTGAGCACTGGTAGAATGGAGGGAAAAAATCTTTTCCAACTACCTACCTATCAGGAAGGAAAGATGAAGAAATTGCTACTCTTCTCTCCGGAGCGCTCCATGTCCGACAAACGTGCTGCACACCGCACACAATCGGATCCTTCAGAGACAGTGTCGGTCAGAGAAGATGGGTAATTGGAGCTTCAAGGAAGCGGCGGCAACGGTCGAGATATAGAGCTTTAGATAAAAGCCAGGACGAAAAATAATAAGAAAATAAGTGAAATAACGAGATTGGTCTTGTATGTGCGCCTAGCGCCTGGCCGGACCGGTCCGGAGCGTGATTCCGCGTTCACGATCGTTCTCCACATATCGGCAAAAGCAGAAAATTTCCCATTCATTCATTCACGAGAGAATGGTCACTTGCTCACGCGGTTGCTGTAGCTTCTGTTGTCGGCCAAGGAGCTCTTGGATCTCCCAAGAAAAATAGCTTCTAATGAAAATGAAATGAATGCGCTTACACTCGGGTGCTGTGTCTTTGTATGTGTGTTCGTGGGTGCTTTCTATTTCCTACTCTCAGGACCGAGTGGACGAAGCGATGGATGACGGAGGTAATAGTGGTCGTTTCCGTTCGCCGGTCGGTCCATTCCGAACATCATTCCACTTTATCCCTGCAAGATCAACGAAGACGACGGTGACGACGACGAGGAACGAGAAAAGTGAAATGTGTGTAATCTTATAAATTACAACGTTAATGTCTTTATTATATAATCTCCACTGATTTAATATAAATCGCACGTGGATGGACAACGTTACCGGCAATGCTTTCCTTCGGCTGAAGAGGATGGTCGGTGGGGGGAGCGAATCTGCTTTTCCAACCCACCGACAACTCTAACGATTACGCAGGCACACAGAAGCCAGAGCTGGGGATGATGTCAACTAATGGCAAAGCCAACTGAATCCCTCTCTGAAACAAGTCGAGTATAAGAAAGGTGGAAAAGCTCGCAGCTCGCCCAATGGGACTCTGGAGAAAATCTCTGTGTAAAACATTTCCATCGGCAAAAGGTAGATCGGTAATGATTGTGGGTTAATCCTAGCTGGTTAGTGCCCGGAGGAGGACACGGGCTGTCACACAGGTATTCTGAATGTGACACTGAACCCATCTCGGGTGAAGTCTGCGGAAGGGGAGGCTGGGGCTTTCTTTCCGGACTGAGGACGTTTATGTTCTTAGCAAGTCCCGACTTGATGGACTAGTTGGGGTTTCTTTTCTCGGCTAGTCTTTGGTCGGCTACTAATACCGCCGGTGATTCATCCTTTCTCTAATGGTTGGTTGGATGGAATTCTGAAAATAATCGGGTAATTGTTATGTGATTACAGTTGAGGTCCGATGTGGCAGTATTGGGAGGGTGGAGCATTCATTCGGTATCAGCTGAAATTTATGGCGAGTGTGGAGGGAATAGCAATCGGAAGACATTCGGTTGGTTGGATGATATCAGTGCGATAATTTTGGTTGGTTTGTCTGTCGTCTTGGGAGCGAATTTTGTTGGGGGCATTGCAAAAAAAAAACATCATAAGCCTCAAGGTGAACCCTTTAAAAATTATGATGTGTGATTAAATGAAGTCCAGCAATCATTATTGTCCCGCTTTTTTTTGTCGATTTTGAAGCAGAAGTTTAGAAAACATTTCCTTCAGTGTATACTTTCACTTACCAGGCACGATAAGTCAAATTACAATTGCAATTTTCTGGTTATCGCACGTTATTTGTCCGGGTTGGTTAGAACTGCTTAGTATGACAGAAAATACCATCAGTAACGTGGCAAGTTCCGTCGAGGTTTTGCAATCCAAAAAACAACAGCCATTTTTTGGATTGAGGGATTCCAAAAAACAACAGCCAAAATCTGATAAATGATGCTAGGGATCTCCAAAATGTGATAAATGATGCTAGGGAAAAGAAATTTGACTCAAAAGGCACCGTTGTTTTTTTTTTACCTTAACATAAAGTTTAAAAACAGGATTCCAAATTGAATCCGTAGAGAATAAGTATCCAACATCTTTTAACAATGGCGAGATTTTCAAAACGAATTTCAAAAAAATGTTAAAGGTAATTTAAAGTGTTGAAAGTAGCCTTTCAAGCTTATAGTCTATAAGTGGCATGATGTTAATTATGCAGGCTTTTACTGTCATAAGCTTCAGAGAAATATGTGAGTATCTGAGGGATCTTGAAAGTAACCCTAAGAATATTACCCTAAGAGTTTTTTAAACTCTTGAAAAATTCCCGTATCCCCTTCTTTATAGAAAATCCTTTTTACTTAATTTCTAAATGATATCTAGAAATTTTAGAATCGTAACCATGATCCTAGTTTGCTTCTTACGTATTGGTTGAATTCGTTATTTGAATTGTTTGAATTTAAATAATCACCTAACGCCATAAGGGGAAAGTACCCGTAGTTTGTCAAG
Source organism: Aedes koreicus (assembly GCA_024533555.2). Lineage (NCBI taxonomy): Eukaryota > Metazoa > Arthropoda > Insecta > Diptera > Culicidae > Aedes > Aedes koreicus. The sequence goes on along the minus strand of JAHHFK020002333.1, from coordinate 411,602 downwards.
CAATGTTAAGATCAGAAACTGTTCGGTTAAATTCTGTGGATCAATCTAATCTAATCGCATCTAATCTAATCTAACACTAACAAAGTCAGTTCGTGATAGCATCCTGGAAAATGAAGAATATACTGCAATCCCCCCCCCAAATCCCCAATCGAGTTTTCTCCTCCCAATTTCCGGGAAACCTTTAACTTCCTTTCCCTTTCCCCTTTTTCCCCCAACCCCCTCTTACCCCCCTACATCCACCCACGTTTCCCCCCCCTTTTTCTCCCTCCCCCCTCAATTACCCATCCCCGCTTTGGATTTTCGCACGAAATTGACCTTATTGTCCGCATACCACTTCAGCACGTCCTTGGAGTAGTGGCATGAGGCCAAATCCGGCCAGAAGATTGTTGGGACGTTGTGGGCCTTCAGGAGAGGAAGCAGCCGCTTCTGGAGGCACTCTTTTATGTACACCTGTCCGTTCATCGTGTCCTGGGTCACGAAAGGTGCACTCCGCTTCCCGCACGTGCAGATGGCTTGCCAAACCAGGAATTTCTTCGCAAATTTGGACATCTTCTGAGTGCGGACATGCTCCGGAACGCTGAACTTATCCTTGGCCGTGAAAAACAGGTTGTCGGGGATCTGTTTGAAGTCGGCCTTCACATATGTTTCGTCGTCCATGATGCAGCATTCAACTTTCGTCAGCATGTTGAGGTACAACTTCCTGGCACGTGTTTTGGCGGACTTGTTCTGCTTCTCGTTGCGATTAGGGGCCTTTTGTACCTTGAACGTTCGAAGCCCAGCCTTAGTTTTGGCCTTCTGGACAAAACTTCGGCTTAGGTGCAGCTTCTTAGCCACATCCCGAACGGAGGCGTTCGGATTTCGGTTGAAGGCCCCAACTACGCGGTTGTGATTTTTGGTGTTGTACGGAATACTTTTTCCTTCACTTCTGGGCTTCCGATCGGTGGTCAACCGTTTCTCGAACCGCTTAATCACTCGCGACACCGTGGAATTCGCGATTCCCAACGTTTTAGCGATGGAACGATGCGAGAGATCCTTGTTCTCGTGATGAATGCGCAAGATTTTATCACGCACGAGCTGTTCTTTCGACTCCATTTCCGCGATCACAGGACTTTAAAACTTGCAGGATGTAAATAATGCACTATGAACTAAATCCACCCAAATTTTCATTAAATTCTACCCAACGGTTAAAAAGTTAGAGCAATTTCATAGTGTGGCAATTTCATCGTGGACACCCTTTAGTCATGTATTATCGGTCTTAATTTTCTGTGGAACGAAATGACGTGGCACTTGTGGATACTCAAAGTAAGCATATTTCTGGTACACCACTCAGAGAAAACGATCAATTAACACTTGTAATTCGAGGCAGTCTTGATTACATTTCACCTCCCATGTAGATTTTCACATCATCAGCATAAAATAAAACGGCATCCTGGGGGGCAGTGTCTCCGATAGCTCATTGATGAATATGGAAAACAGCAGAGGCCCTAAGTTGCTTCCTTGTGGTACGTCTGATAGGTTGGTGAATGGTTCAGAGGATTCACGTCCAATATTTACCATAAGCTTCCGGTCCGTAAGATAAGATCTAAACCAGCAGGTCAAGTTCCTAGAAACGCCGAGTCGTTCAAGACGTCCAAGCAAGATCCCATATACGACCACATGCAATTCCGCTCTGTCAGCACGGTATGCGCCGTCTCCTCCTGCGCAGAGATATCGCACGCGCGCAGACAAAGAAGTAAACTGCACAAGGTTCGTTGAAGCACTTCTTTTTGGGTAAAAACCGTGTTGATCCGAGGATATGCAATGTTTAAAAGAATCAAACAACATTTCGTTAATTATGATCTCAAAGATCTTCGAACAGGCACACAATGAAGTTATTCCTCGATAATTCTCGATGTTTCGCTTATCGCCTTTTTTATGCACCGGGAACATAATGGAAATTTTCCAATCAGAAGGAAACTTGCACTCTCGCAATGACATGTTGAAAAGAAGCGTAAAAGGGTGGACTAGAACGTCACAACATCTTTTAAATATACACGAAGGAATACCATCATGACTTGGCGATGTGGAATATTTTAGTTTGTCGATGGCAGATTTGGTGTGTTGGAGAGTAGCTTGTACGTTACTCAGAGGACAGACATCACGCGGCGTGTTTCTACAAGCCTTTTCTATTTGAGATGGTGATGTCGAAAATTTGTTGAAAGCACTTTTAAAATGCTCTGCAAAAAGATTGCACTTATCCAATGCAGAACTGGCAAAATCATTCCCCAAGAAAATCTCAACTGGTAATCCGTGATCCTTTCGTTTGGTATTGACGAACTTCCAGAACTTCCCTGGATTTCTCCTTAAACTATCTTGCGTACGTAGAGTGTAGCGTTTGTACAAAAGGCGATTGTATAATCGGTATCTCTGACTAGCTCGATTGAAAATTTGCTTAGCAAAAGGACAGTGGGATTTACCGTAATTACGGAGTGCTCTAGCTCTTTGTTGCTTCAAACGCCGCAGGTGTGAAGTGCCCCAAGGTGGTTTGGGACTTTGTCTACGCAGGGGAACATGCTTAGCAATAGCACTTTGAATTATGCTAGTAAAGCATTCAACTGCATAGTCAACATCACCAGTGGAGCTCATTTACGCCCAATCTATGCGATTAAGTGTCTCTAGCATTTTTATGAAATCTGCTTTATGAAAATCGTAGCTCGCTACATTGTAAAAGTTAACGAACTCTATTCCATTGAAAACATCAATTTCGACTGCAAAGGGAGGGTGGTCGTCATCGATTGTTGATAAAGGCTCTATAGCACATGACATCTTGCATCTTTCAAGCGTCGTATCATTCACCAAAGCCAGATCCAAAGTGCGACCGTTACGGTTCTTTAGGTTGTTGATTTGAGTAAGACCATGCAGAGTGAATCCATCAAGTAATGCTGCACATGGCGCAGAGATTTGTGATTGCAGAACATTTATTGCGGGATGGTCATTGCCCTCGGTCGTCCAAACTAAACCGGACTGATTATAGTCTCCAAGTAAAAGAGCGTGATCGCTGATCCCGAAATGTGAAGATACAGCTTCAACGGAGTCGATGTGGTTGGTTATGCAATTCATGTCGGCCTTGCGGTCGGGTGGAAGATACAGAACCCCTATACTCAATGAACAGTAGGATAATTTTATCTTGACCCAGAGCTGCTCTAGTGAAACATCGACTGGCGTAGGATCCAAAGAACAATTCAGGTTAGTGGATACAGCTATCAACACTCCACCACCTCGAGATTTTTTGCTGTTCAGAGAACTGCGGTCATTCCTAAAGACAGTGTATGACTGGCCGAACAGTTGCGGAGAAAAAATTGGTTCATTTAACCACGTTTCTGTGAAAACAATGACATCGTTATGCGATTCATTTACAGCAAGGAAAACTTCATCGATTTTTGCAGATATTTGACTTGCACCAAATCAAATACGGGTCATACAACAATAATCCTAATCAATGGATGCAGTTCTGTTCTGGCTCTACAGAAGGAAAAAAACCATTCTACAATTATTCATGAGAGACTATTTAATGCTTTTAATTGGAAAACTGGGAAAATTGAAGTTATACTAAGATCAAGTGACACTTTAAAAAAAATCAAAAATCAAAATAAAACTTTTCAAACTATCCTTATTAAACGCGACCAAATATTCCTTGAAATTCCATTTAACTTATTCTTTGACAGGTAGACCAATTGCTTCTGCGAATAACAGACTTCTACATTGTCGAGTACTCGACTTGGTTTTGATATTTAAAGTTTTTTAATTGCGCAAATTTCATATGTTTTCCACTATATATTCTGGAGGATTCCAAATGCTTGAATAAAGAGCATTTTATGAATCATAATTTGATGATTGTTGATAATTCCAAGAAGTTATATTTCCTAAAATCTGACGATTTATTTGTAACATGTTTTTGTACAACCAGCAAAATGTTTACCGCCAGGAACTAATTAACGGAATAAAATGATCATATAAAGCTAGTTAAGATGACAGATTTTCTAATCAAAATGCATTCTTATAGAACTACACCATTTGCTGGTCGGTCATTCTAACAACACAGTTTCAGCTACCCGTTGGATGACATCCATAAGCAACACACAACATCTGTAGTGGAATTTAACGGAATTTGCTCGCGTTTTCTAGTGATAGTTTAAAAAAGTGTTCCAGTTTTTTATTTGTTTAGAAAAAGTGATCAAGTGAAGTGTTAATTTAAATTTTCCTAGTTTTTCAATTAACACACAACCGTCATAATTGGTTGCAGTAACCTGATTGTGACTGAAAAGAGTCACAATGAGGTAACCTCGACCGATTTGCAACCAATTTGCTGCTAAAAATGTTGCATGAGGAGGCTTCTGCTACTGGTTGATTTAATACTCGTCAATTTAAGTTGATAAAATATCTAATAAAAAAAAGATTCGAAAGCACAATACCAGAAACTAAACTACTGCAACGTTAGACCGCATCAAGGTTTCAAACCTCCATTATTCCAGCAAACAAGCAAATCCCTCACTGACCTACATACGAGTAAAATTCCTTAATCTACCACTGAATCCCAATCACAGCACACCAATCAAGAGGAACAAAACAGAACAATGCCGCCCCCCAACCGTGTCCCAGCCATTCATGCAAACTTTACTGCCCCAACCGGGTGCAACATGAAGCATTTATTGAAACAAACACGAGACAAACTGACGCAAAATAGGACCAACACGCGACATCAACCCATAACAACAACTGAAACAGAAAAAAAAACCTTCAAAACGTAATCATAATTTGTTTCAATTAAAACAGATTAATCACTCGCTCTTCCATTCCAAGCGAAGCTCTTTATTTTAGGAACGGTGATTTTTTTCCCTATTCCTATACCGCGCCTACTAGGACGTTAAGCAGCCGTGTGACACCATCATTAATTTCGATCTAGACACAACAGGACAGCACACGTATGTCAGAGTATATGTTTCGGTTGCAGTCCCGCTCCCCGTTCATTTTGAGGTTGGGGTCGCCGGAAAAATTAGGACCAATCCCAACGCAACGCTTAGCAGCACATCATGGCTTCACTGAGGGCGGAAGGAGAGCGTACAAGTTTAATCGCTTTTGGGACCGGGAGGACAACATGTTCGAATCCGAGGGGTCAGTCGGTTGGAGGGTATACATTTCAACCCAACCGGAGTAATTTCACCCCTAATTTAATGCAACTTTAATCGGTGTGACCACCACCACCGGCTTTGGTTGATGTGGTGGATGCCCAATTTTAAATAGTAATGCGATACCGATGACCAATTAGGCACGTTGGACACCGGCGGTGTCGCTAATCCACGCGAGACTAGTTAGAATTATCTTCTACATAATAAAACAGTAATAATAGCAAATTAAAATGAATTTATAAAATGAGTCTGCGTAAGTCTCCACACTCCGAAACAAGCGCTTCCTATCACAGGCAAGAAATATAAACGGTCCGGGTCCGGGTCCGGGACAGGAAAGTTTATTATTTGACACAATGAATTTTATTGCCATGGCTTGCTTGGTCGGGTGGCAGCGGCAACGGTGGTTGCTCCTCGGTGTACAATTGTTGCGATTGATGGCAATTGGTTGGAAAATTTCACGAGCGCCAACTTGTTCGGTCGTTCAACATGTTGTGGTTTTTTGAAATGGCAGGAAGAAAAAAAAACCGTAGCTTTAAATTCAGGACTCACGCAATAAGGTCGAAACGGTTTTCATTGGAACAATGCCAAAATTTTCTCCGGTAGCTATTTGTAAGCGAGGAGTGATTGGTTCGGGTCGGGTTGCTTCGATGGAAGTCGTTGCCTTTTGTTTTGAACATTTCCGGAAGGTTAATTTATTAGTTGGAATTGAACCATCGGCCTAAATTGTGTTCTCCAAATTCTCGATTCAACCGTCATTTGGCTACCGCCACGGTATTTCAAATGCAACCGGACAGATATTTAGAAACCAACCAATTTCGCAATTCCAGGATACATACATGTCGACACATCTTCACAAACAGCGGTGCATCGATCCACCGAAGCCCAGACTGGGAGGTTAATTTAATTTATTTTCACATCGATTCCATTAATGATGTTGATCAGTGGCCACCGAGGGGATCCGGTGAACACTGCATGTACATCTAAAATACATCGATAAACTCTCGGAACAAGCTCTGTTTTCCCAAACAAATATATGTACGCGAGCGAGCATACAGTCACATATAGCTATAGGATGTGCTATGAATTTGCGGTAAAGTGCAATTTCCCTGGCTCGCGCTTTTCGCAGGCCATGTTGTTTGCTTTCCACCGTCTACTTCAACCAGCCGCTACTTCGTTTTTCGCGAACGGAACTTCAAAGCGGCACCTTTTCACACGAACCGATAATACGATTTTCGATCACCACCACCCGCAGCAGCTGCAGCAGCAGCTCCGGCTGTGTGCGGATTTTCTCGGGGACCATGTTTTCCCAGATAATCGCAACAAAAGCACAGTCACCCGCCAATGACCACTACCCAACGTTTTGTCCGTTCTGCATCTAGTTAGCTGCGTGTGGCTAGCCAAAAAAAAAATCGCATACATTCAGAGGGAAACTCTTTGTTTGGTCTATTGTGATTTTCTATTTACTCGCGACTGGCGTGCTAAGCAAATTTCCTGCGCCCGACCACCCCAGATTGTTGGGAGAGTTCGAGTTGCCCGCCTGAAGAATGTCTCTCGTGCATGAATGACGTCACGTGCAGATGGAAGCAGGTTGCTCGGATTGCTTAGATCAAGCGAACGGCGGTTGGGTTGAGGGATTGAGTTCGATAATTAATTCTATCCTTTCATCTAGTTGGCACAGAGCGTCGTTTGCGATGAGTTGATGAAGAAGGGGGAAATTGAACAGATTGACGTGTACAATTGCCGGGACTGAACGTATTTTTGGCCGACCATGTGCCTCCATCTGATTGAAGAAAATAAGGAAAATTCCAGCCGAAACCATTTTCATGCAAGTGCAACGACGGCAGCGTAAAAAGTGTCACTTTTTCAAGACTCTCAACCTCGCACAAACAGCGCCAACCGAACGCCCCGGGAAAGCAGACAGCGAATATGACGAGGACGACAGTTAAAGGGTACGTAGGCAAACAGGAGTGCAACTCCGTGAAACCCATCCCAGACGAACAAGTTGATGATATTCAACCGAAATGAGTCTGGTCTCAAGTACTCATCTCCTTGTCGGCCAACAGCAGGCGGTGAAAAAACTCGCAGACAATTCTTTTGTTTAGTGCAGTCCCGTCACCAGCCGCGATGTAGCGCACCGCCAACTAGGACTCATAGCAGTGGAAAAGGAAAAAGAGCGAACATGAACGGATATGCGCAATTCACTTTCCTTAGCTCTTTCCAAGTGCAACAGTGTTCCTCCCATTCCTGGCAGGGATAATGTCGTCACCGACGACGACGACGACGACGGCGGCGGGCACTGACTTCTGGCGTTTCCCCGGGTGGATGTGCTACATTATGCGCCCGGACGGAGGCGGAAACTGTCCTCACTTCTGCTGCTCCCTCGCCAGGAGAAAAGCGCTACAACTACCTTCCGATGGATATCAAATAACAAAAGTTTTGAATATTATTAAAACATCATCCACGCTTTCAACCCCTCCTCGCTTTCGCAGCGGTTGATGGTCGGTCCGCTCTGCGGTCCCGAGGAAACTCATCCTTATCACGGAGCACAAAGAACCAGCCCGGGTAGCAACAAGCAGCAGCTAGAAGAAGTAGAAGAAGTATAGTTCTTGGAAAAGTTTCCTCCTTTCTCTACTCATGTTTGACGGATAGGGACTGTCGAGGGGGGAAAGCAGGAAATTCTCGGTTATTACCGCATGAAATATGAAATTGTGTCTACATCCTACACAGCTTTACGCAACAACTGACTTGGTGGGCGAGCGAAGACAGCACAGCGGCAGAGGCCTTTTTGTATCGATGTTCTTCCTGCTCGGCGGGAGGATGATCTTCTCCTGTCCTGGTGCCTTGCCATTATTCAAGATAAGACTGCAAACTCACCGAAGTTACATGCTCCGAACGGTGTTTCCCGACGGAGCCATGCGGAAGGAGAAGCCAACGAGAGCGGAGAAGTTTAATCAGTTTTCTGAAGTATTATACGATAAATTAATTAATTTCATCGCAATTAGACATTTATACGGCTTTCTTTTTTGTGCGTGCGAGCGTCTGTAATGGGTGGAAACAAGGTGGAAGCAACGGGTGGTGGGTATCAATTTTCTCCGGGATCGATTGTTTATGAGGTTACAAGAAATTCCACAAGTTTTTCCCACATGCCCTGCATTTCCTCTGGGTAGGAAAGTTGTTGCAGTGCTGAAATATTTTGTTGGGGATAATTTTCACCTAGGGCGATCGTAAAGCACCCGAGCAATGTTATAGTGGTCAAAGTTTCCGAAAATGTGTGATGTTTTTCCGTCTATTGAAAAAGGGAAAAATCGCCACGCAACTTTGAATCATTTGCCAAACGAATTGGTCTCTAATGAATAATATTTTCCCCGAAAAATGCCTCCAGACACCATCAAAAGCAGGCATCGACTGGCTACCACTCGGTGACACCCCTTGCAAGCGACGTCCAATGACAAATTTCGGCTAATTAATTTATGTTATGCTGCAGGAATAAAAAAGAAATGTGCATTCTGCTGCTACTGTTGCAGCAGCAGCGTCATTGCTATATTTTCCAATCAGACTCGAATGTCCCAATGCCGGCTGCATGCACGGCCAAGTGATTCGCACTACATGTTTGTACATTATTATCGCATTATAAATAAATTAGATTGCACTCTTGTACATCCGATTCACGCAGCAATGGGTCTCTGCGGGCTCCCGGACCCTCCCACCTCGCCGAAAATTCTCGTTGCCATCTGCATCGTTACTGTTATTTGTCCGGCGCTATTCCTGCAAAGCAAGCCAGCATCATCGCGTGCTGTGAAACCCAAAAATGCACCTGCGGGGATTGATTAACTGATTTATTGTTTATAGAATTCCAATTTAACGCAAATTTAAGCTCGACGCGCTGCCGACAACAACGAGGACGGTACGGCAGGATCGCATCAGATGGGATTTGCTCAATTTATCGACGACGGACGTATTTGCCGAAATCATGCAGCCGGAAGCGAACATTCCCCCATATTCCGTCACCGGGTGCCCTTCAGAAACTTACGCGAACGTGATGGCATCCGAGCATTCGAACGGAGATAGAATATTTACCAATGTCACACACGTTCGCCTCGTCAGCGATGGCGGAAAATTAAAATTCCTGCGGCTGCTGCCTCTTTCAAACCCTACGGGACCCCATTTGAGCCAAATACGCCAAAAAAACAGAACGCTCCCTGTCATCGCGGGAGACGTTGTCATCAAAAAATCGAAATTCCTGAAAATATCTTTCAAAACTGCTGTCATTCTCATGTCCCCCGGACAGCAATCAGAGGAGGCGGAGAAACGATGCTGTCTTCAAATCGACTCCCAAAGCGGAAACCCTTTCCAATTGAAACACCGAGCAAAGCAAGCCACGGAGAAAAACTACACTATTTAGCCACCGGAATCACGTAGAACTTATCGAAGCTCCCATCGAGCGAGAGAATATCAAAATTCAATTTCAATCACACACCCACACACGGCATCATGCTAGATGGATGGATGGCGGAAAATCTTCTACCAACCAACACGATGAAGGGAGTCGTCGGCAACGATGCGAGAGACAAGCGACAAGACGAAAAATCGGCTTTGATTGACAGGTCCTGACGGAACACCAAACAGACGGAGAAAAAAAAAATGTGAACAGTACTAAACAACAACAGCAACTGGAACCCATCAATGTTGACTCTCCTGCCGGCTGTCCGTCCTGACCGGATAAAATGCGCCGAAAATCGAGCAGCGACCACACGACAACGTCTGTCCAGCCGTCCGTTCAAGGATTCAAAACTTTTTGGTACGCGAAATAAAATCATCTGTCATGCCTACCACTGCAGCCTCGGATTGATCGGATTGAAAAGTGGACGGACTGGAGTGGCAGCGATGGCGAAAAACCGCAATGGATTGTCCCTTTTGTTTTTTGGGCGAAACTTTTTTGGAGGACTTTTGAATCATGCAAGGAATCGTGGTACACTCTAAACGGGAGTCACAGAATGGGGCCGAATCGGAACGACTATTTTCATTCGGTGAATCAATTCCTCAATAGAAGCTGGAGACATCAAGAACATTTAGTTCAGTTCCAAAAATTTCAAGACCTTCAAAGGTGCTTGTGCAAAAGTCTTTCGAGTTGAATTCGTGCAAGCTGTTTATGGGCATGCGAATTTTAGGCATACAATGGGTTAAATTATGTTCGACAAACGTGAATCAACTGATATTGGTGATAGTAATATATGAATTTAATTTCGAGAGGAGAAACGACGATTAATATGATTGGTTCTGTGTCTGGTCTTGTTTTGTGAAAATGTATGCACGACTAGTGAAAGTGGTACCTTGATTCAGATTTCAGACATTAAACTTAGTGTTCTAAATCATTTTCACAGTTATGAAATGAATGTGTCCCAGATTGTTTCTCATACTTCTCTATTCAGTGCCATTCAGGATTTAACCAGCTTAGTTTAAGTTGCCATGTAGCATTCTATTCCGCTTCATTTGTGTGTCATTATATGAATTTAAAGATTCGTCTTTCATCGCTGAAGAACATGCTGAACATCTTTTTTTCAAAAAGCTGTAGCATGTCTTCCCGAGCAGGAACGAATAACTTGATAATTGGCCTTGGTATTTAAGACAGGGCTGGTAGCGGTTATCTGATGTAATAGTAGTGACGTTAGTGACCAAAATGTCGCAAATAGCGACCAAATAGTGCCTTAGCAACAATAAAAAAGTGACCAAATAGTGACTTTAGGTCCTAACGTTTCGGAAAAAAATAATTAAAAATTAATCACAAGTGACCTTATTGAGCGTTTGCTATTTGATTGGTTTTCTAGTAAAGAAACCGGTGAAAAGACGCGCCTTTTTCTACGCGTCTGCGAACTCTTATCTCATCCCTCAATCGTAATTTAAAATGGATTAGCATAGATTGTTCTTTAGAAGCTTGATGAACTTGATTGATGCAGATAGGTGAAACAGTTTGTAGAATGCAGTTGTAAAAATTGAAAGTTAACGAAAAAAAAAGAGTTGGCTTCGAGCATCGGCTGTGAACGGTTGTGTTGATGCTTTATTGCGCACTATTTTGCTATCGGGCATGGCGCGTTTCGTATTGTTTCGGTTATCTCTTGTTCAGCGGCGCGTGTATACTAACGATTATGAATCATAAATATGATCACATCACTCATCAAGGTGAATCCTGATCCATCGAACCCTACCCTACTCATATAAAATGATACCTGATGGGGAATAGATGCGGCTCATAACCGAGTAACTTTAAAGTGACTTTGATCACCATCGATGAATTACATTTTCTCTCAAACATTTATGATGACATCGAAAATCCTCGCTCGGGGCATTTCCATGGGATGCCGTCAAAGCTGCCATTACAACGGCCAATACCAACGTATATCTAGTTTCACCTTTAGTTGTCTTCGTGCTAAAGAACTGATTCCAATAGTCCTCAAGTTTCCCCTTTGCACTGTTTTGCATATCTATTTTACATTTGAGTAGGCTCTACACATCCACAGTGACTTCGCGATCTGTGGAATATAGTTAGAACTACGACTATATTTTCGATGCGATGGGCTTATGCATCGACCATGCCTAACGAAGGTGTTTCGAATGCATGTTTTATTCAATATAAATCAGATCCGATATTCAGCAAAGGCTTTCTGTCATCTCCGACAAGTTGATCGTTCATAAGCCGCTCTACTTTTATAATGACGTATGGACCGTCACTTCCTGCAAAATTCATTTATTGAACATTATTTCAATGGATTTATGAAATAATTACCAAGCATGAGTTGATTTTTCCACGGTAATGCAGTATTTTGCAAAGGTTATCAAGGATATCCTCGGTTTTGTCAGAACTTTGACCAGTAGCAACCAGTAGTCTCATCGTAGCATAAAGTGTACAGAGAATTACACGCATCTTTGCGTATTCGCGTGCTGCTCAAATGCCTGGGAACCTTTAAATATTGTCCGCAAATTGTACAGAACGCTTCGTTATCACTGTGTTTTCGGGCCCATTCCGAAATAAGGCAGTCATTAGGATTAGTTTTCTGCAACCATGCAGGGTGGAAATTACATTTCCGCAAAATGTTCTAAAAATGAACCAACCTCCAATAATGAGTTGTCATGTTCAGGATTTTGTTTGTCTGAATTGAAATGAAATTGAAGCATAATCAATGAATTCCAATGACTTCCAAAGTTGTAACCCACGAACTATACTGCATAACCTTGCAAGCAATTATATAATTGCTTGCATGTTTTCCTATTTTCCATACTAACGGTCGTAAAGCACGACAACACATTGCCGACATTCCTGCATTCCATTTCTTCCCTATTTTCATTCTTACGGTCGTAAAGCAAAACAACGCTTAACGACCTTAACCAAATTTTGTTGAAACTAATGCAGGCAGAACTCAAAATACAGCTGCGCATCAGATGCTTACGCTTTACGTTCACCACGCTCTCTGTAATAGGTGGAACTGTTAAACAGCATATAAAGCTGAAAAAATCATTCCAAATGAAAAACTCATCTGGGTGCCTTCTTCGGTTTTGAAACCGTAACAAAAATACCACGATTGCGCCTTATAAACAGCTTTGGACGGAACTGTGAAAGTGCAAAGGACATCAAATTTAAGTCTCAGCCAACGCCATGCCATATATTATGCCTTATACGAGTAAAAAGTGGATCTAAAGGGCGATTCATGTTTGAATTTTTTTTATTTGTGTTGAACTTCTAACTCCACAACTGGGGACTCTTCAGTTTTTAGTCTCTTCAAAAAGAGTAAGAAAATTTCTATAAATGGAGTCTTCCTCAGAACTTTTCTGGAACTTTACTGCTCCTTAAGAGTTCACAGTAAACTGTATGGCACAGTTAAACAGGGTATTTTTGATAATGCGGGTAACTAATTGCTTAATTTACCTGGTATCTAAATAACGAAATAAAGGACTGAACATAAAATAGCTGCATAGTAGCTCCCCGAGCTATCAAAATAACCCATACTATCAAAAATACCTCGTCTGTTGTGTTTTTTTTTAAACCTTCCTTCAGAAGTGATCGTGGAACTTTTATTCAGCTTAACTGCTGCTTACGATAGCACTCTAGAATTTATTTTAAACTTCAAGTTGCCATCCGTTCGGGAACTTTTTAAACCTAACTGATAATGCTTTTACGTTTCTTAGAGCTTAGGAGTAGGAGCAGTAGGAAATTAAACTTCAATTGCAATTTATGGAATTTAAAACTGCATGTAAAAAATACGATCTGATTCGACTCGACTGCTAAGGGTCCTGTAATAGTAAATTTGCTTTGCAGTGCCAATTATATGTTCTCTTTATCGTAAGGCGAACTTCTGTTTACTTATGACCATACGCTAGAACATTATCTTAGTTAATCAAGACATTCTTCTCTCTAGCCACATGTAATCCAAATTTTTATACATGTTTTTTTTTATTTTTATCATTTATTTTGAAATTCCTTCTTTCTCAATAGAAGGAGGTGCACGTTATGTAATTTACCAATCATGGTCTCAAATTTAGCTGTGTTTTGTTATGTTATGTTTTGTAAACTTCACACAAGTCTATTCATGTTCACACATCTATGATCACTTAATGTGAAATCATGATGACTGAGTGGTTAGCTTGTGCTATTAATTCTATTTCTAAGACTGGATTAAATAAGAGAAGATTATTGCAGGAAATTTTCTATAAACTCCAAGACATTTAAAACAAAAAGAATTTGAGAATTTTCCAGTATAATTCAAAAGAATTCTAATGATAATTCAGTAAGAAATTTAGTTGAACAAAGTTCCAAAAGCCGAAGACTTTTGTCCCGTTGATTTTTTCTTAATTCTTTCTGTTGTTCCTTCTATCTCTTATTCCTCGAACATGTGTTATAGATTCAGAATATACATAAACGAGAATGCATTCCGCCCTTTGTTTTTTTTTTCTAACAAATTCTGTACAATTATCAAATGATATTCACTCCATTATACTAAGCAAGAGTCTGTTTATGGTATAATTTGTACCCTTCTGCAGAAGAGATGCCAAAATTGAAAGACTATGTTGAATTAAAAAGAAATATGTAGGGACATTTCCAATGAACTCCAAGAAGGAGCCCCAACAGCAACCTTACTGTTGGTTTAAAAAGCACCGAACATTTTCCAGGAAAATTTAAGAGATTTCTAATGATAACTTAGCACTTTAGTTATAAAAAGTATCAAAACTCAAAGAGACAAACTTTTGTTCTCTTGAATTTTTGGTAATTCCACCATCTGTTCCTTCTAGCTCTTAATCTTCGATCACTCTCGACCATTTGTTTTAGATTCAGAATACAAATGAAGATTAAATTTACTCGATTTTTTAACTCTAAGAAAAAAGGTAAGTTTGATGCATTCATCTAATGATATTACCTGCATTATACTAAAGTGAGGTCTATTCATTATAAAGAGATTTTTTGGATGGAAAAACGATAAAAGATTCAAACCAAAACAAATTTTCGTTGATTCTTGTATTCATTCAGGATTTTACAAAAATACCTCTACATCCTGTCGGGCGACCTTACGGTAGTTGCCAGAACTTTGGCCATAGCCGTCGAAAAGCAAGATTTTGGCATATTCTTTAACTTTTTGGTCGCCTTATTGATCAGTTCCTTTCCAGGTTTTCGCCGCAAAATTGTTCGAATAGATCTTCCAGTTCAGGTTCACCCAGAAATTTCCAATTGGGGGCAGCTGGGACACGTTGGGAGGGTTGGCGTTCTCGAGGACGACTGGGATCTTCAACACGCTAATCTCTTCCAGCAACCGCTTCCCGTAATGTGACGCGGTCAGATCCGACCAGAACATGACATCGTCCTTCGGGTGGTGTTTTTCAATGAAGGTCGCAACTCCCGGTAAGCACCACAACCAGCTGGCAGTGTAATCTGAAAAATCGGCGATCTTTGGACAACATAAGTAATTTAAACTAATCTTTCTGAAGATAATTCTATTGAAATTATTTCATTATATTATTGAAAAACTCAAAATCAATTTAAATTAATTTTGTCACTTCTGAAAAGAATTTCTATATTTTGAAGATAATTTGGCATACCCTAAAAGCATCCTTACTATTGATTTAAATCGATTCCAATCGTCTGTCAATACGTTACTTAAAATTTAATTGGTTTTCGCAATGAAAAACCACTATCACACTTTGGGAGTGTCTCCAATAGCATCCTTACTGGTGGCTTAAATCAGTACTTTTATTTAAATATCTGTATTCTGCATCCTTTTGAACATTTATTTTTGTAAAATAATATAAAAACATGGATAAGCAATTGGAAATTGGAAGAAATATTCGTAATTTTCGCTTAATTCCAACTACCTTTATTGCTTATCTTGACAGATACGCATATTTCGTCTACAATGTGCAGATTACTTCAGTATCGTGTACTAATACTCGATTGGTTATAAGTACACGACACTGAAGAAGTCTGCACTTTGTTGACGAAATATGCGTATTTGTCAAGATAAGTAATAAAGGTAGTTGGAATGAAAAGGAAATTACTAATCTTTCTTCTAATTTTCTAGTTACAGGTATTCCACTAAAAAGCTCACACTCTCCAGGATTCATGGAGAAGCAGTTTTGCATCTGCCAAGATGAAGCCTACAAAAAAATCTCTCACTATTAATTTCCTTTCCAGAGATATTCGTGGGGGTGCAGAAGTATATACGGCTTTTAGTAGCGTCGAGTATCGATCTAACATTCCTTCCCTTCTCTTATTGATCTACAAAGACGTGGCCGGTGTCGTTTTCTTGATTGGATAGATATGATGAAACTAAGAGCTGCACATTGAAAATGATTAACTAATCCCAAGGGCTTTGCTGTTGGTTATCTGTAAAACTTCAACTGGCTTCGATCAATCGCGGAATAGCAAACCACGGGTGGAGCGCTGATAGTTATGTTCAGGAATAGCTACGAAAACTAAACTTTATTCAAGTTGACGCAGAGCAAACTGCGTTTGTAGGAGCAAAAATAAAACTGAAAGGGTTGATTCGAATCTCGTGTGAAATTTGACTGAAATTTTGAGCGGGTTTCGTTTACAATGCCGAACACAACACTTTTATAACCTGCATTATATTTATTTCATTTTTTTTGCCGATAGGTTGGAGCATAAAATATATACCAACGGTTTTGATTACACATATTTTAAAGAGTGGTCCAAAATTGTACTCTGTTGGCAAAACATAATTTGCTCTAAATGACAGCTTACAGTGTAACAAAAATAAAAACTTTTGTATTGTAGCACTGAAGAGGATAGGGACCACTGTTACAACCTTCAATAGAGACAGCAATTGATGGAAAATTGGTGAGATCATTCCATATATCTTATTGATTTGGTAACTGGTAGCATTTAATGATGCAGATTGAACATTATTTTAGTTTTTATGTAATATTTTGTGTAGGGTATAAACATTTAATAAATAAATTTATTTGATCTATCATATATGGAAGCTGCTTCGGTCTTAAGCGCTAATAATCATATGCGGAGATAACGATGAAAACTGAATTGTATTCTAGAAAACGCATAGTAAAATTAGTTGAAAACGAAGACCTCACGGGCGATGGGAAAATAAATGTTAAAAATAAAAATTTAAAAAAATCGATGAATGTCGTGAGCGGAATTTTATTAAAATTCGGAGCATATCGAGAAGGGTTAACTTAGAGTACTGACAAAGACGTACTCAAGACAAGTTTTTCAGTTAAACCAGAGTAAGAAATGAGAAAGATTGTCTCATCACGTTGGCCGAAATACGCTTAACACACCAAGCAAGATCAGCTCACAACCTTGGAAAGAAATTGATATGAATTCTGAACCTCATTAAGTTCGAATCTCAACTGAAATTCATTCAAAATGGGCAGAGAATAAATTTGCTCTTGATGCTGAGCGTATGTTGTTAGAAATACCAAACAATATACTCTCACCACTTGATTACGGTTCGCTTATAATCCTCAGCAATTGCTAATTCTGATCAGAATATGCTCTGAATACCTGTACATGTAGCATTATATTGAAAAAATCCAGGAAATCTTCAAAGAGTAACACTGGTGACCATCATAAGAGTTGTTCATAAAATTCTTATCTGTTTAAGGATACAAATTTACGAAGTAGATGGGAAGGGCTTTGAGTTAGACTGTTTTAAAGTGAAAATTGTAAAAAGAGCACTCTAAAAAACATCAGTGGAGTTTAGAAGTATCATTCAAATACTTTCTTAGGCCATTTTTAAACTCGCAACAAATCAAACCAGGAGACATAAAATACCTTAAAAAATGGAAAGAAGGCATTTTAAACGGTATTCAAAAAAATTCGTCGAAAAAGTCATTCTTAATTCAACTTACAATATACAACTCAAATAGTTGTATCGAGAAGCCATCTTCACTAGACTTCTGAGAAAAAAAATGAATTATTTCAAATTGAATTTCAAAAAGTATTTTGCAGAAGAATTTCTGAAGGTTTATGGAGCTACGTTATAAGAAATCTATAACTGCATCCCCTGAACTAAATCGGTTTCAGACTAAAACTTTACTGAACTAAACGGAAACTGCCCGACCAGAAGTAAACAACAAACATTTTCCTAGCTTTGTTATTCAGGTACGCTATTTTTACAACAACGGTGAAATTACTGATAGGTATTACACAAACATTACAAACGTTGGTACAGTTTTATTACGATGTAACAAAATCACAACAGCTGTTGTCACAATTCATCTGATTACTTTGCACAGATTAACCCATAATACGACTAGTAATACTTTTATTTTTATGTCCTTCTGGTCCTAACAGCCCACTTGTTGCAGATCGGTTGATGTAACTTAATTGTTACCTGGATCAGTCTCAATCAAGTTACTGCAACCAATTATGACGATTGTGTGTTGCTTGGGTGAACGGGTTATCGCATTACAGAATTTGTTTGATAACTATGGTTTTGTTTTAAACTGCCGCCTCCCTCTTCCCATTCTTAAAGTTCTTATTACCACTAACCTCGAGACGACGATGTCCCAAAACTTTGATTCTAATATCTTTATGTACATTCTATTGAAAAGCATGGCTCTGTAATGTTTTTTCCTATTGAGCTTGTACGAATAAATAAACTTGTTAAAGAAAAATTGTTTTGGGAGCTGATTTGATACTCTAATGTTTCGTTCAAGTAAAAAACAACACCATAGAAGAAAAAATAAGAAGCAGAAGACATAGTCGTTAACTCTACATACTTTTAAATTTTAAACCGCAGACTTCAAAACACAAACGCCAGGCAAAAAAACAAAAGACGAAAGAAAAAAAAAAAAAAAAAACAAAAAAAAAAAAAACAAAAAAACCCCGAAGAAAAGAGAAAACCCCCCAAAAAATAAAAAAAAAAAAAACCCCAAAAAAAAAACCAACCAAACCAAAAAAAAACCCCAACCGAAAAACAAAAAAAATTTCCAAAAAACCCCAAAAAATTCAGATAATGGAGGACAAAGTATAAAGGCTCTCAAAAAGCAAAACTGAATAGATTTATAAGTCAAATAAAATCCTTGAAAAACCCCTTTTTCGATGGACTCAAATGTCCTACAAACAACTTAAAGGAGCCAACTAACATTTCAGACGATAACGTTTGCGCCTTTTTATGTCTTTCTTCCGATCCTTTTCTGTCATTTCTTCAGCTTTATGTAGATCTGAACACCCCGTTTTGTTTTCTAGGTTTAATTTGACTCTACGAATCAGAATTTAAAGCATCAGTCTGTAAAGAAATTTCAATGAAAAGCTCCCTAAAATTATAAGTCTGTGATACCAACCACTCAACGAGATTTCTGTGATCAATTAACACACCGCTTACTCAGTTTAATTTCAAATTCCAACCCATCTTCGATTGATTGCAACTTTAACACATCCGGAACCTTGTCATCGATTCAACTATCCTAAAACCCCTATAAGTGGGCGATAATCTTCTTATGCAAGCAACTTAACACCATCGGGAGCAAGCAAAAATGCATTTAATCTCCTCGAACGACGTCAAACCCCCTTCGACAGTGAGAATATTAATTAAGCAGAACTGTTGCAACGCACATTTCACAATCTGTGCCAGTCCAGCAGCATTCGTAGCTGAGAGGCTGCTCTCTTTACACCCGCCACTACCAGTACGGTGGCGCTGGTGACGATGGTGATGGTCATCCTTTGGGATCCTCCTGGAGAAGAACTGCAACACCATCTCGGGAAAAACTTAATTGAAAGTGAAACTGTAATCTCGTTTCAATTACATTTCTCACTCATTCTCGGGGATTGCGCACTTGGCCCGACCAAAGGGAGATGATGCTGCCGATCGAGAGACCCAACCCTGGAATTTCCCTTGGGCGGAAGAGATTTCAGTTTACGACCTTTCTCGGTTGCAGCCAGGTTCTGGTTTGTCAGCGGAGTGCCGTAATTGTTTAAGAGCGCACTTTCATTTGTTTTAAAAGTTTCCTCAGCCTTCGGCCCAGAGAGACAGAGAGAATCGTCGAGGCAGATAATCCCATTTAGCGCCCCTGGAATGAGAGTGGCGGTCGGTAATGATCTTAATGTTTTTATTGTGTTACTCCTTGGCGTGTGACATCCGTCGTCTGTCGTGAACTCCCGTGCGGTTAACCAGGCGCTGAAATTTACGAGACCAGTGTGCCACATGTGGCCAGGATCTGGCGTGGGAGCACTCATAAATTATGATCACAGCTTTTTCAACCTCGTGCTCAACAATCGAGATAATATATTTAATTAAATTATTCCAACATTTTAATTATCACCCTCTTGCTTATGGGCGTCGTGAGCTTTCCCCACGCACTTGCTTGTCCCGAAAATCGATCCCTCCGCACAGTGAGGAGGTAACATGCCAACATATGTTTCATCTTTACGAGACTCTGTGAAAGTATTTATAGCGTATAGTGTACCATTACTAATTCAATAATAAATTTCCACAGGAGCAACCTAGAGGACGGTTGCTGCTGCCAACCATCCTAGGAGGCTTTGTAGTGGAAAAACGTTTTGAAGATATGTACAAGGTAACTGGTACCTCATCTCATTCCCACCCCACTGAGAGAAAATGGGGCTGTGTTATAACATTCTACCGCAGTACTATGACAACGACTATGACTATGGCGAAAACAACGACGACGTATGGCACAGGCGGAGCGGAAAATGAGACAGAGCTTTATCCCTGCCTCATCCCATTTGCTAGGTACCGAATCAACCGTCGCTTTGTGCGCCTTTTCCATCCAGAGAACCCACACCCTCTCTCCCTTACACATACTTCAGGGGATGATGTTTGCCAAGCTTCACGGCTCAAGATAGCAGTCAAGCTAGCAAATATAGTTTAAATATGTTCCAAGAAATTCTCATTCGATGCGGTAGGGGAAAATGGAGCGTTTTATGAGAAATGTCCTAGCTCCACCTTTTTTTTATATTTTAATTCATGACTTTTGTATCGCACAAATTGTTCCTCTCCTAAAGCTTAATTCACAATTTTGCCTGATGAAATGCTCCAGTCATACCTGCCGCGCGAAGCAACAATCTCCACCGAATGACTTCATTTTCCACTTAAATATCTCAAACCTCTTTCATTCCATTCCTGGAATACGGTAAGAAGTGAAACCTCGCTCGCTCGAAATTATCATATCATCGTGTACAGTAATTTAATAATAATTCTTAAATATTTGCACCTTTCTTCGTTCTGTTGGTGAAGCGCACTCGAGAAAAACTTATTCCGTACTATCTTCTAATGTCACCCATATGCTCTGTCAGTTTCCATGCCACCTGCCAACCGGTGGAAAAGTCAATGACACCTAAATTGTGTGCCACTCGGTCGACCCAAACCACCTACCAGCTCACTTCTCTCCCTCTCTCTCTCTTACACGTGTGAGCAGAGCAGCATTCAGCTGCAGGCGGGAAAACTTTCAAACTTCTAAATTAAGTTGAATGTGTTCTGGAAAGTTGAAACTGTGAATCGAATTGTGGTGCGTGTTCACGGGAATCAATTAAAGCTGATACCGACAGACGTTTTCACTTTGCCATCTGCAAAATCAAGCCCAAGTTTTTGGTTTTTTGGCACGTTCAAGCATACGTATTGTTATCCCACGGGACCTCCTTCCATCACAAGTCACTCGATTCTGACGTCGGAACAATAATTACGTAATACGAGAAAAATAACAGACCCAAAGAACGTAATCCGGTGGAGCTAAAAAAAACATCCCCATTGCTTTCGTTTCATCAAGTCCTTTCATGCCGAAAAAACTTGCTCTCGGCTTCCCAGCCTGACAACAGTGGAGAATAGGCCCGCGGGCCAATGGCGGCGGGTTAGAGCGGCAGGAGACGAAATTTAATTAGCTTGTACACATTATACACGTATAATTTTCCTCCACATTGGAGCAGAATAACGTTTCAATGACTTAACTTTTCCTCTTCAGTTTCGGTTGGAAAATAAAAAGGAATCGGAATGAGTGGAAAAGAGTGGAGTCTGGAAGGCGTTTTTCTGCTTTCCCTTTAGGTTGAAAAGATTTGGATGGCATTTGGAGTGGATTTTTGTGTGGGAGGCTGTTTTCAAATGCCTAACGACCATCCTGGATACTCGGTTGCTTTGATGCGGTACGGATATGACGTGTGGAATCAAGGTGGAACAACACGCGATCGTCTGTAGACACTCGATAGCAGTCATTGTTCGGTGTTCATTGTTCGGCATTTTCGGTTTGCTCGGTCCATCCTATTGTTGTTGACCTTGAGAGTAAACATTTGCGTTCATTTTTGCTGAGGAAATTGCCGCTGGGAGTAAATTTTAATTTGACGAATGTAATTAGACAGCTGACGTTATCACGACTAAGTGGAAAGCACCTTAGTACGATGGTATTCGCGAGGAATAGCATTGATGTTATATTTGTTACAAAGATACCGTAAAAATGAACCAAAATCAACTCAATAAAATATGTCCTCCATAAGAGAGCCCTCTGCGCTTTAGATTATTAACCTTATCAAAAAATGCGCGTAGCCCTATAAGATTCCAAATGATTGATAATACATTTAAATATTTAAGTCAACCGTATCTCAAAATAAGAAAAATATTTAATTTCTAAAATAAAATAAGTTACTTTTACTGATATAGAAAAAGCATCAAGTTGGGGTATCATAAAGAAAATCTATCCAAAGCTACCCGTCTTGCCTTTAAGAATTACAGAAACTCTGTACATACTTATTTCCTTCATATATTCGATATGTCATGTATATTGCATGAACCTGATTATTATTCTTTGATTTCAATACTTGGATGGGAAGGTGCATGATTGAAGTTGCAATCAGACAATGGAGTGTATAGCCAACCGTAGTTTAGGAGGGGATGTGTCTATCATTAATGATTGGTACATTCCACTCCAACAGTTTTAATGAATCTGACGCGCCATCTAGTGAAAAGCTTAACTGAATTGCATATTTTGTTAGTCGGTTTACCGGATCATATAGCTGGAAGAAGATTCTCTTATTCTCGCAGGTTTCGCGTAGGTGTATCTGCCCAACGCTTTTTGGCCCTTTATTCAACAGTATGTTGAATTTTGAACGGTAACAGCGCAGGATCTTTCTATTAAGTGGAATCGTATGCAGGGCAAGGCTCACGCTAGGATGCTTGTCTTTCATGTTTAGGCCATGTTGATGAGTGTGAATTACAATCTATAGTATACTGATATTAAAATGACCCGTGCATCAATAATCAAAAATCAGATCCTCAAATTCGAGCATCCTTTATGGAAATCAAAAAGTGGTCTTATTGTTTTGTCGTATGCGGTATCTGTAACTTTTAAAGTGGTGAATGAAAAATGATGGATTTATTGCAGATGAGAATTTAGGCTACTTCTGGACCACGGCCGAAATTTCAGCTCAATTGGTTCTCGAGAAAATGAAAGGCAAGCCCCCTAACATGACCATTTTGTATGAAAATCAGGCTTTGGTCTTATTGTATTGTCCGTCACTGTAAATACATATAGAGGTTGGAGAGTAAGTTATATACTTCCAGCAGTGGAAGCCTTTCTACCGTCGTTACGGCTTCATCTATTGCAGGACTGAACTTTGTCTACTCGATATTACGGGTTATATCATACGCAACGTTGAGGGATTTAGATGGTTTGAACTCGATGGCAACCGAAATTTTAATAGGTAAATTATCACTACCGTGGGGATTTTGGATCACATTCCACGGGCAGTCCGGCGATAAAGATTTTGAACAAAGTGTGATATCTAATCTACTGACAATCGAGAATGGACCAGCTAGGCGTATTACTTCTCCATTGTTTAGAACTGTCATGTTGAAGTTGTCTCAGAGGTCATATATCAAGTAAGACCGGTTTTCATCGTCCAGAGTTGAAATCTCCTATGATCAACCAGGACCATATCATCAAGCAGGAAAGACCGAACAAATATCTGAAAGTTCTTTTCGGTTAATTGAGGCTCTAGGAGGAATATACATAGAAGCAGTGCAAAGGCTCTTATTTTTAAATGTGAGGAAAATTCACTCTATAGAAGGAGTAGCACATTTTGAGCCCCAAAAGTACTCCTCCTCCGCATGAATCCTCACGATCAAAACGAATAATATTGAAATCATGAAACGAAAGATCGATTTCTAAAAAGAGTCAAATGTCAAAGCAAATGCATTACAAGTGTAGTATTGTATTCCCAAGTAACAATTTTAGTTTTATTCCAGCCGTATAGCATTCCTCTCGGCTTTATTGGTAAAACAACATTCAAAACTGTATTGTCTACCAACACCTCCTCTATGCTTCTTTAAAGCCAAAAGTTGTACAAAGTGGCCCACTCTATAGATGCTTGTGAAAACAATTTGATAAAACCTTTATAAGACCATAAAGATTTAAAAAAGTTCTAGTGATCGATGCTATGACCACTTGAGAACCTTCATAAAACCTATTGGCTGCCATGAAAACCAGCATACGGCCAAATGGCCACAGTTGTCAAACTTCACTGTGATATCGTGGTTGGTTTTTGTTGTTCTGCTTTGTTCGATTCTCTGGTCTTCTGATTCATTTAGCAGTAAATAATATCCAAGAAAAAAAGTTCTGGTGTTGCGGAAGTATTGTTTGATAGCAAAATATCCAAAACAATAGCGTATCGTGCTCCAAATCATCTACGGATTTGATTTTGTGGTGCATATTGGCTCGATAAGAGCCGAACATTATTGCGCCTTGGAAATTATGCGAGTTTACAACAACAAAAACAAAATCAAAACAAATGTATTCGATAAATTAATCATGAATTTCTTGAATATTTAAGCAATTCAATAAGATTATCTAAAACATGCCGAAATTGGACTCCGATTTACAGTTCATTTGCATTACATTTAAAATTTGGTGCATTTATTTTTCCACATTTCAACTATTTGCTATATTTCAATATGGCGATTGGAAAAAATTACAATTCTGCCATAAAGCCAAGTTATCTTCGTAATTACTACTTTAAAACTATTTGGTCATTTGGTGACTTCCCTCAATGCCAATTTGCCGTTTAATGCATTTACTGGAGGCAAAATGGTTTTAAAAAACTCTTTCATCTGACCATAATAAGATAAGCTGAATGAGATCATTATGAGATCATAAAGTCGAAATAAAACCTTTGATAGGAGTAAAAGGAATTTGAGAAATCGAGATTTTTAGATCGTTATAAACAAGCTGTGTAGGTTCTCATAAACCTGACTAAAATATGAAACCTATTGGCACCTTAAGGTGTCATAATTGATTTCTTGTGGCTTTGATAAAACCTTAATAAAACTAAATAAAGCAGGATGGTTTTGGCAATGTTACTTGGGATTGTAGTTAAAAAATTTAAAGATACCAGTTTAGGAATAAAGTTTAGGACTTTGACAATTCCACTACACAACACTGATCAATTCCATCGAAGGAAAGCCCAGATGAAGAAGGGGGCCTTTTCGTAAAAATGGAGCTTCAGGGGTGTTGGATGTCCCCGGAAGAGTTGGGAAGTCCTGTATACAGTTAGTACTACGAAAACCAGGAGGAAATGGATTTTTCTTTCCTCCACCATTTCTTTGAGTGGCCAGGCTGATTTGGGCCTTCTGTTTAGCATATTTCCGTGGGCGCACCCGTCTTCACTTCCGTGAAAAACCTGATGATGATGATGATGATGATGATGATGATGATATAATACTACCATCTATTGTAGCAAGGTAACTTTCCATAGCAGTGGAATAATCTGAGAAACGATTTGATCAGGATTCTATTATTGTATGTGATTATCAAGCTCCTGTATGAAGGGCCAAAAACGTTTGGGCGGGCCCGTAAGCAGAGACACTTACGCGAAACTCGCGAATATAGGGAAAAGACTCTCCTTCCAAAAGCAAGGTCACACAGACAGTACTAGAATCGAGCCCTCGATTGACAGAATAAACCCAATAGATGGGGTCGAAGAGCCCGTCCTCGTTCCGCGAAATGTTAACAATAGGGAGGAGGCAGTCCCATGCTCCCTATCCAAATCGTTTTACTTGGGTGACCCTCCCTTTCCCAGTTATATTTTATTTAATATTTAGTATATTTTGTACACGAAAAATCAGGATATCATTATAGACAAGAATGCTAAATTATTCAAATTTCAAACTTAAATGATACATCCAATGGATTGTAACTGAAAAATAAATAAAAATTAGATATGTATTAATATCCTTCTTGTCCCAATCAATCAAACATTAATCTTTAGTCGATTTTGCATGAAATCTTTGTTTACAATCCTTGGCGTATATCCAATTTGTATTACGTCTCATGTAAAATTAATAATTTCTAAGTTTGTATGAAAATATTGCTTCCGTCTGAATTTATTTGGACGAAAAATTGTCTTACATGACAGCCCCGAGTTCCGTTAAGTGTAGCGACGTTTAGATTTGTTCAAAGTTTTGCTATAATTACATAAAAATTATGAATTTTACACCAGATGTAAATAATCGTTAGCCAAAACGAGGAACGTAAACAGAGATTCCATGTAAAAAATTTGTCTCCCGAATCCAAAACATACGCAATTCGACAAAACGGACGCTTGCATATGTCAATCCCAGGGCAGTAAAATTTGCATGAAACCTACAAGAAAATGGGGCTGATGAGGACTGGACATGTCAAAGTTTGATCTGTACAAAAGTTTTCAGAGGGAATTTTAAATTTCTTTGCCAGGATTTGATTTTCCAAGCCAAATTTATCATTGTTCCAACCCGAAAAATCCATCGGATTGTAAAATTAACTGACAGTTTTTTTTTACTTGAAAACAACACTTTTAGTGTGAAGAATTAAATTGAGAAATTCGAATGCTAGGGTGCAACACTGAAGAAATCTGTAAGTCGCCGAATTTGAATCATGGGGAATTTGAAGGAATTTGCTCGCTTTTCATGGTGATAGTTTGCAGAAGCGTTTATTTTTTATTTATTAAAAAGTGAGTAAGTGAAGTGTAAGTTTAATAAATCCAAATTTTTCAATTGCTGCCTTAGTTGTTTTTTTCTGTAAATATATACTCATCACAAAAAACCTTTCTCACATAACACGAAAAATGGGCTTTTATTGACTTTTAAATTTAGATTACCACAGCAATAAAGACTGAACTTTATAACTTTAAAACGCTTCAAATTACATGGACGGAAGAATGACCCTTCCATAAAGATTCATCATACCTAATTTTTCATTATATTTTCCAAAAAAGAAAATTTTCATTGTGTTCAAAATGCTCCCTCCCGCAAAATGATTACTACCGATGCTTTAACTTCTGTCGCCGAATGACCCGTAACGCAACCTGGGCGTGGCCGAGATCGGCTCCGGAAGTTCCGGAAAACTTTCCGGAATCCCAACATAATGAATGACGCTTGTTCATCTAATTTATCGACGGTTAATACTGTTAATTACAAACGATGGCGATGTGAGTTCGAGAGCGAGAGCGTCGGTGCGTGCAAGCTACGGGAAAAAGTGCAACCTGTGCTTTCCGGGCGACAAACAGTCGAGCTTTTCGCATAATCCCGGTCGAGTTCAAACAATGGGTCGCAGAGAAAAGCGTTATTAGCTCGTTAGACGCTTAAATATATTGTGCCACCGTACCTCACGCCGGACGGCAAACGATTCCATGACGCAGCTATAAAATTGTAATTATGATTGTTGATTTTCAAGAGATTAAAATAATTGATATATGAATAACGTGATAATTAGCTTTTCCGCAACGAACGTGAACTGGTTGCCACTGCCAACGCGACCGGCATGACACGTGGTTGTAGATATCATAATTATCCTACCTTTTGGGCTACTGAAATCACCATGCTCGTTAGTGAGTTGGCTGTTTCTTGTTATGGGAATTTACGCCCCCGTCCGCCCTCAGTCAATCGATACCGTTCCCGAAGAACAGCAGGCGTGGGTGGATGAGTTTTGTCAAGTGCACTCTTGCCATCGAAGAAGCCCGGGGTGGAAAACACTACAGTATATCGAAACCAAGGTCCTGCGGTGTCTCTACGGAAGGAACGTATGAGCGAGACTGTTGCCGGAGAGTGCAAATATTTGCCCGAGTGTCATTCAGAGCAAAGTCACAGTCGCTTTCGGGCTCAATTTCGGGAGATGTGTTTACAGTTGGCTTTACATTGATTTCGTAATGTATACTTAAGGTTCTCCCGTTACCGGCTGTAACAGTTCACCGAACGTACACTGTTTGGTATTATGTGAAAATGCTGCTGCTGTTATTGACATTCACTCGCAGGGAAGCAAGCTGACTCTTCGCATTGAGCAGCACAATGCCGAACCGATGGATGCTTTTCCGGCGTAGGTCATTCGATAAACAGACGACTCGGTGATGCGAATCGGACGGTTACCGTGGATCAAAATTTCTAATCTAGTTAACGGTGACAAATTTGATTATTTTGGTCTCTGAGCCTACTTTGTTTCGTCAAGCGCTGGCAGAATCGGAAGGCAGTTTGCAGGTTCTAAACGGTTGTCACCCATTATGCTACTACGTTGGACGGCAGTGGCGCAAATTTTACATCGTCTACCTGCTGTCAGGTGTTGGTATAACTGTATACGAAACATCAATCCAACTTCTATAGATTTTATCCAGTAATCTCCGGCATTCCCGGTTCGGATTGTGCGCTACCACAATCCAAACCGCACAGTGTGCACACGACTGTCATATTTGTCTGACAAATGACATACAGCCAACTGGTTCGATCTGTCAGTCAGCCAGTAACGCCCACCACCGGCAGATCGTATCGAACGATAAAGTTCCACGCTCGACCCGGCCGCTCAAGTCTCATTTGCATAAACACAGACGCTTGATTGGCTCGGCCGTCGGTCAGTTGGTATCGATTTGTCACTCGGGCATCTCAGTTCAGTTTGGCTTATGACAGGTTCGAACATACTCGAGCCAAACAAGCTCCGAATTTATCTCCGATTATATTTTTTCAAGATTGTAGCGGACTGCGCCCGGGCATGTTATTAGTCCTAATTAAGGCACGCTGGAGCGCGCACAAAAATCGATGTGCTTAAAGAGACACAAACATGAAAAATAACTTCCAAATCTTGATAATCTGACGCTTGCTGTGAACGGGCTCCGAAAATGAAGTCTTATCGGGAATTACATCGCTCGCGGAACCAACTGGTTCTTGGGGGCACTCACAAACGCATAACTGTCAGAAGCTTGAGATTTTTGAACCCACAGCTTGCGCTCGTTCGTTTCTCGGAAGCTGTAGTATAATTAGGTAAAACTATCCGGTTTCATCCGCTCTAGCGGCGAGCCAGATTATAGCAAGGTTAACATGCTAATGTCAACCTTCGTCAAGTGGGCTGACCAAAAAAAAAAGGAACGTTATTACCGTTACGTAACACCTTGCACGAAGAAGTTTCCTCTCAAGGCGAGAAATCCAAACAGACGGTAAAAGCAATAATTACGATTTCGATCTTCCGGAACAAAGAGCGAAAAAAATAGGTACCTCGTCCCCGCCTAAAGGTGATTAGATTTCTCCACGAAAAAAAAAACAACCGGGTACCAGAAACAACGAAAAAAAAAATCAATTCCATAATCCCAGTCGGTATCGATTACGCACCACATGGGTGCAGTTTGTTTCACCGATTTCGTTTTACCCGAGTTCGCTTACTTTTCGTCAATGACCGTGCGGCTTCTGAATTCGAAGATTCCTGCCCCGCCGCCGTCGCCTACTGCGCCATCCTAGGTAATTTGATATTTATTATTCATTTTTCGGTTAGAATTCCTACCGCCCGCCCTCCCGCTGACTGCCTCGCGAAGCACTGCCGGAGCCGAAAGGCGCGCGGGCACACCCGGTTTCAATGAAAGCTAATGGTCAACTTTATGCTGCTACCGGAGAGCCAAACAGTCATTTCAGGTTCCAACAAAAATAAATATTATATTAAAACTGATTATCTTTCCATCTCGAATGAATGCTCAAATAACAGACAGGAATACCCGCGGCCGCCAAAGACCACAGCGCGCGGAGTTGCAGTCCCACAAGTCATTTCCACTTTGGCGAGGAAAATGTGTACCCGAGAAAACCCCGAATACCAAATTTAGATGGTTTCAGATTTATTCGCTGTCCCACCCCTCCGGGTTTTTTTTTTCATTTTCTTTTTTCTTCTGGTTCTCATTTCGCTGAATAGAGGTTAGCTTGTGTTTATTTCGGTTTCCCAACAAAATTTGGGATTGCTGCAGCGCAAAAAAAAGCGGACCTCGGCTAGGATTGCAGTTACTGTGACCCGAATGCAGACATCGAACTCCACCGAGGGCCAAAGTAAACAGTCAAGGGAGAAAAATTGGTTGGCTTCTTGCCCGGAGAGCAGTCCATCGGCGGTGGTGCTGGGATTGCGATTCTGCCGATACCAACCTACATACACATAGTAGTTATAGTCTGACAGGGAACGATTCCGGAATGGATGGGTTGACCATCGAGCATGAAGTCTGCACTACGGGAAAGGGCGTTCGCCGCAACCCTGACCCAGTGCGAGGTATGAGTCGGGAATCGATTTGAACCTGTTTTTTGTTTGTTCTTTTGCTCCGTCTGCTTGTGGCTTTGGTTGCGAGAGGAGATTTGTGGATTAGGAGAAGCTTATTTGTTGCATTCGGTGGGATACGTTATTTGAATCGATGTGATGTGATGTGATATTTTGTTGTGAGGAAAAAGGGAGCATTCCAAACATGTTTTGATTCTTCCTTTTTCCTGGCATTTCAAGCTTACTAGTTATCACAATTACTTACTTGCCCGCTCTCAATTTAGTGTTCGAAATGCACTTCCACAGTAAGGAAGATCGCAGTAAGCTTTGCGCGCGGACGGTTGTTTTTTTGTGAGCTGTCACGGCTTTTCTGTTTTACCGCGATTGTAAATTTTGAAGTCGAAGTTAAATTTCTCTCTCTATTTTAAATAATATTTTGAAGAGTGATGTGAAAAACAAGAAGAGAGATCGTGTTGATGCTTTTGCTCCGCCTTGCTTTCTCAAGCAGTTAAAATAATTTAAATTCGGAACTTAATGTTTTGTGCAGCGTGTTACATAAATCAATACCAGAATATTAAAAGTGAGGAATACTAAGAGTTTGTAAATTGACTGACACATCCGATCAAAACTTCGTCCAAGAGCCGCACATATTTTTCAGAATTAATTCTGGTCGAAATGAAACAAACTGGTGTTTTTCTAGCAAGACTAAAACCTGCCCAGGTCGTCAGTGTGCCCCCTTCAAAATATCTCGATTCCCTTTGGGGCTTTCCGCGTCTTGTATCCTGCCAACAGTTAGTTGATCCATCGGGTCCATCTTAATTGAATTTCTGTTCTTCGCTGAACACCTCATTTTCCCACTCTTTTTCCCAGAATTGATACTTTTCTGCAAATTCCAATCTTGCTTTTTTATGTCGAGGCAATAAGCGAGGAACGGGCACACGTTTAGCATATTTGGTATTATTATCACTGATAAAAATTTGCTGCACTCGACGCTTAGACACTAGAAGATTCAATTCCTTCCTGATATCACCCGGAGAAAGCCTACGATTGATTGCTTAATTTCACGTTTTGTGCGTTGTAAAACCGATGCTAGACGCTCTTTTCTCTTGAAGATCTCATATTTTTCACCCAATTTCAAGAAATTATGTACCACCGTTTTGCTCTTTCTTATTCTGCTTGCGTTCTCACGGATTGTCAGTCCATTTTTACGATGGCGTTTAAAGACAAGTCATCACCGAAACTGTGTAGTAAACGAGAGATGACATTAAACACACAAAACTGTAAAACAGAAGTTTTGCGTAAATAAACCCAATTTTAAAGATTGGCAAATTTTCGGTTGTCCTTATATATATTTCGTCCAGTGTATAAGTATCATTAGAAAAAACGATCAAGGGATAGTTCTGCAAGAAAATAAAGAAGTTTTTGGAGATCGGATGTCACCTCACTTTTATAATTTCGTTTCACTTTTATAATTTTATTGTGTCATTGGCAAATATCTAAAATATTATAATGGATATTCAACTTGACTTTGTATGGTCACGCATATTTCCTCCCCTGTAGATTCACAAAATGCGTTGTGGTTCAAATCAATTAATTTGAATCCAACTTATTTTGACGCTTGTATCACGTCTACAAGCATCAATATTCACACACAAAAATAGTTTGACGTTTTCTAACCCAATTATTTCCAGGATCCTTTCTCCTATTGACTTAATTTGTGTTAGACTAGATTAGATTAGAAATGCAATTCCACAGCAATTAATTCACAGCTCTCATATCATATGCCCAGGAAGTCCTTCACAAAAAAAAAAACCTAGGTCAGACCGGGAATCGAAACCAGCAGCTTCCAGCATGGTGTTTTTATGTTACTACGCTTAAGCTCAATCTATTTATTTTTAAGGTTTTTTTTTAGAAACGGTTCAGTCTAAAAACGATTTCAGTGTATAAAAAGCCATCCTCAAATTCATAATTCAAAAATCGTGCTATTCATACCAGAAAATAATTTCGAATGCACTGCATGTCTCGCACGTATTGCATTTCAACTGCTAGTCAACAGATTATTTTGATAGGGAAGTTAAATGGAGGAAATGTGCTTGCTGGTCAAAACACCGATGCACCGATGGTAATCGTCACAGCTATAAGTGTTGGCATTTCCGAAACGAAAGAGACGTGCAAATTGCAATAGTTGTAGGCCTGTGCTCTCAAATATAATATCGCTAGGATTGTGTACTGTAGGCGAAGTGAAAATACATTTTGGAAAAGTTTATATTTTTGCTAGATAGATTTTTCCGGTTTTCGGTTATTTTCCTAGCTTTCTATAACATATTCTCGAAAACAATTAGGAATACGTGCAAATCTGAAAACCTTTATATCTGAACTCGTCCGTCCAGAAGCTGTAATCGATTAGAATGTAAGTCACTTGGACCTGGTTCACTGCACAATCTCTCCCAACATGAAGCGGTAACGAATAGTACCAGACGAATTTGTATTCATCAGTTGATGATATTCCCAAAAATAAGTCTATCGTCTCAAGTTTTCGAAGGCCTAATTAACATTTTAGAAAAACAAATCTGATTTCAAATCTTTCGAAGAAGTCTAAATAAGGTTGTAACTAACAAATTTAATGCTTTTAAGAGTTTTCAGGATACTAAATTTTCTTTTTCAAATATTTAGCCTCAAATTTTGTAAAATAACTCAACTAAAGATTGTACTCGATAAAAATGCAGCAGACAAAAATGATCACCAAAAATTCATTTAAGTCGGATATTTTTGAAACCCTCAGGGAATAAACGCAATATTAGCTATAATTTTGCTAAGTTGGTTTAGTCAACCTCCTCTCCTAGGGGCGCACCTTCAAATCCTGTGCAACATTTGTGCCATTTTTCTTACACACTTTCATCCACTCTTTCAGCAAATCTTTGTCGTTTTTGATGACCTTCCCTATTTTCCGGAGTTCCCTTCATAATCGCCCAAAATTTTTCTATTGGGTGAAGTTCTGGCGAGTTTGGCGGATTTGCTTCCTTCGGCACAAAAACAACATCGTTGGCTTCGTACCACTTCATCGCCGCGTAATGGCAGATACGGCCGAAACAGAGTGTCACCTTCGTGGGACCGGAGGAAGGGCAGCAGGCGCTTCTGGAGGCATTCTTCTTTATATATTTGGCCGTTGATGGTGCCGATCGTTATGTACGGCTTGCTGAATTCTCCGCATCCACAGATCGCCCGCCACACCAAGTTCTTGGCAAATTTGTCGACCTTCTTCTTCCGGAACTTCTCCGGAACATCGGGGCGGGACTTGCCGACGAAAAATTCCAGGCCGGGGATCTGCCTGGCGTCCGCTTCAATGCACGTCTTCTCGTGCATAACGATGCATTTCGGCTGCACCAACCACTCGTGGTACAGCTTCCTGGAGCGGGATCTGGCCACCGTACTCTGTTTATCGGTTCGGTTAGGCGCCTTTTTTTACCTTGAAGACATGAAATCCGACCAACTTCAGTGTCCACTGGACGAACCAGACGGAAGAATTTACCCGAATCGAATGGTTCGGATGACGCTTGAAGTAATCCCTCACCTTCCTTGCGTTCACGGGGTCGGTCGTCTTCGCTTTTCTTTCGCGGCCAGCTCGCCGATGTGTCGTCTGGATCTCCTTGAACGATTTTACCATACGGGACACGGTCGGATTGTCGATTCCCAACTGTTTCGCGATCCACCTGTGGGACTGGCCTGGATTTTCCACGACCGCACCCATATTTTTTTTGTCGAAGCACTTCTCGCTTGGAAGCCATCTCGATAACCACTTGACACATTGTGACGGAATTTTGCACATGTAAACATTACACTCTAAACCAGTTTTGCCCAAAATTTCATCAATTTTGACCCGTGCAATAAAAAGGTATACACAAAAGACAGTGTTGCATTTTTGTCGAGTGCAATCTTTAGATGCGCAGCACAGCCTCCGACTTCGGTACACCAGGAAATCACCACAATACAATACAATATACAGTACACTATTGAACGACCGAAACAACCAGAAGTGACCACAGAATACTCGCAAAACCTGGAAGCTGCCTTGCCGGAAGAGGAAGTAGTCGACGATATAATTTTTGAGGACTTTTGCAGCCATGCAAAATTAGCTTCCCAACACACAGCTGAAGGATATGTGGAACGCAGCCGAAACAGGGAACATCCCATTTGCAGCAAACAAGGAGGAACTACCAGCTCCAACTATGAATGACGTTAAGGAGTCCATCACACAGCTAAAGAACAACAAAGCAACCGGTAATCTCGCGCCGGAACTAATCAAGTTTGGAGCTAGGAAACTAGAAAGATTGATGCATTGAGTGATTGTCAAGATTTGGGATAGCGAACAACTACCAGAGGAATGGAGGGATGAAGTGATTTGTCCAAGAAGGTCGACTGTGAGAACTACAGAGCGATCACGATCACTAATGCCGCCTTCAAAATCCTTTCTCATATACTGTTTCGTCGACTATCGCCGTTAGCAAACAGATTTGTCGGTAACTACCAGGCCGGATTCTCGGACGGCCGATCATCAATTGATCTTTACGTTGCATCTCCGTTACCGGCATTCTCCAGAAATGCCGTGAGTATCAGGTCCGACCCCACCATCTATGCATTGACTTCAAAGCCGCATATGATTCTATATATCGAGCGGAGTTATAGCAAATCATGCACGAAAATGGCTTTCCGGGGAAACTTATAAAACTGATCCAGGCTACAATGAATGATGTGAAGTATAGTGTTCGAATATCAGACAAGATTAAGACAAGACGATGATTTTTCCTGTTTGTTGTTCAACATTGCGTTGGAAGGTGAGAGCGGGTCTTAGCATGCGGGGCACGATTTTCAATCAATCCGGTCAGCTCGTATGCTTCGCAGATGAAATGGATATTGTCGGCAAAACATTTGCGACAGTGACTGACCAATACACTCGAGTGAAAAGCGAAGCATATCGAGTTGGGCTACAAGTGAACGCGTCCAAAACGAAGTACAGCGACAGGAACCGTCTTGGTAGCAGTGGCACGACCGACGCTGATGAATTCGAGGCTGTGGAGTTCTGGAAAACATCAACCCCGTACAGTGTGCACAATATACAAATCGTTGATAAGACCAGTTGTTTTCTACGGGAATGACACGTGGACGATGCTCGAGGAGGATCATCGTGCGTTAGGCGTGTTTGAGCAACGTGTGTTTCGGAATATATATGGAGATGTGTATGAAGACGGTTTATGGCGGAGAAGAATGAACCACGAGCTAGCACAACTATCCAGAGTGGCAAAGGCTGATAGAATACGATGGAAAACAACCCGACCAAAATCGCCTCAAATCCGACGAGAACTAGACGCAGAGGCGCTCAACAACTCGGGGTGGACCAAATTGAGCAAGACCTTCCAAGCATGTGTGGTCCAGCAAACAGGAGATCAGCAGCCATAGATCGAGTAACGTGGATATCCATCCGGACGCAATGCCATTTAAAGAAAAGCATCATTTAAGACAGTATTTAAGCGGCATGATGATTCATGAAACCTGTTTAAATCGAAGATTCATACACAATGTTACAGAATTCTTTAGATAGAAGTATCCTGGACATTTTGTACCGCTCGTACCGTTTTTCGTTAGTTTCCATTTATTACTCGATGGGAGCAGCTACTCTAGAAAGGTTAAGTGATGTTCCTTTTTTCCTCTGGTTGTTGGGACTTGAGCACTTTCAATGTTTATAGTGCCATTAGTGGCTTTCTGAAGATAGGAGAAAAAAATGGGACGAAAACCGGAATCACAACTGTCAGCCAATGAACAAATAAAGTTCCACAAACTTAGCATTATATGCCGAGTCTCGGCTTTCTGAAACCGAGATCCGCACAGCCGACCTCTCGGTTTCAATCTCGGCGTTTTATGTTAACCAATTTCTCTTAAATTGTGTGTAAATATTCGAAATTTTGAATTAGATTTTCATCGAAATATTGAATATAGGCCTACAGGCAATAACCTACAAAAATGGTATTTGCGTCGAATTCGGCTGGTACAAGAAGGCGTGGAGCATAGTGAGCTAGATGGGCGGATCATGTAAACCAAAACATGGAGAGCGTGGGGTGCAACCTAGCATGGAGAGAAGCAGCCATGAACCGGGTGAATTGGCGTAGAATTGTTGACGAGGTTTTATCAATGTAATTGATGTAGTGCCAATAAAGGGGCTTCCAAATCGGTATCACGATCATCCAGAAAGGTCTTTGTGTTCCCTTCGAAATATTCACCATGCATTTGAACGAGGGTTTCGCAAGTCTGATCATTTCTCCGATTTAGATTTGCGGTAGTGACACATCCGCCGTCAACCGGGAAGTTCCCAATAAAAAGGCATCTTTTAATTTCGTCAAGAGAGACAGTTTCTTCTTTCATCTGTTCTACTACTGGAGCTTGCAATTCAGCAGGGTAAACAGATTCATCAGCATCGAATTTTAACTTTTTGGATACCGGCGCATCCGTATGAAGGTCTAAACTGTCCAATACCGGCGGAAGTGGATGGGCGTGTGTCGCTGAACAATGTGCCTTTTCAGTGATTTGAAATGGCTGTACCTTGTTGGGCATTTTAGAACCGTGCAGTCGTAAAACACAGTGCTCAACTTTTCGAACTAAAATGGAACAGATAGTAAATTAATTTGTTCTTACTAAAAATATCGTGCAATTTTACATCCTCCTGCTTTCACCGTTTATTCGCCGTTCCACAAACAACGAACGACTTACTCCACTTGCGAATGAAAACAATATGGCGCATGGCGGTTGACAGATAAAAAGCCGAGCCTCGGCTTACAACACTGCTAAACCGATATTTCGGCATGACAGGCAGCTGAGGTCAGTTGAAGTTTGGTTAACGTTTGTGCTCGGCTCCTAGTGTTGCTGAAAATCGGTTTAATAATTAAGATATTTCAGTTTCAAGTGATGCTGAGACTCGGCATCGTTCGATTTTTTGCCGAGTTATCATTAAAAATGCCAACTGAATTCAGCTAAATGTTTAACCGAGCCCGAGAATAATTTTTAAGTGTGCTTGTCTCACCCCTCCAGCACAATCATTTTTTTTATTACCACCATGGTAAGGTAGTGTTAGTTTTTAGCTATTTTTGTGTGGTGATATCTGTTAAAGCATCCTTACTGTTGGTTTCAATTGGTTCTGAAACTACTCGAGTTATAACGTATTATTCTATTCTACTGAAATAAACCACCCACACTTGTGAATGGCCAGCATCCTACTGCTGGTTTAAATCGGTGCTAAAATTTGAATAATTTTACTGTACAGCTCTGTACAGAGAATAAACCGGGAACATAGTAAAATATCTTATTCGCTGCCGACGTCAGTTGAATTCAGCACACCGTTCAGCACCAAAAACGGATCCTGTTGCGAACCCAACCATTTTATCCAGCATCCCAGTGATTTCTCGTGGAAGTGCAGTGGATCTCGCGGTTTCCTTCAAAGCGTCAACACATTCCTACCCATTCCTTACTTGACCCGCATTCGGACGTGGCCGGCGTCGATATTGCCTATTTTATCATTGAGATCACCCGTTCTTAAACATTGAAGTTTGTTAGTCCCATCATCTGTTGGTTCTCTGTTTAATTACAGCTGTCTGCCAATAATGGAGTAGCAGCTATCGGGCGGTCAATCATGCTCATGCTCATGTTTATGGGGTGATATATGTTTGAGGAAAAACACAAGTAAATGCAAATGGAAACGATTCACCAATGTCCTTAAGCCTGGATTGGGATTCCAGTTATTTCACTTCCCAACATTCTGGGCAAATTAGATTTCTCTTCATCGTTGGCGACTCCTGCAGATTTCCTACTCCACTGCACATCCCGCTGCAAGATATTCCCGTGGGTAAAGTGCCATCACATTTGCCAATATATTGACAATAGATGCTATTCTCAATATCATCGATGTATCTTCCACACTATTGGCGATATTTCCCATCATTTTCTCAATATATTGATAAGAGTAATGGGTATTTAAATAAGTGAAATTGCGAATCCTGCTTCAATCTCTTCTGACATCGGTTCTTAGCTCTCCAGATGCGTGATCAAATCCGGGGACACAGTTTTCGTGCGAAGAAAACGTGCTGCCGCTGGAACGCGTTGACACTGCAGTTGCTGTTGTTGATGTTGAAAATATCGCGTTAGAAGTACACTTACATCAACACACGATGGACACATGTTTTGCACTCGAGAAATCACTTTCGCGAAAAGACGAATAAACGTACCAGCTCGTCGAAACGAGTGACGCAAAAATTTAACCGATGGAACACTTCATCTGGTTCTGGGGGCTGAGCACCAAACAAACGGGAGAAAATCATGTGAGCACAATCCAGAAAATAAAACAGGGGGAGGGTTCACATCCAAGCACTACGTTTCCGACAAGGACTCGGGAGATGGTATAGTTTCACGATCCTTGATGTTTTAAATATTTTGTTTTGAATACTGAACGAAATTTTTGATTCCGAGAAATCGATGGACCAAAAGAAAACATGTCATTTCAAAAGCGCGGGTTGCTGCGACCTGGAATTAACTTTCTGTTAACTACTGTGCTTAAAAACGAACTTGATCAGGCATTGCAGCACAGAAATTGAAAGCTGCAGGCTACTAAATCATACGTCAAAAATTGAGGTTCCTCATTTTGTTTATCTTTGAATTGGATGCCTGGATTGCTAGTAGCATCATCAGTATTGAGTATCATGCTGCGTTAAAACCATAATCCTTAACGATAGCCATTATGATAACGATGGACATTATGTAACATGATGCTGCTTGTTATGAGCTTAGCATAATTAGCCTTGCCGGCACGATGCGAAATTCGATGTCTGGAATTTCTGGCGAGAATTGGTACTATACTGTCAACTTTAATCTCTAACACAGTGGTGTCTCTCTTGCTCGTCTAAAACATAGAATGCCAGCTAATC
Organism: Aedes koreicus; assembly: GCA_024533555.2. Classification (NCBI taxonomy): domain Eukaryota; kingdom Metazoa; phylum Arthropoda; class Insecta; order Diptera; family Culicidae; genus Aedes; species Aedes koreicus. The sequence goes on along the minus strand of JAHHFK020002333.1, from coordinate 372,487 downwards.
TAATTTTTGTCAACTGATATCAACAAATTGTCCTTCTATCGTCTCCCATTCTTACTGCATAAAATTCATATTTGCAATCCCTCAGCTCGAGACTAATCCCGCTTAGTCTTGCTGCATTACATGATGCGCAACGAAAATTGCTGTTGAATCAGCAGCACGTTATTTTTTTTTATTATTTCGTTTATTTGTTAGGCTCAGGCGTGTGTAACACTTTACGGAGCCGAAAGCACGTTATTTTGTGTGATTTCATTTCAATGAAAGTGACAACTACATAAATGTAAACTGCAAATGACTTCGATGCTTATTGAACAGTTTTTTGCATTACTGATCTAAATACATCTTTCTAATAATTCGAAGTAAGAGTACACGCCCACTCCATTTGACTCAATTTTGATCGTTTTCAACTGACATTCGTTAAAAGTGAAGTCACTTAAATTTGAGTAATTCTGGCTGGCGTGTACTGGCAGCCACAAATCAAAATCATCGATTTGAGTCAGTTGGTAGTTTTGAGTAGTTAGTCGACTAGTCAAACCCAATAACATTTACCCAGCTCAATAATCAAGAAACCCAAGAATTTTAGTGGCTCCACTGTTTTCAAAATTTACCTAATTTAACTACGTTGAAATGAGCGAGTTAGTTCTTTGAAATAGTGGCAGTTTTTTAAATTTTGGAATTATAAAGAAATTTATTCCGGAATCAAGATGTTCTAACTCCGGTGAATTCTTGCAACACTAAAATTTAGAATTTAGAACTAAATCCTCCATCGTTTCAAGCACGTTGCATTAATTACACAAACAAGTGTTAATCCTACACTACCCGCGGGAACCCACGTAAACATGAAGCGGAAATTCATTCATTTTTTTTAGTGATAAGAGAAACCCCATTCACGAGAGCAGTAAGCACCGAGACCAGTGAAAAAAATAATTTTAATCTTCTCGGTTTCATTCAACGCACTGCAAGCTCTTGCTCAACCCGCGAGTAATGATAGTGCTGCTGCTAGTTACTGCTACTTACGCTATCTCGAGGCGAACACATCACCCGCAGGAGCACTTTCCAGAGTTTAATCTTTCCCGTCGTTGCTTCTCCGGACTCGAAGTAAAACAACCATCGCCCAGGAGACCACTAGATCACGCGCTAGTGCCAACCGGGGGAAGTCCCGGCCGGCCGGTCAGCGAATGCGGTTTGCTTCCTTTCGACCACTACGACGGACCACTGGCACTGTGTCCGGGAGTCCGCGACTGCCACTTTGCGCGCTCTGTTTGCTGTGCGATTATGCTCACAATGCCACCCCCACCGCAACAAACATAACGAGATCAGGAGGAAGAGCAAAAAAAAATTGCGCAACGGCGCGCGCCATCAGCCCCTGCACTTACTTATTAGTTAGTGGCCAACCAAGCCAGCCTAACCCCCACAAGCGCTAAAGATAGTGTAGGGTTTCCCATAATTGCTTACTCTTCGCCACCGCCTCCTACGATGGGCTTTGCTTTGGAATTGTTTTCCTCCTCCTCTTTTCACAGGTTGCTTTGTTTATTAATCTTCTTCCGTGCTACACCCTCCGGTGTGTTGCGCCTCGGATTTTCCACTTTTTTCTGTTTTTTAATTGATTTTCCCTCGTCTTAGATTTCAACGACGACCGGCGCTGTATTCAACACACTGAACCAATATTTATCCTGTTTGCTTGGATTAAATTTCTCGGCTCAATTGTTAGTATCTATTTTTATTGCTTTGGTTTGTGTGAAGTTCATTTTTTAATACATATTGCGTCGAGATAAAATCCCGCATGACAGCGTGTTTTCACAACATTGAACCCCATCCGTCAAAAGCTGCTGAGGGGTCACCGACAAGCGAAAAAAAAAAAAGTTAAGAACGCTATTCTCGCGATAGAATGAAAACTGTCCATCATCGTCGTCATCATCAGCGCTCCGCATCGTTTACCGCGATCGGATTCCCCATTTTTCACTCTATCAAAAACCTTCTCCATCTTGTCCCCCGCCAACGGCGTCTTCCTTTTTTCCATACTGGCTACCTTTGAGTAGCAGAAAATGTTCTTAATCATCAATTTATTTTCCTGAAAGCTGATGGCTTTCTCGATTTCTCGCGTGTCGTTTGCCAGTTTTGTAATACCTTCCACAGCGACGACCCGATGAGGTGGCGTCTTTTCGGGATGGACAACTACTCGGTAAATAACGACAACGAACAAAAAAAAACGAGAAGCGTGATATTTAAAAGTATTAAAAATTATTAATCTTTAAAAGCATTTATCTTTCCGCGTTATTAGCTCCCCTTGGAACCCGTGCGGCGTAAATACGGTTTTTTTTCTTTCTTTAATTTAATGAATAATTAATACCGCTGGTCTCCCAGCAGCGGGTCCCCCGTCCGTTCGAGCGGATCATTCGGTCACGGCTAAAAAGCAAACAGAGTTCTACCGTCATCATTCCTGCAGCGGCTAAAAAGTTCGGAATCATTCCCGGATCATTTGTTATCTGCTCTCGGTCGCCGCTCCCGCTCGCTTTCCGGTAACTGTGAGAAAGGATACCTTTCTGGCCGGTGTTGTTGGAAATAAGTAATATGTGGGGACCTGAGTGTCCATACTAGGCGGAGCGGCGGTTGCGCTAATGACACACAGATTAACGGCGAGGATTTTTTGCCAAACAATTTCGTTGTGTGTTGTGATTATTGGATTCTACTTTTGAGGAACGTGAAAATACTTAACAAATACATGACGGCCGGGTGTCAGATGGTAGGTTTTCATTCTTTTTTCTTGTTCTGTCTCTTTTCAGGTGAGTTTCTGGCAAATGAGTCAAGAAGGGCGATCGGAAGGCAGCACAGTCGTGAAATATTAGAATTGTGTAATTTTGAACAGTGACTAATTTAGTGGAGTTTAAGAAATGCTAAGGATGACACATCGAGGTTTCCGATTGCAGGTCTAAGGTTTTCTCAAAATAGGAAATTCATGTTATGATATGATTTACAATATGAATAAATGCTCTTTTAAAATTTAATATCAATTTTATAAATTCCTAGGAATAATGTTCTATAAAATTATACACAAATTTAGACAGACAAGACAAAGTATTTTGCTGTCTTTGTTACGTTAACTTAACTTTTTTGAATTTAGTTGAAATTATCCATCGAACGTTTTTAACTTACCATGCTGAGATTTTTCACAATTACCGTACAACTCTCTGTCGAATGGATTTAAAGTTGGCGATGTTTTTGCTAATTATCTTGATTTTTTATTTTGCTGAAATAATATAATATTTATATCAGATTATGTGGGAATTTAGCTCTAGCAAAACATCTAAGCAACGACAAAAGTTAAACATTTTTGAGAGGCTTTGCTCGCACTTGTAAAACTGAAACTCACAATCTTATTCAGTTGATGCACTCCACCAACTTTTTCTTCACAGAAGACATCATCAATAACGAATAACATGGTTGGTAAATTTTAACAAATGAAACTATCGAACTTTCATGGAAGATTTTTCTTATTTTCTATCGTGTCCAGTTCTTTCAATTTTTTTTTTCAATTTGCTAACATGTCTTGTTGACATTTCTTTTTTGTAATCTTTGAGACGAAAAACTTACAAAAGTTGCGTTAAAAATCCTTTCTTCTTCAATCATGAGTAGTTCTATATAAGCTCAAATCTTTCAATCAGGTAACATGCCTCGTTGAGTATTTTACGTTGAAGTTTTTCCTTTTTCTTTGAAATAGGAACAGAGTATACTGTCGTAATACGCATAATTGTTCAATGCTCTATGAGATACCCTATATACAGTTCCCGGCAAAAAAAAGACCCGGCGCATTTTGCATTGTAGAACATAATAACCGTTGAAACACATGTTATATTTTGGGTTTACCGTTTGTCCTAGTTATAGTGTTCGTGTCATTCAAGCTTGCATCTCAGCGTGTGTAAAATTCCACAACCGTCCATTTAAAAGGAATCGCCAAATGACAATAAACAACTAGCAAAAAGCAAATCTGTCAGTTTTGTTGCGCTATGTGGCATCTAATTGCACGTCAAAACATCGTGTCAATATCGGGTGGCGTGTGGCGAACGTCGGCGTGATATTTTGACATACTAACAGATGCCGCAACTTATCCACATCAGTGGGCACCTCAACGTGCCTCGACTAAGTGAACTACGTGGCGTTAGTGAAGAAGCGATTGCTAACGCTAGCGATTGCTAGAGATTTGGAAATTTACACAAATTTATCGATGAATTTTGTTCATGCTTAAACGTCTGTCTGTGATTATAGTTATATTAAATACATTCATATTGGTACATGTTTCGCAACTTTGATGAAATTTGGTGTGACAAAAGAAAAAGCCCACACTAGATAATTCTAGTTTTGTACAATAAAATATCGATACACGCCTCGGATTATCTTGGTTTGACATTTCAATGATCCTGCAACACTGTTTTGTGACGTAGAACGTTGAAGGTGAAACATCAAACTTTTGGATCAGTGGTTGATAAACCAGGTAGAGGCCATAGTATGTCAGACTAAAAAAATAGTACAAGTCTATTATGTTTCAAGTTCTCAAATTGTTTTTATTCCATGACTGGTACTTAAAGAGCGAATACGAAATTATTGTAACACTTACAACTGGCTGTAACTTTTTTCACACTGAATAGAAATGTATCAACTTCTGCACAGTTTTTCTTCGAAGTGTTTTGTTTACATCCCGCGAATTTCGTAATTGTGTGGTTTGTTGTAGCGAAAATAGAAGTAAGTCAAGTGAAGACGCCTGGACAAAATATGTACGCCCACATGGAAACTCCGAACCTGTCCCATCGTTCTTTGGAGAAATGGCTGCAAATCTGTAATTTAATCGTCTCAAAAGTACCAAAAAGCCTCACCGACCCATTGACTTTCGATCACAAGCAGGATGGAATCCAGAAGCAACATGTTGGAAGACTGAGAGAAAGGTTAAGGGTAATTTCACCCGAAATCCTAGCATTTCCACTCGTGATGTTGCCTAAAAGGTCGGCGTTTCGCAAAGTTACGTCCAGAAGGTCAAATCAATAGCTGGATTACAAGCATACCACGTTCAGACCTTCCCAAACTACGGTGAATGGCAGTGCTTTCCGAGCAGAAACGAATAACTCGATAACTGGCCTTGGTATTTAAGAGCGCTGCATAAGAGGTAAAATACCTGACCCCGAGCAGAACACAAAAGCATATGAATACCTAATTTTGATCTTGATAACTGGCCTTGGTATTAAAGAGCTCAGATTAAGAGGTAAAATACCTAAGCAAAATACCTAAGAACTGCAAGCAAAATGTCTCTCGAATAACTAAACTTGATATTCCGGATACCTGGGTAAGTATCTGGTCACCTTAGAGGTATTATTTTGGTATTGTCTTACCTCAATTCGGTATTCGCATGACATTGTGGGAACAATTTGATGGTATTATCCTCAGGTATTTTACCTCTTAATCTGAGCTCATAAATACCAAGACCAGTTATCAAGTTATTCGCTTCTGCTCGGGATGTTACCACAATGTTATGCGAATACCAAATTGAGGTAAGACAATACCAAAATAGTACCTCTCACGTATTCCCAGGTATCCCAAATAACAAGTTTTGTTATTCGAGAGATATTTTGCTATCCATTTTTAGGTATTTTACCTCTTATGCTGCGCTCATTAATACCAACTTCAGTTATCAAGATCAAAATTAGGTATTCATATGTTATTTACTCCTGCTCGGGTAGGCGGCTCTAAACAATGTTGTTGACCAGATACAGTTGTTGTATGATGGATGACGAAACATACTCCAAAGTTGACCTCCAACGAATGCCAGGGAAGGAGTTTTACCCCGGGATAAGATAAATTCAAAGTGGATGATCGTTTCAAAACGGAGAAAATGTCGAAGTTCATATTGAAATACTTCATTTGGTAGGCTATCTGCACCTGTGAAAATTTTCACAATAAGCACCATCATTGGTGAAATTTACAAGACTGAATGCCTTCAAAAACATCTTTTGCCATTTTTGGAACATCACATTGAAAAACCACTATTTTGGCAGGATGTAGCTTTATGCCACTATTTTTAAAGCGTGCTGGAATAGTATGAGACTAATTAGGTGCATTTTGTCACCATGGACAGGAACCCAGCAGCGACATCTTCATCGACCGAGTAGCTACCCGAGCAACACAAAAGTTTTATAACGATTGAAAATACTTTTATATGACTAGGTTTGGTTATATAGAAGCTTACTCAACATTAAATCGTGAAGATGTGTTACTCGGGTATAGCGAAGACGTATAGAATGAAAGTTATCGGTGTCACTAGGGATTCTCAAGTTGATCAGAGCAAGGATTCCTCGAGGATAACGGAATTCTCTTCGGTGTATAGGATCAGTAATTATCACATCGCGATCCTCTACGGTGTTTGGCTCGCCAGTGAAAGATTCGGTAGTCAATACTCTGGCATCCATCTACAACCAGATGGTCCGGATCGCAGCGATTACGGCTGGGCCGGGTAGATTTCCGTTCGATCTTCAGGTACATAAAGCTTTGATTCGAGTAGCATTTCGAATGCTGGAAAAAGACCATACACCCAAAATAAAATAGCAAGATTGTATTGCGATTTCGCATGATTTTGTTTAATTTTTTGCTATAAACAGTCACTTGTTGACAAAATGCAACATTGGCTGTGGGCAAAAAAGTAACACATAAATTTGCTTCGAAAAATCAATGTGTGCGTTAGGCGGTGAGTGTATTTGTCATAAATGTGTTTTCTACCAACCTGAGTGCTGCTCGCCAATCGCACACCAAGCATGGCTTCGTTTATTTCGTAACATGCCTTGTGGTGGGCAAAATTGTTATTTACGTATCATGCGGTTTTCTCAAGATATGATTACAAAAATTGCAATTTTCGAGCAGTGCATTTTTTGCCATCTTTTCAACTTTTGGGTGTAGAAATGTCGATCTTCCAGTTGTGCAACGAGTATCTGACTGTCCTAGGATAGTTGATATTCAACTTCCTAAAATCACTGTTCGTATGGAAATGTGGTATGAAACCAAACCAACGTGAAACCAATGATAGACAGATAGAGTGCTTCCCATAGTATAGAAATTGCTTGCAAACCGCTTTCATCGTGCTACGGCTATCTAAAAAAAACTGGAGTAAGAGTTTTTGACAGCAGCATGCAGAGAGCATTAAGTCGGCCAAAGAATGTGGTAAATCACTACACCCTTCGATACAGGAAATTGAATTCCTGACACGGAATCATCCGATTTTGCTTTGTTTGATCCCCAGCCAAACCGGTATCCACGGCAACGAAGAAGCAGATCGACTTGCTGGTGAAGCAAGAAATATCTAACCAATCAACGTCGCCGTCCCAAAGGAGGATGCCATCAGACAATTAGGCAAGCAATTCGTCAGCAGTGCAAAAAACGTTGGAGGCAGCTAACAGGAGTAAAACTACTGGAAATTAAACATGGAACAAAAAGTCCGATCAAAATTATTCCGCTTATCAGCGGGTACTCACTCGCCTGCCCATCGGCCATACAAGGTTGGCACATGCATTCCTGTTGAAGAAATCTTCTGCACCGATATGCGAGTGTTGTGGGACAGTCGTGGAAGATCCGCACTGCAGGAAATTTGAAGCGGACAGGACAAAATATGGGATCGATTCTTCAAGCCTTTATACGGCGTTATGTAACGACGATGACAAAGAAAAGCGACTGCTGAAGTATTTACATGATAGCCAAATTTATCGGAAACTGTGAAAAACGAACACAGAATTTAAAGTATCCCAAGACCCGGAAGAAAACAGAAGTATATGAAAATAAAAATAAAAAATAAACGGAAAAGGAAGATTATAGCGAGAAAGAAGAAACATTGCGAAAAGGAAGATGATGGAGAGGAAGATCACAGAATGAAACATGACGGAGAGAAAAAAGAGGAAAGCAAACAACATGACGGAGAAGAAGATGGCGGAGAGTGAGATAATGAAATGGAAAAAAAGCGAACAAGAGCATGACGAAAAGCAAGATGATAGCGAGGAAGAAACGAAGAAAAACATGACGGATAGGAAGATGACGAAAAAGCAACAGTTGTGAAAGAACATGTTGAAGAAAAAAGAAGGAAACGAAGGAGAGATGAAGATAGTGTTAAAACTAAAGGTCATGATGAAAGCCGTAAGGAGGAAGATATTGAAAATGTTTGAAGAATATATGAAAATTGAAGGAAACGGATAGGAAAAGCGAAAGTGCCAACGAACAAACAACTGAAACTAAATCGAATGCATCTGATGGATGTTATGTGTCATAAGCAAAAAAAAAAACAACTACAACAACTATTCTAACAGCATACTGAAATGGTGTGAGAATTATTCGGTGTATTTTGTCCCCAAGGACAGGAATCCATCAAACTACCCTGAACTACGTCCAATCGAAACTTATTGGGCCATGATGAAGCGGGAACTCAGAAAGATCAAGGAGAAAGTGCAAATGCAGGATGCCAATAATATGCGTAGGAAGTGGATGAAAAATTAGAAAAGGCTACCGGATATTTGTAATGCATTAGTAATGACTTTCATCTTAAAAAAGTCTTGGAGCCTACATTAAAAAAGGTAGAAACTAGGTACAGTTATGACAGTACAAGTTCTTATGGATGGCACGTGAGCTTAATACATTAACTTGACTTCATTATACCTTTTTACAATTATTAATTTTCTCCCCTTCAAACTATTTTTGTACACATAAAACTGCCCAGCAAATTTGGTTTTTATTTAATAAATAAATGAGATTTCATAGTATTTTTATGTTTCATGTCGGGTCCTACGAACTAATGAGATGATCCGAGTCTTGCTAGTTCATCGGTTCTCTCGTTTCCATCGATTCCACAATGACCAGAAACCCAGTACAAATTGACATGATTACTAAAAGAAAACTTTTGGAGTGATTGAACACATTCCCAAACATGCTTTGAAGTGCATGTTGCTGACTTTAAAGCATTTAGAGCTGCTTGACTGTCCGACATAATGCATATATTTGAATATCTATTGTTTCTGCGTAAGCAAATAACAGAACATTCCAGAATTGCTTGGAATACAGTTATCCATTGAAATTGATATGTCAATCCCGGGGCCAGTTACACCTCCCGCTTGATTGTTTATTTTTGAGCCGTCTGTACTTGACGGAGGTTTAGACCACTTCTTTCCCACGAATCACGTCCAGGATCAATAACTTGATATGAACGGTCAAAGTTGTATTTTTTCTCCATCTAATCTTCGTTGTTCACAACTTAAAGATTAAATCTAACATTTTTAGAATGCTAAGATGTCCTATTAGATCACCTTAGAAAAGGTTCACAAACCTTCTGATCCTTAGAGCACTCTTTTCAGCTTCTAATTGTATGTATTGATGCAATGGTAGCATGTAAAGCAATACATCCAGTGCCTTTGTTGGTGTACTTCCCATTGCATCAGTAATTGAACTTTGGAGTTTTTCTAACCTTCTTTGTACAACAGTTTCTTTAGTTTTTGGCCACCAGACCAATGTAGCATAGGTAATCTTAGGTTTCACCAGGCTTGGCTTGCTCCTCCGTTTGAGCGAAGAGTGCAGTGTATCTGGTACGCGCACGGCATAAGTTGCATGGTGCGCCGTGCGTGTTTGGCATCTGCTCTACACCGACAAATACACGCTCCTCCCGTTCGGTAGATCGAGCATGCGAAACGGCAAAAGAGAAATCCCGAAGAGCGCGCTCGCCGAGCAAACGAGTGTGTTGCTCGGCGTGCCATCCTCCTTTCTATTGACGTCGTGCAGTAAAGTCTCCGCTCTTATGTTACCTATGCATAAGGATGGTTGTGTTGACAAATTGAATGGAAGAAAAATGAGAATGAGCACAAAAACATTACTCTCCGCAAATCTACAAAACATTCATCAAAAACATCTTTCGCCTTGGATAGGAAAATGTTTTTTTTTCGTTTAGAATCATGCGGATCATTAGGTTTTCTAGTTGATTTTTCATAAGAAACCATCAATTGATTTCATGACATCGCCCATGCTGCATCACATACAAGATATAAACATAAATTAATTTACGAATTAATTTGCATCGAGATGATTCACTAGCAATGCGTTATAGTGAAAACGCTCCCTAATAAACATGTACCGTATAGGAACGATATTATAGATGGTATGACCATACCACTTACAGTTGGGATGATACCCCGAATTTGTGGTTAGGCACTTATTAAGGTTGTTGTTTATGGCTTCTCTATCGAATTCCTGTTGGTTGAATGAAGTTCGGATGTATTTACTTTAGGTATTGGTAAGTATCCAAATGTTCGCTTGTGAATGTTAGTTTGAATCAAAATTGAAAAACATTATCATAGAAAGCCTTTTTTCCACTGTCTCTTGCTTCTCTAAGAAAATTCAATCAATTATCGCAGTTATCAATTCATTTACGAAGTGTCAAGTTTAAGTGAGAATTCACCAAATAGAATATCCCTCTGTTATTGATCCCTATTTTTGATAAAATATAAGTGAAAATTTATTTCTCATCTGTTAGAAATAAGTTTTCCAGAATATGTTATATTAAAACTTTACATCTGTCACTTTATTACTTGGATACATTTTCGAAAAATTCAAAGGCAGTTTGTTCCGTCGCATCAATTTGGATTACAAAAAGCTCGCGTATTTTTTTCCGTAAAACAACAAAATACATAGAATGACCATAGTTTTTTGCAATTCAAGTTATTGTGGCGGAACAAATTCTTTTGAATTTTTCCAAAATGTATCACAGTGAATTGAACCCAAAATGGAAATTATTTTCAATTCGTTGAATGAAGAGTCTGAGCATCTTTCATTAAATCGGTTCATTTAATAAAATTGGTACCAGTATCAGTAGTGATAGAGTAAACTTGACCCAGATCAATGTTAAAGTTTTTCATACCTTTTAGAATTTTGTCAAGAATAACTTCCGCTGTATTGCGGCCAAATATTTCCACCATAAGGCGGATCGCTGCTCCATGTATTTTTTCCTATCTTTTATCTTATTCTCGCAAACTTACCTCGCTATTTCAAATTGATAAATCTCGATTGTTAGTGAATGAACATCGAATCGAACTCCATCAGATTGTTTACAGCAAGTAAACTTACAAACTGATCTGATTAAATATTAAATATCTAGTACAGATTCTGAGTTATATCAATTCTAAATTATGAGGTTATGGCTACCGTCGAGAATGCTTCAGCATAAGCCCATAAGGTCGTATCGAGTTCGAAAGAAATTTCTTTTTCTATATCAATTCCATGTTAAATTCCATTTACTGAAACGGAAAAGTAAAGAATCGAAAAGAAATTTCTGCAGCAGTATCCACTTAAAAAGAAAAAAAAAGAAAATTGAAAATTGTAAGGTTTCCACGCAAACTAATGGGAGCTGTCACTTTTTAAGTCGATACAGGCAGGGATGCAATTCTCCTCGGTGCAAACAGGGTGCTTAGTGAAAATTTACACCGCACATTGGCAAACGCAAACTCACCCGAGAGATTTTTGTTTTGTTTCCACTCTCTGCTAAATATCACAAGTTGAGTGACACCAAAGTGTATATCGTTTGCACCCTCGCCACACAACAGGCTGGAGCGTGTGAGTGATCTCTGAGGAAAACCGAGCCCGACCCTTATTTTTCCAAATATAAAAATATTTATTTTAATTTTTTTATTATTTATTTTTTTTTTCTTCTTTTTTTTTTCCATTTGTTGTTTCACAATGATCAAACCACACTCTCCTTATGTTCTGACACCCCCACACTATTAAATAAGAGCATCGCACCAACACTGCATATATTTGTATATTTTGTGGCACACAAAAATCTCTCCCCCCCCGGAACCAAAATTTTTTTAAGTCGACTGGACTGGGAATCCGTGCCTTTACCGACTATGCTGGGGCTTATTACGGTTTTCACCTTCACTATCACTTTCACTTCACTTACACATCACCTCACTTTTTTTATGCTATTACTGGTATCACCGTGATCAGAAATGAACTCCGTGAGGTGGAAGTGATAGTGAAGCGAAAATCGTAGTAGCCCTCAGAAAATCTACGGTTTGCGTTACTTTTTTCGATGGTGTGATGGTGCCGTGGCAACCATAATGACACCGAGTTCATTCGAATCGTCACCTCGGATGAACTCTTCCATATTGTTTCACTTGGGTGACATTCGTAATAAGGTTTTTTGCTTTCACTTCGTTTTCACCGTGAAGTGAAAACCGTAATAAGCCCACCTAGCCCCCCTTCTTAACCCCCTTCCTCTTTTTTACCCACTTTTTTTCAATATTTTTATAAAAATGTTTCACACCCCACAGCGGTAGAGTCCTTTTTTTCTCTTTCACTCTTCGTCGTTCACACTGCAGTGAGTGTATGAACGCTCAGGCAGCGAATTGTCAATTCTCTCGCTCTCCCGTGTTGAGTCGAACAATCTCTACAGTGGTGTAAGGAAAAAATCTCCGTAGAGACTGAGTGAGATTCACCAAAGAGAACAAGAAATGTGCACCCGGGTGATTCTCCCCAGAGAAATCGCAACCCTGGATACAGGCTTATAGCAAGGGTACGATTTGAAATTTCCCTTACTCTTCTTTAGAAGTTCACACTCTACTGCTTTCCTTGAAAACGGAAGTAATATGCCCCGTCAAATTAAATCTTGAGCCTCTTTGTAGCGACCGCTCTTTACTTACTGGGTTTATCAAGACAGTTTTTACGGAATCATTATCACGAGAAGAAATTCCACACATCCCCACTTAACATTCTTTTCTCAGCCATCATTCAAAAACGTACAACCGCATACTAACACTGACGAAAGATTTCCGAAATCCAAGAGCACGGAGCATCTTTGATTTCCTCCGTGTTTCTCTTTCTGCATTTTACACGCTCCCGATAGGCAATGCTCTTGCTCCGTTTTCAAGTTCTCGTGCACGGCGTGCAGCCGATGTTCTCACCGCGTGTATCGAGTGTTTTGCTCCGCTTGTGGTTCAAATCGTACACTTGCTAGCTACACGCGCGAAGAGAAGCCAAGCCTGGGTTTCACAACTTCCGAATAAATCCAACGTATCATTTTTGGCTAAAACATTTGTCGCTCTGTAGCCGGCGTCGGTGGTGTAGTGGTAAAGCGTGACTGCTACTTGGCACCCCAGTGGGTCTGGGTTCAATCCCAGTCGACGTCGGTGGTTTTTCTGAGGCGAAAAAATCTGGTCACGTCTTCCTTCGGAAGGGAAGTAAAGCCGTTGGTCCCGGTTCATATTCATGAGTCGTTAGGTAGGGTCCAGGTGGTGGAGTCGTCTTCCTGGCGTCGGTGATTGTCACCATGTGAGGAAATAGGCCGACGTAAAATAAAGATTATTCAAATTTTCTTTCGGTAAAAATTGCACTGGCCAAAGAACAAGCATCATAGTAAATTAACTGTGTGGTAATAATTTCTTTTAAACGAGTTTAGTATTGTATTTGTCATTCTCAAGTTTTTTTCCCAATGAAACATTTCGATTCGCCAAACTAATTTCAAAACATAGCCAAAAAGACTCATTATTCTTTTCAACTCTTCCTGAATGCACCATAATCCTTCCACTCAAAACCGAATGCAAAGTCAACCCAAAACCAAACAATCTTAGCAATCCACATTGTCCGATCTCACAATTCCTCCCGAAAAAAGCGGGGACCCAACCGGTAGCTCGAGGAGCAGCACTCCATTCGTAACAGGAGCAAACATATTCAAACGGGAAAAGAAGAAAAAGAAAGAAAAAATCCACTCCAGCACAAGACGAGCAGAGAGGAAAAGTTTTTTAAATTAAAAATTATAATTTATATATATTTTGATTTATGAGCTTTTATGTGTACAAACATAATTTTGCTCGGCTGTCCAAGCTCAACCAGCAGAACGGAGCGGTGCGACGAACGAGTGGACGTCCACTTGCAGAGGTCCCACACTCTTAAACACTTCTTCCGAGGAGCATTCATTTTTTTCCCCCCTCCGTTCTGCCTCTTCGGTCATCGCCGTAATATTTGCCGAGTTCTCACACCACATAAACAGAAAGTTTAAACCGTTTGCTCTTTTCATTAAGGAAGCTCGTTCCTCTGCAAGAAAGAAAAAAAAAAGAGCAGCTCCACCAAGTTGGGGCGCAAAAGTGTCGGACTAATTTAGGATCCCACCTCTCTCGGGTAACGAGTTTAACCTTTCCGCTGGCGAGGCTGATGCTGCTGGAAGCTGGCAAAGTGGCCTTGGCCGTTCAACCGCGAAATCATCTTTAATAGATATCCCAGAGTGCACACGGTCATAAAGCCATCAACTGCTCCTCCCTTGACGAGTTTGGGTAAAATATTGATGCATTTGCCAACTGACGCGCCGCGGTCAAGAGCAGGCAATTAACGTACGACAGGGCCTTCTCAGCATCCAGGCGAAAAGAAGTCATAAAAGGGTGGAAAACAATGTCCGCAATTTTCGATCAGTTCGCTGAACCGGGACGCGTACATGACTGGCCATTTTCCATTAATTCCTCCCCAAACGGCGCATGAGTCATTAGGCGGTAATTTAATCTACATTGCACAGTCATGGCATATCCAATGCAACCACCTCCTCACGACTCACTTCTCACCGTTGTTGATGGACCCGATCTGATCGTTTACCTTCTTCCACGTACTCAACACATCGTTTATTTATGAGATATTAATGCAATTTGCTGCTGGTGCAGAGGAGTCGGCTTGCATTATCATGCAACCGATGTCGGTCGATGTCGGAACGAAAAAAAAAATACGGGGTGTTGTATGGATTGAGAGGAACGGAACTTTTATTCCTGTTTGCTCCTTTGGTCACCCATCGTCGTTGCCGTCGGCAGCCGCAGTATGGGGGCAATGATGAAGCAACTTACCGCCGCGAACATCGCATTCTGTCGCTCCTTGAAAGGAGTAGCCACCAGTATGGCCACTTTACGACCAATCAAGGAGGACACGGCGGTTTCTGCACATGAGAAGAGGAGGTTACAATGTTGTTTGTTCACTCCCAATTGGCTAAAAGCACTCACTCAACGACTCACTTGTATAGAGGGGCATCACCGCACCGCCATCACAAAGAGCAGCGCAGTTATCGGACAGTGAACGAATAGGTCGACTCTTTTCTAAAAGAGTGGAATTTATGGTTCGCAATTAATTTTTACTACACTTATGTCCTCCATTCCTACCCGGACTGCACGGGAGGAATCCGTCGCGTCAGGCACTTGGGTTTTTATCGGTGCGAGAACCACCCACTGATTGTCGAACGAAGGAACAGTGGAACCCACAGCTCGGCGACGAACCACAGCACCCAGCACAACAACAGTACACGTGTTGCAATAAACTGTGAGCGCGGGAGCCGTAAAAATTATAAACAAGTGCAAGCAAGGAACGATTTCGTGATAATTTCCTGCCAACTACTTTAATTAGAAAATTGAATTACTGCCCGAGATTGAGGAGCCTTGCTGGTTTGCTTTATTCATGGTGCGATATAACGAGTTCTAGTTAGTTGATTTATAAAAAAAAAACGGTTCACATCTCTTCTCACGAATAGAAGGAAAATCTGTTTTGGGAAAGTAGTATGGACCTGCTAAATAATTAGATTTTAGCTGGATCGCTGGACTGAAGTATTCTAAATTTTGTTTTATATTCTTATTCAAATTCCTATAAATGGTCAAATGGTCAAAAAGTGTGAATCATCTTGATTTACCTTGATCTACTATATTGCTTCTGCTACTTCTCCCTTTCGACATAAACCGACCTTAAGCCAGTCTGGTCAAACAAGAACCGAAAATAAAACGCAATGGTTTAACAATCGCAATTCATTGTAGATTACGATTAATGTTAACTACAGATCCGTTTAGTTTCAAAGGATATTTAAGCCTCCGATTGATCCGAAGCAATCGCAAAACTGATTAATTTATGAAACTGAAGTCTCATTGAAATGGGTCTTGAAATCTCAAAATCGACTTTCGGAACTACTAAAGCCACCCAAAAAGGTCCGAAACAATCGAGAAAATGATCAATTTAGGATATTCGTCCTAGAGTTCTGCACCACCTATTTAGATGAAAACAAATAAAATATGCTGGGAAAATTATGATCTCTTCAACTTTTGATTTTTACCAGCTTATCGTCTACCTTAATTGGCGTGCATTTTAGTCATGCAATGGCTGCATTGGATGGTCTTCTACAACTAAAAAAAAACAAGATTGTATTGCGATGTCGCGTAGTTTTGCTTCATTTTTTTTTATGTGGATCGTGACTTGGGGAAAAAATGCAACACCTAAATTTTATAAGGTGGTACTGTATTTGATGAGTGAGAGATTGGAGGCTGATGATAGCTCATGTAAAAAAAAATAACAAATCAAGAAATTACATAGAGTTTCGAACCGTGGCCGACAGAGTAGCGGCTCTCAGTGGTAACCAAGTTGAGGATAATTAAATAAAGTCCTTGAAGTTGCTTCGGCTGAGCACTAAGCCATAAAGGAATGAACCCACATAATTAGGTTTCCGACCAATCTGTGTGCAACCAGTCAATCGCATACACTTCCCTAGCAGCACAATTGTTGCAAATCAGTAATAATGACTTGATTATAACTCAATTGAGTTACATTCAAGTGGCTGCAACCAGTAATTCCATTGGTGTGTTGCTTGGGTTGCGCGGCTTTATTTATTTCATAAAATGCGTTGAGGATCAAAATGGGCAAAATTGCCTTTTCCAAAAAACATGCAGTTTTCGCAAGATGTGAATGCATAAATTTTGTATGCAGTCATTTCTATTCTCACTCGATGAAGTTTGCAAACTAATTGATGTAATACATTTATGAAAAGCTTTGCGCCAGATTACCGATGCTGTAGCGTCATTCCTGGTGCTCTTTGAATGGTAATCGTCCAATTGGGGCCAATACATAATGATACCACCTTATTGAAAAAAAAACATTCGGTTGCAACGTTACATATGACCCACATTTTTCTACATTTAAGAAATAAAGATAATTAAAACCTTGGATTCTACGCAGCACTTTAAATTGTTATTCTAGTTATCTAAACGCTTTATTGGAATTTGGCATTTTTTCCCACTCTGCTACCCTATGAAGACAATGGATGTCTTTTTACCCTCTACAGAAGGCCATTTCAGCATGGAAATACTGGGCTTCCCCCGAGACTTCCTGTTGACTTCCTCTGAACATGTGTGGCCTTTTTTTGAATGCAGTGAATCTCAATACATTATGCCTTAATGCACCCAAAACAAAAAAAGCAAGATTGTAATGCAATTTCGAATGATTTTGTTTCATTTCTCGTAATGGATCGTAACTTGGAGAAAAAATGCAACATTGGTCGTGGGCAAAAAAGCATCACGTCAATTTGCTTTGAAAAAATGGATGTGTGCGTGGGTTGTGCAGTGTATTAGTTGTTGATTATGAAATTGGAGTCCGGGCTGCCAAAAAATAAAAAGTCGCAACTAAGATTCGAACCGTGGCCGCCAGCGTCGCGGCTCTAGATAGTAACCATTCAGCCACTTTAACAAGTTGAAGTAAATGGAATAAAAGCCCTACAGTTGCTTCGGTTGTCGAGGCATTCAGTGGTAAAGCGCCAAGGCAATTGTCACTCGCACACACTTGCATGGCTTCGCGTGGTGATCAAGAAGGGCACACTTGATGAGAGGGAGATGGGAGTGCGATGACGAGTGAAAATAAAAATAGAACACTTGACTGCGGAATTACAACAGTGGCCAATAGCGTTGCGGCATTTTGTGGTATTGTCTCACCCATATTGAACCAACGGTTGCTTAAGACTGTCGAGGCACTAAGCACACAGCGCTAAATTTGTTTCGAGGAATCTGTGTGTTGCCAACAGCTTGCACACACTTGCATGGCTTTGTTTATACCATAAAACGCTTTGTGGATCATGATGGGCAAAAGTGCCTTTCCTGAATCATGCAGATTGCTCAAGATATGATTGCAAAAACTGCAATTGCGTTTTTTGCAACCTTTTCAACTTTTGGGTGTATGTATGATGATGTATGTTATGTACTACCACCCATTGTAGCACGGAAACTAAGTCCGACAGCAATGGGCTCTCCTCTCTGTTAGACTTGATCAAGCTTTAATAACCACTGATTATCCTAATCATGCCGTTGTATGAAGGGCCAAAAAGGGGTTGGGTGGATCGATATGCAACATCAGGGATGTAAAGAATCTCCTTCCAACAACAAGATTGGACAATTGGTCAAAAGAGCAAGCTATCTAACATGAGGATGCCCCAATGGGCGGGGAGAAGAGCCAGCCCTCTATTCACAAACTGTTAGCAATGGGGAGTTGGCATTCCCACTCTCCCCATCCAGAGTGCTTCAATCGGGTGCCCTGATGGTCCCTCCCATTCCCATGAAATATTTATATAATGGTGTATATATTTATGTGAATGAAAAATACTACAAGCATTCGTATCTATTATATATGATCTTCATTCGGTTGATCCTGAAATGCAAGAAATGTTGTAAAATATTAAAGTGTAGAGTTCAGTGGTTCCGCGCTTAAGCACAATTTCGTTCGTTTTCAGCGATAGCAGCTATTCACCAAAATCTTGATTCGAGGTATCCTGAAAAAGTTTGTTAAATCTATTGAAATTTTACAAAACTAACATTTATACATTTTAATTTACTGTTGCCATGGTCACTATTTGCTACTTGATGCTGATTGTATAGTAGCAGTCCGCTTTTATTTTTTTTCAAAAGCCTACCACAGCTGTAATTTTCTGCGTTATATACTGGACATATAAGGATATACTGGACATATAAGGTTTGGCCGAAAATTGTCTATTAGCATAAATTTATTGAAGAGAAAAGGAAATAAGAATCTAAAAAAGTATTATAAATAAGGAACCAAAAAAACATTCTCGAACGCATAAGATAGCATAACGATATTCTAGACTTATTACACTTAGAGTTTATCAATATGTGTGCGCATTTGCAGTAGTAACCATTCTTATTAAGTTTCAACTATATCAATTCACTAAAAAACGAAATTTTTATGTTCAAAAATGCAAAAATGGTATTCGGCCATTTGCCAAAATACATGAGAAGTATGAATATTTTTTGATAAAATCTTAGACTCCTGATTTTAGGCGGGAATATGTATTATGTTAAACAGCTAGACATAATGGGTCATTATTTTTTTATAATCTTGAAGAAATATGCAGTTTCTCCGGAAGATACCTTCTTTTGATTCTTTGTACATTGGCCTTCTATGAGGATACATATTCCTGTATTCGAAAGCAAACTTCTGAACCAAGCGCTTACCCGTTTTATTACTCTTTGTGAGATTGTTCCTTCTTTCTAACATGAGCAGTTCTTTGGAGTTTTACTGATCAACGAAATAGGGCACTGCATATTTGACGAAGCATATTCCTGTATCCAAAAGCGAACTTATGATTCAAGCGCTTGCCCGGTATAAAACTCTTATGTGAAATTTTTCCTTCTTTCAAACATGAGCAGTTCTTTGGAGTTTCACGTAATTCTCATGATTTTGTGCATTTCAATTTGAGGAATTTTGAACCGACTGGTGAATTATGTGAGAAACAAATAGTTGATAATTATGAGCTTTAATAAAATTGCATTTTTCTTGTTTTACTTTTGAGATGTTGCTTGGAATCAAATGATTAAAAGATATTTGGCTAAATGGCCTCGAACCCTAAAATTACTTGGCATGGACTCAAAATGACTGACGATTATCAAAACATGGTGAGAGATAATATGATCCAACTAAAGCAAAACAAATGGGACAAGTATATGTGAATTTCACAATTTGAATGAAGAATACACATAAATATACATTGACCTATTTTATTTCAATATCACGATCAGATCCATCTAAAAACTCATACCTGCCATGCATTAGACAAAACGAGAAATATTTTTTTCTGCACTTCACCTCGCGCATAGTAAACTGAAAGAGATTTCAGCTCTGGTTCATAACGCCTGAAAGAAGGTCCTTTGATGTGCACCAAAAACTCGAGCCAACCGCAATCCCGGTATCCGTTGACCCAAAAAAAGGTTGTTAGCTTGATTCTCTCCGCATAACAAAAGATCCGGAATACGATAATATTCTTGATATATTTCGGCCACTTGTAGGCTGGACTGCAAACATCTTGAACTGTGAAGAGAATATCTGTCGAATATTGATTTTCCCGATATATTTTTGAGAGTTGCTCTATTGGATTATTCATTTCAAGAAAATTCCAAATTTTGATCTCTAACACTACGTCAACAGTTCATAGTTGTCATGGAAAAATTTTGCTGTTTGGAAAGAAGTAGACTTTTGAATAATCGAAAATGTTCGTGCTAAGAGTGCCATGCTTTTGCAAACCACTATTCTGTCACTGTATTTGAATCATTTCATAGCTCGGTTGTGTTCTTGCAATCTTAGATCTAATGCGTTTGAAAATACTTTTTTAGATTCTCATTTCCTTTTCTCTGCAATACATTTATGCTGATAGACAATTTTCGGCCAAACGTCCATTCGGCCAAACATCCTTATGCCAAACGGGGTATCGTCGTTACTTATAGTGCATTAACGTCAAAAACGACCAATGACTTTGGCGCGCTCTAAAAATTCCAATAATGATCCGATTATTTATGTTTTGCCATCATCTAAAAGGTATGGCTGCTAAGAACTACATCCTTGCCAGATTTTTTCAATTAAGCCATTTGGAGCACAGTGGCACCTGGAGCAGGTTGCGGTCGTGACCTGTAGAGGAGACATTTCAAAATTTCATTTGCTGGCGCCGTTCGACGGCTCAATTCATAAATTTTCATCTAACAAAAACTCCATTTCATGGGGGGAGATGAACCAGCCCAGGGCTGAAAATCTCGATAATCAAGGAACTAACTAATCCATTTCATGGGACCGGCATTTGGACACTACCGGATACTCTGGAATTTCGGTTTCAGTAGGGCTCAAAACGGACAATTTAAGGACCTCATTTACTGGTACTGTTTGACGGTTTAAAATTCATAGTTTTTCACCTGAAAGTCATTGGACATCATGTCAGGGAAGCGTTGTCCATTTCCTGATACTCTGGTATCGGCTCCGCTAGGATCCAAACCGACACTTTCAGAACCTCATATACTAGTACCGTTCAACGGCTTAAATTAAATCTTTCAACAAAAACAGCATCATGCCATGGACCAACAAGGGGATTTCTCCACATCCGGATACTGTGGAACTAAGGAACTGATATACGATGTATAGGCTAGAGGTGAAATGATGGGCACTATAACAGCGTCTTTTTGCAGCCCTACTATAATCAGTACCGGGCAATCCAGAAGAAACCTGCTCAATCTATTGATCCGTGACGCATCTACTACACGTCGTACTTCTTAATGAATAATTATGAAATTATGAGTCATCCAACGGTATCGGTATATGAGGTTCTGTCTCCATTTTGAACCCTATCGTATCCGGTGCTAGAGTATTTGGAATTAGTCCCCTTATTGGTCCACGCATAACTTGAATGTATTTCTGGATGAGAAATCATGAATTTTGAGATGTAGCAGTACACGAGGTTCTAAAATTGTCATTATCGGAGCCCTACCAGAACCGATTCAAGAGTATTCGGAAGTGCCCACATCACCTTGTTCGTCCATGGAATGATGTCCATATGCTTCTGGGTGAAAAATCAAATATTTTGAGCCGTGAAAAGGCACCGAAGGTTCTAAAAGTGTCCGTTCTAGACCCTACCGGGTCCGATACCCGGGAATCGGGAAATGGTCATATCCCATTGTCGGTCTAAGGCTTGATACTCTTGCACCTTAGGGTGCAAAATCATGAATTATGATCTATCGAAAGGTTCTGAAGGTGTCCGTTTTGGACCCTTCTGGAACCGATTCCAGATTTTCCCCAAATGGGTGAATTTTCTTGCTGTTTCGAGGAATGAAGTTTTTATGGCTCTGGAAGAAAAATCATCAATTTTGAGCCGTCAAACGGTACCAGCAAATGAAATTCTGAATGTGTCCTTTTCAGATCACTACCGGAACCGATTTCGGGTGTCCACGGGTGTTCAAATGGGCCAAATTGAAACAAAATTTGGTAAGAATGCTATTCCAAGTACCCAAACCTTTCAGCTGATGCCGAGAGATAATCGGATCAAAATGGATTTTTGAGAGCGAACCAAAGTCATTGGCCATTTTTGACGGTTGAGGTAGATGAAAGCTTTTTCCGACTGTAATATGTAATATGATCGTTTTTTAATTTTTTTTTTTTCTTTTTTCGGTGAACTTTGTTTTACTACAAAAGTTCGTATCCATGAAAAATGAATGGTTTTTAAAATTAGGAAAAATTAACTGCAGATCATCACATTTTGCCGTTATGAAGTTACAGCTTTTTTTAATCTCGGTTGCACTTTACACTAGCAAAGTTAACTAGAATGACGGTGAAGGAACTTTGACAGGCGTTTCTAGGAACCCACATATAGTTTCTAGTTTTACTACGATCTCTAAAGAGGTCGATATTCTGACTGAGACTGATAGAGGAAACGTTTTGGTAAGCGCTTTTATGGAACTGCCTTTCATTCTGTCGGCTGCGATCAACAGTCACTGAGAATGATAGTGGAAACGATTTGACAGGCGCTATTTTTTTGTCGTGAGAGTGGTTGAAATTATCATTTAGGCACCTCATTCAATCGATTCCAAATCAGGACCTGACTCTTCTCCTAAAATTTGCGCTCAATATCTAGCGCACTTGAGCTGCACTGGTCCTTTGAAATTTCAAGGGAAAAACCAAACTGTTTGCTCTCATCCTTCTAGTTCTTTGGCGTAATCATATATGGGAATGTTTAAAATCTGACAAGAGTATTTTTCGATTGATAGTCAAGTTAAATAATTATCAATTGATAACTTTTTGTTTATTAATACCATGACTTCCTGATACAAATGATCTACAGCGTCCAAGGCAACATTGCTTACATACTATGTGGCAAAGAAGCCTTGGGTTTTGGCTATATGCTTCGCACCAGACACACCAATGTTGCCTACTGACTAGTTGACGGAACATTGCTCAAGAACATCATTTCGCTTATTATTTATTATCTTAATATGACAATGTGCAATCGCAATGTGTTCTTGGACAAAGTTAAAGCAGATGCAATTTCTCGTTATCACAAATAGCAAACATTATCGTATGCTATTACACCGATGAGCAAGGAGGATGAGAACAAAAAAATGGTTTTCCCATAGTAATTTTCATAGAAACTTCCAAGGTCAGTGCATTTCGAGTTCACAACCATTCGCGCTCAAATTTTTTGGGAGAAGAGTTGGTACTTAATTTGGAACCGATTGAGTGGGGCGGAACTGGATCGATACATTGAACCATCCTAATGGCTTACCACTACGCCGGAATCACCCCCAGGCGAACCCACATTTAGTTTCTAGCATTTTGTTCTAGTTTCGCCAGGACCTCTGACGAGCTTGATATTCTGACTGAGAATGACAGAGGAAGCGTTTTGGCAAGCGCTTTCATGGAACTGCCCTTCACTCTGTCGGTTGCGATCAACAGTCAATTGGAATGACAGTGGAGACGATTTGACAGGCGCTTTTTTATTCGACATGAGAGTGGTTGAAATTATCATTTCGGCACCAATCTATTGAATCGATTCCAAATCAGGACCTGACTCTTCTCTCAAAATTTGAGCTCAATATCTTGCGAATTCAAGCTGCGCTGGTCCTTTGAAATTTCGAACAGATGAAACTGTTTGCTCTCATCCTTCTAGTTATTTGGCGTAATCATATATGGGAATGTTTGCAATCTGTGGTTACATAGAATCTTTCCACCAACAACTTTGCCGAAAAAGTGGGGGAAAATCTCGTTAGTACAAATAGCAAACATTTTTATATGCTATTACACCGAAGAACAAGGATAATGAGAACAAAAAGATCGGATTTTCCGGAACTTTCAACTTACGACTACGTTTTTTTTATGGTTACTGTGGTACAATTTAAAAAAAATCGAAATGCGAGCGTCACGAAAAGTGGTCAGGCTTTTGAGTGTTAATATCTCAGTCGTTTCTCCAAAGAATTTCAAAATGTTTGCACCAATCGATTGGACATATCTCTACGCATCGATTCCAACAGAGGACGTAGCTGATTTCGGGTCAAATACTATTGAAAAGTTCATAAATATTAGGGCTAGTCTAAACAAGTATATTGATTCAAACAATATAGGATTGTACAATCAAAATGGCTTGTAGTTTTTGTCCTCAAGAAACTTCAAATGGTCAGCGTTGTTTGAGTTCACAACCATTTGCGCTCAATTTTTTGGGAGAAGAGTCAGTACTTAATTTGGAATCGATTGAGTGGGCTGGAGCTGAAGCGATACATTGAACCACCCTAATTGCTATGAATGCTCTTCAATTGTCCCACTCAGCCCTTGTGTAACTCTGATGTACAACTAGGTCACACTGTTTGGCTATGAATAACGGTAAAAGCAATTTGGTAGACGCCATTATCCTGCTATTAATTTTACCTCATTTAGGAGTCTTACTTAGCTACTTATCAATCAGGCAAAGGCCGAGGTGGCCTCTGCGGAGGGTCCACCGGTCGCCTTCTTCTTGATAGATCCACGACCGGATCGTCATCAAGAATCATACTAACTGGGCTGTCGTTCGACATTCTTACTAAATGCCCAGCCCACCGTAGTCGACCGGTTCTAGCGGTGTGAACGGTAGGAAGTTCTCCCAGTAACTGATGCAATTCGTGGTTCATTCGTCTCCTTCACGTTCCGTCTTCCATCTGCCATCTACTCTACCGAAGATCGTACGCAATACCTACGGTTCAAAGACGCCAAGAGTGCGTTGGTCCTCCACGAGCAATGTCCATGTTTCACAACCGATCTAATTAGTGTCTTGTAGTTGATCAACTTTGTAGTTCGGCGAACTTTGTTCAATCTGACCATCATTCGGGGTCCAAAGTAGGCACGATTGCTAGCCATAATGCGCCTTTGTTTCTCTCTGCTGGCATCATTATCGGCGGTCACCAATGAGCCCAGATACACGAATTCGTCTACCGCTTCGATTTCATCACCGTCGATCTAAACTCGTGATGGAAGGCTAACATTGTCTTCTCGTGAGCCTTTTCCTTTCATGTATTTTGTCTTTCACATATTAATGACAAGCCCAATCCTAGTAGCTTCAGTCTTAAGTCTGATGTACGTTTCCGCCATCGTCTCAAAGTTGCGTGCTACGATATCAACGTCATCGGCGAAGACAAACAGTTGGACGGACTCTGAAGATACGTGTCTATTCCCGCTCTTCGAATCACACGCTCCAATGCAATTACAAATTATTTTGGAGTCACATAGATCAACGATGAGGTAAATTTGATGTATTTAAGTTCACCATTTATGGTTTGCTCTATCTGCGTCGACTGCCTTGCTAAAATTGGCAGTGGAAACAGTGGAAATTTAAAATATCCCGTTTATAAAAGGCATAACTGACTACGCTGCTTTTACCTGCCGCAAAACGGAAATGGATTGCAAAACATCGTAAAACTGTCAAGATCTGGTAACTTACCAAGGGGCAACCTGCGGTTCACCAAGAAGGACCCATGGATTGAGAAACGCTGTTCTAATGAATTTATATTGGTGCTTCCTTGGTTTTTTATTAAACTTATTGCCGTTTACTTAATGGACTTCTTTCCGATTTTTCGGATAGAAATCCTCAATCATGTAACATGCAACATGTAACATATAATCGAAGAATATCAAAGATTTGTATAACCAGGGTGTATAGCAAAATTCTTCTTCTTCTTTGTGCAGTTTAGCTTCTTGGGCTGGTTCATCACTCCAGGGAGACGACCTGGACCCTAAGTACATATCGAAAAATCAACACATGGGCCGGGACCACCCTTCCGAGGGAAAACGTCTCAGAGAATTCCAACGACGTAACAGGGCCGCTTTAAATCATTAAAGTTACTCTTGGTTGTACCGTTGTTGGCACAGAAGTTTAATGAGCTTATGGAAGCCTAAATTTATTGAACTGGCTCCGTGATTCTCACTTTTAGAAGTCCCATTGGAATAAGTTCCGGTTTAGGATTTGCAAAAGACCCTCTTGGACGTTGGGTGGCTTCGGAACATTTGTGAAAGTAATGTTTTCAAGATATTGGTTTAAGAGGTCTACAGCTCATGTATCAATTTTCTAAACATGTATTCTGTCTTGTGTCGTAAACGCTCAAGCGTCATTTCAAATTTCGTCCAATGACGAAACCGTTGTCAATATAACCATAGAACAGTCCTAAATCGTTGTTAATATAATCATAAAACCACAAAAAAAAGCAAAACAACCTAACAGGGGTATTTAAGTGCGGGAATTTCGGCGGGAGTCAAACATTAGGTATAATTATGATTAATTACTTTTGTGTACATTCCACTTACTTTGGTGTAGAGTTGGAGTGGAAAATTCTATCCGATTTGCACCCAAGTCAATGCACCATACCTAATTTTAGGTACTTTTTTTCTTACCGCGAAGGAAGTTTGAAAGTAAATTAGCTCGCATATCCTTCCCCGAGCGACAAACTACACACGGTCGATTCCATTTAGTATTTTCCAACAAACCCTATGTGGCCAAAATAACATTTCGAGAAACCGAATGAATTTCAAATGCCTGCTAAAAATGCACCACCATCAACCAACCTGCTTTGTAGAGGCAATTATAACCCATCAACCAGATACTCGGTCGTATATTTCCCCCTTGTTGTGTATGATGAATCTCCTGCTGGCACTTTGATCTTCACTTTTCCGCCAACCGAATCACAGCTCACTTTAACGAACACATCAAAGCAGGCTTCAACCCGAGACATCTCCCAAAAGGTGAGCGCACGCTACTCCGCACCTCGAGCAGCCAATTTCACAGACAAATATCACTGCCCCATCAAATATACGCACACTCATCAATAAGACTGTAACCCGCTTTAAATTATGTACTTAAAAACGGTTCTCATTAATTCACTTCATAAATTATGACCACCGTACACGTACTGTCACATTTAATTTATTTCGGCTATTAAAAAATTCATCAACCTATACGCGAGTGGCATCTTGCGCACTCTTTCACGCACCAACCCATCACGGTGTTGTGATGGCGCGGGGCACGTGAGTGCTCCACCAGAAAAAAAAACAAACCAAAAACAACAACCAGCGGAGAAGATTCGGAAAAACAACAACCACCGCTGACAGTAAAAAAACGCCAAAACATGCACATACCATACGCGCTCCGGGATGTTCACGAAAAACACTCAAGCTCCATCAACAGCAGCAGCATAAAAAAATACAGTTTCTTTCTCTCGGTCACATATGACATTAAGTTGCACTTAAGTCACTTAATTTATAACAACACTGAAGAAATTCAAGAAATGCGCTTTTAAAATGCTGTGGAGGTGCCTGGAGGCCACCAACCACTCGGCCGTAACGCAAAATTCCTGTTCTTCTTCCAGGAAGAAAAATGCACCGACCCATCAAGCGCAGATTATTTATTGCCTTCGAAGCGGAGGGTTGAAGAATGATACACAAAAATAATTTAATAACCGAAAACAACGGCCGCGAAATAAAAAACCTCTGCTTGCGACTGTGACCGGAATTGCAATTCGATCGGGCACCCAAAATTCCCCAAATATGAATAATTATTATGAATTCTCTTGTTTCGGTTTTCCAACGAGGATGAATGGCCCCCGTCTGGAATCGCCGCAAAGGACAAGTCATTCCGTGGAATTGTTTCGTTTTGTGCAAAGATTGCCTAATATTTCACCAATTGCTCGGTCAACCGGACGACCTCTGCAAAACTTCTTAATTTATTTCAGATGGAATTTTAAAGCAATTTTCCATCAACTTCATCATAAATTCATGATATATTGGTCTGCTTCTTGTGCGCTTTTATGTTTCGGCAGTCGTTCTCTTGCTGTGCATTAGGTTCGGTCATCCTTCTGCGATTTGACGACTTGACGTCGAGCAATGGCAGTCCGCAAGATTCCAAGAATCACACGGTCTTCTGCCGTTCCGTCTCTGCCTCGAGCGTCCCACTGCACTGGACTGTGTTCGTAAAGAAAAACTCGTCTTTAACGATTATTAGATTTTAAATTAGATTCGTGCCCTGGAAGCACAGCTCAAAGTGAAACCCGGGAGGAGCTGTGAACTTTACGGTCGGCCATCTCGCCAGTTTGAAGCTCGCGAAATTTAATTTCCCATACAATGTTATTTGATTGATCGTCAAACATTGATGGGTTCACTTCCCTAATCAAAACAGCAAAAGCGGGCCGTTTGGCCTCTGCCACTCTAGCGGGGAACACACAATTAGGTTATAATTACTAAATTTTGACTGGTTTTTGACACGGCGTGAAATAGATCCGATTAAGGTCATTGTGGAATATTGCATTCCATCTTATTAGCAGCTTAATTCCAAGCTCTTACACCCACTAGTCCATCAACATTTGGAGCCCCGTGACACTAATGTTTTGCTCGGAACGGTTTTTGTTTCACCTCCGAGCAAGCAGCATCCATCAAAATTCCCGTTGAAAAACCATGCGTGGGCCGATGCACGCTGTCTCCCATGCACGGAGCGACGGAGCCAGATGAAATCAAATTTCAGCCCATAATCAGATTACAAATGATTGATTCGTTCTGGCTGTCAAATCTAAAACTAAAAAACCCTTCGCGCTATGTCCTCACGCCTCTGTCCAACTCCAACAATGTTGTCGGAACTGCGAGGAGAACCGTGACCAGTGGCCACTGTCCGTCCAGAGTGAGGTGAAAACTAATTTAGAAATGAATTCTCCTTCCCTTTCACAGCTTCCAAACGAGGTAATAAACTGCAGCTCCAACGGCCAGCAGTGATCTCATTCTGTCACCGCCAGTAGACCATTATCAGTGTTCACACATCTTTCTCAAAAAGAATCTCCAAAAGTCAGCCCTAATGAGACACAACCTGTCAAATCTCTATGCTCGCGTATGTTAGCAGCTTGCTACACAGTGTAGTTTGAATGCTCGTAAATATATCGCTACAGCACACTTTAGCACCGAACATATCGGCATCCAGCGATCGTGAAAACTGAAACATAGTTTCATCTTCGTTCTCATACATCGTTTGACGACGACGACGACGACGACGACGACAACAACAACAATAATCACCACCACCGATTAGGTCGTCCATTTCGGCCTTAATTGTCGCAGCTTTCAACAGTTCTGGTCACCTTTTAAATTTTCCCCGGTTCACGAATCGGCCAATTTACCTTCGACAGACGGACCCAGACATTCCGGCTGACAGAAACAAACAGAGACAGAAATGCTAAACAGTGTCTTCCTTAAACTTTATTGTATCTCATTAGTAAAAACACTCATTTGCATTTTAATTAGCCGGTTATTTATCACTTGCTGCTTCACCGGCCGAATGGATGGCTGGTGTCGATTTCCCGGCTATATGCCATGGTTAGTTTTGGATGTTTTAAGAGGCTTTGACTTATTAACGGGCGAACTCGGACGAAATTAAGCGGAAATTTTCGAGACTCCGGGACCACACGCAGATCTCGGGGAAATTTAACGCGGGTTTTTAAATTGAGGACATGTTTTATAGCTTGATTTTTAACTGTAGTTGCCTATTGTTTCAGTGAGTGTGCATTGGTTTAATTTGGTGTCCGAGAGTGTCAAAATTTGCACGTCAAAAGTAGTGGAAAAGTTCACCTGCCACGCTGAAATTCGACTCTCGCATCCACCATCAAACCATTGAGGCCATTAATATGCACGACTGCATTTTGTAATCGCGTCGTGTGCACATTATCCGGCAACTTCCCCCTCGGAAACAGCCTTCTCCATCCTCTGCCCTCCCCCAGGAAACTGCCCTACAGCAGGTACCCATTCGAAAATGAAGTGAAACAATAATCATAAAACCCACTTTTATATCGACATTCACGTTGTAGTCCGAAAAGTTTGTTTTTATAGTACTTTACCGGTCTCTGGTCTATGCGCCACCACATCGTGCCATCATCGTCATCTTGATGGGGCTTCCAAATTTGCCTTCGTTTTGGGAGATCATCCCGATCCGCACCTACCGCACACGCGACAGATATATACGCTTAATAGCCCGGTCACCCCCCTCTTCCAATCGGCCCAGGGAGGATTCCGTTTACGATGATTACCCGGCGGTAAGGCATTAAAATGTGAATATCTATCAACATTGGAATGCTTTTTCCGGAGATTTATTATGGAGTTATTTATCTTTTTATTGTTTTTATGCTGAGCTCACTCACTCCCTCGCTGATTTTTTCTCTCTCCGAAATCCTACAATGAAATATGGATCTATGAGAGGGAGCAAACACTACTATCTACACCTTCCTTCTGTTTGCTGACGACGACGACCCCCGAACTCAATGGACAAAACAAAGTGACGTATTAACGAGATGATACAGCTGGGATCCTTGTTCTGGCGTCTCAATTTCCGAAATTCAGGAACAAGCCAAAAATTAGCGTATGATTGGGCGTCTTTTATTCCACCCCAATAAATTCAAACGATGAACCCATTAGTGCTGTTGTTGGATCTTTTGTCCGGGGATGATGGTCAAAGCAGGCCTGGATCTAACCGGCACTAATGATGGTTATAGTACTCATTTTCCCGCTGTTGAAGGTGACATTGTTTGGTTTGCGGATTGCACATATACAACAACGCCGAAAAAAAAAAGTAAAAGCCTTTAACGATCCCGCCATTAACATTATGTGTGTCCCATTAAGCTTAAGAATTATATTATGACGGCAACCATTCAACGACTGAGCACGCTCGCTGTATGCAGAGACTTTTCGGCTGCTGTCAGCGGGATCTCGGACGAGGGAAGATGAGGCGAGAAATATGGCCTTTCTTCTCCTCGGTGGGCACTTACCTTAAGCTGCTCTTGCTTGGGTAAGCAGTACACGCGGATAATGTCTCGATTTGTGCCGTTAGAGGCAATTTATACGCCAGATAAACATTTGTTCTTAGCTCTGATTTTGTTTTCCGAGGTGTAGGCTAATTCGTGGAAGGTCATATGTGATCGTGGTCGGTGACTCACGGTTCTTATTAAGGGGATACGGAACGGGTCTCACAACAGCACAGCCATCGCCTCGCTAGTTAGAAAATGCAAACCTCAGATTCTATACTAGATATTGATAAGAGACCCCTGTCAATGCGCACACTACACACTACCAAAATGTCATGTAAATGTATATCTCCTGGGACCGACACATGCAAGCGTCCTTTAGCACATAAGAATCCCAAGTAACACAACTTGTTTAAATAGAGCAAAAACTTCTATTAAAAAAAAAAAAAAATTAGTTTCGGCTACCCCCCACCACAACACACACCACAACAACAAAAAAGCGCAAGGGTTGATCCTTTTTGCAACTTGACATGCTTGCTACAGAGTTGCAATAAAGGGTGTATTCGATAAAAATGGCACATACTCATCAAAATTAAACTGATTATCGGATTTTCTTGAAATTTTCAGGGAATGAAGAACTACTAATGAGTTTTGATTTACAACATTTGTTTTATTCAATTTCGTCTCCCATCCCGAATGCCCGCACCTTCCTTTTCACTCCGCCCATCAAATTTTGTACAACCGATTTTCCCAGTGTTTTTGTTGTTTTTACCCAAATTTTCTTCAATTCTAGCTCTGTTTTTATAGTTTTGGGATGTTTGCGAAGTTCCGTTTTCATAATTGCCCAGAATTTTTCAATTGGACGAAGTTCCGGTGAATTTGGTGGGTTCATATCCTTTGGCACAAAATTGACTCCGTTGGCTCCGTACCACTCCAATACGTTTCGAGCGTAGTGGCAGGATGCTAGATCAGGCCAAAACAGAGTTGATCCTTTGTGCTTCTTAATGAATGGCAAGAGACGCTTCTTAAGGCACTCTTCCGTGTAAATCGCACCGTTTATTGTTCAGGCCCCCCATCAACTTTTTTCAAACAAATTTGGAGAAGTTGTTCAGCTTCTTCTTCTGGAGAGTGACCTTTTTTCTTTTCATGAATGATTTCACTTATTTCACCACATCCGCAAATCGCCTGCCAGATTAGAAACTTCATTGCGAATTTCGATAGTTTCTTCTTTCGAACATCCTCTGGAACATCGAACTTCGACTTGGCAACGAAATATTCTTGCCCAGGAAATTGACGGAAGTCGGCCTTGACGTATGTTTCGTCATCCATCACGATGCAACCGGATTTGGTGAGCAGCTTCGTGTAAAGTTTCCGGGCGCGGGTTTTCGCAGTGATGTTTTGTTTTTCATTCCGGTTTGGGGCTTTTTGCACTTTGTAAACATGTAACCCAGCACGCTTCATGGTTTTCTGCACAAAACCGACTGACACCTTAGACTTTTTAGCGACATCTCGAATTGACATGTTTGGACGGTTCTTGAATTGTTGTACGACTTTCCTGGCCATTTTACTGTCCATTGGACCACTTTTACGACCACTCCCTTCCTTCCTTTGGACACTCAGACGCTCCTTGAAGGTTCTTATTACACGAGACACAGTTGTATTTGTAATTCCAAGCCTTCACCAAGCAATCCACCGGTGGGACGCCCCTGGATTTTGATTGTGAGTGCACAACATTTTCTCACGGACAATTTCTTGTTTCGACGACATGACTGGAACTACTGAATGTATAACTATGAAACTTGGCAGATGTAAATAATACACTATGGATAAGATCTACTCAAATTTCTAGGTTTTTTACTCATACGATTCAAAAGTTACAGAAGATTTTCTGTGTGCCATTTTTATCGAATACACCCTTTAGTTTTAAAATTTCAAATATTAAAAATCGCCGTGCCAGAAAAAAGAAAGAAAACCAAGATTAAAAGAACACCGGGGGAAACTTTTTTTAAATGGATATCGTTATCAAACAAACATAAGTGATCAAAATATAGAGAAGTGAAATGATCTGAAAATCGTGGTGGAATAAGTTCATTTTTTAAACGCTTTCAGATGTATGAATCAATATTCTGTTGTACTAAGAAAAATATATACGCCATTGAATAAATCCTCGAGCATAGGGAGGAATGAGTGAATCTCATTTTGTATTGTAAAATTTTGGAATATGGCGTCTACGAACAAACCAAATACACTATCGGCAAAAATAATTATGAATCCATCCTAAACACGTAAAGTGCTTCTATGATATTTATCTATCGCAAAAATCTTTAAAATATGGATGCGTCTGGGCAATGTAGTTTGAAAGTGGGTATTTTTGTTTATGTATACCTGATCTACTTAGAATTAAAAATTACTGAATTCTACATAATTAAATAATAATAAATTGAATATTAAATTAAACCAATAGCCTCTTATTTGTTCAAGGGATATAATAATGAACTGAAAAGCGGATGCCTGATGGGCATTACAAAAAAAACAACAATGTCCCATAAAAAGGGGGCAAATCTTTTGGAACAAAGAATAAGAATAATTCAGAAGCCACACCATGTATTTTTAGTAAGTATTCCGTTAAGAGGAATCACATATTTTAAAATCCTAGTATTACTAACTCTTCCTTGTATTCGAAGTCTGGATTGCTTGCAATTTGATTATCCGTAAACGGCAAATTGGCATTGAAGGAAGTCACCATAAGACCAAATAGTTTTATAATAGTCATTGAGAAGGTAAATTGGCTTTAATGCAAAACTGTGATTTTTTTGCAATCGCCATATTGAAACATAAGAAATAATTGAAATGTGGAAAAATAAATGTATCAAATTTCCAATGGTATGCAAATAAACTGTAGATCGGAGACTAATTTCGGCATTCTTTTAGATAATCTCATCCAATTCCAAGCACTTTTCAGGAAATTCAGGATTGATTTATCGAATATATATGTTTTAATTTGATTTATGTTGTTGTAAATTCGCATAATTTCCGAGGCGCATTAATGTTCGGCTCTTATCGTTCCAATATTCACCAGAAAAATAAATGCGCATATAATTTGGAGCATAATACGCTGTAGAAAACACAATTTGTTTTCGATATTTTGCTATCAAACCAAATTTCCCGCAACACTAGACCTTTTTTTTACTGCTTAATGAATCAGAAGAGCAAAGAATCGAACAAAGCAGAACAACAACAAAATAACCTCGATTTCACAGTGAAGTTTTGACAGCTGTGGCAATTTGGCCACATTCTGGTTTTCATGGCAGCCAATAGGTTTTATGAAGGCTCTCAAGTGGTCATAACATCTTCCACTAGAACATTTTCAAAATCTTTATGTTCTTATAAAGGTTTTATTAACTTGTTTTCACAACCGTCTATAGAGTGGGCCATTTTGTACGGCTTTAAAGAAGAATAGAGGAGGTGTTGGTTGACAAAACAGTTTTGAATGTAGTTTTATCAACAAAGCCGGGAGGAGTGCTATATGGCTGGAATAAAACTAAAATTGTTGCTTGGGCTGGAATAAAACTAAAATTGTTGCTCGCCTCGCTAGTTAGAAAATGCAAACCTCAAATTCTGTACTAGATATTGATAGCAATGCATGAGCATGAGCATAAGCATGATTGACCGTCCCGACGTTGCTACTCCGTTATTGCTAGATCTCACTTCAGCAGTAAATACTCAGAGAACTATCAGATGATGCTTGGGAGTAACATACATCCGCAATGTGTAATAAATGATGATATCAAAATAAGCCAACATTGACGCCGGCCCCACCCGGATGTAGGTCAAATAAGGAAAGGATAGGAGTAAGTTGACGTGCTACTCGCTTTATTGGAAGCCAAGGAGTCCTCTGCACTGCGACGAGAAATCACTTGGAGGTTGGATAACAGGCAGTAGGTAAACGATAAACTTTCTAGTGAAATATTCAAATATTAGCACCGATTTCCGAATTGAACCGAATTATACCAACAGTCAAGATGCTATTGGGGCCACTAACAAAGTGTGACGGTGGTTTTTCATTGGGAAAACAGGGACATTTACATTGACGCTTAAGAGCCAATATGAATCGATTTATACCAACAGTACGGATGTTGCTGGAGTCACTCACAAAATGTGACAGTGGTTTACTTGTTCTAACATATGGTGGCCCGGCGATTATGGTGAACGAGTAACATGGATCACAATTAATAATGATCCCCACCACACCCGGCGAACCATCATATCTCACTGGGAAGCAGCTTTATGTTTTTTTTTCGTTCTCACTCGATCATTCGCGCCACCGAACAATAGATAACGGAAACAAAAGAAAACGCGATATGCCCAGCAGCAAAATATTGCGCAACAAAGCATCGACACAACCGTTCACAGCCGTTACCCGACGCAGACTCTTTGTTTTTCGTAAACTTTCAATTTGTACAACTACATGGCAATCTACACCTTGAATTACGATTGAAGGATTTGGTGAAATTAGAGTCCCTAGAGGCTGATATCCAAGTTCATCTGTTTAGTAGCAACCTGTGGAGACTTGATCCTTACCTTACCTTACCAATGAGACTAAGGCCGGTGTGGCCTCTGCTGTACACAGAAGTTGTTTCCTTTGTAATCGGTCCATGGCTGTTCCTTGCCAGCCTCGCTGTCTGCGAAGGGTCCGCAGGTCGCCTTCTACTTGATCGATCCACCTTGCTCGTTGCGTGCCTCTTCTTCTTGTACCTGTCGGTTCGTTTTCGAGAACCATTTTCACAGGGCTGTCGTCCGACATTCTTACGACATGCCCAGCCCATCTTAGTCGACCGATTTTTGCGATGTGTACGATTAGAGGTTCTCCCAGCAACTGGTGCAATTCGTGGTTCATTCGCCTCCTCCACGTTCCGTCTTCCATCTGCACTCCACCGTAGATCGTACGCAGCACCTTCCGTTCAAAGACTCCAAGGGCGCGTTGGTTCCACTAGCAATGTCCATGGTTCGTGGCCGTAGAGAACTACCGGTCTAATTAATGTCTTGTAGATGGTCAACTTTGTGGTTCGGCGAACTTTGTTCGATCTTAGCGTCCTTCGGAGTCCAAAGCAGGCATGATTGCCAGCCATAATACGCCTTTGTAGTTCTCTGCTGGTGTCGTTATCGGCGGTCACCAATGAGCCCAGATACACAAATTCCCTTCATGTATTTTGTTTTTAACGCATTAATCACAAGCCCAATCCTACCAGCTTCAGCCTTGAAACATGATCCTATACCCAATGATTTCATTGTCTCCAATCCGCTCAACCAATGGCAATGTCTTGTGATATAGTGAGTGGAATAGTATAATTTGAGATAACTCAATACAGACGTCTTCCAAAATTGGCAGATTGACAGGCAATCGGTGTGTAACCACCTGGTACCTCATAGCAAGATGCTTAGAGCCGGATCGGAAGATTCGATGAGCTACCTCCCCCTCTATACTAGATATTGATATCAATGCACATACTATGTCGATCCGCTTAAAACCAAAATTTGCTTCGCTAAAAATGGGAGGTGAAAATTTTAGAAGGAGACAAAACATGATTGGTGATGTGGTTGTGTAGCAAAATGAGGAAATAGTTTCATTGCCTTATGAAACAACAGAAATTCCCCCCAGGCGTCTTCCCTCCTTGGCTTACATCGGTACAGTCCAGGCACGGTCGGAATGACACTACCGAAAGGGAAATGTCTGCTAGGTGTTTAGGGAAGTGTTCCCGAGACCGATTGCTTTTTGCCAATTCCTATTGCCTGGCAACAGGGAGTGTATATCCTTACACAGAAAACAATAAGTGATTTTAACAGACGCGTAAAATTTCCCCTCGTATAATTTCAAGCCAAAGCAAGCGTAAACATCTTAATTGTTTGCAATCTTTCATACAGCATACAATATTGTTTGCAATCTTCCTTACAACAGACCTGATTCCAGCATTCCCTTTATGTGCATTAGATAACACGGAAAATTAAATGTTTCTTTCAAACTGTTTAGCTGTTAGGCTAAGCGGCCACAGAGGTCACTAAGCTTGTCGATGGGTCAAATCAAAATGACGGTGTCTACCAAGACGGTAAAACAAAAGATCCTGAATTGAGGGTTTTGAGTTTATTCATTCGAATCAACGATGCCACTCACGGTTAATTATTTTAGTGGCTTGTAAATAACGACACCAGCTTGTGAAGTAGACACATTTAACTACTTCACAGACACCTTTCGCTCGCGAACGCCTGAACCAATCTGAGCAATGGTGGTTTCAAGTCATTTATCTCGTCTATCCCTTTGCCCTTACAGTCCAATACAAAGCAGCCTTCCTTCATTTCCCGCCTGTAACACTTTTGACAAATTATGCTCACCAACACCAACTAACAAATTAAAACTAGACAGTGCATTTAATGCTATAGGCCCATATTGAAAATCATTTTATTTTGTAACAAACGGTTACAACGGTTCAACGAATGAACAAGTTATTGCTATCTCAATGGTGACCTTTGGTGAGATCTGTCTGATTATAAATATGTTACAAAACAATATTGTAGAACAATGCTTAACACGTGGAAAACGGTAAATTGTGTTAAAGGCTTTGCAGTTCTATTTTCGACAATTTGATATTCAAGAACTATTCAGTAGTTTGAAATAATATTGAAACATAGCATAGCGAACACAGCGACGTTGTCAACCTAAACCAAGCAATTCCTATTCCGTGGCTTACTGCGATTCTTCTGAGGCAACATATAATCAAACGCCAGAACAAAACACTGATAAAAGATATCGCTTTAATTTCAAAGCTAGAATATATTGTCGGTACCAGGGTTAAACATTTTCGAGACTCTAAAATGAACTCGATTTTGTTTCTGTTCATTTCGATAACGCCACAGTGGCCGTTCCGCTTGAAAACAATATGAAAATGAAAGACGGTTAGAAGGAACAACTGGCTTTTTTGTTCTCGCATCTTTGCCTTTCTCCTGCCTTTCAATGTTAAGACTTTCGATGCTCGAGTCGAATCAGTCTCAGTATGCCCTTTCAATGACGGTCATTGAAGCTGTCACCATTTATTTACATTTGGATCGTTCCTTGATAAATTTTCTTACAATGATTATCAAAAGCAATACAAAGCTACCATAGTTGGTTACAGCGACTCTATTGTGACTTAATTGAGTAGCATTGGAGTAAAATCAACTGTATTGCAACAAGTGTGCCGCTAGAGATGTGATTAAATGGAAATTAAAACATACAGCGTGTAAAATTCACGTGTTTTCGTATGAAAAATTGTATAAATAAATGTTTTCAGTTTTATTCAATTAATATGAAAATCGTGAAAGTTCTCGCACGATGAAAATGACAATTCTCCGCCACGTTTAGATTTCTCCTATATTAACACATCAAAAACTAACTTTCTCTTATTTATATCAGTGATTCAACATTCTATATCGGTTGCCAATATTCATTATTGCTTTATTGATCCAAAAACGGCACACATTTCAGTCCCGCCCAAGAGCCGAAGACGAGTTCAACTAAGTGGGAAACTTTGCGTACCGCTTTGGCAGCCACAGATCCGTTTCCATCTTCCGACCGAATCCTGCAAAACTGCAATCGCTGGGGTAAAGCGGTTGTAAGTATTTTAACGCCTGAAAAAAATAAAAATAAAAACAAACTTTACCACTCGCCCTGCGAGCTCGTCGTCGAGCTGTTACTTTGTTGCTGTTTTGTATGTGAGCATGTGGATAGACAGGACCTATCTGCCGGATGTGATGCAACATGTGCATATGTTTGATAAAATTTTGAGTGAAACTTGTATTAAAAGCTTTTAAATTAGTTTATACCGAACTGGTAAAGTTAATTAGGGAAGCAGGAAAAAGTTTAGCTAGCGCTGCGTTTTCAAGTTCTTATCGAGAGGGTTTGAGGCTAGGTTCGTACAAATTCCAACGGATAATTGCTGATTAAGTTTCTCTCTGTGAACTACTCGAAACTAATAAATAATTTCCGGTGGTTGGCAGGGCAACCGAACAGCTGCATCGTTTCATTACCCCACGATGGAGTCCATTAGTTTGTCAAAACAGTCTTTAAAGTATTCCGTCCGCTTCCGGGAGTGATGAGCATCCGAACATTCATTAGTGAAATGCCACAACATAGGAGTTGGCTCCCACTGAGCTTGATGCTTAGGAAAATACACGCCACCTTCAAGCAACGTCCCAAAACGACATTTTTCCCAAGAATTAATTATCTTCGAACGTCGTCGTTTACGGATCTGCAGAGCGGAATTCCTTGAAATTCCAGGTGGCACCTTCGTTCGGATGATAATCTACGGAAAAATGCCACCCCATCAATGCCAATGAATACCTCGCTGAATGTTGACAGTGACCCAGTTTCGGCTAAAAAGTGCACATGTGTCCCGGATCCCACCGTGGATGGAAACAAGGATCTAAAAAGCGATGCATTATTTAACATTCCATTTTCCCTTTCGGTGTAGGTACGGGCTGCTTTTAGGATAAGGTGTGATGGAAAGGTACCTTCAATTAGTCGTCCGCAGGAGGACGGAAGCAAGGAAAGAGTATCCAAATTTTCCGACACCCAACACAACAAAATGATGATTACTGAAAGAAGGTTTCCCCCCATGATGAAATGAAGGCAGAAGCTTATGGGGTCACCGGGTTGATTGTTTTTCCAAGCGGACGTGGTGCGTTGTTGTTAGGTTGATTGAATGAAGTTGGGCTTGACGTGTCCTGGCGAGGGCATAAGGAAGTATCGTTTAAGTGATTTCTTAGCACACACTCGCACGCAAAACAAAACACACACAAAAGTCGGCCACTAGGGAAGTAGCGTATGTGCTAGAGGTTCCCCTTCATTCCTTCCGGCGAGAAATTGAGTCTTCAACAGGGGAAGGGGAGACAATTTTCCCGTTGATGATGATTGCTGAGGAAAGCGGCGTGCGAAAAGGTCAATGTTCAGCAAAACTGGCACTATCGCAGTCAGATTTTTTGTAAAAAATTCCCCCGGAAAACACCGTTCCTGCAAGACAAACGACAGTTTTCTGCAACGGGCAAAGCGAGGGTAAAGTGAAGCACAGCTATCATAAAACAAATATTAAACATAATTTCGTGCAATACTGACGAAAATGGTTTCGGGAGGTGCCAGGCGGCGGAAGCAGTTTGGAGAAAGACAAATTCCACTGGGAGCGAATTGGATGATGGAAGATGATGACTTTTCGCCGTGTTCGCTTGCACCAATTTGAGCAGCCACGACGATAGCATCACCCCTGGCAGGAAGAAATTAAAACATAACCCTTTCGGTTTAAGTTGGGTTCTTCAGCCACCCTCACGGGGCGCAAAAGTGAAGGTAATCGTCTTTTATGATGGGCTTTCTCTCTCGACTCCCTTTGACTTTTTTTTTCAGACTTGGGGTAGCATTATCTATCATCGCCGTCTGTTTGCTCAACCCGCAGTCTCTATTGTCTGACGGGGATAATGCGCGCGCGAAAAGAGTTGTTTGGCGGAAAGTGAAAGTGAAATTCAAGAATTTTCCCCTTAGGATATTTTTTTTTTCACCGAGAGGTAGCGAGAGGAATCCTTCATTACATGCTGAGTTTTTTTTTTTTTTTTTTGTTCTATTGGCACTATTCGAGCTGAACGGAAGGGTATGTTACACGTTGATGAAAGGGAAGGATGCTTTAACACTCCATAATTGAGGGATTGCTTTCTTGTTCTTTGAGGGAAGAGTTTTGAGGGTTGTTGAAGTCACGATATCAGTGTTTTATAAAAAAGGGGGCTGGAGATGTTATTTTCTTTCTATTATCGGTGAATTGTTCGATTCGATGGCTTACGGCAGATGGAAATTGATAGGAAATTGTAATTGGGATGTCTCAGCCTAAACACAGAGGATATTGAGTATGAGAAGATTCGATTCCTGTATGAGAAGATTATCCACAAATGGATAATTTTACAGAACTTATTTTCCCTGACTTTTTTTGAAAACTGAACCCATAACATTTATTTTATTAAATCTACCCAGACTTTTCAAGTATTTGTAAAGCAAAATTCAAAATATAGTCTTAGTGAGGTGTTTGGCGTATGTCAATATCAGAAGAACATATAACAACACTATAATGATGCAACCTTACTCGTTTCAGTGGGAAAATAAGTAGATTGCAAACCGCGATTCCAAAACCTGTTGTCGAGATTTCCCAGCAAACACAAAATCGTATATGATAGCGGATATATGTAAAACGTGGAGGCGATATACGTACATGCGTCCATTTGACTTCATGTAAAATGTACGTATATCGCCTCCACTTTTCACTCTTATCCGCTATCATATACGATCATGTGTTTGCTGAGTTGTTTTATAAAACTATTCTTCTGGAACTTCCTTGCTTTAGAACGATTCACTATTAAACGAATGGCCAAATTTCGCGACAAAAATCGAGAACTCGAACACTATTAACTCTAGACATACGATGTCTTGGGAAGATTTTATCTAAAAAGATGAGATTTGTCATTTGGTTTTGTGGTGACTAGGGTGGTCCTTTTATGCTCATAATAAATTTTCTTACTTTTTATTCCTATGATTTAAAGGGATATTAAAATTGTAGATAATTCAATTTACACAAACTTTGCTGAAAAAAGGTTACACCTATCTAGCTAAGTATCGTTTTGTAACAATTTTTCTAACCTTAAAAAAAATGTTGTTTTTGCTCTAATTTTTTATATTTCAATTTGAATTTGAAAACTATGCTAGGATGACTTTAAGGGCATGAAATGTCGCACATACAAGTTAAGTATTAGCTTTTTTTAGTAAAAAAGTTATAGAGGTTGAAGTGTAAAAAATAGGTTTTTTTTTCTATGACATCTTACTCTCTTATTTACAAATATTTGCAAAAACTTAACACGTCAACTTAAAGTTGGAACTTTATCCTGCAAAATCAATGCTAAATTGTTTGTCCCCTTATGTCCTCTTCTGGAGAAAAACGCGTTTTAAAAAAGGTAGTTTTGCATATTTTTTTTTCCTGCATAACTTTCGATCCATAATCGAGCCATAATAAAAATACCACACATTTTAATAATGGTATAAAAACAATATTATAACGGCTTCATTCCGGATTATTTTTCAATGATAGATAGGGAAAAGGCGTGAAGAAGCCTTACTTTGCCATCGAAAAGTGAATATTATAGCTGAGCAAGACTCAAATAATTATTGTTAGGCTGCACATGCATGTAAGACTTTGAAGCGATTAAACGACTTAGAGATTAAGGAGTGTATCGGAAATAAGCTATCCACAAACTTTCTTTCAAATTATGTTGAAAACCGATATTTTATTCATACAAAAAATTGATCCTTTATTGTACGAGGTTAAACTTGAACATAATGAAGACCGGATGAAATTTAAGTTATTCCTTCACGAATTTTCGAACTTTGGATCGAATGCTCATCATCAAGTTCCGGACAAGTGTTGCATCGCATTTTTTGGACGCTTGAGCCCAAATTTTTTTGAACCCCTGCTTGTTCCCAGCTGCCTTACCAGTCGTCTTGAAGACCCTCTTCACGATTGCCCAGTAACGTTCGATGGGTCGAAGCTGAGGGCAATTTGGTGGATTGATATTTTTCTCAACGAAATCTATACCCTTTTCCGCAAGCCAATTGAGAGTGGTTTTGGCATAGTGAGCCGACGCTAAATCCGGCCAAAACAGTGGAGGTGTACTATGCTTCTTATATAAAGGCAACAATATCTTCTGTAGACACTCAGATCGATAGATTTCCGCAATTATAGTTCCGGTAGCGTAAAAATTGGTTGACTTCAAACCACAGGAACATATTGCTTGCCATACCAGTACCTTTCGAACGAATTTCTCCACTTGAATCGACGTGTCCGCATCGCTCACATCCTTCCCAACGACGGCAGTAAAGTATTGTGGACCTGGAAGGGTTTTTGAGTCCTCCTTTACATAGGTCTCATCGTCCATTAAAACGCATGCATCCGGACGCTGCAAAAGACGCGAATACAATTTCCGGGCCCTTGTTGCTGCTCGCTTCTTCTGTTCTGCACTTTGTTTCGAGATTTTCTGCTTCTTGTAGGTCTTCAGGTGGTTTCGCCTCTTGATACGCTGGATGATTCCGACACTCGTTCCTGCTTTTTTGGCCAAATCACGTATTGACATTGATTTGTTCTTCATGATTAGAGATACCAGTTTCTGCTCCAGTTTCGGGTTGGAAGAACCGGGTTTTCTGCCTCTTCCTGGTAGCTCATCCAAAGAATAGTGTTCCCCAAA
This sequence comes from Aedes koreicus, assembly GCA_024533555.2. Classification (NCBI taxonomy): domain Eukaryota; kingdom Metazoa; phylum Arthropoda; class Insecta; order Diptera; family Culicidae; genus Aedes; species Aedes koreicus. The sequence continues at coordinate 329,309 of JAHHFK020002333.1, read as the reverse complement.
CTTATTAATGATGGTTTTAACACTCGCATGATGGATTCCAAACCGCTTCGCCAATTTTCGCATAGTAATACCCTTCTCATTTAGCCATGTGTCCAGAACCTTAATTTTCACTTCCTTTTCAATACGCGACATTTTGAAAACGCAGAATTTGAACCGCACAAACAAGTAAACAAAAGAAAGCTGACAGTCAAACGCACAGCATGCAGTGTTCAGAGCATAAAAAAACATCACAAATGCATGCGTACAACGCAAATGTGTGTGGATAGCTTATATTCGATACACTCCTTAGGATATGACAAATAAAAAGGAGGCAATGAACGGACAAGTAAACGTAAACTTTTCAACAATAGAACTAAAGAATTTAAGTAAATAACGCAGAAGACAAGAACTGACTACGGCGGACAAAGTGATAGGTCAATCAAACGAGGTAAGACGAGGTTTGCATCGATGATTTTCAGAGCACATAAGAACTAGACATCAATTAACTAAATTACAAACTACTGAAGAAGTTACAAAATGCCCTCTTGACCGTAACACTGACTGACTTATTTAATCACATAAAGAGACGCAACGACCTCCCAAAATCTTTCAAAGGAAACTTCTCTCGCATGAGTTCCATCAGGAAACCATAAAAATGATACTGTTGGGACTACTGAGACTTGTAACATCAGACATTATTAAAACTGGTAGAATTCCAATATCTCGACGACATAAATGACAACTTCTCAAACGTGGCTCCTTCCGACTCATTTGCAACAGCGTCTTCTTGGACGACATGTTTCGTGTACGGCTGGCTAAAATTATTCGAAAGGACTGACGCAACGATACCATCAAAGGCCTGGCGTGTAGGTTTCTACTCTATTCAGAGTCCGCCAGTAAACCTTCATAAAAAAAATCACCTATCTGCATTTGTTTATTAACATTTATATGACAGAAAAACATACATTACACATAAAATATTTTCCACTAAAATTCATCATCACAAAAATAACTAGCGCCATCTGTTGAGTACTCTGTGATGGAAAATAAAGCTGAACAGATGGCGGTAGTGTGCTAACGTCAAACGTAAGGGAATTTATAAATATTCTGCTACGTAGAACACCATTACAGAGCATAAGATGCCCAGAAAACACCGCTCTGTCAAATGTAGTCTTGTTAAGTTGATTATCTAGAAGACAGATCAGTGTACGTCGACTAAGCGATGAAAATAAATTTGTAAAGTACGGACCAGCAAACGATGCGGCAGAAATAGTATTTCGTTTCCTTTGGCTGATTTCTGGCTTCCGATATGCGAGCGAGATGGCAATACTGAATGTGTGTGAAAGACACAGATCAACCCCCACACCAAAAAATTTAAACCAAAAAACCCAAACGCTGTACACTGAAAACTTAATCTTATAAGAAAAAAGTAAAATGATCGAAATGTTCAAAAAATTCCGTGAGTAGAGCTGAATTTCCGTGAGGATTCCAGGGTTTTCCATGTTTTTTATAATTCCATTAGAATTCCCAGCTTTCCAGATTTTTCCAAGTAGTAGACATTCTGTTTTTAGTCAGGTCCACATGAGCAAACATTTGTTGGAAATTTCACGCAGCAAATCTTTGGATTTGTGCTCAGCAAATTTTAACGCGATAGGGACTCGATCGCAGTAGGCCGTGCTTCATAACAGACTTGTTTTTGTTTTAACTGGTGCTTAATTCGGCAAAATTTTCAATGCTTCTTTATTGCTAACCATAGGAAAAACTAGTGCATTTTAATCGCTAGGTTTTTTTTTCGATGGTTCCATTTGAGGCTACTCCTGTAAAAAAGTCGAGATAATCTTTACGATTTCCGCAAGTGAACCATACAACCATAGGACATACAGGGCTGAGACACTAAGTAACAACTTTCTCACAACCCTTAAAAGCGAATGGAGCTTCACTTAACCTTCTACCAATAACCATTTATTGTTGAATAACAACATGGCATTCTGTTAACTAATCGCACCGACTATCCAATTTTTCTTTGATATCTACTGAAGACTGTGCGAGTTCCAGTACCTCCAACGAATGGTGCTGTCAATGCTAAGCTATGCTACATTTTGAAGTGATTGGAACTCGATTAAAGGATGCCGGGTCATCCGGCCGAATGCCATTATGTCGAAAGCCATTCAACCAAAATCCATTCGGCCGACTTAAGGAGTCATTATACCGAATCTGTCACTAAGCTCACTGAGTGACTGATAATTCACTTATTTGCTTCCGTTTGCTTAGAATTGATTTCTGTTAAACGTTCAAAGATGGATAAAAAAATCATGAAATTAAAAAGAATTTCTTTTGATTAAAATAAAGTAAAACCTCTCATTACAATTCAGTAGTGTTACAGTAGCTTACAAGACAAACTAAATTCAATAGTCAACATTTTGAAATTCGGAAGAACTGCTCTTGATTCAAAGAAAGAAAGAAAATCATCCATGGAAGTTGGATTGTTTTATGCCTCAAATATATCAAAGTCGAATCTCTTAATGCGAGTTTATAAGTTAGAAAGAACTACTCATGATTGAAAGAAGGGAAAATCTCCCATAATAATTCAGTGCTTCATGTACCACAATAATTCAGTGCTTCAAAATAGCAATGACGAGACTTTAAATTAGAAAGAACATAATTTAGAATTCAAAGAAAAATAAATCTCCCAGTTAAGATCATTGGTTTTATGTGACAAAAGATTTCAAGAAATACTAAATTTAATCATCAACAAGGCATGCTGTTCCATTGAAATTTTAAAATATGAGAGATGATGCTAGATGCCGCATGATTTAAAGAAGGAATGAAAGTTAATTATTTTCATATCCCGATGATTTCAACAAACAATACATTTGAAATTAAAAATTATGGAATCTAGAGGCTTGCAAATAATCAAGAAACAATCAATTTAACCTTCCACATGACATGTCAGCGGATTGAAAGTATTGAAATAAGAATGAACTGCTTATGGTTTAAAGAAGGAATAATCTCTCATGCAAGTTCATTAGCTTCTTGTCGCAAAGATTTCATGAAATATTATGTTCAATCTTTTAAATTCACAAATTCGGCGAAATGACCCATTCGGTCTAATGGTATTTGGCCGAATGACCCATTCGGCCTAGTGGCGTTCGGCTTAATGGCGTTTGGTCAAATGGCCTTATGGCCAAATAAGTCCCAAAAGAGTCCTAAGAAAAAGCAAAGACGTATCTTCCCAAACGAGAAATTTTAAATTGCGCTTAATAATTCTTCCTTCTCCAACTATCCTTTCCATCTCCATCTCCAATGGTTGCCATCCACTTTAAAATTCAAAAGCAAACGCATTAAAAGGGCAAAAGTCGCGATGTGGATTCCGGCTCAGGACGCTGAGATCAGAAAATAATTGTTCAAACTTCAGGATTCTCATTTGAGGAAGATTATTATTCTTCTTGAGATTCTGAGCTGCTAATGATTGGATTTTCGAAGAAGTTTCCTCTAGATTACGGAACAACCTGAGCAGTCCTTCAGGATGGTGTCAGAGAATATTCCAGAGTATTACATATCATTTGATTTGATTATATCATGCTAACATTTTTCACAAATCTGGCTAAGGATTCTGAGAGTATCTAGTTCTGCCACATGACATGATCTTGTTTGAGATTTTGGTGGTATCTCATCAAATTCTACTTGATCTGTTGATATCATGATGACCGGATGACTCGAATACCTGAGCTAATCTTGACCAAGTTTACGAAAGAACTTTGTTTGAGGTGGCAAATGAATCATCGGGACATCCAATTGTCTGGCTCCAGCTAGAAGTTTAGATTGACAGATTTGCAGCGTTTTCAGCTAATTTAGCTGATGATGATTAGAGAGATTATTCACGTTTGTGTTTTTTCAGTACTCTTTGTGTTTCTGTAATTTTATCTTGAAGTTCAGTTTGTATGGTGTAAGTTTAAAGGTAATTTTAGCAAATCGCTCTTGAGCTTCTAATTGCATATGCGTTGCAAATCTAACTGAAAATACCGAGTGAATCATTCCTAGAACGCTCAGCTTCCCCAGATTCCAAGTTTAATTGAACTAAATGTTGTCTTTTTATTTTGAACAAGTCCTTTTGTGGGATTGGAAATAAATCATGCAATATTTTTTGTAAATTTTAAACATTATGTAAACATTATGATCTAATCTTGTTTAGGATTATACGCTAATACTTTTGGCATTTCTCTGCGACTTATAGACTTTTTCAGTATCATGTGCTCGACTTTTAACAATACACTCGTGTACGCTGCATGTACGAATGCTTATTTTTACCAAATCCCCCAATCGTAATTAGCATAGTAAAACAGTTTGTAAATGCAGTTTTGAAAATTGAAAATTTACGAAAAAAAAAGAGTTTGCTTCGAGCATCGGCTGTGAACGGTTGTGTCGATGCTTTAGGGCGCACTATTTTGGCATGGCGCGTTTTTATTGTTTTGGTTATCCTTTGTTTGGCGGCACGAGTGATCGAGTGCAACAGCATCTTACTGTTGTTATGTATAAATCCAAATAGTAAAATTTATCTTATTTTAACAAAAAAACACCATCACACTTTGTAGGTGGCTTATTGGTATCCTTACTATTAATCGGTTCATATCAGAAATCGGTATTGATATTTAAATCTTTTACTAAACGCCACGTGAATCCAGCTTATCGTTCACCAAAACGACCCATGCTGCTACCCAATCCTGTTAGTCAACATCCCGGTGATTTCTCGTGGAAGTGCAGAGGTGTTCTCGGCCTTCAATAAAGCGAGTATCATTTTAACACATTCCTACACTTTCCTTATTTGACCTGCGTTCGGGCGAGACCGGCGCAGGTATTACCTTAGTTTGAGATAACCAGTTTTTACACATTGAGGATGTATGGACAAGTTAAATTTTGGAATAAAACAAAAATGCTGTTAGTTCAATCCAAGATGCATTTTGCATTTAATTGTGAATTGTGCATTATTATTATTATTATGCACCTAACAATCACAATAATAAGACATTCCGGGAAGCTGCCTAAAGTCTTCCAGCACATGAGTTTTATCGTCCATTATCACGCAGGAAAACTTCGTCAAACATTCGTGATACAACTTGCGAGCCCGGGTTTTAGCCGCCACATTCTGTTTATCATTACGGTTCGGTACAGTTTTCACCTTGAACGACTTCATACCTTGCCGGTGCTTGGAAGTATGCACGAAAGTTGGGGACATTTTTATTTTTCTAGCCACAGTACGTTCCGAAAGATCTGGTCTCTTCTGAGATATTTGCTTCATCTTCGCGTCCTTCTGGTGGTTCCTGAGATCCGTTTTTGTTCCGCTCCCAGTGATGTTGTCAAACGTGTATCGAGAGATTTAAGAACGTTATGGACAGTGCTTGCAGCAAAACCAAGCTTTTTTGCAAGTTTTCTTACTGACAGATCCGGATTAATTGCGACCGCACACAATTGCTTTTCGCACTTGCTCTTCTTTCGACGTCATCTTCGATCTAAAAGCTTGTAATATCACCAAAAATTGATTGAACACAATGAACAGACATACGTACATCAGTCTGTGAAATATTTCACGCGTTGATGAAGTATTTCCAGAGATATACATATTTAGGGGTGTCCATATTTTGTCGCGCACAAGCTTATGAGAGTTCTGCAGACCGTGTATTCGATTTGAAGACAGCTTTACAACCTTGATAAAACTTGCAATGTTAACTGGATATGCTCTACACGCCATTACAATAGGTCAGTTATTTAAGGTTGTGTGAATTTGTAATTATTTTTACGTGCATTTTCGAAAATTCACTCGCTCACACAATCTGTTTTGCTTTGGTCGACAAAGACCTAGACATCCTTGGGCTGAGGATAGGGCTATACCGGGTGAGTTTCAGGAATTCTTGCAGAATACAAATTCGGCAAGGATTATTGTTTCGGGAAGCGACCAGGGCATCGGGTACACATGTAAGTGAAACATCACTAAATGATTCATTGAACAAATTCCGCAACTACCAGATATCAATTCCAGTCGGCGCCGTAGGGAATTTCTGAGATGGACAAGCTCGAATTACATCGTCGTTTGGAATTAAAGCCGTTAGGCCATGTGTTGATGGGAACAATGTGTAGGGTCCTTGTAGTCTCCCAAGCGAGACAAACCAGTCTGCTGCGGGTTTTTTTTTATGAAATTTAATTTAAATTTTATTGGAAAGTATTTCAAGAAATTCTGCCATGCGTCCCAAGAGTATTTCAGTGGTTATGTTTGATGTTAAAAGCCAAATTATAATTCTAGCAAATAGTTATTCATGCATGAACAAATCTTAACATAAATTCAAGAAGTTAGAACGCCAAGAAAATTAGGCGGAACATTTTTATCGAGAATAACTAAATTGTAGCTCAATAATTAATCATTATTCGCTGAAATATAAGGGAATAGCAAAGAGTGATCGATGTAGAACTTTAGAGGTGCTCTGAAGCAATGCTAATCACGCCTTCAAATAATGTTGAATTTTCAAGGTTTTAAATCATATTATACTTGCTCAGAAAGGAAGAAGATTTTACGGAGAATATATGAAGGAAGCCCATCTGTCATGATCTTTCCGTTAAGGGGAACCGCATGCAGGGCAAGTCCCACGCTAGGATGGTGGCTTCCTATATACATACATACATACAATATATGAAGGAAGCCCATCTGCAATCAGTAAAAAACAATTCGAAGCCTTCAGAAATGCTTGGAAATTTATTTCAGCAAATTCAAAAGTATGTTTTGTTTAACAACTTTCGTTCTTTAACAACTTAAAAACAACAATTAACAGCTTTTGTTCCTTACACTTAGTCGAAAAGTTATCTTCAGCAAAATTGCAGTTTTGGAAATTGTCTGTTGAGTAAATTTAACCTTTCCAACAATCTTCATAAGATATACGAAATATGAAATTCTGAGTTCTCATTGTTCTGTACAAACAAGCCAATTTCGTTTTCAAATTATGACAGCCTAGTTAACACTTAATTTGAAACCGGCCAAGTCTTATGTAAAGCTAAATAATTTATATCTATTGAACATTAAGTTGAGCACATTACCCACCGACTCATAGCGTTGCGTAACAAATAACCAAAACTACTCTCTACACAAATAATCCCCGCCTAGAGTCTGCCATTTGTACCCATCTCAACCAGACTTAATTGAATCAATTTGAAATGTTTCCCCCATCAAAATCCCCCGTTCGAAGATCAAACCAAAACAAACGGCTTAACAAAGATCCAATTTTTCTCTCCAAAGCACAGTGACATCCACTTATTCACTCGACTCCGGCTCGGATGCCATTTGCCAAAGCCCACATGACCGCGCTGACCACTCTTCTAACGACAACAGCCCCAGACAGTAAGCCCACGCTATTTAACATTTAATCGCTTGTGCGGATCTCGCATCCCATCGGCCCAAACAGGCCCCAACTTCCAAATATTGAAGAATCTCGTGTGAACCACCTTCGCCAACCGCCAACCCATCTCCGGGGTCGATCACATCTCCGGAGTTCCGAAAATAACGTGGGGAGGAGCTTAGAGGTCCAGCAAGATTAATGAACTCCTAAATTACAATCAGTCCATAGAGCTTACCAGGAAAAACATCAAAACAACTCCGAGAGGAAGAATGGGACTTGTTTGCCGTTTTGTACCCGTTTCTGCTCCATACTGGGGTTGTCTCGTTTCCATAAACCGCTCATTAGTACGCGCGAAAGAGCTGATGGATTTATCATCTTTTTACCTTTTCGTATGTCAACGTTTAGAGCCGATGGACACGATTTTCATAGTTCGAATACCCCCAAAAAAAGAATCCAAGTGATTAAGACAAACCCGCTAAACGGAGATAAGCGACTTGTCTGCTTTGCTTGCTGTGTGGGACCCACAGATTTTGATTTTTGATCAATCGCTTTATTGAGTGTGGAGTGGATTCTGTGTCGGAAAAAGCTTCGATTTGCCAATCTAGATCCCATCTGTCATCTTCCATGCTGGTTCTTATGTCCACCATTTCTTTAATTTGCTGATAATTATTTTACTTTTAAAATACACGATAAGGCGAATTATGCGAATAAATTATAGACTGCGCGGTGCAATTCGCTGATATCAATTCCTCGGGGCGAACGAGCCTGGCCAGATTCTGCCCGGAGTGTCTGACATTAATCCGGCAGTTTATTTCGACTGGTAAAAATTCGCACGCCCGAGAGTCACCACCAGCCACCAGGCAGAACCAAGTTACTTAACTGTTATCTTTGTAATACCACGACGATTTTATGGCTTGCTTCTTTAGCAGAATTTTATGCCTGAATGGTCGACTTTTACGGGAGGAGGAGAATGCAAGAACCACCTCGAAAGCATCCCAAGAAATGGGATTAAATATTATTTTTTAATCCTGACAAATATTCTTGGATGTTTTCTTTTTTTTTTTTTGGCTCTGCATTTCGGACGGGTGGACAATTTTACTGGTTATTTTTACGAAAAACCTTTGCTCAGCACTTCAGGCATTGGCCCCATTCGAAAGCCAATGCTGAGCAAATGTAACTTCATGGCAGTCAGCATTAATTGAATTGTCAAATAAAGATTCGCTTTCATTCGCCAAAGTGAACTCACCCCCACAGTGAACTCAGTCCGCCCTGGAAAGGCGAAAAGGGGGAGGCTTTCTCTTTTTCTTGAGGTCGAGGGTTATTCGCTTCCATGTGTATAGACTTCGCTGGAAGGAAGTGAACCAAAGCCAATGTAGATACAAATAAGTCAATGTGCGTTTGTTTGGAATAAACAGAAACAGAGGGGGATACTTGCTATGGGAAAATATATCATCTCTCTTACTGGAAATGACATTGTCGGGATGTTTTCGAATAGATTATTGGTGCGGCACAAAAAGGCTACCTCATCTTACACTCAGGCAAATGCACTTAAGAAATTCAAAATGATAAACTTATGAAAACCCAAAACCGAAGGAATTTTTTGTTTCATAAGTCACTTATGCGTTTCATATTAGACGCCTTGGTTTTCACTATTTGGACGTAAGCCATTCATGAGTCACGAATTTGAAATTCATAAGGCTAGTTTTGAAAATCGACAGTGTTTATTTGAAAAAAAAAAATCAACATCATCATTTCTGCGCCTGCGCTAAAAAGCAAGATGGAAGTCATCGTCGAAGAGCAAGCGTTGCTACAGGATTTCCTTACCGAAATTCCCGCCGACTGTTTGACGTTTCTGAACGGTAAGTAATATTAATAACTATAGCTGACCCCGCAAACTTCGTCCCGTCGTTGTTGTTTGCCGGAATTGGACTGTTGGGCTGTTTTCTGACCATTACTTAGCTCATGAAGCTCAAGAGAGAGGGACAGTAATGAGCATGATTGATCTTAGCACTGTTGCTGGATCTGCATTTAATATTCACGATATGAACAATATATTTTTGTAGGAAAACCTAAAAAAAACTTTGTTTATATGATTATATAGATTATAAGCTAGTTTATGTAAGATTGAGAAAAAATAAATGATACTCTAAATTTGTTATTACTTTACTGATAAACACCAAGTATTTATTGTTCTTGTCTTTAATCTGAAAACGGGAAATTGATTAAGAGATCATTATCGATTTTTTGGACATAGACTTCAATTATCAATTGTTCATCCACGTTAATTCAACCGAAGTGATTCGCAATTGAGGGGTCACTGTAAATCTACGGCTGACGTCATAGGAGATCAAAGGCGGCCCTCTGTGGTGAGTGGCGGAACTCGTATGTTGAAACAGATTTAAAATTTCTCCATAATGAGCAATGGGGGAGTTTCATTAAAATGCTTTTAGTAAATTATCCAATCATTTTAATTAAATTTGGTTTGCACACCGGAGGTTAAAAAGTTAAAATCTATCAATTAAAGCAAACATTTATTTTTTTTGTTTTTTTTTTATGAATTTTTGCTTAAATTGATAGACTTTAGCTATTGACCCCTGTTGTGGAAACCAAATTTAATTTAAAGGATTGGATAATTTATTACAAGCATTTTAATGAAACCCCCCATTGCGCACCATGGAGAAATTTGAAATCTGCTTCAACATGCTAGTTCCGCCACTCATCACAGAGGGCCGCCTTTGATCTCCTATTGTTCAAAAAATCGGCAGCGATCTTTTAAAAATGCATTGAGATCTAGTTTAATATTTTAAAAACTACATAGGGCAAATGACGGATTCGGCAGGACTTATCGTTTATCTTAGCCTATTATCGTCAGGGGGTAAATAAAGTCGTAGAGAGCTATATTTTTGCAAAACGTTGCTCTGGAACATGATGTACCTTCATACAAAAACTCAGTGCTCAAGGACGTCATTTACCCCCCTGACGATAATAGGCTAAGACAAACGATAAGTCCTGCCGAATCCGTCATTTGCCCTATTGTATTCCATAAAAATACGTTTTCAATTTCATGCAAAAATATATAAATGTTATAATTATGCTTTTTGTTTTCCATAAGCGTGCCTACTAAAATTCATAATGCGGACTTATAGGTGTCTGATTTCTTAATTTAAAAATTCATAAGGCACCCATATGAATTATGTTCTACATTGTTTTGATTTCTTTTCCAATGCCTTATGAAAAGCTTACGTTATGATTTCATCCAGAAAATCTGTTTCATAAGGTACCGCATTGAAATTCATGAAAATAACTTGTGACTGAACTTCATAAGGGGTTTTATTGAATTTCTTATGTGCATTTGCCTCAGTGTAGTTCAACCCACCCCAAATCATTTTTTCTGGAATGTGACAAACGGTGAGTTCGATTGGCGATATCGGCGGACTTTCCAGGGAATTAGGAATCGATTTGTCTATGTTCAAAGCGGGGAAAGAGCTATGTGTGAATCGGATCGTTCAGTTCGATGATGATGTTGTTAGATCCGAATCGAAGCAGGCCGCGCTTATGATATGTTTTATTTCGACGGATTCGGTTGCGAAATTGTCACAACAATGTTCGATTATCTAATTTCAGTAAAGTGATGTGAAAGACGTAGTGTATGGAATCGAATCCTTCTCTAACTGTGTGACTGTCGCGTTTCGTTAGGTTGATTATGGCCCGGAAAAAGTGCTTTTTCAGTTTAGTTTTGTTGTTGGTGCTGGTTTCTGCCTCTTGCATCTATCGATAGGTCACCAAAGAAGTTCAGAAAAGACAACTAAAATTGAATGTTCCACCTACGATAAACCATTCAACATCTCGACTACTCATTCAAAACGCCGTATCTGATTTTGCAAACAAAGAGAGGAAGAAAGATTCAAACGTTAAATTCTTGAAACCCTTAGCACTTTCAAGCAAACTAGGACCATCAACACTAGGAATAACATTTCGCTCACATGATGGCGATGGTAGTTTCCGTGGGAGTGCTGAGAGTTTTGAGAAATTTTCGTTTGAATTTTTGTTCCCTTCTTTGTTTACAAAATCATTCAAATCGTCGTTTTGAATAAGTTGTCGAGAAATATCGAAACAGTTGTTAATATAACGGTATAATTGTGTTGCATCATGATATTTCGTACCCTGAGATGCAGTGGCACCGCGTGAGAACCAAATTAACTGTGCGGTGAGTTTTCATTTTTAGATTATGCACTGTTATGGAAAAAAATTAAATCCCTGATGGTGTTAAGTACTACTTTGGCAGGGGACAAATTCTCGTCAATCATCGGTACTATGTTGCCTGAAAAGTCCCTTTAATATCAAACACGAAAACATTTTTTTTTTTGCCAAATTCGGCTTTATTTCTCAACATACTCTCCTTTAGGTCGATACAGCGAGTCCAGCGATTTTATAATTTTTTTATCCCATCCGAATAGAACTCCTTCGGAAGTCCTTCTAAATAGCCGATGGTTTCAGCTATGAGCTCATCATTTGAGTAAAATCGCTTATCGGTGAGCCATCTCTTCAGGTTTGGGAACAAACAGAAGTCACTGGGGGACCAAGTCTGGCGAATACGGTGGATGGGGAACAAATTGATACCGAATTTCATTCAATTTTGCTTGACCAATTGAGGATGAATGAGCAGGCGCATAGTGGTGATGATAGAGCACACTTTTTCTCTGCAAATGCGCCCGTTTTTTCTGGACTTCATCCTTCAATCAATCCAATAACGCTGCTTAGTATGCGCCAGTTATGGTTTTACCTTTTTCAAGATAGTCGATCAATATTACACCTAGCGCTTCCCAAAACTTTCGCCGTGAAACCCTCTGTTTTGCCTGCTGCGATGACTCCGGTGTGTAGTAATGGATCCAAGTTTCATCCATGGTTATGAATCGGCAAACAAACTCCTTCGAATTGCGTGTAAACTTGCCTAAATTCTCCTGAGAAGTTCTAACACGAATGCGCTTTTGGCCCATTGTAAGCAAACGCGGCGCAGAGCTTCTTCATACCCAAAACAGAATGCATGATGTTGCCAACTCGTTCCATTGAAATGCCTAAAGCCTTAGCTAGCTCTCTCAATCTCACTTTTGGATCCTCCAATACTATATCATGGATTTTATCGACGTTCTCTGTTGTAGTGACCTCATTTGGGCGTCCAGAACGCGGTGCGTCAACGGTGCTCGTACGGCCACAACGAAAATCAGCAAACCACTAATGAATCGTTTGAATCGACGGAGCAGAGTCTGGAAAATACTTATTCAGCTTGGCTTTGGTTTCGGCAGCCGGTTTCTGGCGTAGAAAATAGTATTTGATCAAAACTCGAAACTCGGATTTTTCCATTTAAAAAAAAAAACTTGCTGATCGGTCTCTTCTCACTGTTGTCACTAATGAATGCGTGGACAGAAATGGCTGAAATTTTGACAGCCGTCATTCAAGGAGTGAAGAAAATGCTTCACATTGACGATTATCAACGCTATCTGTAGGAAATGAAAGGGAATTTTCAGGCAGTCTAGTACTCAGATATACCTAAACAAAACGACTTGATTTTTCAAGGAAACCTGTTATCTGTTAGAAATTTTTAGGGAAACCTGTAGCGTAAAAGTATGAAATTTCGACCCGTATAAGAATACTAATGCAGTAACATTTACGCATTCTTTCTGCATGTTTTTCCCTTCACTGTAGCTTCAACTTTTTCTTCTTTTTTGGTTCTGTATCAATCATTCACTGCAGACGAATTACTTTTCTATTCTTCTTTTGTTCTTCAGCAAGCCTTTTGTCTTTTTCATTTTGATTGAATTCTTGGACAAATTCGTCGGAAGTCAACACGTGATGCATTTTGACTTATATACTCGCTTATATGCACGTTTTCGAGGTGGTAGCGTATTGAGAAAAAACCCTCAATGGAGGCCTGGAAGGTCCTAGAATACCACCACCACCAACCTTCTTCTTTTCTTCTGTGTGGTGTTTCTTTCCATTCCCTCCACGTCTTTTTTTCTCCCCGGTTTAATTTCAACCAACCCCACAAAATCCAAACCCCAAAACCAAACACTTTCTTCTACGTTCGCATCCACTGTTTTCATCAAATCTGGATAGTTTTGCTGCAACGTTGAAAAAAATCTGAATAATGTTGCACCTGCTTCGTTGTCCAGGCAGACGAAAAGCGTTCGTTATTTCCTAATTCTGGTGCCACCAATGGCTGCTGCACATTCTCTGAGCGTTCGTTTTGCTTGTTGGAGTTACTAACTAGAAAATGAGAAGAATGATTAGTAATTTAGTACATGACACTGAAGAAGTCTGCACATTGTAAGCGAAATACGCGTATCTGTCAAGATAAGCAATAAAGGTAAAGGGTGTACTCGATAAAAATGGCACACAGAAAATCTTCTGTAACTTTTGAATCGTATGAGTAAAAAACCTAGAAATTTGAGTAGATCTTATCCATAGTGTATTATTTACATCTGCCAAGTTTCATAGTTATACATTCAGTAGTTCCAGTCATGTCGTCGAAACAAGAAATTGTCCGTGAGAAAATTTTGTGCACTCACAATCAAAATCCAGGGGCGTCCCACCGGTGGATTGCTAAAAGGCTTGGAATTGCAAATACAACTGTGTCTCGTGTAATAAGAACCTTCAAGGAGCATCTGAGTGTCCAAAGGAAGGAAGGGAGTGGTCGTAAAAGTGGTCCAATGGACAGTAAAATGGCCAGGAAAGTCGTACAACAATTCAAAAACCGTCCAAACATGTCAATTCCAGATGTCGCTAAAAAGTCTAAGGTGTCAGTCGGTTTTGTGCAGAAAACCATGAAGCGTGCTGGGTTACATGTTTACAAAGTGCAAAAAGCCCCAAACCGGAATGAAAAACAAAACATCACTGCGAAAACCCGCGCCCGGAAACTTTACACGAAGCTGCTCACCAAATCCGGTTGCATCGTGATGGATGACGAAACATACGTCAAGGCCGACTTCCGTCAACTTTCTGGGCAAGAATATTTCGTTGCCAAGTCGAAGTTCGATGTTCCGGAGGATGTTCGAAAGAAGAAACTATCGAAATTTGCAAAGAAGTTTCTAATCTGGTAGGCGATTTGCGGATGTGGTGAAATACGTGCTCCCTTCATCACTTCCGGAACAATAAACGGTGCGATTTACACGGAAGAGTGCCTTAAGAAGCGTCTCTTGCCATTCATTAAGAAGCAAAAAGGATCAACTCTGTTTTGGCCTGATCTAGCATCCAGCCACTACGCTCGAAACGTATTGGAGTGGTACCGAGCCAACGGAGTCAATTTTGTGCCAAAGGATATGAACCCACCAAATTACCGGAACTTTGTCCAATTGAAAAATTCTGGGCAATTATGAAAACGGAACTTCGCAAACATCCCAAAACTATAAAAACAAAGCTAGAATTGAAGAAAATTTGGGTAAAAACAACAAAAACACTGGGATAATCGGTTGTACAAAATTTGATGGGTGGAGTGAAAAGGAAGGTGCGGGCATTCGGGATGGGAGACGAAATTGAATAAAACAAATGTTGTAAATCAAAACTCATTAGTAGTTCTTCATTCCCTGAAAATTTCAAGAAAATCCGATAATCAGTTTAATTATGATGAGTATATATGTGTGTGCCATTTTTATCGAATACACCCTTTAGTTGAAATTAAATGGAAATTACTAATCATTCTTCTCATTTTCTAGTTAGTTTTTTTCCACAAACCCCCCCCCCCCCCCACGTTTTGGTGGTTTTTAAAAATTTTTCGGGGTTTTGGGGAAAATACAATAATATGTGGCCCAGAAGACGATTTTGTAGGGTCTACACGATCGACCGTCTTTCCTAGGCATTTGAATGGATCAATCGTATTCGGATTCCATTTGAATGGTTTTTACGGTCTGAGAATTTCGTGGACAATCTTACTTGCAAAGTTGTGTGCATTCACAGAACCATCAGATTTTCTCTCACGAAATCGAAGTACAGCCATCGTCCAACCATTTTTTAACGCATTAACATCTGCAGGTGCGTTATCCTTGAAACATTAAGCTACAAAGCAATTAATATAATCTTCAGCTCTCGGTAAATTTCTGATGTCTCCAAATTTATAAGTCTACTGTGACCGTCAATGATGAAAATTTGACCTATTTTTTCACCTCTTTGGCCACCACATGGGGATCCAAGACGTTTCGATGTAGTCACGGAAGATATCGGAAGGCATCCATCCACTATCCAACTAAGCAATGCTCGACTTCAAAGGAACTGAATCAGCAACAGTCTTCGGTATTGTTTTAAAGGGGTAAATGATGGTACGACGAATAGTTTCATCAGATGCAAAAAACGAGAACATTGTCTTGAAATTAAGCTTGCTCCATGTCCTCTCAACAAAGTTCTTGGGATTCGATCGTAATGACATTTCATCCCCATTTATGATGCGCTGCGGGGTCTTGAAGAATCTCCACGAATCCTTCCGCAGACAGATGAGATTCAACCTTATCGAGCCAGAACCTGGTTTTCGTAACAAATTACGGGGTTTGCAACGAAATTTTCGAATGCCGTTTCCGACCTAAAAAAAAAAGATATTCCAAAAAAAATTATTGATTTCATAAATAAGCTAGAAGATAGAAGTTTTACCTGGGACGTTTCTCGGAACTTTGTTTGCATTCAGGTTTGCATCCAAGTCCTTCTCCACATTATCCAGCAGCATCTGTTTGACTACATGGAACATCCTGAATTTGTGAAAATGTGAAAATAGTCTTCAGAAAACCTATAAAAAGATCTTGAGGCAGTTTTTCCAAGATTTAGACAGAAACTTACAAGAAGACCTGAAGAAAGTTATTAGCATGTTAATGTCAAAAAGAAAATTACAGATGTCAATAAGAAAATCTGCAAGATGAGTTATATACTTTTTTCAAAACTGCTGGAAGTGGCTGGGGTCGATTAAGGATCTGGTCTAGGATTTTTTTGAGAGAGAACATTTCTCGACTCCTTGGGCATAGGATATGATTGTACTGTATAAATATTCCCTGATAATAGCTCTTCTTATTTAAAAATGTTAACTTCACAACAGAACAAGTTTTCTGTGTCATTTCTGTGAACAATTTACGTGATAGGCTCAAACGTTCTTAGGAATTCTTCGGAGCCGTGGGTTATTGATTAACTAAGAAAGTCCTACTCACATTTGAAATCGAAGTCAAATAGAACATTGCTTTACTATATCTACTCACCGACTGCATACTAAGACCCCATTACGGTTTTTCGTGTTCAAGGTTATTCCACGAGTTAAAGTGACTTTTGTTACTTGGTGAAGTGAAAAAACACACGTCCCAGTAGCGTGACTCACCAT
This sequence comes from Aedes koreicus, assembly GCA_024533555.2. Classification (NCBI taxonomy): domain Eukaryota; kingdom Metazoa; phylum Arthropoda; class Insecta; order Diptera; family Culicidae; genus Aedes; species Aedes koreicus. The sequence continues at coordinate 312,605 of JAHHFK020002333.1, read as the reverse complement.
TTGATTTGCCCAGAAGAGTCACGTCACTGCGGGTAACTTTTCTCACTTTACAAAGAGACAAAGGTCAGTTCGGCTCTCGCAATATCCTCATTTTGTTTAACCTAGGTGAGATTTCGATGAAACTCTGATCATCAATTTTCTCAAAACGAATTTGATATCATGGTAATTTGGAATTTTTGAATATTCACTCTCTTATGCTTTGCTCAAATTTGCGTTTACGTCGCTCTAAAAACTCGCTAAATAACTCGGCTTATAAAGTTTTCAGTTTATTAAGTAGAAAAAATTCACGGGGATTCACGAATCAATCGACCATTTCTGATTTGAATGAATCTTTGCACAGCATTCCATTCTAAACACAATTTTCGGTATAACAATTGCATTATAAGTCACGACTAATTTTCTAAAAATGCCTACTTTAACAAGGGCATTGATGGTTGGAAATCATAATACTGCGAAAACGGTTCATTTATTCAAAGTGGTGTTTTTTCAGCAAAGTTTTAGATTACTAAAGCGCGTTCGGAAATAAATTTTGTATCATCACACGAACGATACAAGGGTTTAACAGAAATTCAAACAAATCTTTTTCTCAGCATTTATTTTCCTCATGTATGTTCCTCTACACTTTTGCAATAATAGATTTAAACTTTCGAACCTTTTACTTGACTCCCTATCATCAAGGTTTGGACAAGCTTCTCTCCTCTTATCTCTTTGTAAGCTTTTGTCCACTTCTGCTTGAAGTGTTGAACTGATTTTGACCCTCCTCCCATTTTCGACAATCAGCCTTCATTATTGCCCAACATTTCTCGATCGGTCGGAGCTCTGGACAGTTTGGAGGTTGATGTTTACGTTGGCTAAATTCTATCACAATATGTCAAGTGGTATTGAGATGGCATCGGTACAAGAGCAGATCCGCCAAAAAATATGTGCGCCGTCGTGGCAAATCCGACTGCGTCCAACAGATAGATCGGCAAACACCTGGGATTCAAGGAGACCCAGACGACTCAGCGGTGGTCAGGAAAACCGAAGTATTTTTGTGCCAAAAGACTTCAACCTACCGAACTCGCCATAATTTTGTCCGATTGAGAAGTTTTGGGCCATCATGAAGGCCAAACTTCGTAAAACAACTTTAAAGTTCGAGAACGAGCTGCTTTGATGAAACAGTGGATAAAAGTATCACAAGAAGTCGGCCCCACTATTGCGCAATATCTTCTGAGTGGTATCAAGGGCAAATACGGGCATTCGGTCATGGAGAGGAGATCCAATAAACCCAATGAAGTAACCACCTAACCATAAATAAGAATTTTTGTCGACCATTTTTGTGTGTCTCAGTTTTTCGAGTACAGTCTTTAGTGCTGTTTGGTTTGACTCAATTTCATCTAAACTAATCGTCATTCGGGCTTGTTAAAGTAGTCAGTAAAACTTAATTGCTAAGAGGATTGATATCAATCGATCAATAAATTTTATGTACAAGCACTTATGTCTTAACTCGCTTTCTAAAAACTAAATGGAACACTGGAACGGTGCCGTGTACTACCAATTTCGTATAACTTATCCCTTTAAATCCCAAACCGAACTACCCATTCCAACCGTACACTGAACATACCATTCCACAAGTAAAGTTCTCCTAATCCACCTTAACCCTATTGTCCTACATTCCATAAAACAGTCACCCTAAATTCCCAAAGTACAAGTACACACAAACACTAAACTACTCTTAACAAGCTGCAGAAAAATAAAAATAAAATAAAGCAAGCAACTAACCAACCATCCAACTAAAATTTCCCAGCACCCATTATACCCCCACCGCCGCCCGGAACGGAAACCGGCAAGGTAATTCTTGAGGAAAATTTCTTTCCCCAGTCTCGTATTTTCCGTTAAAGTAGTTTCCGCTCGCTGCAAATCGACTCGACGACGACCGAAACTAAAGCTACTCGTTGCATAATATGGTTTATTAAGGAATTAACAGCAACATAAATGGGTATTTAGCTGCTTGCCATCCTTGCTGTGACATACACCACTACAGGACCTTTCTGAAGGCAAAAGACATCGATACATGAGCTTAATTTTAACCACCCCGTTTTTGCCACATTCGTTTCCCTCCTGGAGTAGAGACTGTAGTTGGATGGGGGTGGACGGGGGTGTGTGTTTTGCATATGCTCAACTGCACACACGACTTCGCCCAGCAAGCAGGCAAGCATGCATGTCCCACGTGCCAATCCGGTGCATGTACCGACGACGACGACGACGTAGTTCTAAGCTTTCAGTTTCGGTTTCAATATAAGGAAGACCAAGTGTGAAAAGCGTATTATGGGAAGCATACACGGAACAAATCACATAAACTTTTGCTCGGATTCTCTCTTTCTCTCCTTGCAGCGCAGTTGACTCCAGGAAGTCGGAAAATTTCGTTACACTCGACAAGGGCTCTTTAGACTGCTTGGCTGTCGATGGGTAAATATACCGAAACGTTCGGTTAGTTTAAAGAGCACACACCTCCGTAAGGCCTTGGGCTTAAAATGACATACAGTGGGCTCAGTGGGAGATGAAAGCGGAGGATGAGTTCTGTTGACCGAGAAAGCTCATAAGGATCGGGTTGGACAGGACCGTACTGAGGAATGAAATTCTACAAGAGATCCGGGTCAACTATCGTCCAAGTAGGGATCTGATCGAAACGTCCAGAAGCACACTGAAAAGTGTGGGCATGCTTCATATGGCAAAGAGCGACCACATTAGCTTATGAGGTACTTTGCAAAATCTCCATTATAGAAAATGCTCGCTTGACATGTAGCCATATATTTCGCACAAACCTGCATGCCCGTGTACGTTCCTCCGCAGGCAGGCGAACATTAGATGTATAAATAAATTAAATTAATTATATTTCCTTCTGTGTGTACAAGCCAAAAGCAATGGTAGTCTTTGCTGCTGCTGTTGCCAAGAGTACTCACACATTTATTCAGCCGACTCAAAGTAGGGTTTAGCTCCTTAGCGGGAGATGACTACTTCCCCGTGTGTGCTTCAGAGACCTCCTAGCTATGGTGAAAGAACAATGCCATTCGAAATTTATAGGTTATGTGAACAAGCACACGCTTCCTTCTTCCTGGCGGGAAAATAAACGTCAAATGTTATAAATCTATTAGCATTAAAACCGAAAATGTGAACATTTCGTATTGGCCTCTGCTACTGGTGTCGAAGTAGGCGACGAAAGCTCTCCTAGCTAAGAGCCAAAACCGAACTAAAATCATATTAATTTTTGATAAATTACATTAGCGGTGACAGCCACCGGAGTGCGAAACGTAGCAAACTGAGGCGGCGGCGTCTGGAGCTTTCTTCTCCATATCAACTGGTTCCGATCTGGAAGCGACCCGAAGCCAGTTTGTGTGATTCTAGACTACAGAATAGCGGTATAGTTGCTGCTAATACCACTCTGGGGCGCCGGGAATAAATCAAGAGCCGGCTAACATTAGCATACCATCATCATACATACAGCATGAGTGATGGTGAGAGAGTGTGAGTGCAGTGATGTATGACATGCCTTTCACGCTTACATAAGTATGCAAAATTGGCGGTTTTTCGAGTCAAGCAAGCTGCGCCAAGTCCGGGGTTCCCAGCAGAATGGCAAATTAGAGTTATGAGAAGGGTTGTAGTTTGTGGTGATTTTGGGAATCTTGCGTTGAAGACGATCATTACTTCAAGAAGTATCCGGATTGAAAAGCTGTGTTGTCCTTCCAGTTGCATATTGTAAATAGATTTATCAGCGTTAGTTAAATAACAATTACTAAAATTGAAATTTCTCTTTAATTTCGTTTCAGGTGAGAGATCAAAACAAGGTGTTCGTAACCCAAATGAAATTCCATCGCAGTGTAGTGAGTAGGCCATTGAATTTAGTTGAACATAGTTTATTAAAGTTCTCAAAAAAATGGAACTGCTCATTGACTGAAAAAATATAACCGAGCGGTATCTAGGTGTTGACTGACACACATTTTGCTCTACGGCACTCGTTCTCTTATATCACCATCGTTGTCAAAATTTACCTATGTACCAATCTACCGCCACTGGCAGCCAGAGGATAGTGAAAAAAAATATCAGTTTACAATATTGCATTTAAAAAAATATTAGTTGCCCAAAGTGTACAAATTGGAAAAGGTTTTCCTTTGTTGTAGCACCACCAAAAACAAAACAACTCAGTTACAAGACACGACCAACTTCGGACCTAATTTAAGACCGATAAATGTCCGATACTTTTGTATGTCGTTATATGAGTTCAAACAAGACCCTATTTTCTGGCTCTTGTTCTGGGAGCAAAATTTTCAAAATATTGTTTTATAATTAAGTTTGAGTGGAAGAAAACGTCATAAGACACTGCTCGGAATATATTTTTAATTATTTGATTAAAGGGTGCTCCGATCAAAATTTGGTAAAACAGTTATGTGTGTGAGTCGATCAAAATTTTTTATTAATAAGTCAAATTATTTTTCTTTTTCAAGTTCAGTTAATACAGAATACAGGAGATATATTCAGCTAAGCTTCCGTTTTACCGAATGCGAATTGCCGGGTCTTTCGTTTAACACCTGCCATAAGATTTTGTACAGTCTCCTTGTCCACTTTATTCGCCGCCGAACGCCTGTTTGCCTTGAGCTGTTTCTTGCTCACAACAGTCTTCTTAAGGTTCCGCTTGACTATGGCCCAATATTGTTCGATTGGGTGGAGCTCTGGCGTGTTGGGAGGGTTCTTGTGCTTGGGCACCACTTGAACGTTGGTGGCAGCATACCACTCCATGGCCTTTTTTCCGTAATGGCAAGATGCCAAATCCGGCCAAAATAGAACGGAAAAATTTGTTTTTGTAGGCTCAGATAAATTTCCTGGTTGCCGGTTCCGGTCGCAATGTAAACGTTGCTCTTCAAGTCACTGGTATAGATGGCCTGTCACACCAGATATTTCTTCGCGAACTTTGACAGTTTAATGTGCTTGAAAATATCTGCCACCTTTCCCCGTCCGGTTGCCGTATAAAATTCCAGTCCAGGAAGCTGTTTAAAGTCTGCCTTGACGTAAGTTTCATCGTCCTATACCGCGGAATCAAACTTCGTCATCATCGTCGTGTACGGTGTTTGAATTACGACTATCTGGTAACTATCAGGTTGCTTTTCAACATTTTTTTTTTATCCATCTAGCTCAAAAAATTAAAAAAAAATTGCTCGCACATTTGCACCCCGTGAATTCTCAATCATTGTAGCTCAACAGGTTCTTGAGATACAAAAGTTTTAAAACTGCTTACTAACAAGCACCACCTAGTGTATAAACATAACATGAATGTGGCTACTGTCAGATGAGGAATTTGTTATAAGAAAGATCACTGACATAAATTGGATTTTGAAATATTAATATCAATTAATATTCATTAATTCATATCCAAACAATGTAGTGGAAGAAATTTACTCTAAGATTCAAATCTTGTGCTTAAAATGGCGTCAATCTCGATTCGCTGGATAGATATAAGGTACAAAAACTCCACAAAAAAAAACACATAAATTGGATTTTGAAATATTAATAACAATTAATATTCATTAATTCATATCCAAACAATGTAGTGGAAGAATATTTTACTCTAAGATTCAAATCTTGTGCTTAAAATTTGGCGTCCAATCTCGATTCGCTGGATGAGATTGAGTAGAGGTAGCAAACAATACTCTCCCTCTTCACTATAAAAAAGGAACCGGTTTTGCATCCACTCAACTCACAATTTCAGTATTTGATGTGAATGAATAGTCCCGCAGCATCGCAACATGAAATGTGATGTAAACCAGTAACTGTAAGTTTAACTGTATTTCATTCTACATGAAGCAGCAACTTACAAAAATGTTCCTAAAAAAGGTCTACTTTTACTTACAAGATATAAAATTCCTCAGAAATTTACACATTTCAGAATTTAAAGTTGCATGGTTTGTGACGCTCCATTTGTGTGCATGGTATTGAACAGAAATTTACACAACTTTTTCGAGCTGCATGGGAGCGACCCGTTTCGATTACTTATTTCGGCAGATCTAATAGCTAAATTATTGGATCAACCGTTGATAAGCAAAAACAAACAAATCTAAAAGTTAGCTTAGCCATAAAAATGAGTAGCTCTCTGCGGTTGCTACGAATTTTCACATGAGATGTAGCCTTGAAAAATTAGTAAAATTTGGCGATCCAAAGGCATCAGTCCAAATTTAGGTCCAGACAAGAAGTAGTTTGATAAACATTGACTTGGTATTTAGAGTCCAGACCACCTCTTCAGTTCAATGAAAAAAAAAACACTAACATAAGATAAGATAACATGTTACACCATATAACGGGGAATGGAAGGGACCACCAGGGCACCTAAGTGAAACGATTTGAATAGGGAGCATGGGTCTGCCTCCTACCTATTGTAACATTTGACGGAACGAGAGCGGGCTCTTCGACCCTATCTATTGGGTTTAATACGCCAATCGAGGGCTCGATTCTAGTGCTGTGACCGTGAACATGCTTTTGGAAGGAGATTCTCTTCCCTAAATGTGTGGGTTTCGCGTAAGTGCCTCTGCGTACGGGCCCGCCCAAACGTTTTCGACCCTTCATACAGGAGCTTGATGATCACAAATAGCAATGCACAGATAGAAAGAAACATTGAATTTTCTGCGTTATCTAATGCACATAAAGGGAATGCTAGATTTGGCAGAAAATAATGGGTTATTTCATGTAAATTTAAGCCAGATAACGTCTGAATCTAGCCTGTTGTATGAAAGATTGCAAACATTGTTGTATGGCGCATGAAAGATTGCAAACAATTTCGTTGTTTACGCCTCCTTTGGCTTGGAATCAACCGAGGGAAAATTTTACGTGCTTGTTAAATTTAAGTTTTTTTCTCTGTGTAGACTCCTGATCAAATCGATTTTCAGATTGTTCCACTGCTATGGATGCTATGGACAATACATGGTAGTATTACATCCTCATCATCATCATCTTAGTAGGAGTTAACATGTTATACAGTTAATGGTGTGTTACATGTTATTCATAGTTAATGTCAAATTGCGAACTCATTTACACCTCAATGAAGTTTGGACAAATGGAGCAACCTTTACCTTCTTAGCTACGTCACTCCCAACGATGCACCTAAACCTACAAAAACGAGACGGAATGACGGTTGTCTCCGATTCCTCTTTCTTACGATCCAAACATATTCGTTGGTGAACTTATTCATCGAATGGATAGTTCAGTTGCCGCTTATTTTAAAATCTTCTTTTACCCCCAACGCCACTCACTGCCGTTTTAATATTTTTGTCATATCACAAATATGCCACAAATATTAATGTTGCTAAGAAAAATACTTGTTTAGTATTTTCCACGATGCTTTTAATTGCTGGCTGTGTAAGCGTTAGAATAGAATAGAATCGAATTGAGAACTCATTTGAACCAAGAGTTAAGATGCTGTTGAATAGTTTCAAAGGATATATATGAATAGTGTATTGATGGAATTTTTTTCAACAAAAAAAAATCAAATCTTATCTCCCTCTCCTCCCCCCGCGGGAGGTGTATATTTTTTTTTTTTTTTTTTCGTTATTATTTTATTTTTTTGTCGGTGCCACGCCAAAATTTTTTATTTTTATTTTTTTTTCACCACAAAAAAATGCCAGTAAAAATACCCCCATAAAAATCCAAACATAAAGTGTGAACCTGCTTTCTCTTCGAAAAAATGCCAATGAAGAAATATTTTACAAAATGACTAATCCTTTACAAAAGCAAAGAAATTAGGTATTCTTGTTTCAGAAATGCAGTTACATAATCTTGAAACAAATTTTAGGAGTATTTATTCTAATATTGATTATTCTGGCAAATCAACCGTGAATCAATTTGTTATTACTTCTTGTCTCGTTAATGAAGAAATCAATCAAGCGAGTTATTTCTATTTGCACGTTTGTATGTGTATTCGTATTTATCTACCGTTTCAAACACTAATTTTGAGGGCGATACAGGCATCTTTAGAGTCACGCCAAAGCCACGTGTTCGAATGGTTTTTGAAGGATCCATAATCTCGTTTTGACTGTCAAGTGAGTGACAAAATGGAGCATTTTTTTTATTTTTATCACTTTACCATTGGACATTACTCAAGGATGGATTGACTGTCAAAACGAGATTATGGATCCTTCAAAAACCATTTCCATCATTACTAGAGATAAAAAGAGAGATTGAACTCTTTTTCCCCCAAGTCATGATTGCTAACAACCACTTATTCCCCTCAAAATGATCCCATAAAGTAAGCTCATAAAACTGACTTGCATTCACTCCTACAGAACTGATCATTCTAAGCGAATTATCAAATCCTTAAAAATCCTGTCTAGCCTTTCCACCATACCTAGCTAAGACATTCCCTTCGATTTGACCTTCAAAGCCCACCATGATCTAGGACACTACAACCCTTCCCGTAGCCAGCGAGAACACTTCAGTTCCGAGAATTTTTCCAAAAATTTAAATTCTCTAAAATAAATGACTACATCGCACCGGTTCTGTTTTTGAACGGTTCTCTCCTGGCTGGAAAGCAGTTCTGCCAGTCAACCAACCATCGGACGACAGCTTGACAAAGTCGAATGGAAATTGAATCCGATGACTACGATGATTCGTTCCCCGTTTCTCCTGCAGCCTCCTTCATCTTCCCATCATCACTGGATGCTGACGCTGATGCTCTGGCTACGGCGTCCCTCCCTCCACACTGTTAATGTCTGCGAATGCGATTAATGAATAATGTATTAGAAGTCTTAATGGAGAGAGCGAACCTTTCCCGGTAGCTCAGACTCCATCGTGTGTGTTTGTGTGGGTGTGGGAATCAATTTTTGGTTTATAATATGAGCGTACGGAGTGAGCTGTGGTTGATGACTTACCTCCTTCGAGTTGTTGCCGCAAATACAATCGGGTTGCTAGATTGCTGGGTGGGAGTCTCTAGCATTCGTTCCATAGATGCTGTGGCATTCGCATTTTGTGGCAAATGGTAATGGCATTTATGGATGAGATATACACACAGAGAAATATCTTCCAATTCGAAAGGTACTCCTTTGTCGTATGTGCTCCGCCCCGGTTCCTCTTCCGGCTGATATCCTTCTTCTACGTGCCATTAATTGCCATTCCCATACCCCAAGCTTTCTCTAAATGATCGTCATTTTCCGATATAATGTGTTTAGCCTAGGGAGGCATAAGTTGAAATCGTTGAAAGCTTCCGGCTCCGAAAAAAGGACTCTCGGCTCGGTTGGGGCTCTTAATGAACTGACATTGTTCCACCGCCGGACTATCTGCTTTCATCTCAATCGAGTGTGTTTATAGTCACTCCCAAATTGATGGGGATAAAAGGCTAGAGTCGTTCTCAGCCATCCGGCCGGGTATGATGGTCATTGTCTTTTCCCTTGTTGTGTGGAGTCGGGGAGGCGGGGGGGGGGGGGGTTCTCGGTGTAGAAATGAGGTTAGTTGCCTACGGCAAAGAGCATTCACAAGGAGAAAAAAAAAAGATAAAGGACAATCGGATGTGAATCGTTTCATAATGGGAGGCAGCAGTCAAAAACACCACACTCGGCAGGTTTCGAATTTCACCATTTTGGGTCCCTTTTTCTTTTCCGAAAGGCCAAGACTTCCGGCAGGCAATGTCTTTTCGCTGGCAAAGGTTTTGCGATGTCAACCTCCTTGTACCGGTCGGGTATTGTGGGCACCTGTCCAAAGGTTAATTCCTCTGTAAATACTAGGAATTTACCATTTTAAATTTTTTATGCTTCAATAACTCAAGAATATTGAGATGTTGAATAGTCAAGAACATATAGATAGATGATATTCTAACAGCATCGGATCATTAATTAAGTTTAAAAACTTTCAAAGCGCAAAGCAGTCACAATGGCAAAAATCATTACTGACAATGATCCCCTTCTAGCTATGCAGGCAGTGGTTCGAAGCCGGTTACACTTAATCTAATAAACATACCGTCGACTTCGCGGCTCTTCCCTCCGACAATAAACCGAACAAGTTAAATGTGTAGCCTACTGCGTGCAGGTCAGCCTCGTTGCGAGCCCAAAAGGTGCCTATTTAGATGGGGGTGCATTCATAATCCCTTAGGAACGGTTTTTGCTCGCTTCGTCCCTCTCCCCCTAGGGAATGAGTGAATGAGTGCAGATAGGTACATACTTCAATCTCTGCTATTGCAGCAGCTTCCAGCTAAAGAAAGGGGACTCCAAATTGGATTGCTGCATCCTCATCATCATCGTCATCAGCATCCAAGAGCGACCAAGAGGACGAGGGGCAATTTATCGTTTCGGCAGACACGAATTGAGATAAATTAAATATTTCAAGTGAAGAAAATCCGTTTCCTAGAGTGGACCATTAAAATATGCTCTCCTTCCTTTCGGTGGAGTCCTGGTCGACGTCGTCGTTGGCACAAGTGGTTCCTCCTCGAGTGGATACAATGTTAATACAACAGGGGGTGAGAGTAAACGTAAACAGTGTGGGAGGACATCGGCTGACCGCTGGTTTTTGGGTTCCGTCGTAGGCAGCTAGCAGTGCAGTGTGGTCTCGTGTCCTCTCAGCCGTCAAACGGTGTGTAAATGAAGGAAAATTTATTAATTTCCTGCCTTGGTGCCTTCTACTTGGAGAGCTTTTATAGCCAGGCGTGACGAGCGAAGGGGACCACATCGCATCGGGCTCCGTAGCCCATAAATTGCATACCCTGTGTGTCTGTGCGCCATCCAAGGAGAAAAGTGTCTCCTCCTGACTGTCTATTGTAGTTTCGGGTAGGATCGGATGGAAGGAGCAAAAATTCTGAGTGACCGAAGCAGTGAAATATCCTGAACCTGGCCAGGAAAAATCTCTTTTATGTAACGGCCTGCTCGTCGTCGTTGTCGTTAGGGGATCCTTCTTCCGAGAAGGAGAGAGTACCGTTTGTGTGTGGGTTGGTATGCAAAAACGAAATAAAAGAGTCCAGGATGAAGACAAGAGGAGACGCCCCGTCGTGTCTTTGATCGCTCGAACGACAGAAGGAAGGCTGCAGAAGTGGTGCGGTTTGAAAAACCGGAACCGAACTACCACCGCCCTCTGGTCAGTCTATAACGAGGTTCAGACCGGTTGGTTGGTAGGTCGGTCGGTCGGTTGGTGGTGTGTGTTGTAAAGTTATTGTGTATATGAGGAAACAGTGTGCCCCTCCCTGTTCATGCATGTGCGTTCGTTTACTTGTTACTATTTCTCGTTAGGTCAATGATAACTTTTTTCTGCTCCTCCCCAGAGGGAGGGTGAGGGGGGGTTCCGGTGGTATCGGATATAAATTGGAGGGTCAAAGGCGACTGTCGTCGTACTGAATGGGACGGAGGGCTTTTTCTAGCTTGAAAGTTTGTATTAGGACCAGTCGCTGGAATTTGGTACACATCAACATAGGTGTGAGTTGTTGTTCTATAAGTTTTTAGTATCCTGAATTTTTTTTAGGCTACCTTATTATATGGGAATATTTTTCATCTTGTTGCTATTTAACGTTTGTCATTTCATGCGTGAAAATAACGATTGTAGTTAGAAGACATACTTGATAATGATATGCGGTGAGATGAAAATCATACATAGCGAAAGTAATGATCATAAAAATTGCAAGACATAGAGAAATCTCCTCACTTCAACCTCTTATGTCGCTTTGTTAGTTAAGACATAGTCTCAGTCATTATAAATGATGATCAAAAAAGGAGAAGCTGTAAATTTCGAAATCGGTATTGTCGGATTACTTTCAGGAATTTATGAACTTTTGTAACCTTCTGTAAAGACTTTGAATATTCAGCCTTTCAATAAAATGATGGCTACGAAGCATTAGAGCCATTTTCCCAATAACCTAGCATAATATGTCTGGGAATATATGTATAATTGAGCTTCGTTCAATGATCGGCCAGACTAGATGGGAAAGGCTAAATAATGCTTTACAAAGTGAAGGAGATATGGAAAAGGCGATATCCTGAGCAATTCACAAAGATTTAACTTACTTTGATGCAGAGGCAGAATCAACTTGTTTGAAATCTACTTCTTTTCAGTGAAAATGACGAAAAACACTTACTGCGTCTAAACGTTCACAACACACTTAGAGCAGGATGGAAATGGAAACAATTCCACAGTGCGGCTAAACAAATGCCACGCACTGTACGAAAGCTATCGTTTGAGATTGGTTAGATGACTACTCTATTTTGAATGATTGTCCAAAGCCTTAAGTTGATTTAAACGATTCTAAAACTATCTCTCTTTTCGAAAAGATTTGAAAAAAAATGTCTTAATACGCATCAGATTTTTTTTAAATTTGCAAGTCCATTTTACAATCATAAATTCAGATTGCAGGACTTTATAGTTGTGAACACGCAATAAGCTAAGTGTGAAAAGTAAAAAGAAGAAGAAAGAAGAGTCTTAAATTTATGCACATCAGTTTTGAAATCATCTCAATTTGTCCACTCTACACTTCCTTTCGAAAGGATACATTTTGTTATATCTCAAAAGCTTTTTTGCAGATTTTATGACTTTGAAATTGGCCCCAATTTTAAGATAAATTTTATAATGCACCCGTAAGCAGCGCTGAAGCTGAATAAAGGTAAAAACTGCAGACAAGTCATCAAAAATAACCATTTCAAAATACCATCCAAGTTTACTGGAAGCTCTAGAGCAGATGTAAATCATTTGAGAAGATTCGTGCAAGCTCTCATGCACCAATCTTTGATTGTGAAGGTATTTTAAGTGGCAACTACTAAGGCTTGCTCTGTACTACAACAGTAGTCGAGAGCTTACTTTCAGATATTTAAGATGGCAAACTAGAAACTTTAATTCAGCATCATTTAGAATCGCGCTGTCTATGTTTTTTGCTCACTACACCCCACCCCGCCCCGCCCCCGGCCACCACTCTTCTTTTTATATAGATTGTGTTTTATATATAATTTTTGTTGTGTTCTCTCTCTCACTTTGGCCCCTTGGTGGTACGGAATTCTCCCCTCCCACCACATAATATAGGCACTGCGCCGCACCCAAAGGGCTGACATGTCAATTGTTGTCTTTGCGTAGATAGCTGTAGGCGGCGGTAATCCCCCCATTTTTTTTCCCCGCTGCTCCGTGCTTGATTCATGGCCGATTTAAAGTTTGGAATGTGATACCTTTCTCAGATTTGCGCTTTCGAAAATCCTAAGTCGCGATACAAATCAGCCATGGTGGAAGCGATTTTAATTTTCCAGCGACTTTCACCTTAAAAGAAATTTAAACTGCAGAGGCGACCCCGGCGTAGTGGTTAACATTCATACCTCTAATGCCAAGGTCACGAGTTCGAATCTCAACCCCGGACAAGTTACGAAAATACTCAAAAAAGGTATTGGAGTGACTACGACGGGAGATGGACCATAGCGGAGCACGGGAGATGGACCATGGTTCAAGCTGCTCACCTGGATCACGTCAGAGATTTCATAGAACCACCCCCTTCAGAAGTAAGTCAAATACTAAACCCACACTGAGCGGACCCTCAGCACCGTCGCTGAAATAAACTACTTGGAAAGGTTCAATCTACTGCTCGTGCTTCCCAAGCGGGCCCTCCGCGTCCTATCTCTAATATACATGCTTGTCATCGTCAGTCTAAAGTAACACTTTTCTGTGGCTATGTGCCTCATTTCGTACCGTCAGATATTTGCCTTGATCAAAACATTCACCCTTTTCGAAAATTTGCAATTACTTTCACCTATTATACCATGAACAAACCAGGTACTTTGGTTATTCATTCCATAAAACAAATGGATAAACAACAACATAAGTTGCCAAGAAAATGCAAAGTGTACCTTTAGTCGTTTCCCCTTGATTGAAGTAAGAAGTCTAAGAGTGAATTGCGGCACAACCCGCCAGTATCTCACCTGATGCTAGTGCCTTTATATAAACGTTCTACGACGTGGCAGTGACAAAATGATAAGAAAATGTGATACTTTCACTACTGGTCAAATTCTTGGTCTCACATGCATGTTTATAGCATGAGATAAGCCCTCTCATCGTCGACAAGGTGAAAAATTCGACCCGCGAGAGGGAATTTCAGAACTAAATTGTACTCGTTTGGAGGATCAAAAAGATAAGATAAGAAACATTCAGTAGCCTGAAAGATATTTTCGTCTATTTATAGACATTTGATGTCTATTTTATATACTCGAATTTCCTCTAATCAAAACGCAAAATTTCCAACGAAGCAAAATATCTCAATTTGACAATCTAACTAAACGAAACATTTTCGATACTTTCCCATCGCTTCCCAATTGCCAATCCCACACGAAACGCGAAATTCCACTTAGAAAACAACAAAGCATCGCAGTCGAACAAATTCGAGGAAATTACTAACGAACAGAGTACATGAAATCGTTACGACATTTCGTCCGTCGAGTACAATCAAACAACACATACACACACACTGACGCGCACACTTCCCGGTGGCCAACTTGTAGACAAATAAAGCAATTTTCACGCCATAAACGGGCCGAATTATTTCGCCAGAAAATTAATAAACCACGTCAAGCAAGGAGACGATTTCTGAAAAAAAAACCTTCTCTGAAAATTAAGCCATCCAAGGCAAGTCACTTTTCAAAGGCCCGAAATAGGTAGTAGGCCGGGTGGTGATGCCTTGTTTTGCGACTTTGGGAAGTACTCACAAAGAACGGGTACCGTGTGGCGAAACACAGTAGGCGTCGTATATATGTATATAATTTTCCATCATCGTCATCGTCGTCGTCCAGGTTTTCGATGGCCGGGGTGGGGGGAAGAGGTCCTACACATAGTCAACTACGATAAGGACGAAAACGAGTTGTGAAAAGTGTGTTGTAGACTTACTCGCTACACGCTATACGGGGGTGGGGGTCCTAACGAAAGTGGGGTCGGTTTCGGTCGTTTGTTGTTTGTTTTAAAAGAAAATTAAATTCTTGTACATACACCGCCCGAAAGTCCCAAAAGCAAGGGCGAACCAGTTGACTGCGTGGGATAGAGGAGGGGGGGGGGAGGGGGCGTTGTGTCAAGTTGTGTCCTAAATACTTCAACAGCCAGCGTAGTGGGAAGCGTGAAGACTTTTGGTGTGATGTTCTGGGTGGTAACACGCTTCTCACTGTTTGGAGAAGGCTTATGAGGGTTCACCCGGCAACCCTGGTCGGCGATAATGTGTAATGACTTTCGAAAGTGAATTTGCGGGGATCTTTCCGGGATTCGTTCGAGCTGAGCCCTCGCTGTGCTGTTCGGACTACACAGTTTCCGAGCTTGGTGGTGGTGATGATTGTGAATACTAAGTAGTCTTTAAGTTGGGAGAAGATTTGAAACAATACCCTCGAACAGTAGGACGTGAGGGGGGGGGGCGTTGTAGGTGTATAGTCCTGACGGGATTGTTTAGTTTTTGTTTGGGGTCGAAATTTTTTCTCATGTTTATTTTTCATTTTGTGTGCAAGTGAATGCAGAACGAATTGCTCAAGGGATTCGACCGGCTTCGCAGTATCGCAGTAGGCTCCTGTTGATTTTGGAGCCTGGGCCTGCTTGGATGTTGGTGCGTTGTTGCTTCACGATGATGATGTATTTAAAATTTATTTATGCTTCTTTTTCCCTCCCGGTCATGCGACTTTCTACTTCTGAACCATAGAAAGAAGGCACTGGAAGTTGAAAAAGTCGCCCGCCTTGAAGCTTTTTGTGAGCGAAAGTTTAATAGAATGTAAATGGACCTGATGACGTGCAGAATTAGTTTTAACCTCGATGAGTTGTTTTCGATTATTACTAGTGAGTTGGTTTGAACTGTTGAAATAATCGATATGCCACCGCTGTACAAGAGCTAGGTCGGTGACAGCTATATTAAGCTGTCAGAAACAGAATCGTGTGAAACTATCGGTAGGAAAACACGGATTCCGTCATCCTGATAGCAGAGCGGAAGCGAATGTGACAAAATGACAGAGAGAACACGATTCAATTTCACATTAAACTGTGGAAATCTCTTCACCTATAATTGGGAAACGGAGTCTCCTTAGTAAGACGAGAAACAACCAGGGTGGGTTGAAAGTAAATAATGGCAAACTTTTCGTTAACATAATCAGTTTTTCGTTCGCTGTTGCTTAGTCGCATGCTACGATTCGGGGAGTGAGTCACAAACGAGCAAGGGCTTGCTGTCGTTTAAACACTCACAAAACATTTACGAGAGCGGAACAGCAGTTGGTGCCGCTCAAGCTAAAGACATCGTAATTTTCCTTTCGTGGTCGTTTGTCGTCATCACCGCCGACTCCTCGCCAGCAAAGGATGAGGAACCGGGCTGCAATTTAGTGCCTTCCATTGATTAGGAAAGGATTTGGTACATAATTTATGGCGCACGATAAAGCGGCGAATGCGGTGAAATTATTTAGAAATAATATTTTCCGATGAGTGACAGCCGGTTTTGCTTTCCGAGGCACGGTGAAGTCGTAAACCGGTGGAACCTTTGATGGCTTATTTTGCCATTTGACATCTGCCTGACAGAGAGGTTGACAGGAGAGTACGAGTTTACAGCCCGACGGAATGCGCCGATGGGTGGTGTAAATTCTTGTTAAGGCTTTGAGCATGCTGTTCCAGGATCAACACGTGATTGGTTGCTACTTTTTAGCAGAACTTGACGGCTAAGTTTGTGAAGCACAGCAGAAAATAGAAGTCCTTTGACGAAAAAGAGTATCTTATGACAGTTTCCAGCTTAACGATTGTAACGATTTGAATAATGGAAAAAGAACGATGCATTCCTCCAAAGCATTCAAAAATTGCTTCTTCATCCCTACTGCAACAATGCGCCTTTCCCCCTCCCATAAGCGAACAAAGAAACGAAATTTTCCTTCATCAAATGACGCAATAAAAATCTTTTTTTTTTATTTCTCAGTACCACTTCAACGGTATACGTCAAAATCTATTTTCCACAAGTGGCAACAATCAGGTTTCCATTTTTTGAAGTAACACCCACCGACAAAATCCCCCCGCCCCTTATTTTCTCCACCCTTTCAACTCTAAAGTAGCATCCTAAATCCTCTCGAATGCAATCAGAGCCGGAAATCTTTCTGCATACGTGTCGTTGACGGCTCCACCATAGGTTACCTACACTGAATGCAATCACAGGGAAAACCCCGTTAGGGTCATCCCCACCCTGTCGAGAATAAATCTATAAAATCTAATATAATTTATTATTAATTTCACACCATTTTAATAGATTTTCCAAAACAGCAATAAAATTCAATTTAGAATTCAGCTCACATGCAGGCGACGACGAGCGGGTCGAACCTCTACGGGCAAAACGTTGATCCTATTGCTGTTTGTTCCAGTCACTACTGTTTTTCTACTGACGCTGCTTCTGCTGCTGCTGCTGCTGCTGATGATGATGATGATTGGATTTTGGGGTTGTTTTCCACCCACCTTACTTTCTCCTCCTTTTCCAGCACCCTTCCAGTAAGTTTTTCTGGAACAAACAATGCCGAACCAAGGCGCGCATCGGAGTTCTCCTGTGTAGTCAACATTCGCCAACGGACGAAACCATAAAAAGCAAACACACTCGCTCACATCTCGGCTTTGCCACGGAAAACGTGTCCTCCTATTGCTGCAGAAAAGCTAGCATTTTCGGGGGTGAGTTGCATCATCGTCATATGTTGCATCTCCGGCATGGCTGACGTGATTGTGTGATTTGGTCGACCACGAGCAGCCAACTCTCTCTTTGAGGATATCGCCTGAGCCAGGGGTTACTTTGATCAATGTAAATTATGCCTCTTATAGATGAAACTGATAGCGTGTGTCGCTCGTACTTAGAGCGCTGGCAGATTCAATTACCCGAATTCTGCGGAGCCTGTGATGCACCGATTGATTACAACCCTGCTATGCACACACGGGGAAAAAGTCCAAAACAATAACCAGAAGGGAGCGTGCAGGATCACGGAGCAGCATCCGGTTATCCTAGGTATGGCAACAGAGCAGCAGTTGAGTTGCTTATCTCTGGATCTCGTTGGCAAATCCGGTTGCTGCTGGTCCCTCGTTTTTCGACGTCGTTCGTTAGTGGTGTGGAAAACTGTAAGACTGTCACAATCCACTGCGACACTCGGCGGCAGTCGCCGGCACATCGGTCGTACGGTCGTAGCCAAGTGCATTTGTTGACTGTTGACAAAACATATTCCAGGATTTTCCGGACAGTGAGGAGTTTTGTCTTCTTTCGTTAGCGTCACTCCGATGTGCGACTGTGCATATGGGAGTCCTGGTTGGGACTAGTCCAAGCCGGTTAGCGTTGAGCCTATGTGATGGTCGTATTTATTATCGCGGGAGGAAGAGAGCGACTTTGCTGCCGAGCTTGGGATGATTGTGGTTCCCCCCAGGAGATGGGATGTTCTTGGAACAAAGGCAATGGCACATGGTGGTTTGACACTTGGGCGTTTTCCGGCCACAAAAGGTGGTCTTTTATTGAATTAGCAACGGGACGGGTGTGACGAGACCAAGTGAGAAAACGGATGTGGGATGGTTGGAAATATGGAGCGAGGATGGGTGGAATTCAATCAATGCTTATAAGGTTGGACACTTGGTTTCGTTGATAATGGAGTTGAGGTTCTAGGACTTAACAAAACGCTTAGTTAACTATTTTAGATTTGCAGTTGGAAAAATTTCATTCGAGTTGAAGGAAATGCATTTGTTACTAACATTTAGAAGCCAACCAATACCATTGATTACAAAACCGGCCATGTGAGTTTAATGTATTTTAACTCTACTTTTCACTGTTTCTGAGAAACGAAGATTACTTATTTGTAACGGAAATTGAAGAGAAGGCCAAGTTTTCTTGAACAAAAGCATTGATTTCTATGAAACGGTGCAGTCCTTGTTTGACTACTTGGTTTGAATTAACAAATTCTCCTCTTTAAAAAAAAAACACGAACATTCTCTAAATTTTCATGTTGTTACAGAACCGGTGAAACATAGAGCAACTTCACCGGTGGCCTAATCTTAGTCTAAATGTATACTCCGTTTTGATAACTCTAAGGAAAATATAATATAGTAATCGCAAATGTACTTAATTGTGAGTAGCATGCCACGAATTTTGCCTCTGGATTAAGGATGACTTCTTAGTTTAGTCAGAAACACTGACCAGTATGTTATGATTATCCGCGTCAATCTTGGGTATTGTCAACTATGACAGCTACTGCTTCTTGTAGAGCTGATCAGATCTAATTTTAGAAAAAGGAATGTCACCGTGAAGCAAGCTGATATTTGACTTTTTTTAGTAACGATTGAGGATGAGTGGAGTCGTTGCTTCACCACATTGTTCATGTAGCTCCCAGACAATTTGTAGAGGTTTTTGTTTATTAGAGTTTTATTGAATCGAGGAGTCTCCTAGAAGCAAATCGTTATTTCCCACTGACAAAAAAAAACACCTTTGAGCTGCTGAACTTAACCTATCAAAGAACCTTATCGGGATACTTACTGAAATTGACCGGAATTTAACAGCTATTCTTATCGATTTTCCGATGGGTCTTTTAAAACCAGCCACAATTGTGTAAGCGTCTAAGCACAACCGAAGAACAAAACGAGATTTCACTGCTATTTGAAAATGTTTTCTGCAAGGATTCAAAATGAGGAAAAAAATTATTCTCTAACGATTTCATCTCGTGGACCCTGACATTGCGAATGCAATGTTTTCAGACAAGAAAACCGGACTCACGTTTCTTACTCTGGACTGGCCTCTTCAAAGCCAAGTCATCGGATATGCCGATTACGATAAGATTTTTTTTTTCTGGAACAAATACAAGAATTTTGACACCCACATTGCTTGGAATCTCATGAGAACCTATTCTGGCCACTCCGAAGCCAAGTGGACGGATGATCCAATAACTATGGCAAACTTTCTTCTGCAACGATTCCTAGAATTTTGACACCCATATTGATCAACTCAAATACTTTTCTGGCCATGCGTGACCTCATTGGTTTGGTTTTCCCGGAGATGGATGCTGCCCATCGGTCATATAAGATAATTTTGAGAAAATTGTTGAGTTCCTGAATCCAAAGCTGCTAAAATATTCCAAATCAGTTGGATATTTCCCTAGTAATGGTAATTTTAGTGTCGTGAGTGAATATGTTCCCTGTCGGCATTTTACGTATTAATAAAAAAGCAGAAGACTTTCTCCCACTAACTCGTTCGTTAAGGTGACCGAACGATGAAACCAAATGCTCCAAAACTTTCTTAAAATGCACGAATTACGTGTTCCCGTCAATCCGATGCACTTGGTTTGGTTGACGGACTCCGATACCGCCACTATCGAATGCATCTTGTTGAACTGAACACGTGTGACAAATGCCCTCAGGTAGAAATGTAGGTTTTATAATGGTTTTATAGCAATCTAGAAGTTCAAAACACGGTCATTAGAACCTTCATAAAACCAAAATTGTTGCTTCGGACAGCTTCTCTCTCAGTAAAGGCTCTAAAGAAGACATTATACTGTACTCTGAAGTTATATAGCGAGTCGATTACGATGGTCAATTGGCACCCACCCGTTAGGGGAAAGTTTCTATGAGGACTGAGTATGTTTTTCGAAAAAATCATCTTTTTTTTCATTAGTCTGGGCTGATACTAACATGTGGTTTAAAATGACCAAGGCAGTTGATTTATAAATGCACATAGTACTAAACGATGACTACTATTGATCTGTCAGAACAACAACTTTCTATCTAAACTTTGATTTTCAAATGCTAAACAGGTTCGGTTTCGTTGAACACGTTTGCCAAAAATAGCAACGTTTCTTAGATCTCTAATTGAGAGATTTTCCAATGCAGAAACCAACAAGAAAACCTCCGAGCTCCGAAGTAGATTTTAAACATCTGTATTCCTTGCTGCATGGAACTAGTTTAGCTGAACAAGTTTGATGAAAACTGCTACTTTTTGTATGACTCTAAAGAGCTTCTTGTGCAATTTAAATCTGCTTATAGAGTTTGCCAAAAACAGCAACTTAATGTGAATTCTGGTGAGTGCGAGCTTTTTAGTGGAATACCTGTAACGAGAAAATGAGGAGAAAGATAAGTTATTTCCTCTTAATTTCAGCAACCTTTTTGCTTACCCTGACAGTTACGTGTATTCCGTCTACACCCAAGTAACAATTTTATTCCAGCCGTATAACACTCCCGGCTTTGTTGATAAAACTACAATCAAAACTGTTTTACCTACCAACACCTCCTCTATGCTTCTTTAAAGCCGAAATTTGTACAAATTGGTCCACTTTATAGACGGTTGTGAAAACTAGTTAATAAAATCTTTATAAGGCCATAAAGATTTTGAAGATGTTCTAGTGAAAGATGTTATGGCCACTAGAGAACCTTCATAAAACCTATTGGCTGCCATGAAAACCAGCATACGGCCAAATGGCCACAGCTGTCAAACTTCACTGCGATATCGTGGTTGGTTTTTATTGTTCTGCTTTGTTCGATTCTCTACTCTTCTGATTCATTTAGCAGTAAATAATATCTCAGAAAACAGTTTTTGTGTTGCAGGAAATTTTGTTTGACAGCAAAATATCCAAAACAATTATTATTTATACAACGTATCATGCTCCAAATTATTTGCGCATTTAATGTTATGGTGAATATTGGCACGATAAGAGCCGAAAATTGATGCGCCTCGGAACGGAAAATTGATGCGAGTTTACAACAAGAAAATTAAAACAAATATATCCGATAAACTAATCATGAATTTCCTGGGGGGCGACCCCGGCGTAGTGGTTAACATTCATACCTCTCACGCCAAAGTCACGAATTCAAATTTCACCCCCGGACAAGTTACGAAAATATCCAAAAGGTATTTGAGGGAGATGAACCATCCCAGGGCTGAAAATCTCAATAATCAAGGAACTTAAAATGCATTTCCTCAAATTTTTTGAAATTTCAAAAGGTTATCTAAAAGAAAGCCGAAATTGGTCTCTAATCTACAGTTCATTTGCATTACATTTAAAATTTTGTGCATTTATTTTTCCGCATTTAAATTATTTCTTATATTGCAATATGGCGATTGGAAAAAAATCACAGTTTTTTTGTTAAGAGTTTTGCCAAAAAGCCAATTTATCTGCGCAATGACTACTATAATACTATTGGGTTATGTTTTTTGCCGTTTTAAAACTCTCAATGCCAATTTACCGTTTAATGCGTTTACTGGAGGCAAAATGGTTTTAAAATGCTTTTTCAACTGACCATAATAAGATAATATGAATGAGTCCTAAGACGGCACTTCACGAGTTCATAAAGTCGAAATAAAAGCTTTGATGGGAGTAAAAGAAATTTGAGAAAACAAGGTTTTAAGATCGTTGTGAACATGCTGTATTGGTTCTCATAAACCTGACTAAAATATGAAACCTGTTGGCATCTCATGCTGCCATAATAAAACCGAATTGATTTCTAGTGGCTTTCATAAAACTTTAATAAAACATAATTAAGCTGCATGGTTTTGGCAATGTTAGTTGGGCAATGTGCAGACTTCTTCAGTGTCGTGTATTAGTACACGACACTGAAATAGTCTGCACATTGTAGATTAAATACGCGTAACTGTCAGGATAAGCAATACTTAAGGGTGTACGCTGAAGCACTCGCGGTCGTTTCTTTTTACGCTGTTTTTTTAGGTTTTTATTTTTTTCTGTGTGTTGTGTTTTGGTGATTTTTTTGAAATCTATTGATGCTTCTTCACTTGTGGTATTAGGATGTCTCTCTGTACTTTAACACACTCGTGTTCATTTGACACATCCAGACACTACCGCATCTTGGGCTGAACCGTGTGATGGGGCCTCAGAACCCTGCGGCATCACTCGCATTCAGGAGAGGAGGCAGGAGGATTAGCTCACTCCAGCTGATGGAACTTTTTGCAAAACGGAAATTGCCTTGCTGGTCTGCTGGGTGGTCTCTATGCAACCTTTGATTGAAGACGGATCAATTGTCTATTTTTGAGTTACCTCCAGATTCAATGCATTCACCAAATTTCGTTGCATTTTTGGTTCTTCATATCTACAGTAATGTTCAAAATAATAGTAGCAATTGGTGTAAAAATCAAATGATGATTCCGTAGTTTGCCTGGTATTCGAAATTTCTTTAGTCAAAGAAAGAGAGAACCATTTCTGGTAATTGATTTGTTCCTTTTTCCAATTCACGTAAAGTTTACAAATACCGGTGTTCTAAAAATAGCAGCACTTAGTTCTGTCAAGTAATTCTTATCCCTTATATGCGCACGATACTAAAGGATATCAAAAATAAATTTCTTTTTAAACACGTTCACTGCTGTTAAACTAACAAAATGCTTCGTTACAGGGCTCCCAGGGCTTCACACGACTGCTTCTTCGAAGTCTATTCAACAATTTCACTGGATTATTTCCCTAAAGGAAAGAATTATTATTTTAAGCGTTTTCCGGTATGTTGTTTTAAATCAACATTGCGCATTTAAGGGTTAACATGAAAAATTATGGTAAAAAAATAAAAACTCACAAGATTCTGACGTGAATGTGTTGAGCACATTCTAGTACTTTGGACCATAACCTCTGTTCCAAATGACAACTGTGCATCGTTTCGGCATCGAATCGACAAAGGCTTGGCATCGCGAATCAGGTATTGCAGCCTACGATCACAATTCTTCGACACTTGTCGGCTTTGCTTCAGAAACAGCATGTTTCACGTCTCCTCACAGGTTCCCAATAGGATTGAGGTACGGAAACTGCGCTGGCCACTCCATAACCTCAATTTGCTTCTCCTGAAACCATACTCTTGAATGCTTGCTGGTGTGCTTAGGAACATTGTCCTGATGGAACACCCATTTTAGTGGCATTTCCTGATCGGCATATGAAAGCATCACCTCTTTGAGACCAAACAACAAAAACGCAGATCGTCTTACTCTATTTTTTTAAGTCGTGGCTGAATCGATTCGAATCATCCGATCGATTCTCTGGGAATGCTTCCGGCCACGAGTTTCAGCCTTACACCTCCATTCCAAAGCATTCCTGATCATTTTGGCAGAGCATCCTACTGTTTTCTGGACCTGATTGATAAGTATTTTTGTCAAACTCCGCTGTTCCGGCGTACAATGTTTCCGGCAGCCCATTTTTCTGCAAAAAAAACGAAGAAAAAAACCAAAACCTAACCTAATTTTCATTTCATTTTATGCTTTTTGTTCACTTACCGTCAGTTAACAATTCAAATCTTCCACAAGAATGCGATTAGAGTAAAAACTCGGAATCACTTTCCGCTGTTATTGTTTTGAATAGCTACTAATGAACAGGTTTGGAGCAAAATGCTTACAATAAGAAATCGTAACGCCACCAACATTGTGTCTGTTTGATTGGTGATGTCTCCACTACAAATGCAAGTCGATCATTTCGCATACACGAACGGAAAATGTTATGTTCAGTTTTCGCGCAGTTTTTTTTTTCGAACGTAAATTTACATGTAAACTAGACTCTCCACTACTCTATATTTTACATTCCATTTCCTCAGGATCTTATGCAATTTGTTTAGGGGCTATTCATAAATCACGTAGACTTTATATTTGGGGGAGGTTTGACCAAAGTCTCACGCTCCATACAAAATTTCAAAAAAATGTATGAAGAAAAGTTCTACGAGGGAGGAGGGGGTGTGAACATCTTAAAAATGATCTATGCAATTTGTGAACGGCCCTTAGATGTTCTTGTGAACATCTTCCTGTTTGTCCTTACTTCTAGATCTTCCAGAATTGGCTCAAATTTCATTCGATACCTGTTCCCACAAATGTTTAAAGAGACAACTAAAATTTGATTAATAATGACCTACCTCAACCAGGATGTTGAGGATTCGGTACTATCACTAGGATTTGGATTTGATACAATCACCTCAATTTTATCTGCATCCTTTCACTTAAATAATTGGAAAATTATGGATTTTCAGGGTATACATTTCTTCATTATCGAGCCACATCCTGATTGAAAACGAGAAATCAGTACACAGGCACTTATGGAAATACTTCCACCAACGAAAGGCTTTGGAAATCCAAAACATCACTACAATCAGTTCTGTAAAAAGTCATTTAATCTCGTTTGAATAAATTTCCTGATAACTTGTTTCAGAAGCTGAATATGATTTATGATAAAAATTGTAACTCCTGACTCATTCTACAACTTTATCTAATCGCACATTGCCCTAACTGGTATACAGAAAGTGTTATATTCACTGTCATATTCAAATGATATTCAATGATCACTTCAAAATTCCGATACTGCGCTCTCACGTCTTCGGTTTTATAGTCAGGGCAATACATTGTGAGACAAATTCACGAGAGTACTCAAGCCCAACAATTTTTGAATATTTTGAAAATCAGTTTCTGGATCGAGTTATCCGCAAATTTTCCGCATTAGGTCGGAATGACTATTTACAGAACTCACTACAACTGTCTCAGCCCACTGGTAGTATGAACAATCTTTACCCCACTTGCCTCTTAGTCAAAAAGTGCTTCGTTTAGTTTGTATTACCATTGAAACGGCCATTTACTCAATTTCAACTTAAAAGTCTCATGTTGATATAACATACATTTGTATGTGCATGCAGTTTATGAATGTGTATATCTTAAGAATCAACATGAAAACAGAGTTTTGAAAATTTTGAAAAAAAAATCAATATTCCTGCATATCAAAAGGGATCCTGATACTATATATATTTATATAATAATTATATAAATTTATCGAACTCAATATTTACCAAATTCAACCACCGCAAATTTTCACTCAGCCATATTCCTGGTCCACTAATTATTTCGATGATTAATTTTTCCCTGCACAAGTAGCCATTCAGCTAGAAACATTTATTAGGTCAGGCCAATCCTCAAAAACCGTAACGCAACTGATTTTTTTTTTGTCTACCAGCGAAAAATAATCCGACCTGCCTTCCGCGAAGGAGTTAACCAACTTTCCCAAGCACCAGCACACCTACCCGGCTCCCACGCGCTCGTTTTCATCTATTAGCGGATTAAATCTATCCGAAATTAATTCATACCACGCGTGACACGTGCACCGCACTTCGGCGTCCAATCCGCCATTGCCGAGTTCTGCTGGTGCTTCAGAACGTGGATCAGTTTCCATTTAAAATGCAACCAAAACAAAATTAATTGATATTTTGCGAGTCGAGAAATCCTTTCACTGCTTCAACCCTTGCCACGTATGGAACCCGAGTGATAAATGGCATCCTTCCGCTCGACCGTGCACATGTGCTTGTGTGGTGCGTGTAGGCAAATTAAATTCAAACTAACAATAACAAGGCCTTTTTCCTTTTTCCCGTTTTTTTTTTTCGGGCAATCTTTGAACAGCAGAAAAAGGGTTGGTCCCCTTTATGCGAGGGATAGGATTTCGGTAGATGGTCACCCGGTCCGAGTAGCCATGTGGGATTTATAGCTAAACCGAAACCCAAGGCCTACTGTGCTGTCATTTTTCCGGGATAAAGAATCCACCCTAACCGAAAACGGCAGCGCTGCAATAATGAATTGTAAGAGTGCGTCTGCTTTCAAATCCTAGCAAGACAGATCCTTATCGGAAGCGTACCAGACCATCATTATGATCCTCCATGTCACCCTTCGCAGCAGAGAACTTCACTTCAGACGACGACGACGACGACGTCGTCAAACAAAAGATGTCCCGTCCCCGAGTGCTGGATAAACATTAAAGTATGATTAATTAGCAGCAAATCAGACGATAAAGTCGAGCGGGTTACTCCGGCGCAACTATGTCCCAATACGGCACCCACAACAACCGCTGCCTGCAACGATATAAAAGACAATAGTGTATCGGAAGAAAAGGGGGACCTTTGGCGGCTATAATTAGGACCGATTCCCATGTAGGTAAACAGAATGTGTCTGATGTGGTTAAGCATCAAAAGTTAAGTGAAAATTTGATACACTCCGCTGTGCTCTGCCGCTAATGAAGGATGAGCCACAAGAAATGTTCAATTAAGACACATTAAATAGCATGACTCTTCGAATGTGGCAGTTTTAAACGAGAATCAAGCTACTGGCCTCGGGAAAGGCAGTTCTAGATGCCCCGGAGGAGTCAAGTGAGATTGATTATATGATATTTTGAATTCATAATTGAAAAACAACAATACACCCCCGGATGGGACGGTAGGAGGGACCGACCCGGGGGATACGGGAAGTCAATGTTCGAATGTGTTTGAAGGCAGATTTACCAAAGGCAAGGATGAGAATCTGCCGAGACGAGAGCTTATTTTAATTAATTTTTCATTCATCAAAGTAAACTATCCTGAGGGATGAAAGGAGCGAAAATTTCGTGGCAAAAGGTATTCAACGAAAACCCCGTTTTCCCATGGGGAAAACGTTACTATGACTGGAGGTTTTCTTTGTTTGAATCAATTACGATCTAATCGATAAATCAGTGTCGCTGGCAACACCGGAGTCGATTCGCTTGACACTCAATTTCAACGCAAACTTCCAGAAAAACGGCGCCCATTCACAGGAGGAGGGCGTTTACTGGGAAATCAATTTTCCTCACCTTAAGTCGCTTGTCTGCCGACTCGCAGCAAGTGTAATGAAAATATTCCGTGTCTATTGATAATTTGCATTAATTTAAATGGTTCCTCTTCGTCTGTGCGTTCCTTTTTCGGTGGTTGGCCCAGGGTGTATTTATCCTTTTTACGATGTCAGCTGGTGGTCTCCCCACCGCACGCAATTAGGAAAATTGAAGTGTAGATTTTCTTTACGACCTCGTCTTTGTGAGGGGGGTGGGGGGAGGGGGCGTATAAATGATTCCTTTTGGGGGCCCGGGTCTAATTAAGCCCGATGGTAGGCATCCGCACGCCCTCCCAATCGATCACTTCGAACGCTTTGCTTCCGGGCACTGTGTATTCGCTTTTCGTAGGCCATGAAATGTACACAAAGATGGCGTCGCTCCACCTACTTTGATGACCTCTGCTGTTTTCCTTTTCGTACTACTGTCAGTACCCAGCACAAATCAATTCCGGCTTAGCATCCAAAGACTTCGGCGACAACGACGTCGACGGTTGCTTCCTTCTCAATATCCCTTTTTTTATGCATCACGCGGGACGATCTTCACCGCTTATCGGCACGGCACAATCACAGTTTCTGGCAAATAAGAAAGCAAAGCAAAAACGGTGCTGCATATTGGAATTCTTATCTTGATTATGCTACGACTAGCGGCAAGAGCAGACTAAGCAGAAATATTTGAAGAATGAGGAAAAATCAAATCAAGAAAGCGATTTTTTTTTCTTGCTCGAGTAGGTGGCGTCACACCCTAATACCCGTGGGTGGGTGTCCTGTGCGTGATTTCAGTCAGTTCTGGAGAGGTTACGAGACGAATGGAATAATTCCATCGCAGTTCACCACGTCGGTCGGTTGTGCGGTGCTGACATCTGTTGAGTGTTTTCACAATGACAACAACAGCAAAAGTGTAGCAAGTCCTGAATGTTTGAGGGAACCGTCACCGTCGGCATGGGTGGGGGTAATAAATTTGTAACGTTTTTCTCGTGCCTTCCTGTTTCCTGTTGCCTCGCTTTTTTCTCGACTGCCTGCGTCGGAAGCGTCACCGATGTCGATTCCCCGGAGTTTGCCAACGGGTAATAAATTTGCCAACATTCTTTATTCGCGTGGAACATTCATCCTCCGGGTCGCGCGTTCAGTCAATGCTATTGGCACGGATTGAAGGCTTCTGAGCTTGTTCCGGTCTTGTGTGAGCTTACCCCCAGAAATATGCCTTGATGTGGTAAACCACCATGTGAACACTTCATCGGAGCAGGCGACGCCATATTTCTTAACGTCACTAAACAAGAACTGCTTTGTAATTATATGGTTTAATTCCGTGCTTGTTTGTGTAGCTTTTACCATATCGTAAAGCTGTCACCGCTGTTGAAAGGTATTTTATATCAATTGCTTGCCATAAATTTGATTAAACGATGTGCTCCACTCTTTGACACGACAATCGAAACAGATGTTCTCCAGCACCGGATGCTGCACAACAGTCGTCTGACGATGTCATACCTTTCGGAACAAGATAGATGTCCCCACCGGTTCGAGTGACAACGGCGGAACAGCACAGTGCCGTGTTTGTCTCCCTCTGTCGGTCAAGAGACTCATTAATTATACTCCCCCCCCCCCCCCTTTTTGACGTCTCGGCGGAACAGCATTCCACCCTGGTCATGGACCACCCCACCAAGACGGTGGCCTAATCTATCTGACAAACAAACACATTACTATTATAGCATCTCCACCTCCACCGCGTTCGTTAAACCATTTCAACACCTTTGCACACCTTCAACATACCTACCCCAAGTCAACACCGAGCGAAACCCATTATGAGATAATTGCAAAATTAAGGAGCTCTCCCGGCAACGACATCGGCTTTAAAACAACCATTTAACGATCGCTCTCATTTTCGTTGTCGTTTCGCAGTCTCAGTTTTCGACGTTGTTTTGCTCCGAAAAAATGGCTACCGCCCCGAAACGACCAGACACTAAAGCTTAAGTGTTATAACCTTCCACAAATAGAATATTAATAAACGTTCCTTTAATTGTACACATTATCGCCGGGCTGCAATCTTGGAGTAAACAAACATCGTACTAACTTGTAATGAACACAGACAAGTGGATCAAACTTTCTCTGACATTTAACCTTAAGGCAACTGCGAGAACAAGCTGCGCATCGCTGTAATGAATATTAAGTAGGCTTCGCTTGGCGATTACGGTTTTATGTGGAAGATGATCAATATCGAAGCTGTCGAAACTTAAAAAAAAAAAATAAGCAAACATTGTCCTACCACCTAACAACGGAAGGAAAATAAAACAAGCATCGTCATTGCATCAATACAAGCAAGGGGTGGGAGACAAAATGCCTGCGCGTGCCAGGATTTAGCTCAAGCACGTGTCACATGCATTAAAGCTAAAGATCTGTTGATCCTAATGGCGCTTAATGTGTTTATTTTGCAACTCAAGCCAACAAACGGGGATGCATGTGAGAAAATAAATTTCGATAAAGATGTTGTTTTTGATGTTTTGAACTCCAACGATTGATATTTATGATAATTGATTTTCCCGCCTACTAAGCAGTGAGTTCAGAAACAAGTTCCTACTTGGTGCTAAGCGCAGGGAAAAACAAAGCGCCCAATGTGTAAAGATATAACAACGCTCTGCTCAACAAGGGTATCATTACGTGTTCATTCAATTTACTAAACTGCGATGGAATTCCAAATTATAGTCTTCGCGCGGCTAATGTAGCCTTTAAATTTTGGATTTGCTTCATTCTGTGCCCATACTCAATGACTCTGTCTCTTTCTAGCCGCGTTTAAAGATTATGTTAACTCATCCCCTAAATTTACCTTCTCTCTTTTCGTTCCTAATTGCAGCAATTAATAACAAAGGATCGCCAATAGACTACAAAACGGGCTCGGCCTGTTCAACTCCGACGAAGGACACGCTCAAGAGCTACGACCGCAACTGCATGGGTCCAGTACTGCCGCCCCGGAGCGCCATGTGTGGTCCCACGTCGCATCACTACTCAGCGCCGCTGAACTTTCGCAAAGGCTTCACATTTACCAAATGTACATGGAAGTGTACGGCTATCGTAGTAGTGTTATTATGTGTTGTACTTGCTATAATATTACTATTAGTAGGTAATTATAAGCCGTTTTTATTCAAATTTAATAGGATAATTACAGAGATGCCAAGCCGCGAGCACCGATAGGCTGGGATGTGCTTACTTTTTTTTTTTCAACGAAATAACTGCACCGTAAATACGACGCATACTCGTGGAAATCTTTATCGCAGCAAACTGCGACGTGGTTACCTACGTTGCAGTGGAACATCGAAAGCGCGTAGCCTACTAGGATCGGGATCCCAAAAAACTCGCTGCTGTGTGTCATTAGCTTTTTGGTTAACCATGCTGTCTGTCCGAATGACGATGGTCGTCGTCGTCGTCATCATTTAAGGGTAATCCGAATCCAGTAGAAACGGAACGAGCAGTGATGCCGTTGTTTTAGATTTTTCAGACACTAAAAATTTCCGTTTTTTTTCTGAAAATTTGTGAAAATTTCTGAAAATATGATAATTGTATAGGATATCCATAATACCAATCTTGACATAAAAGACGACTCAAAACATAGCTTATCATGAAATGATGAATCCCTTACAAATCCAACAATGGCTGCCACTAATTCTTGCCCCCAATTTACTAATGTTTTCAAAGGTACAAATTTCAATTAATCCTAAACTAACGCACAGTGGGCAAAAATGGACCCAAATTCCCATTAATTTTGACGGCGCAGAGTAGGAGCGCTAAAGAATATCTTATCTTATCGAGAAAATACAGGGAATCGAATGGCGTTTGTCTCATTTAGGGTTGGCCACACTAAGTGTCCCATTTTGCCCGTTTCGTCCTTCATTTTGGATGCAAACTAGAATTATTACTCAAAAATCCAAGTGAACATTAAATTAGCAGAAAAAGCTGTAGAATTGGATGGAACACATTAAACATTGATCAGATGCCAGAAAGTGGTCCGTTTTACCCGATTTCCTTTCATACTTAAATAAACGCATAAACCACGTGGTTTAAAAGATTGCCTTTCAACACTAGCTTCATTCGAAGATTTTTCATCTCATCGGTAAGATAAAGTTTGAAAAAAAAAAATATTCAAATGAACATCGACTACCAAGCATGGGAAAAATCGCTTCACTTTTCACTCATTTCCTACTCAGACGCATCAACGTTCAGAAGTGAGCCGTACCACTTGTGAGTTATTCCGATTCTGTTCATTACTATTCTGCTTTCAATTTATTCGTAGAAAACAGAATTGAGCAAAACTGGCAGCTGATCGTATACTGAATGAATCCGACTGTAGCATTGTGGATGATTTCTCAGTGCCTATTTTTTACCCGTTGAATCATTAACGATTGCATTCAGTTTGATTCAACTGAGCGAGATTAACTGAATCACACTCATTTCTTCAAATTATAAATTAACATTTCAAATAATGATCTAACATGATGTTAAGTAATCAAATGCAACATAAAAACATAAAGCGTCATATTAAGCCGTATCTCTACTATGATCATTCCAGCTGATTGCATTCACTGAGTCAAATTAATCTCGTTCGGTGTATTCAAATCGCTTGCGTTCAGTGGCAACGCATTCATTCAGGTATAACGTAAAGATGAAAATTTGTTTCGCATCATTCTGTTTTCCTCGTTTATCCTTTCTACAGTTTTCGTTTTCGAGGATTCGTGTAGACAAAGATTTTTCATTAAGGCCTAACTGACAAACGTAAACAATGGCTTTTTCCGCAAATTTCTCGTCGTTGAAAATTCGCCTAATCAATCCACTACGGCCATTTCGAAGAGGAAGAGTTCACCTATCCGATAGAATTGGAGGCTTACATGGGTACCCTTTGTGCCACGAGAAATTTACGGAAGAAGCTATTGTTTACGTTTGTCAGTTAGGCCCTAATGAAAAATCTTTGTCGATTTGATAGGAAATATCACACTCGTTTACAATTCTATTAGCAACCGAGGGTCGGTGGTGCTCTTGCGAGTGAATGAATTTTCCCATGCTTGTCGACTACAAAGGTTCAACTGAACTTCGCTCTACAACGTATCATTGTCTTCAACATCGCTTCCATCAGAATCTATGTAACTGTCCTCAGCCTCACCTATGGTCGCTTTATTATTTATGTAGTAATATCCCAGCTGCTTAGAAAAATCATCCTCGGCAGATCGATTTCTGGATAAGAACTTGAAGTTTTTTTCCAGATCTTTCCAGACATCTTTGGATCTGACCCCGCCAAAGATAGCCGAATCATATCCAGAAGGTTGTCTTCAGGTGGAGTTTTCCGTGCAAGAAAAGAACGAGCATACTTGTACCTTTCGTGGCACACATACCCCCCTCCCCCTCCCCTATTTATTTTTTTTTCTTCACCTCCCTTCAGACTGCTCATCAATAAAATTCATGGGGTAAGGCTATTGAAAAAGTAAATATTTTGTTATTAAAAGTGCTATTAAAGCAATCTATAAAATTATGTTTTATAGGACTGAGAATAAAATTGTTTACAGGTTTTAGATATATTCTTAATAATGATTGTTTGGTTTGACCAATATCATGTTTATACTTGTGTACAGATGGAGGTAGTCATTTCACAACGTTGAATTCTGTCACGATGAAATCCTCCATTTTGTTGTTTAACTGCTTAACCTGTTTAGCATCGAACTGCTTGAAGAAATGGCTAAGCTGCTAATCAATGCCATTGTCCAGTTCTTCCGATTCACTGAAAATTTCGGATCTGTTAAAAGACGTCGCGCCATGTTGCCGGTGTTTTTGCAACCACTGCCTCCAATTTTCGGTCGATTCAGGCTTATCTTAAACGCATCCTCGAGTTGATTTGAAATTTCCCGGACTTTTTGTTTAACAATAGGGTCGGCCTGAGCGAGACTGCTATTGGTTTGCTTTTGCGCTGAGACACGAATCAACCACTCGACTGTATTCAGTCTGGCATGACATAGAGATGGTCCAACACGAGCATCATCAGAAACACACAGAGGACAAGCTGTTGTATTTCGATTCATGACTATGGCATTAGCTGCCTTACCGTCGACCATTGCGAAAATAGCTGACCCAAATATTCGCAAGTGATGCGCTGTATACTGACCACTGTTACTATTTATCTCATCCACTTCAGAGTAGAAGCGTTCAAAGATCTCACGAGCTACGTCGTCGGTTTCCTTCAGCCATCTCATCGACTTCGCCCTACAGAAAGTGTCCGATTGAGGGTTTGGATTAATCCAAAAATAAACAAATTTCTGCTACCAGCATTCAGGACATTGAATGTTCAGTTAGCAGAGAATCGTCTTTACGTTATATGTTCGTTTAATTATAATGGGCCTAAATAGGACCATCACCATTCGATTCTCCGGACATTTTTACAGAAGTACAGTGCAAGTTATAGTAAATGTACTGGCACCAATCCAGCAAGATAAGCTATTGTTTAGCACTCCTACCCTGCGCCGTCCAAATTAATGGAAATTTTCTGCCCACTGTGCAACGCTTCTGTCATTCTTGGAAATGTTTGCTGCAGAACAGTAAAGCTTAAATGAGAATTTCAAATCAATTTTAATTGATTTGCTGAGATAGATGCTTCCTAAACAACGAGATGATAATATTAAAATGATTCTGCTTAACCTAGCTGAGATTTTGTACTTGAAATGTGATGTGATGTGATAAGAACCCACCATCAGTGCAAGGATTACCTATGTCTGCAGGACTATCATCAGCAGGTTGTCCCGAAAATATAGCCTACGTGATGGCTTGTTGTAGCAGGGCCAGACGATCTCAATAAGGACCTTCGGAAGACCACGGCAGGAAGGCCGCGTGTCTTCACATGACAAGGGACTGGCGACTCCACGAACCCTTGTCCAGTCAACAAATCCTTCGACTGCCTTTGGCTAGCGTTACTCTGTTAAATTAAATACTTTTTCGTTATATCAGAGATCAGGGTTATATTTTTATTCATCAAACAACTATTTTGTAGGAAACACTAAATTGTGCTGTGTAACATAGGTTGTTGCCATAATTTCTGTAGTCACGTGCATAAAAAAGGAATTAGTTGAGACTAGCGATACGAATCGTAAGTATATTCCACAAGGGCAGCCCATACTTTACACCAATAGAAACAATTCGATGTACACTAGAAATATTATATTTACACATTAAAAAAAACAGACTGTTGTTCCAAATTTAAATTGAAACTTTTCCATAAAAACTGTAGTGAACAGTAGCGTCAGTACATAACATGTTTCCAGATTCAATTTTTCTACCATTAGAGGAATATTATGAGCCCAAAATTAATACCCACACATTTATTTCTCAATCTTATTTTCCTCAAGTACATTCCTTAACATCTCCGCTCTCAAACATTCAAATTTCACCTTCACGTCCAAACTTACGGACTTTTGATTTAACTCCTGCCATCAATGTTCCGACAAGCTTTTCCTCTCGGGTCTTGTAAGCCTTTGTCCACTTATTTTTGAACTTTTGAACTGATGTTGATCCTCCCTCCATGATCCAACAATCAGCTTTCACAAAGTCCCAAAGTCGCTCGAGTGGTTGAGGTTCTGCACAATTGGAAGGATTTACACCGTGTCCAATAAATTCTCATACAAATTCAAACTTCGATTATTTCATAAGAGTTCTTCGGATTTCGTTGATAATTGTTTTTATTTAATAGGTAGTATTACATGGATCAGTTACAGCATATGTTACTGAATAAAACTGCCGTTTTTTAACCGATTTTTGAACAGCTTCAAATGTTTTTCAAACCCATCTCAAGCGGAAAGTACGACTTCCATCAGGATTTCGTCCCAAATTCGAAAGATTACGACTTTCAACTGGGCCAAAGTAGACACCTTGTGCTCGTTTCCATTCGACTGCATGTATAACCACACAAAATAATCCAAGGGGTTTAGATCTGGCAAACTGGGAAGCCATTCATCCTTAGCCCGACACCAGTTTTGGACCAAATTCGCGGGATGAGAAGTCGCTACGTCTTGAAACACGTAATCATCCTTCCAGTACATTCTTTCCGAGCTTGGCTTCACAACATTCTGTAAAACTTCCGTTGTGTAATATACAGCGTTGAGATTTACGCCTTTCCTCGATGAAAACATGTGCTAGCTTGCCACGCTTGCAAATAACCCAGCCTCAAAATATCAGAAACGCGGCGCTTTGGAACCGTAGAATGTCACTATCTCGGTTATCCTTAGACCTGCAGGCACACAACCTGTCGTTCTGGACATTGTGAGACTGCTGCAGGACAAATAACTTTTCATCTGAAAAGAAAAAGTCTCGTCCAGCGTGTAGGAGAGTTGATCTTTCAAGCCTTTTCTTCTTGGAAAATTCCGAAACTTTACGTTTCTTGAAAGCTTAGCATCCCAGGTCCGGTTCAAGTAAATTGTGCATGGTCGATTTCGAGACATTAAGATCAGCGGCCAATTTACGTACCGAGCGTTTTGATTTTCGTCGAATTCGTTCCCTGATCGTTAATCACTCGTTTTGTCTTAGCTGTACGTTTTCGGTCGGATGTTTTCCGGTCATCCAACGATGAAGTCTTACTTCTTCTTCTTATTTAGCATTTCAAGCTTATTGCTTTCACGATTCGATGGTTCTCCAATTAGTGTTCTAAATGCACTTCCACAGGTATTAATTGAGAGCTTCGAGCCAATACCATTTTTTGCATTAGTATGATTGTGTGGCAAACAATCATCCCTATGCGGTCGAGAAATTTTCCTTTACGAAAAATTCCTAGACCAGACCGGGAATCGAAGCCAGCCACCTCCAGCATGGTGTTGCTTTGTAGATGCGCCTTTACCGACTAAGCTAAGGGAGGGCTGCTCTCAAAACTAGCTTCTATCACCACAGCACGAGATTATTCCATCGTTTATGATGATAGACACTGAATGAAAATAATCAAACAGAGCTTTCAATGGTTTGTGTAAACCCAGTGCAAGACTACACCAATACATAGATAGTGTATGAACTGTAGCTTCACCACTACGGTGAGATGAAAAAGTGTATGAGTATATATTGAACACGGTGTATGTCATGCGGCACCACAATGATCATATTATCCTCGTACCATTGCTTAGTCGCTGTTGAGTAGTGGCAAGATTCCAAATCTGGCCAAAACAGGAGCTTGAGAGTGTTGTCTCAGAAGAAGTATAAAATACTTTTTAAGACACTCTTGGCTGTAAATTTTACTTTTTATATTCCCAGTTGTGATGTATGGTTGGTCAATTTTTCGGCACGTACGTTTTCGCAGAATTTTCCATTTTCTGTTCCTTAAACTTGTGCTCCAGGTTACTTTTATCCTTGGTTTCCAGGAATTTGTGAAAAATCGTACTCATCCTCATCCGACAAACTTCACGACATCTTCCTCAGAACATTTTGGATTTTCTGGCCATTTGTCCAAAACCAGATTTCGCACGTTGTCACGACGCCATTTTGAAAACTAAGTTCAAAGAAACCAACATTTGCGCCGTAGCAAAGTTGAATACCTCCACTGACAGCAATACTGGTAGAAAATTGTGCGTTAACTCGAAATAATGATTTAACGAAGTTAGAAAAAATGAATACGGACACGCTAACAACCGTCTTCCAGAAAATTTAAATTATTTTCAATAACATCAAGAAAATTACCGTTAAAAACTATGAAATGTTCCATAAATGAGTACGATTTCCATGGAACATTTTATTGGTTTGTGAGAGCATTTTACATTTTCAATGGACACTTTTCATATTTGGCATGACCTCCTCCGCCCTCGCATCAAGAAGCCACTTGTTCCCCTACCACTCTGAACCATTGGTTTAAATATTTGAGCCGAACTGCTCATCACTTACCCAAAGCGACTTGAATTCTGTATGGAGAAAGACCACGATTTCAGTTTTTTAACGCTTTTTTGTTAGTATGCAAGCACCGTCAAGCTTGAGATTCATATACGAAATTCTATGCCCACCCAGACAACCAAAATGCACGTATATTGAAAGTTGTTTTGATGATATACAAACATATATATAAGTAAACAAATCGTATAGAATGTAAAAATATGGCTTATACTTGCAAAAGTGGAGGCCATATACGTGCAAATTTCATTGTTTTCCTAAACGAGTTGATATGATATCGTATGCGATTGAATTTGTAATAACAAATTCGATTTAAAAAGTTTAGCGATGTATATCCGATTTAGTTTGTGACGCAGTACGATGAATAAATGACACATCGTATATAAGTCGAAAATTTGCACTCTTTACGATTTAAATTAAACATAATACGATAAAGACCACAATTAATTGCGATTTTGACTTGAAATATAGGAATATACGATACTATTTGAACACTGTTATACGACTTGTGGTTGTCTGGGCAACCACTTTGTTCAAGACCAAAATGATCGGAGTAAGCTCGAACAAGTTATCAGCAGTTTATTAAAGTGGTGTCTGACTGAGAGTTGCAAAGAACCTGGTTTTGATGATACTAGATAATTCAGAACACACTTCACTCACTTCAATAGACTGCTTATAACTTTTATTGTGTTTACTCAAACCATCTTGTGGTCTTGAACAAAGTTGTTGAGCATAGAACTTCGCATAAGAATCTTGACGGTAATTGGACACTTACAACACCATCTAACGGTAAAAACATACATTACTTGCATCAAGGGGGGTAGACTGGCAAAAGAGTGCGCGCTTGATCGTGCTCATGCTGATCGTGCTGATTCACTAAATTTCCGTTTACACTTCCCAAAGTCTACATGTGACAGAAATCTATTTCCAATTAGAGGTTTTGAAAACACAACTTCTATTTTACCGGTAATATTTCTCTCGTCGTCATTTACTTAATAATCTCAGAGAGAAAGACGATAAGGTGTTGTATGCTGATCCTCTTAAACAGCAGTAAAAACAGCAGTTAAACAAGTAAAACATTGTATGCTTGATCGGTTACTGCCTTTCAAAATAGCCCTCCACTCAAGTTCAACTGCTTCTATTCAATTTCAAACACCCTGCCGTACTCTAGCGGAACTATCAATACTTTCTCTTCACATCTTTGGTTCTAGCAGAAATTGTTGTCCACTCCTAGGGTCTCATGTTGATGAGCAGATATTTCCTTCAAAACAAGAAATAAGTGCTATTTTTCTCTGGATAACTCAAATCTTCACCATGCTAATAATATTCGGTCCTTTCGGACAAGAGAGTACGGTGAATGTTGCAATTCTTCCGATCATTATCATTATCTAAATTATCATTTCTAAATCTATAAAAAAATATAATTGTATAAAAAAATTTAAAAAAAAAAATCATTCGGTAGCATAATTCTTCCATTTTTGGCAACCCTGGCAACAAGAGACCAATTTCGGAAGATCGGAAACAAGCGGACAAAAGCTAATTTGGCACACATCGGTCTTTCTCTCTTCATTCGTGTGCCTTTTTACGTCTGTTGTAAGTGACCCCGCGTGTTCCGACTCGGGCAGAGTTTTGTCCACCGAAAATGGACGAAATTCTATATCATGTCATTAAAAGGCCCTCGCCGTCGTTGACGTCGTTGTGTCTACCCTTGCAGCAACATTTGGGCGTCAACCGTAATCTGAGGGGAGCAATTTTCGGTGATTTTTAATCACTCAATTTGCTTTATGGCAAATGGAAACTCGCTCCGAATGCCACCGTGCTAGAAATTAGGAGCTTCCAATTTCAAGTGACCATTAAAACCCGAGTGCAAGTGTAGGGGGAGGCAAGGGCAAGGATTTATTCCATTTAACGACTCATTACTCCCATATGGTTCGGTTCGAGGGACCGTTTCAATCCGGCTTTAAGCCTAAATTAAAGACCATGACTCGTACCGTAATCCCATTGAAATGAGACCATCTATCGTATGCCGTTTTTTTGTTCCCTTCCGCTATTTACCGAATATCAGAAATCCGAAGAAAAAGGAAGGCATATCCTTATCATTGATGTAACAAATGTCATCGCATTTCCCAGGCAGAATCCAACGCAGATCCATCACTCACTGTCAGGCACTTAGACCGCGACGCATAACACAACCACATAGCCTACTGTGTGCGGTGTGTGGTTTTCGCACTTGTGCGGTTTTCGGCTTCTAATTCACCGCGGCACCGCCTACTACCGTGATCACTATCAGTCCCATGTGCAGCGCGGCATCTCTCTATCTTTGCTCCTACTTGAGCCGCAGGAAAGCAAACTAATTAATCTCAATTCTATTATCATTCGCAGCTTCAAACGTATTAAGTATATCATATCCAACCAACAATCCCTGTACAGTTCTAGTCGATGAAAAGGCAGAAATCTCTGCAGCCAAAAGTACGATAGCGGACGCGAACCGGGCAGTGGGTCCTGTCAGCAGTGGAACGGTTCCCGGCCGGCCCAAACCATCAGGCAGTGGGAGCAGTAGCGGAGGCAGTGCGGCTGATTCACCCTCGCTTAGTTCCGCTTCCGCATCCGCATCTGCGTCAGCGGCGTCAACCGCGTCGGCCAACAGCAATAGCAATAGCAATGCAAACAGCAACAATAATAACGGAGGTACAGTAATCAACAACCCTAGTTCCCACAGTAGATCACGTAGAAGTGTTTCTAACCTTAATGATGGTGCTGGTGGGATTGACGCAAAGATGTCACAACCGCAAATGGCTGCTGACAGGCGTGCTGATAATTTTGATAATTTAGTTTTGCAT
Source organism: Aedes koreicus (assembly GCA_024533555.2). Taxonomy (NCBI): domain Eukaryota; kingdom Metazoa; phylum Arthropoda; class Insecta; order Diptera; family Culicidae; genus Aedes; species Aedes koreicus. The sequence goes on along the minus strand of JAHHFK020002333.1, from coordinate 272,357 downwards.
GACATTAGCGTTATTTCTGCTACTATTACTACCACTACTAGTACCGTTGATGGGTTTACGGATAATGGTGTTAGTTCACCCATCGTCACCACTGAGTATGGCGACGATGACAGCAATGGTGGCGGTGGTGACGAAACAACAAGATCCACATCTCTTCCCCAGCACGATGTTCCTACTGTTTCCGCTTTGTTTGTTCCTACAACTTTGACTTCCTATCCACCTTCCGTTCTATCACAATCACAATCATTACCGTTATCTTCCGCTTCCGGTGCGCCACCGGAGTCAAACGAGCAGCAACCAACTGCTTACAAAGACGACGTTGTTGACACCAACTTCGACGCGGAGCAGGAGCAGAATTTTCAATCAACTACCACGACGAGCAGAAGCAGCACCATCTCTTCTGATTACGACAACGATTTCGAGAGCACGGATAGGGATGGTGAAATTTTTACCACTAATGATAACGACGTAACATATGTTACAACTAGCAGTGATCCTGATTTAATCGGGAATAATTCATTTGATGTGGAATTAAGCATGAATCTCGAAAGGCAAACAGAAGATGGGGACGCCCTGTCCCCTATGGACAATGTTCCGATAGAGGACAGCATCAAGCTTGGTTACGTTGAGGAAGAAAAATTGCCTAATGATGACCCTTCAGCTCACTACGAGCATTTGGGTGCGATAGACGATACAGTGGACGTCGAGCTTGTCAGCCTTGAAGATGGACCCATTAGTGGTGAGGAGATGAGAAAATCAAAAAACAAGCTCTACTACAAAAATGTCCAGGAAAAAACCGCCCGAAATGAGGAAAAGGTGGAAATTTACACTCTTCCTCCTGTTAATGAGATAGATCAACCACCAACGCACCCTCAAAATATAGTTCAAGCCATCCCAGTGACTGTGACTCCACAGGTTCCAATTTACATGGTTCAGGATGCTAATGCAACCAGTGAAGAAGGCGATGCTTTGCCACGTTTACTCGTTAACATATCCATAGCAACCGATCACGGAACAGGAACCGTGCAACATTCCGTCTATGTTCTACAAGTATCGATTCCAACTCCTTCGGAAAATATTCCAAAAACGAAATTCGAAGAATCGGAAGAAAAAGCTGAGAATACCCACCATTCATGTCCTCCTGAACCACCCCCAGCTCCACCTTGCCCTATCAAATGCCCAAATTCGTCACTGTTTGAAAAGTATCACGTGGTAAGTGTGATTGAAGATGAAAGCGATTCCACCGAGGATGTGCTACCGAGCTCGGAAGCAGCAGACCTTGATAGAATAACAACAACGTCGCCATCGACGACGATATCAACAATAGCTAAACCCACGACATCGATTGAAAGTGAAATTGAGCCAACCGATGATCCAAGCAGCAACAGCAGCAGTGTCACCGAAGACGAGCCCTCGTCAACAGCCGCGTCTACGACAACCGAACTTGAAATGCCACTGCAATGTCCGGAAGTGCCGATTCTTATCCTAGAAGGTGAGACTTGTACAAAACACAAAGTTGAAAGTCATCCTCAGCAACGAAGACGACCAAGTGTACATATAAAGAGCTGGTGCCATCCACCAAGTGAGAGCGATGATATTGACGACAAAAAATGAAACAAAATTCCCAAGGATCCACTTGACGCGCTGCTAACCTGAAATCGCATCTCCGAGCTCGACATTCCACACTTTTCACCGCAGCAAGCTAACACGTTCCACCATTTCTTTTTTTTCTTCTTCTTCACTCCGCTGTCATCCCTCCATCAAAGTGTACATAGACTTGCACACATATCCTAGGTACATAACCAAAGCCTGCTGAGAAAACTCACTCTTATGATGGTGTGTGGAAAAATGCTTTGCATGCCGCTCTGACTTGCTTCTTCATCCGTCTAAACTTTTAGCCTAGAAATACCTATTAATTAATATTCACACAGCGTTCATCCACTTTCGAGGCATTAAAGCCAGCTACCCAGAAATGCTCTTATTCGTGTACTAACTTAGCTTCTTTTTTTTTCTTTTCTATACGCCTCTTCTTTCTCTCTTTTCTCACACCTGCTAACCAACCAAACAACTTGTACTACACAAACCTCGGGTGGATATTGGCTCCGGTGCTGATGCTGCTACAACCCTCTACCTCCTATGTATCTGTCTGTGTGTTTGTGTCCAACCCGATCGACAAAACAAAAATGAAAACCCAAAAACTACAACAGGTGCACGAACATTCCCAGCACGAAGTTTCCCACCCGATGGCACCACCTTCTCGCAGATCACTCTCGGCCAACGGCTGTCGAAGGAAATTCCTCCGTACAGCTACTGGAACATGCAGTTCTACCAATCGGAACCGGCGTACGTCAAATTCGACTACGGAATCCCGCGGGGCGCCTCGATCGGCGTCTATGCCCGCCGGAATGCCCTACCGACGCACACGCAGTACCATTTCAAGGAAGTGCTTAGCGGATTCAACGCCCGGCAAACGCGAGCCACACATGTAAGTATAGACTAATTTGCAACCAGGGTTTTAGTTGGAACGAGATTGGTTTTTCTTCCTTTTTTTTCTCTAGCCAAATGTCAAATTTGTATCGCCCCGCATCCACATTAAAACGTTGCAATAACATCTCAATCATCATTAGATAAGTACTATTATCAGCAACCCTTCCTTCATCTCACTAATACCTTCTCACCAATCCAAGCAAACACCTCGCTGACAGATTGAAAATCCTTCCCGGTACCGCAAATTGATTTCCAACACATGCCTGCCGTATGTTGTGCTGGCTGGTGCAGCTGCCGAGACTTCCTTCAATGGTCGTCTCAATCGCACAGCTTCCCCTTCAACGTTCCCACCCTTCAAAACATTATTGGTTGGCAGTCTGATCCATTCTAAAACATCATCATCATCCCGATGCATCATCCTCACCCCTCGAACGTCTGGCGGCATTTTCTTTCACCGATATGTGCCCCGAAGTTATGCTGCACCGTCGCTCGCCACCCAACCCGCTCGGAGGAGGTGGTTCAGGAGAGCCCTCTGTATGTCGGTCGGATTGAATGCGTGTGTTTGCGCCTACATGTAGATATCTTCCGGCAACAGCACGTCATATAAATGTCGGTCGATAGCTCTGCCGGTCGATCGTTTCTCTTTGGCTCTGCACAGATTAATTAGGGATTCAAAATATAGATAAAGTGAGAATGAGATGAATACAAACGTGCACACACACTTAAGTTGTGTAATTGATTTCTTTTCTGATTGATTCCGGATCGGATCCGGGTGAGGGGAGGACCCAGATTTTCACCCCATTCAGGCTGTGTGTTTATTAATCGAAGCGAAAAACTAGATTATACAATCTGCTTGGATACTCTCTGAGGGTGCTTTAGTTCTATGTGCGAAGATAGGCAGTAGTTAGAAGGGGTGCGCCCCATTCGTCGTGTATCAAGATAATCGGTTTCTAGCCGTGGGGACTCGTTGGCAGCATATGGGGGAGGAATTCCATCACTTCTGCGAAGGTAGAGTTTATCGACCGTGTGTTCTACATCAAACAGCCATGTAAAAAGGAAAACATAAATCCCTCATTTTAAACAACTTTGGAGCCTAATCAGCGTCGTGTGCCTCGGTCGCGTGTTTATGCACCACTGCCCAGAACTTTATATCTTTGCCACTTTATACACATTCCTTCGCTGTAGAAGTAGTGGCACAGAAGCAGTTATCGTGAATACCAATCTCGATTCCTTAGGGGGTGTTACATGTATCGATTTTTACTTTTCGTTGTAACCTAAATTCCTTCTTATCCCGTTGCAGCCTTCGATGCGCCGCGAAGTGACCCGCTACATGGAACCCGGTCACTGGTTCCTGTCGATCTACAACGACGATGGAGACGCCCAGGAGATTACGTTTTATGCGCTGGTTGCCGAGGACATGACCCAAAATTGCCCGAACGGTTGCTCTGGCAATGGCCAATGTTTGCTGGGACACTGTCAATGTAACCCAGGCTACGGAGGAGATGACTGTAGCGAAAGTAAGTTTTCTTCGCGCACAGTACCAGTGCCTTGTTTAATATTGTGCATATCTTGCAGGCGTTTGTCCGGTGCTTTGCTCCCAACGTGGCGAATACATCAACGGCGAGTGTCAGTGCAATCCTGGCTGGAAGGGCAAGGAGTGCTCACTGCGGCATGACGAGTGCGAAGTTCCAGACTGCAATGGCCACGGGCACTGTGTCAGCGGGAAGTGCTCGTGCGTGCGAGGATACAAGGGAAAATACTGCGAAGAAGGTAGCTCACCAAATTTCAAACTGTTTTCCGTTCCCAGTTGTGACGGGGGTTTGCATTTTTAATTTGCGCAAATTGCAGTTTAAGAACCGAACCGCCATCGAGGGTGGGCGTTCCTTCTCCTGGTTTATGTTTCTTTTTTTTTGTATCACTATGAACGCGATAGTTTCACAAGGCTTACTCGCTCTGTTGTTCGTAAACTCAAGTGTGAGGAGCCATGTGAAAACCGAGAGGCGAACAAGATGTGATATAAATAATTTAAATTAATTACAAACTAGGAGCAATGAGAGCACTGCGGTTTCCCACTCAAGTTCTTTTTTATACATAACAGCAAGTTTCTCTACTTTCAGACATTTATTATTTATTTTCTTCTCGATTCTGAGCCTCGTTTTTCATCCTTCTGACAAGTATTTTTCCAACTTGGTCGCCGGCAATCTCTCTCTCTATCTATCTATCCCTCTCGCCTCTCTGCCTGCCTGGTGGGATTGCAGTTTTTCCTAGTTTTTCACTCTTTTAGAACCCCGCCGTCCGAAGGGGATTAACATTGCAGCACACGTTGGGCGCTTTGTTGTACACTTTATTGTCATCTCATACTTGGTGCATTGACACTCACACAAACGCAAACACATTTCCCATAGCGAGTAATTTGATTACGAGGGACGGCACACCAGTACTGACCTAACCTAACCTCTAACACAACACCCCTAACGGAAGAAACAAAAAATATCCATAGTTATGCAACCGGGGCAACATGAGCACTAACGATTATACCATTGTTCTTGTTGGTTTTTGCATTCTTTCCGCATCATCAGTGGACTGTCCTCATCCAACCTGTTCGGGGCATGGATTCTGTGCCGAGGGTACGTGCATCTGCAAGAAGGGCTGGAAGGGACCGGACTGTGCCACCATGGATCAGGATGCGTTGCAATGCCTACCGGACTGTTCTGGCCACGGGTCGTTCGACCTGGACAGCCAAACGTGCACCTGCGAGCCGAAATGGAGTGGAGAAGACTGTTCGCAGGAACTATGCGATCTGAACTGTGGCCAGCATGGGCGTTGCGTGGGCGACAGCTGCAGTTGCGATCCCAGCTGGGGAGGAGAATTCTGCAACAGTAAACTGTGCGATCCACGGTGCAACGAGCACGGGCAGTGTAAGAACGGAACGTGCCTATGTGTTACCGGATGGAATGGAAAGCACTGCACCTTGGAGGGTTGTCCGAATGGGTAAGATTATTAGAGTGCGATTTATATTTATCACAGATTGTGAATAAAAACTATGAAGGCAAAGAGTCATGGGATGCGATGCGGTGGGTGATGTTTAATGGTGGAATTGTTTTTTTTTTTTTCCTTTGCAGGTGTTCCCAACATGGCCAGTGTCATGTAAGTGGGGAACTGATGTGGGAATGCCGCTGCTATGAGGGTTGGGACGGACCGGACTGTTCGATGCCGTTGGAACAGAACTGTGGCGATAACAAGGACAACGACAGAGGTAGGTGGTAGCGATGATCGGTGAAGGGCTTGGTGTTTGTTTTTTGGTGAATGTTGTGCGAATTTAATATATATTTTTAGGAGAAAATTTACTTACCTTGATGATCGACGTAACGGATGTCATTTCTAGAAAAAAAAAAAAAAAAAAAAAGAGATAATCGATCAATTAGTTACACATGAAATACTAGTAATTCTAGGAATTTTCAATAATGGCAAGCATATCTCGTTAAAATTACAGATATCGTCTCTGGGACTTCAAAATTACTACCAAAATGACATGGTTATTTGAATTTGAATTTGAATTAAAACCAGTGGTAGATGACCATCTGTAGAATTCGCTCTCCAAACCATAACAGAAGCCATAACAGATAGTTTTGGAATCATTGAAGTGCGCGGATTGACGAGAGGATATCCTGGACTGACGCTGCATAGACCCTGTCAATTTGAGCGTTGAAGCTCAGCTGCAAAACGAAGTTTTTCTCGTTTGAAAACAATATCAAGGCATCACCGTGCCGACGAAGCAGTTCTTGGCTACGAATGACTCTGTTCTTCTTATTAGCTTCCGAAAGTCTATGACTTTTGCATTTTGTTGTGCAAATGCAACTACAAAATCCTTTGTCTTTCCAAATCCTTTTCTTTTTGAAAACGTCCTGTTGATTTAATACAATGATAAGTTGATTGTTTACCCTTTGATAGTCCCTCTTCCAAATGCTGGCAACCAGGCGGATGTGACATAGCCTTGACGGATTCTACACTGGAAATAATAACTGCATCAGTTATTTGGGTCTACGCTGTAGATTAATCAATCAATCCTTAAACTTTTTTTTAGTCTCGCCCAATGACGATTTCTTAAGGTCCTGAGTTTCAGGGCATGCTAGTATTTGCGCTAATATAAACTTCCAGTCTGTGATCAGTTTTTTTTCTTCGGGGAATCAGGGGAGGGATAAGCGAGATATGTTTTCTCATTCACATTCTCATTCTCACTGGAGTTGTTGATAATTTCTCATGCAGGTTTAATGCTAAGTACCGTGCTAGGGAAAAGTTTCATTTTGCGCAAATTGTGAAGAATTTTTTTTATTTGAAATGGCTCTACCAAAACCACTAAAAACAATGAGAAATAGTCAACAGACATTGTTAGCTTGCACTTTAATCATCTAATTCAATAGAAAGTTGTTTTTGCAGCCACGCTTTTCATAGAAGAAAAAATCGATGAAGTGAATACATCAGCACGTCCTTATTCATGAAATATGCAACAATTAAACTACTTCTAACTATTTTTCAATATACTTCAGTGTTCTTCTTTCGGGTCTTTGCTATACAAGATTTTTCTATCGATTTTATATTTATTCCTGGTGGTCCTCAGAAAACTATACGAGTTTGCAGACCCAACAGCATCTTTACTTTTATTTTGAATCGATTCTTAAACTAACTATTTCATCACGTCACTGTCCATAAATTTCCGAAATGGAAAACTAGGCATCGGAAAATGGCAGCAAGGCTACGAAGTGTCATTTCCTAGTAAATATTTGAAAAATTAAGAAGTAAATTAATCAATGTGTCTTCCAAGTCAAAACAGTTGCATTCAAGCTTGTGTGCTTTGTTATATCAGCGAAAAACAAGATAGCTCAAAAACTTGGGTTTTATTTTAAAGCGGTAGAATTTTATTTGAAAATTTTGCTGATTTACGATAACTTTGCTAGATGAGGTAATCTAATCTGATTTTGTTTCCTGGTTTTCATGATCGAAGGATGTATGTAAAAATTGGTTTTTAAGTAATCATCAGGATTTTTTCAGTGAAATCCACACAAATTAGGACGATTGATCCAACAATTGGATCAAATTCGTTCTAAAATTTAATTTTTTACTGTACATCACCTGCAGAATGGGTGATATATTGAAACCACCACTAAAAATATTATTACAGTTAATCATCCATAAACTTTAATTGATCACATTTTAATACATGAATAATATGAATGATATATTGATAATTTGAAAATTAGTACACGGCGGGACAATTTAACTCAAGTTTGAATCATTTTTGACTCACTTTCGTCAAAAGTGGAGTCACTCATATATGAGTAAATGTGACTGGGATTGATAAGTCAACACATCTAGAACATCGATCTGATTTAAGTCGGTGTCTTAGATATGTCGACTTGTCAATCCCAGTCACATTTACTCAGATATGAGTGACTCCATTTTTGACGAAAGTCAGTCAAAAACGATTCAAAATTGAATTAAAGTGTCCCGCCGTGTACGCTTCGTTCTATCTCTGAGAAATATGACAACCATTATTTACGGGACCTCGCTCTCAAGCTCAAAATGAGCCGAACGTACACGATCGCAAATTTAGCTCAGTGTGAGAGTTCATTTTACTCAGCCGCATGAGAACTACGACTCAGTTTCGTAAAGCGAGGAGTCACTCATAGACTGAGTGCCTGAGAATTTAGAAACAAATAAAGCAGCGAACTTATTAAAACATCAGTTGTAGGGACAGCATTATTACATACTTTAGTCACAATCAAGTTAAGGGGCAGCTACTCATCATAATCATCAACATAATCACCACTAACATCAAGTAGTTTTTTCGATCAAAATCGAAGCAATGAACATGATCATTAAATCGTTGCATTCTACTTGCCAATCGGAATGCAATGAAAATCTTTGTTCTCAGAACCTTAATACTGAACGAGAAAACTGGTTTTTGAATTTCTGAAAAATGATGATAGTCATGCGTTTTCATGCAACCATTTCTGACAGTTAGTCGAGAAATAAACCTACAAGACACCACAGAAAAATTTCGAGACCTTCAGGAAAGTTCAGAAGTAAAGAAAATGTTAAATGCTCAGCAAAAATCTGGTGAACGTCATAGAATACATAAAAATAATGTTTGTAGTCCAAGTTTTTCAACTCAAGGACATTTATTGGAAATCTCGTGATTTTCCTGTCCAGGTTTTGGTCCCCAGCCCCAGGGCCCCAGGGTTTACGTCCAGATTGTTTCTGGTCCTGAAAAGAAGACTCCTCACCATACTTCCGAATCGCGTTACGAACTGCTCCGATGCTCACTCCTTCCATTTTCGCCAACTGACTCAGCGAAACGTTGGGAAAAGTGTACCATTTGTAGACGATATGTTTGCGCTTATAGATCTTACAGAGTTATAGATTGAAATGTGAACAATGATACACAGTAATGACCAGCTGTTTAAACGTTATCAAAATCGTGCTTAGACTTTCTGGAACTCCCTATAGGAGGTATAAAAAGAAACAGATTTTCGGATTTTTTTTAGAACAGAAAGAACAAAATCTACTCAGCTGGAATTTTATTTTACCAAGATCTCCAAATTTTGTGGGATACTGAGAGGCTGACTTTAACAATGTGAATACTCACTTCAAAAGAGTACTCCAAAAAAAAACTGGGTAAAAAAATGTATTCCCTCAAATTTTAGGTATGAATGACCTTATTTCCTCTATGCTGATATGGTGATTTATTGTATTTTTGAATATTTTATTTTTTCCATTAAGGGGACTTCTTGATAAGGGCGTAATTATCAAGGGGCTTAGATGATACAGGAAAAAATCATTTACGGAATCGGATTTTACGAAAGATAATAATTAGAAATGTACTAAAAAGTAAATTTTTAGTGTATGTAACATTATCATGAATCATCATCTAACTCTTTTCTTAGTTATATGCATTCTTTCTAATTAATTACAACATTCATTCTTCGATGGCACTGCGAGTTGTGTTCAAACTTTCTGTAAGATTTGTGCAAAAAAACTAATTTTTCAATAGTACTCAATTCATTTGAGCCAAGTCCTTTTATCAAAGCACACCTGCTCTGCTACTCTCTCAGTCATTCAGTACTGAACTGATAAAACATTTCTATCTGTTTCAGTGAATCCTTCTGAAGTTGAAAATGACTTATGAACTGGGTAATGAATTCCAAAAGCTCATGAATTCAAAATCAAATCAGCCTGGACAATGTTGAATGAACTAGCAAAAAATAAATAAATAAATAAAAAAATAAATAAAAAAGCTTCCTGTACTGAATCGAGTTAACACATTCAGAAGCTCTCTCATTCATATTTTGAAATTCTGACTCTGGAACGAGTTACCAGAAAAGCAGCAGGAGAAGCTTTCGTACGGAAGCGTTAAGCATTCGTAGATTAACCGTATTACGTGTGTAAGAAATTCTGAAGAAGAATCTTTCTTAGAAAAAACTTCCGTTAATCATACCCACAAGAACTGTTACCATAAATTCTTCGTGAAAAAATTTAATCTTCGTAATTCAATAGCCAAAAATAGCATTCGCCTTAAAACCAAACAAAAACAAAAACCAGCTCCCAAATTTCGCACATTCACCCACTAACCCCCGCCCATATCCGGTACCATTTCCAGATGGCCTTGTCGACTGCGAAGACCCGGAGTGCTGCGGAAGCCACTCTTGTCTAACCAGCCAGCTGTGCGTTTCGGCACCGAAACCGATCGACGTTCTCCTCCGGAAGCAACCACCCGCCATCACGGCGTCCTTCTTCGAACGGATGAAGTTCCTCATCGACGAGGGCAGCCTGCAGAACTACGCCAAGCTGGAGACCTTCAACGAAAGGTAAGTCCACTGCGAGTGTGACGGTTTACCGAGAGTGGGTTCATCGCTCTTTTGTTTTCTGTTTGTTTTCCGTTCAGTGTATTTATGTTCTTTGTTTCGATGCTTCGATCTCGGGAATCGATTATCCAAACACCGACGTGTGTGTGTAAATAATAATTAAAACGATTGGTTTCAATGACGAACCGCACCCGGAACCGCTCACACGGAAAAACGAAGGTGCGGATTCGTCGATCATTGAAGGCTTTTCCCGGAGAACCAAACACTGATTTTCGCGTTTGTGTTTGTATTTGATTTACTTTTTTTTTTTTCGTCCGTTTCATTGTTCGTTTCACTCTTCGTTTATTTCAACATGCGAGAGAGAGAAAGAGTTAAAAGGATGCTGCTGTTATGATTACTATATAAATATATTATGTTGTGCCCCCGTCTATTTATACATCCTCCTGCTAATTGCCATTTGTTTTATTTTAAATGTTCCGCATAAATATTGTTGTTACTAACAGAGTGAGAAAAAATCTGAATCAGAGTCAACTTAAATGCCCCGAAGAGATGTGATACCCAGAAGAGAAGCTTCCGCCCGGGTGATAAAGCAAATACGAAAAAATCCAATAGTATTAATAGCACAAACAAAAGCGTACATAATTTATCATAAATTAATACATTAAATATTAACAATTGAACCGAAGCCAGGCCGTCTGCTTCAGGCCAACCCTTCCCATCCGCCCGCCGTTGGTTCCGCTCTCGCGATAATCTCCGGAAAGTAGCGATTTTGTTGGTGGTGTGACCCGCACCAGGCGTCTCCACCTCCAAGCCAACCCTCCTAGCTTCTCAAAAAAACTCAACCCCAACTCAACTCACCTCTCGGCACTCGAAGTGTTATAAAAAATTAATTTATACCAATTGCACGATGATTATAACACCGCTTAATGCGATAATATTTTAATTATTGCCATTGTTGGTATTATTCGCAAAGCACATTGCTACCAATTGGCGTACATAAAACTGAAGTTATTGGCGAGGTTTCTGTTTATGCCCCAGTCAAATTAGCGGTATAATGCTTCGGTACGTGTACCTCCCTCGCAAATGCATAACATGCTGTTGTATTTGTTTTCCCTCTGATTGATGATTAATCAATTTCCTCCCAACTCGTTTGAATTGGAAATGAGCGATTATTTGAATAGTAGCCTGAAAACCGCTCATTATTTGGTCAAATAATGCTCAAATCAACACGGAATCTAAGCAACCATTTTGTATTGATCAACGATTGCGAGTTCAGTAAACTTCCAACAAATTAACTTTTTCGTCCAAAATCCCTGACTCATCTGCGATAAAATGGTGACCCACTCCCCTGCTTCCTGTTTTTGCCAGTAAATGGCACTCGGGTCATCTTTTATTAACATGCTGATAAATTATGGACCATTATCTCATGGAAGGCTATGCATTCAACCAATGATCAGAACACTCTGACGAATTTGCAAGGGCATCTGACTTTGGCCCCCCCAAGTCTGCATTGAAATTTATCTCAATTTCATACGCACATGCGGATCAACCGTTTGCAAAGTTAATCTCCGTGCATAATTTATGACATTAACTCTCATTTGAACTGCGTTCGTCCCATTTTCCGGTCTTTTCCAGTCAGCCTTAAGCCTTCAATCAATTTACCATCCCGTGCCTGATCATGCCTGCAATGAGAAAGATAAATTCTAGATTGAATTTTGGAAATTATCGCGTTTTACCGATAATTAAATTGAGCGCTGGAGCGGTGTTGAGTAATCCTCCTATTCCCACACTAATTCTCGCATTATTGGTCTTCTCATCAACTAACAGCTCTCGCACCAACTAATCTAAGAACTAACCCACGAGACTAATCAGAACCTTCCCCAACAACGATGAGCTTTAACCCAGATTCTAACACAAATGCTTTTCTCCTTCATCTCTTTTTTCTTCTAAACTAACCTCAACTGTAATCTGTGACTGTGTGTGAATGTGCAGCGTTTTTTGGAATCATTTTAACGCAAGGTAAGAGTCCATCGTCAGAACTAACAAAACTCACTCGAACCACAACAACTAAAATCCCATAACGACGAAGGAAAAGAAAAAAAGAAGGTCTACGAAACAAGAGATTTGCGGAATAGTATTTTTAATTAGTACCAGTACTCTCTAGTAGAAAACTCCCGGTTCCCGTTCCCGCCCAACCAAACCCACTAACAATTAGACAAGCAAAGTAAAACAAACTAACCCAAAAGTACACTGCTCTAATGTTCCTCTGTACGCTCTGGAAACTTCGGCAGAAAAAAAAAGATGCAAAATCAAGCGCTTCTTCTTTTGTTCAATGCTGCCATTTTCCATTCTAGAGAATAAGACTCCACCTTCCACCGAAAAGAAAGGAACCAAAACCAGTCACCACTATTCATTATCAACCATCCACCCGCCCCCCTCCTCATTATCTCTTTAGTTTTGTGTACCGTGACAAATTTTATGTTTTATGTTGCATTTCTTCAACGAAAGAAAATGGAATGCTCAGTTCGTTTTTCTGTTATTTGTTTTCTGTGTGTATGTATGTTATTCACTATATTAAATGCAATAATATTTCTTAAACCAAACGAAAAGAACAAGCAAGCAAGCAAGCCGAAACGTCATTACGATCCGAAACCGATGACAGTTCTGGACAGAGAAAAAAAACAACAGCCAAAAGTAGGCCACGGTTTTGAAGGAAAGTAAAGGGGGACAAGTGAACTAGAATAAGCATCATTCGCAGAGAGAGAAAAAGATCCTCGATTTACGTCAGCATTCTAGGTTTGATTGATCAATGAATTTCACTAAATTCAACGTTCAATTTGATCTCAGGCTTTGCCCAGAAATTCCAGTGCCGCATCCTGATAATCTTCCCAGCGGAAAAACATATATAGTGAAGTAGCTCAGGGGAAAAAGCAAATTAACGGAACGAGCACCCGCGCGCACTCGGGCATTCGTTTTTAATTTTTAAACAAAACTGCCTTTGACTATGCAAGCACGGGCCGAGCAGGAGGCGAGTTTGCAGAGAGAAATTGCATAAATTTAATTTTTAACTTCAATTTCATGAAACTGTATGTGTCCCACTTTTGGCAACTGGTACACACCCGATGCGACGCGTTTTATCTGAGTCTATAACGAGATCACGTTTCGCTGGCTTTCGAGCGCGAAATATGAAGAGTTTTTTTTTTCGAATTGACGCCTGGGAAATATTGCATGTGATTGACGTCACACAACTATAAGCTAGAGCTGAGTTTTGGGCTAGATTCAGTGTTGGGAATCCGAACGGGAGGCCTTAACGTAATTGTATAAGTTCATTTGTTTGTATCTACAAGAATCGATTTTCGACTCGATGTATTGTTAGGATAAATTTACGATTTAATAACAATAAATTATTTAAAGTTATTTCATGATATCTGATATGAGAAGTAAGTTTTTCTTATTTTAATAATACACAATTATTTTCAAAAAGTTACTTTCTACTTACCGCCGAAACAGTGGTTTTTTCTTAAATCCTCTTTGCTAACATCATAGTTTTCGAATGCGCCCGAAGATTATGCAACACGCCGAAAATAATGCCATATGTGTGGAGTGATTTTCTCTAAAAACGGAAAAAATATTCAAATATCCGTTAGTTAGTTAGTCGAACAACGCTAAAAATACATATAAACTTTTATCGATTAATTTGTATACATATAAACCTTATTTTTTCGAATTATTCATCGACCAAAACTTCTTTCAAAAATGCTAGACTTTAACAGTTCTTCATGTGTTCAATCGTTTGCCAGAAATTGGCATATGCCATGAGGAGATTCATTCAAATTGTAATATCAGCAGCATCTCTTGATTTAATGAACTTTTTTTTTAGAAAAAATCACAAATCTTAACCTTCAAACGGATTTCGTGTGGTTCCAAAATATTGATAACTCATAAACTACCTACATAATTCTTACTGAATATCACTGATAGGATTCTTTTGATTCCTGAATGCTTCTCAACAAATTGAAAGCATCAAAAGATTGACAATCGTCACCAACACTAGAGATTTGGAGATTTTATTTTTGTTAATTTTGGGAAAGAAAAGTTCATAATTAATACTCTTGAATATTTGAACTTTTAACGCCTTTTTTTCGGATGCGAAGAAAAGCCTTGGGTCTCGACCCTTGTGTGAGAGGAACAATATCAAAGCGTTTTGAACGCTTCAAAGATTGCCATCTGTGGCATCTCCTTTGGTATTCTGGGAACTGAACGGGTTATGAAGGTTGCAAATTCTGCGAATTATCCTAAAAATGATCCTTCGACTTCATCAAAAACAGTGAGCTTGAGAAACCAAAAGCCATATATTTCGTCATTATTGCAACGTAGGGCTGATGTCCTACGACTAATTTTTGGCAGTTTCAGGGGTGCAGTTTTGCATTTAATTGGGAATTCGTCCATCGTTCCCTAAACAATAAAACGGTTAGGTTAGATTTCTTTATTGTAAAGATTTTCAGCTTATGGCTGGTTCAGCTTTTCCAAAAACAAATTTTTGAACTGACGACGTTAGAAGAGGCAACAATCATCACCTTCCCGCCTTGCTTTTTGTTGAGATAAGTGCTTTTGAAATCGCAAACTTGATGATGATGATTGAGGTTTGACCTGTTTCGCCTTTACTTGAATGTGATCAATTTTGTTTGAGAGAAATTTTCCCTTTTGAAATATTGGCACCTATTCTCTTCGAACGTTTCATGTTTCATTTCGCCACTTGTTGAATTTTAAACGCTTTTGAGTGGGATATTTCTACAGCCATTTGTGCTTTGAAATAATAATGAACATGTAGTGACATGGCCAATGTTTCTAATCTCGGCCAATAGCCTCAGCATGAATGCAACGAAAACAACGAATATACCGAGCAAAAAATCTCATATGATGATAACCGAAATACACCTGATAATCTCATTGGGTGCGGAAACGACGATTGAGATATCTTCAAAATGTCATGGATTTTTCCGTCATTATAGAACGTGTTTTGGCCAGCTCAATTACAAGGTCATCTCAATTCATATTACTGTTACTTTCGACGCAAACCTTGACATGCATTTTTCCCTCTATCGATTACATTTGACTGCCTGACGAATTTCATATAGACTAGTTAGAAATTTAGGTAATAAAATCTTACGAGAAAAATCTCATGACTGCATGATTGTTGAAGAATGACAAGAAAGCTCACCGATAGTTCATTTCTTCTCATTATAGTGAGATAGCCAGTTTTTTCATTGTCGCATGACGGCCGTGAGATTTGCCTCGGGCCAGCTCAGCCATCGAATCGTTTGTATGCGAATTCATGTGAGTTACGTGCATAGAGATAAGTGACGTTTAAGGTGAAACTGGAAGGAGTCCTTTTTCCATATATTTTATAGGTTGGGTTAATCAACACTTCACGATTTCTTAGACTAAAAATCACATACAAAATAAAACAAACAACGCTCAAATTTGCTAACCAATGGATGCTCCAGTGGAGCCAGCGATTCTTGAAAATTTCACGCTTGAAGTCCTAATAGTATTTGAAGTTTGTGCTCAGAAATCTTCGAAGTGATAAGGACTTGATCCCGTGTGTCCTTAAATCACGCACACTATCAGACACAGCCTCGTACGAAGTTATTTATTATTTCCCCCCGGGACTTACCTTTGAATATATGGATCAACTATGATGGCAATTGCTTGGGGCGAAAGATTGTTAAATCTACCGGCTTTTCACTGGCTAAAAATCTAAAAAATTACAGAGATATCGTCTAAGGAACCTAATTTGATCAATTCAGAAATTCTAAGTAACTTGGCAAAATTACTATTGATAAATTTCAAGCGCAAGTTTTCATTAGCGAATATAAAATAACAAAATTTTCAGAAACATCGAGATCACCTTATTGATAAGTTATTTCATCAAACCTTCATAGCTATCACTGATACCTGAAATGATTGATGACACTGAAGTAAATAGTGCCCGCCTTAAACGGATATCAGAAGATAGACCCATTGCTCATTTTTTTTTCCTCAATGTGGCTTTCATTTGGTGTTTGGGTTGCATCCAGATAGTTTTTCGTACCAAATTTCCAGCAATTCCTGGGAAACGAAAACAAAATAACGCATTTATTCTATTCTAATATAATCTAATCTAATCTAATCTAATCTAATATAATACAAACGCAGCCAGTACGAGAAAGGATCCTGGGAACTATTGGGTTAGATGAAGTCCAATTATTTATCAATACTGATGCTCCAATTTTATCAGTATTGATGCTTGCAGCATATCAAAGACATGTTTCAAGCGTCAAAGCCAGGCCTGCTGCGTTGCATTAACCGCAAAGATGATTCTGTAAAATGAGTTGGATTCAAAAGAGATCTACAGAGGAGGAAGGATGCGTGAACAAACCATACCATACGCTCCGAGTTATGTCAAGTTGAATATAAAAGAAATTTTTATAGAGCATGTACTGAAAATGATATGAATGTATCTTACCCGATCATCATCATATATATTCAACACTCTCGGCAGAACCAGAAGCGATGTTTTTTCCTGTCGCACCGTCCGGCCTTTCCGATGTGTTCGGGAATATGAGAAGTGTACCAATACTTGCTTGGCAGTTTCCTATGCGGAGTTCTGTTCTTGTTCCTTTCTGATGACTAAACAACATAATTAACTTTTTTTTTTCGTATCCGACCGTTTGCGTGATTCGAATAACGAACAATTCCTATGAACGCGGGAGTAAGATTTTCCGATTAACAGGTATTGACCAACCCGAACTGGGCTAGCACACCGGCCACGGTATCACTCGCGATCGGCATCGTTGTTTCTTCGAGTTCCAGCAAATTGGCCAGTATCAGTAGAAGAAGACGCAACTCGCTGCTTTTCGTCCTTTCGGATTCCAATGAGCCGCCTCTCCATTGGCATTCCCACGAATTTCACACTTCCGTCTGGTAGAGTTGTATTCGTTCAGAAGCAACTGCAATTTTCCCCAGCAAAAGGTCACCCACTACCGAAACTATGATCTAAAAATTTAGTCGAATTAACAGCATTCACATATTACGTTGACAACAAAATTTTACCTGTAAAAATCAATATAAATCTATTTGAATTCCGAGGAAAAAAAATGCATCATGAAGTTTTAGATATCTGGACAATAACAGTAGTATTTTAAATATGGGTTAACTTTATTTGCTTATACGTGGTTTACCATAAACTTAAAGCTTAAAGCTGGTTTTCAACTGAATTCCACAGAATTACATAAATAAAGAATCATGTAAACTAATAGCTGCTTATCCGTTCAAAGGATCTATATTACATACTGAAAATAGGATGCTTGACTGGCATTTACACTAAAACAACAATTTCCCATTCGCCATCCACAATCTGGAAATTGATTCACATGTAGACTTTAGGAAGTGTAAACAGAAATTTTCACATCGCTAGAACTGTTCTGTGTCATTTGGTGGTATATGAGCACGATCCAAGCGCGCACTCTTTTGCCAGTCAAGTGGGGGTAGCCTTCCCTTCCCTTGCCTAACCCGCACTGGGGTAGCTTGGTAGAAGATTGTGTATTCGACTGGATGTGCCCTCAGCTTGTGATTAGAGTTTCAAGCTACTCTTTGCTTCATAAAGGTATCATTAATTATATGGTTTCGACGTAAGTCAGTTTGAGCTAGGCTGCTACAATTCAACCATATATGTGCAAATTTCAATTACGACTTGGTCTGTAATAAAAAAAAAACATTTGAAAAGACTTACGACGTACCCCGACGTTGTCGGAAAAATGACACGTCGTACAAGTCTAAAATTTCGCTAGAATCGCAACTATCTTTTCAAAGGAGGTAGTTTCGATACTCTCCAATCGAGCGGAAATATGCATGTTTTGTTTGTCTAATCAAGACTAAAATGGCGCTTAAAATATTATGGACAGAAATACCCATAATCACAAAAACTGCAATAACTACGAACATTGTTAACGGATCATACTGAATTTTTTGTATGATTACTTCTGAAACCAAAAGTACTTCTAACCCCACTATTCTTGGGGATACGGCAGGGGTTACATGATGAAAACATGTAATTTTTGTCTAAACAAACAACGATTTTCCAGACATTCGTTTTCTTGCTAACAGCTCTAAATCAAAAATTCACAAACGCCACAATTTGACTTATTATAATAATAAGTTGTGGTTATAATAGCAAAAAAAAATACATATTTTACCACGACTTACCTACTATCAAACCAATATGCGATGAACCGTAACCTCATGTTCAACTAATGTTCGTCAAATTTCAGAGTTTGTTCGCCTAAAAAAAAAGAATTTTAACAGACGCGTAAAATTTCCCTTCGTTCAACTGAATGCCAAAGGAAGCCTAAACAACGAAATTGTTGGCAATCGTTCATACAATGGATTTTGGCGCTATCTTGCTTAAATTTACACGATTCTTTGCCAAATACCATGTATGTGCATTAGATAAGGCAGAAAATTGCACGATTTTTTAAACTGTGTACGCAAGAAAATATGTTTTACAAAATTTCAGATCTTTTGATAAAGGGGAAGTGAGGGTAAGTTTTACCTCCTGGAGTTACAGAAGATCCTACATTATGAGAAAGTGATAAGTTCGTGCAATAAATTGTTAATTTTTAGAGCTTTAATTTTCTGGCTAACAGATCTAGGTCAAAAACTTCAAATAGGACGTTTTATAGGGCTATTCAAAAGCTACAATATGACATGTTGTCTAGTTGCGCCTTTGTGAAAACATTGCGAAAGATTTTTCGTCATCAATTTATTTTGTACTCGAATAGTAAAACTATTTGCGGGAACCATGTTGATTCGCTGTTTCTTAACAGGATTTATTATGCAAGTGAAGCGAGGTAAAAAATAATAGCAAAATTCAATCCTTGCACAAATCAAAGCTGCACAGAAAAAATATGAAAATTCAACTTACGATGCAATCTGAACCTTCACTGAAGACATAACAATCTTTCAGCATGAATTCATATTTGCAACCGATAACATCTAATTATACGACACGGTCTTATTTTTGCGTCTTAAACGCTTGAAATTTACATGTTCTCAACACAATTCAGTACCACCGCTCAGTTTGTCAAGTCAGTATTGAAAAGTTGTTGCCGCTTTATTATGTAACTGCACGTAGGGTGTCTGCAAATTATCCGTACAGACTTTGTCGGCATGCCTCAACACAACCAAGCGGATTAAACTAAGCATACCTACATGGTTTAACATCTTGACCCATTGTCTTTATACGCAGTAAGTTTGGTACAGTTGTGATTTCTAATTCATTCAAAATGAAGCCGAATGAGTTGCGCGCAGGTGTAATTGAACTTTTTCGAAAAGGAAAAACTGTTTCAGTGATTGCAAAGACCCTGAATATGGCAAAATCTACAGTGAGTGACGCAATAAAACGATACCAACAGCTTGGAACGCTAGATGACCGCGTAGGGAGAGGAAAAAAGCGCACCGTTCGGACTCCACAAATGCGCGAGATTATCCGGCGACGAATCAAGCGAAATTCTTCGATTTCCATCCGAAAGTTGGCGAAATCACTGAAAATTTCAAAATCTTCCGTTGGAGCCATAGTTCACGACGATTTGAAGCTTCAGTCATATAAACTGTGCAAGAATCACTACTTGAATGACACCATGAAAGCAAACCGGTTGAGAAAAGCTAAGGTTCTCCTGAACCGCTTATCCGAGGGCCGCTATCGGTCAGTGCTGTTCACCGATGAAAAAGTTTTCACAATCGAGCAGCATCACAACCACCAAAATGATCGGCAGTTGCTTCCTGCTGCTTCCAAAAATCGTGGAAGTATTTCAAGGAGTCATCATCCCGCTTCTGTCATGGTTTGGGCTGGAATAACTCATTCCGGCAAAACCCCTTTGATCTTCATCGACAAGGGGGTGAAAGTGAATCAAGCGGTATATCAGAAGCTACTTACTGACACAGTAGCTTCTTGGGCATCGCAGCATTTCGGCAAAAATGAATGGATTTTTCAACAAGACTGGGCGCCGGCTCATGGAGCAAAAAAGACTATTAGTCTTTGCGAACGCATTTTCCCAAGCTTTTTAACGAAAGATGAATGGCCTTCTAACTCACCGGATTTGAATCCGATGGACTATTCGGTATGGTCCATCTTGGAGTCAAGAGCCTGCAGTACACCACATAAATCACTAGAACATCTAAAATCGTCTCTTTTAAAGGTTTGGGAACAAATATCTGTCGAAGAACTCGCGGCCATCGTGGATAACTTCCCGAAACGTTTGAAGGCGTGCATCTCAGCACGAGGCGGCCATTTTGAAATGAACAAATAAAACTTGTAATTTGCAAACATATTGCTATAACAAACAATACATATTGATTTTTTAATCCAACAATAAAAGATAATATTCGGACACCCTGTAATGGAGGTAAATTTGTTACATCCAAGTCGTCATAATTTTTCAGGTTTTGTTCGAACTGTGTGGAGCGAACGGTTTCTACTGCGATTTTGCAAACACTTTAAAAAATAGTGAAGATTAAATGAGCTGTAATTGACAAAAGATTTTAATTTCGGGTCATATAAATCAATATATGACTAAAATACAACAGATGCAAAATCAAATATAGTGGTTGTCATCTAATAATAAACACAATATGATGCAACATAAAGTATCGTTATGCTATATGACAGCAAGAGCTGAAAAATAGGTCATGCGGATTTAATGTTAATGGTTAAAACGCTTTAAATTATGGACGGCGTCGGTGGTGCAGTGATAAGCGTGGTTGTCTTTTAACCCCAGTCGGTCTGGTATCAATTCCAGTCGGCGCCGTTGGGATTTTCTGAGACTAAAAATCTCTGATCGCGACATCCTTCGAAAGGTAAGTAAAACCGTTGGTCCAGGCATATGTGGTGATGGGTTCGATATGTATGGTCCACTTCGTCTCCCTGGCGTGACGAACCAGCCTCAGGCTGAAAGTCACGAAAAAAAAATTGAGAACATAAATCTTTTATTTAAAATTGAAATTTTTATCTTCCTCTTCTAGGCTCTACTTGCCGATCAAATAAGTGTTCTATGTTGTCTGAAGCACATCCACAGTTCTTACCTGAGGGCTTTCTTTGCCATTCCAAAGCATTCAATCACGAAGTATGTTGCAGTTACAACGATACGATTGGGCTCCAAAGCAGTTGAACGATTGTGCCTCTCGAAAAGACATTAGACTTGACCTCTGGCTTGGAAAATCAATCAACGGGACTACACTGAATTTTAAAACATAAACCCAAACAAGTCCGATTATTTAGTACAGTACTTCAAGATTTGTTGATTTATGTAATATCTTAAGGTGGAAGGTAATGGATTTCCGTTAAAATTTGAGGGATAGGCTATCATAAATCTTGATACCTCTAAAAATAGCATACTTGTAATTAATCTTTGAAAATCTTTTTTTGAAGCCTAAATAGCTTATGCCAAGCTAAATATTGAATGATTTCGGTTGTACAATCGTTTTTTTGAAAGGTGATTGGCATGTAAGTTCAATCTCTCGTATGCTTATACAGTACTGGAAAAAATAAAGTGCTCACCAAAACGAATAATCTTGAAGAGTGACACCCTTTACACATTCAGAGAAAACCTTGAGCTGTATTCGACATAATTCATGTTATTCTTCCGTTTTATCGTTTCGTGCAAAGAAAATAATAAAAATCTAGGACTGGAAATTTATATCTTAATTTTTATTGAACCTTTTCTGTTATCGACTGGAAAAAATAAAGTGCTCACAAGAGAAATTGTAAAGAAAACACAGTATATAAAGCTTTTAGTACTTAGTATGTCCACCTTTTGCCTGGATCACTGCTTGTAAACGTCGTGGCATGCTTTCGACGAGGTTGTGCAGATATGTTTCATCGATGTTCTGCCACGCTTCATTTAAAGCTTTGAAAAGCTTGGTTTTGTTCGTCACTTCGCCTTTATCCACCTGTCTATCCAAAATCGACCACAAATTTTCAATCGGGTTGAGGTCAGATGATTGTGGTGGCCATTCCAACAGTTTAATGCGATTTGCTTTGAAGAATGCAGTTGACTTTCGTGCTGTGTGCTTTGGGTCATTGTCCTGCTGGAAAATGAAGCTTTCCTCAAGCCCCATTTTAAGAAGCGATTCCTCCAGATTTTCATTGATTATATCAATGTAACGATCAGCAGTCATGATACCTTCGATTTCTACGAGATTTCCAACGCTGGACCACGAGAAGCACCCCCAAACCATAATACTTCCGCCACCATGTTTTACAGTTTTCTGCACGTTCTGATCCAATAAGCGTTCTCCCGACTTTATCCAAACACGAGGGCGCTGTTTCTTGCCAAACAGTTCAAATTTGCTCTCATCAGACCATACCACTCGTTTCCAGAATTCTACGGGCTGTTCCGCATACTTTTGAGCAAATTTCAATCGTTTGATTCTATTCACTTTTCTGATTAGAGGGCCTCGACTTGCATACTTGCTCTTCAATCCAGCTTCTTGCAGCCTGTAGCGAATAATTCTTTCGGATACCTTCAGATTCAAGTTCTCACGTATAGCACGGCTGGTTATTGATGAGCATCTTCTTGCTTCTCGTACGATTCTCGAATCTTCGCGTGGTGACGTAAGCCGCTTTCTCCCACGACCTGATTTGTAGTGCCACACTGGCACATTGTTCGAATTTCTTCCATACCTTCCTTACACCAGAGTAGCTTAAAGCATACTTAGCAGCAATCTTCCGGAACGATTCATGGTTCTGGTGGTCTCGAACGATGAGTTTACGGATTTTTAGGGGGATTTGCTTACTTTCCATCTTAAAACACGAATAACGAACAAGTAAAACGGGGAAAAATTGATCTTGAATATACCGCGCATAAACAACAATAAGAGGATACTCTGAGAAAAATTTCATCGTTGTACCGACAATTAAATCATGGTCAGGATGACTATCGCATATAATGGTTTCAATAACCATGAAAATGGTCGAATTTACCACGTTCATGGCATTTTTGACTATGATCATGGTAACAAGGACTATTCCGACATTATGGAAAAAGTTGCATCAACTATTTTTAATGGTAGTTTTGACCATGATCATAGTCGGTTCAAAATCACTATACTGCAATAGTCATCCTAACCCCCAATAATGGTAAAAATTGACTATCAAATTCCTCTCTGTGTATGTCACCGAAAAACACAACACCAAAAATAATATAAAAAAAAGACAGTATTTTTTCCTCCCCAACAAAAAACTTAATTTAAAAAAAAAAATTTTTTTTTTTCAAAAAAAAAAGAATTTTTTTTTCCACAAAAACCGAAAGATAACGCAAATTAAGTCAACTTTGCAGAAGAAAGCTAAATAATAAAATCAAATTTGATGAAGTTATGAAGCAATGATATAATTATTTCCGGGTGAGCACTTTATTTCTTCCAGTACTGTACATGAGTACTGAACCAATCAAAATTTGAAATGGGTTTAAACCCACAATGAGGTGACTGTAGGGTGCATTCTTATTCTTCTTCTTGTAAGTGAGCTCGTTTCAACGAGCTATCAGCTGCTTTCAACTTAATATTCTAGCAGCATTTCGACAGTTATTAATAAGGAGCATTCAACATCAATGCACGAATTTGTATACTGTGTGGCAAGCACAATGATACTCTATGCTCAGAGGAGAAGTCGAGAAAATTTTAAACCCGAAAGATTCTCTCGAACGGACCGGGAATCGATCTCATCATCTGCGGCTTGGTAAACCGTGGTCTTATCCACTAAGCTATCTGCGGCCCCTGTAGACTGTGCTTGGATAAATTCTTGGGAATAGGGGAAAGTGCTCTAATGTGGGTCTATGGATCTATAACTCGGCTTATCGTTAAACATTTCCTGTCTTTAATTTTTCTTCATATTGATATGTCAGTGAGACAATACTACTGTATATTTTTGATTTTCAGAGTGAAAATAGTGAATTAATGTTTACTTCGAATTTTAAACATAGGCCGAATCCTAGATCCATAGACCCACATTAGAGCACCTTCCCCTATAATTGTACAACACAATTTGGTCAATTCGTGCTATACAATTATATTTCGATTAATTTTACCAGGCACACTCTCAGGGGGCCTCAGATAGTTCAGTAGATAAGAGCACGCACAGAAAATGAATTTTAACATGCGCGTAAATTTTCCCCTCGATGAATTCCAAGCTAAAGGAAACAACGAAATTGTTTGTAATTTTTCATGCGCCATATAACAATGTTTGCATTTTCATAGAACAGGGTAGATTCAGGCGTTATCTGGCTAAAATTTACATGAAATATTCCATTATTTTCTGCCATCTAGCATTCCCTTTATGTGCATTAGATAACGCAGAAAATTCAATGTTTCTTTTTATCTGTGCGGTTTACGAAGCTGAAGGTGGCTAATTCGATTGCCAGTCCGGTCTAGTGAATCTTTTGGGTTGAAAATTTTTCTCAACATCCCTGGCCATAGATACAACGTTGCGTTAGATTGTCTAAAAATCATAAACCTCACAGATAAAAAGGGACATTGAATCTTCCGCGTTATCTAATGCACATGAAGGGAATGCTAGATTTGGCCGAAAATAATGGGATATTTCATGTAAACTTAATCCAGATAACGCCTGAATCTAGCCTGTTGTATAAAAGACTGCAAACAGTGTTGTATGGCGCATGAAAGATTGCAAACAATTTCGTTGTTTACGACTTCTTTGGCTTGATATTAAACAAGGGGAAATTTTACGCGCTTGTTAAAATTAATTATTTTTTTCTGTGGCTTGTTTTAACGGAAATCCATTATACCTTTCGACTAAAAGAGTGCTTCCAACTTTTGTTCCTCTTGGCCTCTCGGTAAGAGGAATCAGAATGTAATACTCACAATTGCTCTACTTATTTATATTCGCTGCCGCACTAGTAGTTTGCTGTTGTTTTATTTTCAATAATTATTTGAAAAACTAGAAAAATTTAAACGAACGTTCCACTTAATTACTTTTGAAAAAATAAAAAATACAAAACTGAAACACTTTTTCAAACTATCTCTAGTAAACACGACTTACCTTACCAATCAGACCAAGGCCGGGGTGGCCTCTGCTGTACACAGAAGGTTGTCCCCATTCTATTCGGTCCATGGCTGCACTTCGCCAGCCTCGCAGGCTACGAAGGGTCCGCAGGGTCTTCTTGTGCCCGTCGGTTCGTTTTCGAGAATCATTTTAACCGACATTCTTGGACATGTCCAGCCCACCGTAGTGGACCGATCTTAGCGGTGTGTACGATGGGAGGTTGGGTGCAATTTATGGTTCATTAGTCTCCTCTACAATCATCTTCCACCTGCACTGCACCTTAGATCGATGGTCAACTTTGTAGTTCGGCGAACCGTGTTCGATCTTAGCATATTTCGGCGTCCAAAGTAGGCACGATTGCCAGTCATAATGCGCGTTATCGACGGTCACCAATGAGCCCAGATACACGAATTCACGAAACACACGCAAATTCCTTTAAATTCCTCTAGAAAAAGCTTATCCTTTGATAGATAGATCTATTTTGTCTGCGACGGACAGACTTCTTCAGAGTCGACGTTTGTTTTTTTAATTTTCATGGTGATGAAGTGTGATGTTGGATACGGAACTGTTTCATCTTAGGACTTAAAAGATCAACGGTTTGAATCAGTTCTATAGTTTCTTGATTTCGATTAATTCGTTATCAGTAAACCTAGGGCCACATTTCAAAATGACAAAGGTAACAAGACATTATCTCGAACACTGTTTTATCGTTAATTACAGCCAGTGCTGAAAAAAGTCATTTCGACTCAGCTGAATTAATTTACCTATAACTAGTTTCCGAAACTGAATTTCGAAATATAGTGTAGGATCAAATTGTAGACTAATTCTACAACTTTTTCTAACAGAATACTGCCTAAACTGTAATATCGGAAGTGTGAAATTCACTGCCATATTCAATGGTGAATATCATTGGATAATATTCCGATATTGCGCTCTCACGTCTTGGGTTTCAAAGTTAGAGCAATACATTGTGCGAGAAATTCATGAGAATAATCAAGCACAACAATGTCGTAATACATGATAGTTTGAAAATCAGTTTCTGGAACGAGTTATCGGCAAATGAATCGCATTGAGGTTATTTACAGGACTGATTACAGCGCAATTATAAAACTTTTCAGGGGTTCCCTAGTACAGTTCTAAAGCTAATAGTACTGGCTGGACAACGGAAAAGCTAAAGGCTATTAAGTAGGAAGAACGAGAAAAAATGACTCTCCCTCTGGTTTAAATTTCAGCCAAATCGGTTAACATATACCTATTTCCAAAACGGGTTTTTTTTTGTAGTCTGCTGTGTCTCTACTGGAAAAAGGAGTGATGATCCTTGACATCTCAAAACAGAACAATGATCTCAAATCGGGTAGATGTTTTTGTGGGGAAAATCTTCAAAATGTATGAAGAAAACCCACGGTTTCGGTTTATTATTAGTGAAGTAATAGCCTGAACTATCTACTCTTTTAGCCTCCGAAAAATATGTGGCTACATGATTTGTGTGATCGAAAGTGTAATGATTTTAATTTATCAGATTCAAGGTTGTCATACAGCAAGGTGGTTGCTTTTTTAAACGTAACTGCGTGGACAAATATGCATTACTGAAGTAAATACAACTAGTACTAACAAACCCAACAAGCGACGTACAGTCTAGAATTTTAATTTTTGTTCACAAATCATCAATTACAGGCGAACATTTGAAAAGGCTCCATATGTGAAATAAAAACAATGTCTTTGAACACCGATTGCACGTTAATGACAGTCTATGCAGGCAAAACGAAGTCAAGATCTGGTAGAGGATTTTTTTTTCTCAAATAGCGCAATTAGTTTGCGTAAGTGCGTCATTGTTCATGGGAAATTTACGTTTGAAGTCGTTGTTTATTTTTGGCAGATACGCCGTTTTCTCGTATTTCGCGAGATTTATATGTTTGCATCTATAAACCCGCTGGGGATCATGAGGAACAAAGCTAAAACAGAATGATAGAAATAGGTCAATCCTTTCTGATTTAATGCGATAGTTAATGGAATACACAAATGACTGCCAACGTAACCGATTTACGTAGCCAATTCGATTTTTTAGAGGATCAGCTCTGAGGACTACAACTTACAACATAATTCATATTTTTGATGCACAGCTGTACACAAGTGTGTTCCTGTACGAATGTGTATTATTTCTGAAAATCGTACCATAAAAAATGTGATGTGGTGATGCAGTCAGTTCTTCCACAATAGCGGCTATTTGCGGATTACATCGACTATCACCATACATCGGTACATATACACCATTTCATTTTGACGCAGGACTTCGTCTTTGTTTTCTTTACTAGGGTATAATTTAAAAAAAAATCGGATTGCAACCGTCACTAAAAGTCAAGTCAGGTCAGGTTTTGAGCATCAATATCTCAATCGTTTCTCCAAAGATTTTCAAAATCGATCGGAAATATTTCAACGCATCGATTACTATTGTTTATTGTTGTTAATTATTGATTTCGGGGCTATTGAAAAATTCATAAATGTTAATCCTTGCCTTAAAAGTATATGGCTTACATTTAGTACCGTAGTCCTACCTCATCATTTCGGACAACCCAATGCACAGTGGGCAAGAACTGATGAAAACTAAGGAAAAAATCTGTAACTTTTGTCGCTTTTAAGCGCGGCTTGTAAACAAGGCCATTTCCGCTTGAAAAGTGTCTGGGAATCGAATGGAACTGGTTTCAATCACCGCACGGATATGGTTGTGGAGTTATAGAGCTTATTTTACCCCACTTCCCCTTATATTCTTGAATAACTTATAGATATATTTGTACTGAGAGGCTCAAGATCAACAAAATAGTGCTAATCCCATGTGAAATTTCCTGAAAAATCAAATAGAAGTTATTTCATCTACCGCACGGCTCTGTGAACAAAGATATGGCTGATTTTACCCCACTTCCTCTTATATTCTTGAATAATGTATAGATCGGAGTCGCTCAAGATCAACAAAATAGGACTAGTCCAATTTGAAATTTCCTGAAGAATCGAATAGAAGTTATTTCAACCACCGCACGGCTCTGTAAACGAAGATATGGCTGGTTTTACCACACTTCCCTTTGTACTCTTGAACAGTTTATAGATATCTTTGCTCGGAGTCGCTCAAGATCAACAAAATGGTGTTAATCCCATGTGAAATTTCCTGGAGAACCGAATAGAGGTGGTTTTATATACCGCACGGCTTTGTGAACAAAGATTTAGCTAATTTTACCCCACTTCCTCTTATATTCTTGAAGAATTTATAGTTATCTTTACTCGAGATCATCAAAATAATGATAGTTCAATGTGATATTTTCAAAAAAATCGAATTTAATTGATTCACAAATACTTTGATTAACACAAAAAGTTTCCTTCTCTTCAATATAGCTTTTATATTTATTTTCAATATTTCATCGTCATTTTCATAACCACCTCAGTTTTACATCGTCAATATCGTCGGAGTAGTGGGGACCTATTAATTTCTTTTTTTTTCATTCCCATTTTTTTTATTTCCCCTCTTATTTTCCCTACTTCTCTTGCCCCTATCACTGGAATTCCATTTGAGCCAACTTCACACTGGGAGAATTCTTGGAAGCTCACCTGCCTCAATCAGCCATATCTTCATTCATTAGAGCTTCACAGATCCTTAAGTTTCTGGTTGAACCCCCCCCCCCTCCCTCTTTCTCCCCTCCCTCCCTCCCCCCCCCCTCCCTTTTTTTATCCTTCATTACATGCTTTTTGTCTCACTCGAGAACTAGTCAAGCGATAGCTTTAGTTGAAGATAACTGACATAAGATAAATAATTCAACTATATTCAAGGATAAAAAGGGGGTGAAATCCAGCCATATCTTCGTTCACAGAGCTGTGCGGTAGTTGAAACAGCTTCTATTCGATTTTCCAGGAAATTTTACATAGGACTAGTCTTATTTGGTTGATCTTGAGCCACTCCGAGCAAAGATAGCTATAAACTATTCAAGAATACAAGGGGAAGTGGGGTAAAACCAGCCATATCTTCGTTCACAGAGCTGTGCGGTAGTTGAAACAGCTTCTATTCGATTTTCCAGGAAATTTCACATGGGATTAGCACTATTTTGTTGATCTTGAGCTTCTCCGTGCAAAGATATCTATAAATTATTCAAGAATATAAGGGGAAGTGGGGTAAAATAAGCTCTATAACTCCACAACCATATCCGTGCGGTGATTGAAATCAGCTCCATTCGATTCCCCAGATAATTTCCAAGCGGAAATGGCCTTGTTTACACGCCGCGCTAAAAGCGACAAAAGCTACAGATTTTTTCCTTAGTTTTCATCAGTTCTTGCCAATGTTGTTGTGCAATGGGGCTGTACCTTGTACTTTTTAGTCATGGTGGAGCCCTACGTTGGCAGCAGACCCATTGCCGTCAATCATCGCTAGTACTCAGCCGAATTAAATCCAATCAAGTTGATGGTTCGTGCATGATTAGTATTTGTGTAGCATTATACATTAGGGTGGTTTAAAGTATCGATTCAGCTCCACCCCACTCAATCGATTTCTTACCAGATTCTGATTCTTCTAATCTATGATAAAACCAATTTACGTTCTCATGCTTCTAGCTGTTCGGTA
This sequence comes from Aedes koreicus, assembly GCA_024533555.2. Taxonomy (NCBI): domain Eukaryota; kingdom Metazoa; phylum Arthropoda; class Insecta; order Diptera; family Culicidae; genus Aedes; species Aedes koreicus. The sequence continues at coordinate 242,314 of JAHHFK020002333.1, read as the reverse complement.
ATATGACATATGAAAGTGGTTGTTATCTGTGCTTACGAGAATGCTCTTTCTATCAACAACTTTGTCGGGTCAGGACCGTCTTTGCTATCGACTGGGGTTTAGCTGAAGCAATACTTTGAACCACCCTATTATACTTGTACGAAATTCCAGCCGATCGGTTTATATTCGGATGAGTTGTAGCGAAAATTGACTGAAATTGATCCGCAGCTCAAATCGTGATCCACCCTATATAGATTGATAAAATATAAAAATAATTTCAGAGAAAGTTCTGTACATATCTATCTCTAAAAGATGATACCAGCATCACTGACTCTAATCACGTCGAAGATTGGCAAATTAGTTAAATTTTAGGGAAAAAATGCTTTGAAAAAAATTGGTGTCATCCAAGTAATTTGGAGTCAACCAAAAATCATTAGCAAGCTGACACATGTGTAAAATGCTACCATTTGTGAAGTTTGAAAGGGTAAATGAAACGGTGCTTCAAATTCTTTGGAAAAGGTTAAATACATAGTCAAAACCACCGGATAAAATGGCCAAACACATTTCTCCTGTATTTCCTTGATTGCGATATCATAACGTGAAGTTTAAAGATTATAAATTTAAAATAATTCAAACAGTAATGAGACCAGTCTTGGTTAATGAGCTTATGTTGATATTATTTCCATAACATTTAATATTTTCCATTACGACTAAATTGAACAAAAGGAAAAGTGAACCGTCATGGGAGAAAATGTCATGACATTTTTGTACTGATTTCTATAGGCGACGAAACATTGCTGCTGCCACCAGCCGATGGGTTCAAAAAGGTTGCGACACATATTTTTGTCGCTCATAATTTCGTTGATTGCAGGCTTATTAGTGCAAACATATCCAAAACATTACATCACCAAAAATTACCAAATAAGTGCGTTTTTAATCAAGCTTACAGTTACACGCAATTTCGAAACTGTTTAAAACTGTTGGCAAAAAAAAAGGGTAACATTTCTCTCTTTCTGATCGCTTGAACTTTACCTATACGTTAAGAAAAAAGGTACCAAAATTTCTCCGGTATAATGAACCGCTCTATGCGGCTGTTGGGCACAGCATCGATCCTGCTCGTCGGCGCACAGGATTATAATTATTCCTTTTTCTACAAAGAAATCAATTACTTCGAAGTTCCGAAGATGCGTGCAAATCTTCTTTGATGATTCTTTGCATGGAAATTTAAGAAACGTTGGTTTCTTTGGCAAGTTTCCTGATGGAACTTGAAATCTTTGCACGGACCGAATTGATCACGTTTGGCGTACGTTCAAACCGCGACTCTCTACTTTCTAGCTTCCGCTGCGTAGGACCATCCTGTAGAGACTCTTTGATACGATAAATTGTGGCCAAATGACATCCTACCACCTTGGCAACCACCGTCGGCGCCTTCGAGGCGAACAGCAAACTCGTAATCGCTTCTTTGGCGTACATTTTGACAAATTTGCAATAAAACAATGTTTTGTTGCAACAAATACACTTTCAACAGAAATAAGTCATTAGTTACTCAAATTAACCCAATATTACAGTTGAAACATTTTCGCATTTTTTCCTGCCGCACCCTGTGAGCCGGAAGATTTTTTTTTATTTCGCAGGGTTGAATCCATACATTTTGTTCCATTTTATAAGCTAAATAAATAACGCCTCGTCCACTGTTACTACCTACCGTGCATCGTGTTTTAGCTAATTGATGGCATGCATAATTTTTTACTGGAATTTCAAATGTAACCTCTAACGAGACGATTTGATAATTCACTCATCACCAAGAGAAACTAGTCGTTAGTTATTAAAATAAGATATAACTAAGCAGACATCTTACTGGTTGGACGATACCTAGCTGGTTGGAAATCTTCTCATTGTTCCTGAGGACATCCAGAAAGCTGTATATGGCACCGAGAACAATGTGAATCAAGCAGGAAAGTTTGATCACAACAAAATTGATCACAGTCAATCAGCTTTTCAACTTCTAATTTGGTACGCTTTCTTTGGCATTTTTTGCAAATTCAAGAACTTCTTAATTGCATCTTTCAAAGCGCAAATTTTTTTGAAGGCACCAATCTTAGAAACTTTGCGGTTAATAAAACCATGTATTTTTTAATTTATTTTCATGCATATAATCAGATCATGAAATAAACTCTAAATTACAGTCTAAATTGAACTTCACGAATTGAAAACTACACGCGAATTTATTTTTACACGAATTAAAAACATTTGAAGTAATTTTAAACGAAATCGATTTTTTGCTCGCTGGGTCAGAAACAAAATTAATTTATTTGATAAGTAATGGTCGATTTCCCGGACACCATGATTCACAAGCTTCTGCGGGGATTGCTTTTCAGAGAGATCGTTGTTAAAAAAAACAATGAACAGTCTATCATTCAAAATAAAAAATAAATTTGGTGTCGACGGCTATATTTTTTTCTATCGAATTCTATAGTTTTCGCTAACCTCTTCCAACACAGACGATCTGCGGATCCTTGAAAACAAGCAGCAGTTTTACACTGTGATTGGATTAATATATTTAGGGAGTTACGTCAAGTATACACACCGGATTTGACGTTTGATTTTGAAACAATTGCAATTATCCAACTGCGCTGTGAATCCGGATTACTTCGCGTGTTGTTGGGAAACGATTGACAGCTAATCGTTGTTTGATTGGTTTCGATGCGCCAGCCTCGAAATTTATACGTTCGTGTGAACTAAAATTTTCATTTAATGAAAAAGGTGAGCACTTTACTCGATTTTTACAGCACATTGTGGCACCTATTTGATTGAAAAACCATGCCTTTTCAAATGATTTTCAACGCTCGGTTTATGAGCATGATTTTTAATTGAAAATTCAGCTACTGTACTCTATACATCGATATATTGTTCAAATTGACCTGGTTTACATCACGTGTTATTTGCATTTTTTTTTGCTGTGTACAAATATTGTTCATTACAAATTTATGTACGACTTCAAAAGTTCGAAGTTGCTGTGTAAATCAGCCACTATAGCGGCCCTCTTGGATTCTATTTACTTCTAAACTACACGGAAAAAAATCCGTTCTCATATTCCAGAACAAAAAATCACGACATCGTGAACTAGCATCAATTCCAAATATGTGACTTTCTACTCATAAACGTGATTCCTTAAATCCTATTTCCATGAAAAGAATCACGATGTCGTGAACTCAATTCATGTCTGTTTGGATTTCTAACACAATAAAATTGACTGGGAATCATGATCCCCGATCATAATAACGTGAACTCTTAAATCTATAAGTGTGATTTGATTCCTCTTTTCGTGAACATTGTTCGTGAACTGTCATTTTATTGTAACGCTTGTAAAAACTCTAGTCAGTCATTGTTGTGAGGTGCAAACGAAAGTGAAAGTTTTAAAATGATTTTGAATTGAGTACCTAGAGAAACATTTCGAAAGTGTTTCTTTACAACCACAGGTGGTGATGGTTGGAACGCCGAACAAAGCAGCTGAATTTTTTATTGTCTTAGGTGGCGCAGAATACAAAGCCGATTATATTCATCATGCTATATGTTTATGCCTAAAAATATCGTTCGTATTAAGTCTTAAGTATGCACCGGATTTTAAAACAGTCTGGATGTTCATACAATCATCTTTATTCGGGATACATGCCTCAATTCTAGAAATGCCGAAGGAGACTCAAGTTGTTATCAGAAGCATTTCTTAACTAAACGACCTAATCTAACCGAATGTATAATTCATAAGAATCCTGAATTGAACTTTTCTTGTTTAACGATAATTTTATTCAATAATTATTCCTTTTTATATGTTTTTCATTCATACTTACAATAAAATGCAATACGCATTCATGCGTATAATCGAATACCTTTAGCATTTTTTCTGCTCCTCATGCGAAAGTATACTCTCATGTTATTTTATAAATTCTTGAATTTTTTTCTTATATTCATGAACAAAAATTTCGTTCCAAATACAGTCCGTGAACTAAGTGGCTGCTTTTGTGAACTGTATCACGATATAAATCCGATTTTGGAAACATTAATCATGAATACGTGAACTAAATCATGATTACGAAGGAAAGTTTTCACGTTTTCATGACACACGTTGCATGCAACTACGTTACTCTAGCGTTATATTAATTTTACGGAACAAAATTCACGTATTCATGACTATTGTTCATGGTGTATTTTCGTAAATGAAATTTTGACTTGTTCTGAAATTCGTGACTCGAGGTTGACGTATTCCGGAACGATTTTTTATCCGTGTAGTGAGCCACTTCCGTATGGCATTAGTTTCTTCAAAAAAATCACCAACACACGCTCAAAATTGCTATTGATTTCGTATTGCCCACAATTGAACAACTGTTTAACAGACAGTTTAAGTGAAAAGGTAGGCGAACAAAACAGGAGCTGCCAATAATATGCTTTCCAGCAGTTATGGATAGTTCTATTGATTGTAGTAGATATGTGAGCAAGGAGCACATAAATGTAAACAAACAAAAACGTCAGATCTGTGCACAACGCTTAGAACATACCCATAAGGGGCTATTCATACACCACGTAGACTTTTCTGCGGGGGAGAGGGGTCTGACTAAAGTCTACGCTCCATACGCTCCAAATTCAAAAAAATGTATGGAGAAAAGTCTACGAGGGGGGATTTTCAAAAATGAGTCTACGTGGTTTATAGACAGTCCTTAAAAGGGTGGAGTCTGCTCAGATTGCCAAGAATAGGTAAATTCGCCATTTCAAAAATTCTTTTGAAAAAAAATCATCATAGATTCAAAAATGTTAAGGATCCCTCTGTAGCAGGGATAGGGAGTGACTCAGAGCGTATATAAGTTTACTTTTTTTAGAGACAGCAGAACTCTCGACAGTGAGAGTAATGAAACTCTCTTTGTTTACTTCATCTTTCATTCATAACTGAAACGCCTTTTGCATTTTCTGTTGCACTATACACAGTAAAAAGTAAAATGAATTTTAACAAACGCGTTAAATTTCCCCTCGTTCAATTGTAAGTCAAAACAATTTCAATTGCAAGCCAACGAAATTATTTGCAACCTTTCATACAACAGACCTGATTTAAGCGACATGTGACATAAATTGACATGAAATATCCCATGGATTTATGCCAAATCTAGCATTCCATACATGTGCCAGCACTTTTGTCTTAAGATCTGTACTAAGAATTCCCAATACAGTTTTATAATGCCACTGCAATTAGTGATAGAGAACTAACCTCTCATTGTTACATTCGCCCTATTGAATTTAGTCTCCAGAATTGATGTTTGCAGGCCGCACTCTTCCGAGATTACGTTTTCTACTAGGATTCTAATTCGGAGAATTAATCTAGCACTCAATTTCTATTAGTTTTTTTTCTTATTAAGATGAAAGTCGCTACTATGGCCGATTTGCATCGCCACTTAGAACTATTCAAGGCTAAGAAATTACAAAATTCCACATGCCAAACTTTGATGTCTGCATTAAGCAATAATGTCTGCAGTGCAGCAAAAATTCCATTGAAGTATGATTTGTGTCGTCGCCATGATGATGGTTTTTATTTTGCATTCTAGAAACCTTAAATCAAACCACTAATTAAGAAGGAAACAAAAGTGGACGGCGTTCAATCCATTGTCCACCTGCCTACTATGAATAAATCCGAGTGCATTGAAGCACACAACCTTCTAATTGAAAGATAATCGAAATTAATTTAGTCATTTGAAGTCAAAATTTAATTTTATTCCCATGCCCTTCCCCCCGACAATCCCAACTACATAGGCCAGCCACGTGGAAAATCGAATACATGTCGCACGTGTGAATAATTCACGCGATAATTTCCCCGCGCACAAATGTCATGATACCCAGCCTCATTTCCCACGCATTTTATACGACCTAACCACAAAAAAAAAACAAAATAATTGAAAAACCTCGTGTGATAGCACGCCTAATTTTTTTCCATTCGCAGAAACTGACATTCCGAAAGTGATGCAAAAACGATAATAACACATTCGAACAAACGTGTTAAACCAGAGCCTACTGAATTTCACGTGACGCCTGACGACCGAGAGACCGACGAGAGCTGCTTGCTCGTTTTTTTTTAATTTTCTGTTTGTTTGAAAAATCGAAACATATCAGCATTTTTTCACTAATTAACTATTATTTATGCATGATTTATTCATATTTTATTTTCTCGCACTGTCTGTGTTCCCATGCATGCAGGTCCCAATAGTCGAATATGTAGGCATGTGCATTCCCTATCACCCAATTCGTGCCACAAAAATCCACCATCCATCCTTGTCCGTGTTCCAAAACAAGTAGCGCCCCGGTAGTCGTTTTTTGCCGATGTGGAAATTTTGATTTTCTTTTTTTTTTTGAGGTTGATAAATATTTCTCCATTGATTTTATCCGCTGGACGCAAGTATCTAAGGAAACGTACTGAAAAACAGGACAATGGGTTCAAAAGTTTGTGTGTTTGTAATTCGAGTGACATTTATTTCAGCACCTGAAAATAGTTGTTCCAAAAATCAACTTTAAATTGACCTTTCTTCTGTTCTCTTCCCCCCCGAAACAGCCGATCGGCCGTCATTCGTGGACGCGTCGTGACGTCACTGCAGATGGGACTGGTCGGGGTGCGCGTCAGCACGTCTACACCCCTGGAAGGCTTCACACTGACCCGCGACGACGGATGGTTCGATTTGATGGTCAACGGAGGCGGAGCCATCACGTTGCAATTTGGACGATCACCATTCCGGCCGCAGACCCGAATCGTACAGGTTCCTTGGAACGAGGTAGTCATAATCGACACCGTCGTCATGTCAACTATGGACGATAAGGAGAAAACTGGACCACCGCATACCTGTTTCTCACACGACTACGAATCGATGAAGCCCGTGGTGCTGGCGACGTGGAAGCATGGTTTTCAGGGAGGTTGTCCTGATCGTAGTGCAATCCTGGCGGAATCTCAAGTCGTTCAAGAATCTCTGGCAATTCCTGGGACGGGTTTAAACCTGGTTTATCACAGCAGCAGAGCTGCCGGCTACCTCTCAACCATTAAACTCCAATTGACTCCAGATACGATTCCGGCAACGTTGAAGCTGATCCACCTTCGAATCACCATCGAAGGTATCCTGTTCGAACGAATCTTCGAAGCCGACCCTGGAATCAAGTTCACCTATCCGTGGAATAGGCTCAACATCTATCGTCAGCGAGTTTACGGCATTACCACCGCGGTTGTCAAAGTTGGCTACCAGTACACCGATTGTAAGGACATTATTTGGGATGTTCAAACAACCAAACTGAGCGGTCACGATATGAGTATTTCCGAAGTGGGTGGATGGAACCTGGATATTCACCATCGATACAACTTCCACGAGGGTATCCTACAGAAGGGCGATGGCTCCAACATCTACTTGAAGCACAAGCCTCGCGTTATTCTGACTACCATGGGTGACGGACATCAACGACCACTGGAATGTAGTGACTGCAACGGTATTGCATCAAAACAAAGATTGCTGGCACCGGTAGCTCTTGCAGCAGCCCCAGATGGTAGCCTCTACGTCGGTGACTTCAACTACATCCGTAGAATCATGATCGATGGAACCGTGAAAACTGTAGTGAAACTCAACGCCACTCGAGTGTCCTATCGCTATCACATGGCACTGAGCCCACTGGATGGTTCGCTGTACATCTCCGATCCCGAGTCCCATCAAATCATCAAGGTCAAGAACAAGGACGACTCGCATGATCCGGAGCACAATTGGGAGCCCGTCGTTGGCAGCGGAGAACGTTGTCTGCCCGGTGACGAAGCTCACTGCGGAGATGGAGGTCTAGCTCGAGATGCCAAACTTGCCTATCCGAAAGGCGTTGCCATTTCCTCGGACAATGTCCTGTACTTTGCCGATGGTACCAACATCCGTATGGTAGATCGCGATGGAGTCATCAGTACCTTAATCGGTAATCACATGCACAAATCACATTGGAAACCGGTGCCCTGCGAGGGAACGCTCAAAATTGAAGAAATGCACCTCCGTTGGCCCACCGAACTCACTATCAACCCACTGGACGACACTTTGCACATCATCGACGATCACATGATCCTCCGAATGACCCCCGATGGTCGCGTACGAGTTATCGCCGGTCGCCCCCTACACTGTGCTTCAGCTTCACCAACGACCTTCGATTCGGATCTCGCAGCTCACGCCACTCTAGTTATGCCACAAAGCATCGCTTTCGCTCCTTCCGGCGATCTGTACGTTGCAGAAAGCGACTCGCAAAGAATCAACCGGATTCGAGTGATTGGAACCGATGGAAAAGTAGCCGCATACGCTGGAGCCGAATCCAAGTGCAACTGCCTCGAGCGAGGTTGCGACTGCTACGAAGCCGACCACTACCTAGCTATCAGTGCCAAATTCAACACCATTTCGGCCATCACCGTCACACCCGATGGCCACGTGCATATCGCCGATCAAGCCAACTATCGCATCCGATCGGTTATCTCAAGTCTTCCGGAAGCTGGCACCTCCAAGGAGTACGAAATCTACGCTCCTAACGCACAAGAGATCTACGTGTTCAACCGCTTCGGTCAGCATATCGCCACCAAGAATATCATGACCGGGGAACCGACCTACAGCTTCCTATACAACGTCAACACATCCAATGGAAAACTGAGCACAGTCACGGACGCCGCCGGAAACAAGGTGTTCCTATTGCGAGACTACACCTCCCAGGTAAATTCGATCGAAAATACCAAGGGCCAGAAGTGCCGCCTTCGAATGACTCGCATGAAGATGCTGCACGAACTCAACACTCCGGACAACTACAATGTGACATTCGATTATCACGGCCCAACGGGCCTGCTGAAGACCAAGCTCGACTCGACGGGACGCTCGTACGTCTACAACTACGACGAATTCGGAAGATTAACCTCGGCTGTTACTCCGACCGGAAAGGTGATCGATCTCTCGTTCGATCTAAGCGTCAAGGGAGCTACCGTTAAGGTCACAGAAAACTCGCAGCGAGAAGTTTCCATGCTGATTCAGGGCTCATCGGTTGTGTCGCGAGTTGGCGAAGCTGCAACCAAAACTACGGTCCTGGTTGACGGAGGTACCACCAGCGTTTCACCATGGGGCAATACGGTCTCGGTTGAATCGGTGCCGTACATTCTGCTTGCGGAAATCGATCCTCTGCTGGGTGAAAGTTACCCAGTGCCGTCGAAGCAACGAACCGAAATCAATGGAGATCTGTCGAACCGGTTCGAGTGGAGATATTTCATTAGACACGTTCCGGTTAGGGGTAAGAATTCCCGTTCACTGACTCAGGTCGGCAGGAAACTGCGTGTCAATGGAGAGAATCTTCTGACGTTCGAATATGAGAAGGATAGTTCGTCGATTACCGTGTCGGTGGATGATAAGACTGAATTGTTGAATGTGACATACGACAAGTCCTCGCGACCGATTGCCTATCGTCCTCAGTCGGGTGAGTACGCCGATGTGGACTTGGAGTACGATCGCCTTGGACGGTTGATCTCGTGGAAGTGGGGGAATCTTAAGGAGGAGTACACGTTCGATCGAGCGGGTCGGCTGAACGAGATCAAATACGGAGACGAGAGCTCGATTGTGTACGCGTTCAAGGACATGTTCAGCAGTCTTCCGTTGAAGGTTACAACGCCACGTCGATCGGATTATCTACTACAGTATGACGATGCAGGAGCTTTGCAATCACTGACGACCCCCAGGGGACATATTCACGCGTTCTCACTGCAGACCTCGCTTGGGTTTTTCAAGTACCAGTATTTCTCACCGATCAATCGGCATCCGTTTGAGATACTGTATAACGACGATGGGCAGATATTGGCTAAGATCCACCCACATCAATCCGGAAAGGTGGCATTCGTGTATGACAATGCTGGCCGGCTGGAGACGATCCTGGCTGGGTTGTCTTCTACTCAATACACCTATCAGGAGAGTACGAGTCTGGTGAAGATGGTGGAAGTTTTGGAGCCAGGATTTGAGCTGAGAAGAGAGTTCAAGTATCATGCCGGGGTGATGAAGGACGAAAAGTTGAAGTTCGGTTCGAAGAGTGCGCTGGCTTCGGCACATTTCAAATACCAATACGACGGCAATGCACGGATGAGCGGAATCGAGATGGATATCGATGGAAAGGATTTGCCGATCTTGCGGTACAAGTATGGCCAGAGCTTGGGAACGTTGGATGCGATAAGTGATCTTAGAATTACGAGGAATGCGTTCAATCGGACTGTGGTGCAGGACACTTCGAAGCAGTTCTTCACGATCACTGACTTTGACGAGCACGGTCGAGTGAAGAGTGTGTTGATCAATATTAAGTCGTTCGATGTGTATCGCTTGGAGCTGGATTATGATCTCAGAAATAGGATCAAGACGCACAAGGTGATGGTGGGCCGTGTCACATCGCTGGATAAGGTTAACTACAACGCCGACGGCCACGTGAGTGAGGTTGTGGGAACAAACAGCTGGAAGTATCTGTATGATGAGAATGGTAACATTATCGGAATACTGGAACATGGGGATAAGACAAACCTGGGATACGACACCGGTGATCGAGTGGTTCAGGTCGGAGACGTAGAGTTCAACAGCTACGATGCCCGAGGCTATGTGGTAAGACGAGGTGAACAGAAGTATCGATACAACAACCGCGGTCAGTTGATCCACGCTCTGGAACGCGATCGCTTCCAAACCTGGTACTTCTACGACGACATGGGCCGACTGGTGGCCAGTCACGATGAAAAGGGCAACGTTACACAGTACTTCTACGCCAATATCAACTCACCGGAACTGATCACGCACATTCATTACCCGAAGGTGTCCAGGACGTTCCGGTTCTTGTATGATGATCGGGATATGTTGGTGGCCGTGGAGACCGGTGAACAGCGGTACTATGTGGCAACTGATCAAAATGGATCGCCAATCGCATTTTTCGATATCAATGGAAATATTATGAAGGAGGTTCGCCGAACTCCGTTCGGTAAGATTGTGAAGGACTCGAACCCAGACTTTTTCGTACCGATCGACTTCCATGGCGGACTGCTTGATCCGAATACTCGACTTGTTTACACGGAGAAGCGCTTGTACGATACAGCGGTGGGACAATGGATGACTCCTTCGTGGGAACAGCTGGCAACGGAGATGCAACTGCCGACGGATGTGTTCATCTACCGGTTCCATAATAACGATCCAATCAACCGGAAAGAACCGATGAACTACATGAACGACCTGAAGTCGTGGCTGAAGCTGTTCGGGTACGATGTGACCAAGATGCAGGGATCGAAATACACCAAGGATATGATCTACAAACCGAAGGCCATGATCAAATCTCCTCAGTTGGCACCGGACTTTGGCGTGATGTCTGGATTGCAGTGTATCGTTGAGAAGGTAAGCTTGGTGGGATTAGCTTGGGATGTGTAGGGTTGATCACTGATGATTTTTTTCTTCTTGGATAGGTGGACGAAAAGTTCTCTGATTTTGGAATTGTACCGAAACCGTTGTTGAAGATGGAGCTGAAGACGAGAAATCTGCTACCAAGGGTGGCCTATCGACGAGGTGTGTTCGGCGAGGGAGTACTGATCTCTCGGATCGACGGACGGGCGTTAGTCAGTGTCGTTGATGGATCCAATAGTGTCGTTCAGGATGTCGTGTCTTCGGTCTTCAACAGTTCGTACTTCCTGGATCTACACTTCAGCATCCACGATCAGGATGTGTTCTATTTCGTCAAGGACAACATCATGAAGCTACGGGATGACACGGAAGAACTGCGAAGACTGGGTGGAATGTTCAACATCTCAACACACGAGATCAACGATCATGCTGGAACGAACGGTAAAGAGTTGAGGTTACATGGACCGGACGCCGTTGTGATCATCAAGTACGGTGTCGATCCCGAACAGGAGCGACATCGAATACTGAAGCATGCTCACAAACGAGCAGTCGAGAGAGCTTGGGAGCTGGAGAAGCAGCTAGTAGCTGCAGGCTTCCAAGGGCGGGGCGACTGGACGGAAGAGGAAAAAGAAGAACTAATATCGCATGGGGATGTCGATGGATGGGTCGGTGTTGACATTCACAGCATACACAAATATCCACAATTGGCGGACGATCCGGGCAATGTGGCCTTCCAGCGGGACTCGAAGCGGAAACGACGGAAGAGCGGGGGATCGCACAAAACGCTAGCGTTGCGACAGCACAGGCACGAAAGCTCGTGAAATAGCACTGGCGCTCTCGCCGCCACGATAGCTACCCCCTCGTTAGTGTAATATCTCTATCCGATCTGTGACGCTTTCCAAAAAAAAAAAAAAATGAAACGATGCGAAAACAAGATTCAAGCAAATTTCAAAGAGCGCTCTCTCTCTTTTAAAGGAAAATCTTTCTCCGAGAACTGATTTGAAGAAAGAGACGTAAATATTAGAAATATTGTGATATATAGATTTATTTTGGATTATTTTCGTAGGGTTAAACAAAATGAAAATAACGATTACGGAAAAGATGATAGGATTGCGCGAACGGGGAAAAAATAAAACTCTGGTCGCGCAAAGTTTTCTACATCTGAGTAGGCTCTTTCTCATTCAAAGAGAGTCGTATGACGCAAGCATATAGAAGAATGATATTATCCGCAAAAGAAACACAACACAAATACATACACAGAAACAGAACACACCACTGAGAAGATGTTGAACCCAAGTTGAAAAAAAGGACGCATATTTTTATAGAAATCCCCGGCAGCAAAAAAATAAAACAACAATAAAAAAATCCAACAAATTATAAATCGTAAAGATATGGTTTCCGCCATGTTGTGAATGTCGTCATTTTTCTACAAACACCGACCCATCATCTTCATCATTATCAACAACAGCAGCATCGCAGCCAACCGAATCAGAGGATCCGTATTCATAAACAATAATCAATAGCTGTTAGACACAAATGAAAAACGTTTAAGTCCCATGGAAAAAAAACTCATCAAAATATTAAATGATAAAAAAAATTCAAACGAATCAAATCAAAACAAACTCATTGACACTCACATAAACAGACGAACGAAAAACACAGTCATTACACTATAACAAAACGATCACTGTAGGCCAGAAGGAAACAAAAAAAAACAAATTATCATTTTATATATTTTGCATAGAATGAGAGAGAGAAAGAAAAGCAAGAAAACGGGGCAAGAAAGCATACAATGAAGAAGAAAAAACTTATAAATAGTGGAGGATGTAGTTAATTAGATGAAAATTAAATGTGAAAATTGTGAATGTCTTTAGCGTGTAAGAAGCAAATAATTTTTAAGATTAAAGAAGTGAAAAAACATAAACACACACAGACACACAGATAGTAGAATATGAAAATTTGAAGAAAAAAAAATACACAGACACAAACAGAACAGAGGAAAATTGGTGTTGTGCAAACAGTGCCATTGGAACTAGTCGATGCCCCGTGCCACCGTCGCCGTCGTCGGCGGCGATGGCAACGGCGCATACAAAACTGAACATTTGAAAAAGATTCACAGCAGCAAAATAACCGGAGACAACTCAAAAATGGTCGTGGAGATATTTTTACAAAACAAATGAATCTTAGTGAAGTAACACGAAAGCAAAATGAAGCAAAAAAAAACGGACTGATTGAGAAATCTCGCAGGAGAAAATGAAAAACTCAAAAGTGGATTAGAAAATTAATCAACGGAGCAGAAGTTACAAGTGGTGCCATATAAAGACGGAGACGAGGGAAGAATGCGCGAAGAAAAAGGGAACGATAAGACACTTAATTAATAGGGTGACAAGAGAAAGAAGAAATAACCTTTGTACAGTAATATAGAAACTTAGTGATAAAATGACAAAATGAGGCAAAAACAGAGAGCAGAACCGAACATTGAGTAGTGAAATCTTCTCCTTCTGCAAATTTTACTGATTTTATCTGGAAACACTGTTGCCATTGCACTCCGTTGCTAGGCAACGACCGTCTCTCTCTCTCTATATATATAAAAAAAAAAACGCCCAAACAGAGCGCGTGTAGTAGTAACCTTGGCATCGCACGGATTTGTGCGATTTTATTTTGTGCAGAGAAACGCTGTTTTTAATTTCGATTCAGAATCGAGCTTAACATGAGATATAGAACGTGTAAAAACAATACAAATGTTAATTTAACCACTCTTGAGACACAAACGAAACGAAATCATACATACACAGACACAAATCCGTCTAGCTTCCTGATTTTAAACTGATAAGTAGAGAAGACAGAAAAAAAAGAAAACAATCTCTAGCAAATGTCGATATAGCTAAAACAAAACTACTCGAATGGTTGAACGCAAAACAGACAGAAAAAGAAATAATAAAAAGGAAGAACAAAGGTAAATTCTCTCTTTTCTTGGCTTCTACAGGGTATTTGTAATAAATTTATATAGAAAACAGAATAACAACTTTCAAACCACGATACAAGTGAAATAGGACATCTGTATTCAGAGAAGAATTCCAGCAATTTGCAACAGAAAATAAACTAGTTGAATGAAATAGAGATAATGGCAAACATTACCATGCAGCATAACACAAGTAGAAAAATAGACCCGACGGACCCAAGCTGTCGAAAAGAAGACGGCAAAACATGGGATATTATCTTCTTTTAATGCATCGACCACTCACACACACGCAAACAAACACACACTCATATACCAACACACATGTATACTCGTTTCCTAAGAAAACTCTCACCAATACTCGCTCATAACAGCATTAGACTATTGTTTGTTTGCATTTTCCTCGATCGTTTAAAACAGAAGACAACCGTAAACCAAAGGACGCTTATGAATGGATTTTCCTCAGAACCTCAGTTTTACATTCTCTCTTAAACACACACACACACACGCACTCACACAATAGTAGTTGATCGGAGAATATTTTTACTATCGAACTGTTTTGCGATTATTAGTATTAGTAAATGCATGACCCTCCATGTTCATCCCTCTGTATAAATGAAACCACCTCTTCCCGTGGTGTTGAACTTACGTTGACAAAGCTCGGTACTTCTCGGACACATTTAAATGAACGTAGAAACGTAGCGAATTATTACTGCAGAAAATAGCAAAAAAAAAAACTGAGAGGAACGTTGAACTGAAAAGCAATAATAAAAAAAGAATCAGCTTTGTTTCTACGACTCCGTTGTAACCGCTCTCGATGCGAGAGTGGGAAAGACTTCTTTCTGTAACTCAATGTGTTAGTTTCCGGATAAAACTTTGGGAGTAAAATGTCCAAAATTGTGCAATCAGAAAATCGTTTCGAATCAACTACGCTAACGCATTGATTGATAAGTCCCACGTTTGTAAAATTCTGTATATAATTTGTATAGCCACAAAAGTGTATTTATTGTTTTCTGACTATCCAACTTCCACGGAATCCTAGTTTTAACTGAAAGAATGGCATTTCTCAAAAAAGTGAATCACTGATCGTTTTTCAGTTAACTGAACAATAAAAATGTACATATAGATTCCAGCAACCCGGTCACTTTTCTCTCGCTCAGCTGAGTTGTGCCAGAGGTTGATGAAACGATGGGAAATTTCTTAGTTGTAGAACCTCTATATTCGTGAAACTTGTCGTTATCAAAACAACCCAAACCGACACACACACACACACACCTACCCCGACGACATAATTGCTATAATATAGCGATACACAGTCGGTAATAACAACCACGAATGGGACTTCCTGTAGGATTATTCCCCATGAGTCTCGTTTTTGTATACTTTTCCCAAAAATCCCGCCACGATCTAGGACTGTAAAATCAAACGTTTTTAACACATTGGCGATAACCAAATGAAAAAAAATAAACGGAAGGAGTTTGCTATTTGAGAAAAATCAAAGAAGAATGTGCAAAAGGAAAACAAATGTTATCATTATTATTATCGCTTCGGTCATGTGAAAATTGACACCGGAACTGTGAAAATAAAACAAATGGCATCCGAGAGAAACAAACTTAAAATGAAAATGAAAAAAAAACGAAAGCTAGTGAGTGAATCTTTTTTTTTTTTGTAATATATAAATGCTAGAAACAAACAAAATCGTGCATAAAAAAAGAAGAAAACACAACAACAAATAAAACAGTAAAATTAACAAAAACAACAACAAGAAGAAAAAGTGGTATGAGCTATAGAAAAAAACCTTAAAACAAGAAAAAAAAATTAGTGGTAAATAAATTGAAGTAAATCTGACGAAGAGCGGCAAAACATAAGAAGCGAATACTGTAAAAATTATGAGTAGTGTGGAGGAAAGATGGAAAACCGAAAAGCAACAATATTATTATTACGATTATTATTAATTATTATTATTCATGAAAAACTAATGATGAAAGATAAATAAAAAAAAAAAAAAATATTTAAAAAATTAAACCAGCGTCACGTTTTTGGGCTATCTAAATTGGTAATATCACATTCCGTTTAAAAAACTACAAGGTTCAGCCCCGTTGGGTTGTTCAAAAGGATGACGTGGGACTACGATACTAAATGTAAGCCATTTAGATGGTACAATGCAATGTTCTTTGAATTAACCCTTTCAGGCCTAATTTATGCAAGCAATTTGGTGAATTCTGATTGATTTGGTGCTCAATAACATAGAAATGATTGAAAAAAGTAGGAAATATTTTTTGAGATGTGCTGGGTCGTCCAAACTGCCCAGGAGTTCAAAACTTATGTTCTGAAGTTGTAACAGTAGCTTTATCCTCTATACAATGTTATGATATGTGTTCAAAAAAATAAATGAATGCCCTGGAAGACCAACTAACATTATGAGATAATCTGGACATATTCTATGCCAAACTAACTTAACTTTCTATAGGCCATAGCTATTGTTTCAATTGTAGACCTTAAGTTTTATAGGACAGTTTGAATGACCTGAAACTAACAAGGTTATCCTTGATGTTTGTGAACGTTTCAGTATATTCATTGAATATGTTTTAATATTTATCGTAGCTTTGTATAGCCCAAAAGGCTACGGTTACTACCGTATATCTTAAGTTCCGAACTTCAGGTCAGTTTTTATGAACCTAAACCTCCCGAGATAATCTGATAATGACTGGTGAGCTTACAGAGCTTCACTGAATGTATATTTTTGTAAAATCTTTTATTGGGATTAGTTAACAGTCAAGTAAAATCTAAAGCTATTTACATCTAATGTGTTTGATGGGGTTTCTAATACGTAGCTAAAGAATTTTGCAAGTTATTGAACTACATTGTGTCTAGATCTTCTGGTTAAATTTCAGAGATTGGGGTAAACAAAGTCTTCTGGTTCACTAGACTAGCTAGACTAGGTTCCTGTCTTAGGATTTCTTTTCGTTGAAAACGCCAGACTGGCCTGGCCCGTTGACAACGAAAGAGTTAGTGCACTACTGTTTCCAATTCACCAAGACACGACTCACAGTTCGGATCATCAATGATGTTTCGGAGGAAAAGTAGTTCTCTGTGCTTATGTGCCACTGGAATGTTAATTTCTAAAAGCAGCATTCCAGTCTCGCGGCTGTGCGGATACAAATCCAGGATCCGGGAGACATGATAACAGATGCTGGTATATTCCTCGAGATGATAATGCACTTTGCAATTGATCTGGTAGCTGTTCCATCTCATTAACTAGCATCAAAATGTGAGAACACGTTGAAGGTATTGGGAAGTCACGATTTTCTAGAAGGCTTCGGAGGAGAGGAAGTTGGTCAAACAAGGACATCAGTCGATTTATGAGGAGTGCTCTCGATTTTCGTTAAATGCAGTGCAAATTGAGGCTTCCTTTGTTTTTTGGGAGAAAGAGGCTGGAATAAGCAATCCTTTTAATTGGTTGTCCATGCCAAATAAACTTTCCGAATTCGGTTTTGATTTTGTTCGCGTATTAGCAATGTTTAAGGCCATATACCAAAGTTTAGAGCTAATGTAGGGGTTGAGTAAGGTGAATTTTTGTAGTATGTTGAGTTTTCTTGGATTATGAAGTCACAGCCTTGTCCTGATACCCCGAATCACGTTTTCCAAGTTCTTTTTACGAGCCTGCTTTATGTCTGCTCCGTACACTACACCCAGGATGCTAAGAAAGTCTTCTATGTTAAGCCACTCAGACTGATCTGTAAGATTAATGTTACCAATAATTATCGCTGCTGTTTTTTGTTTGTTTAACACTGCTCCGGAATCCTCACTGAACTCGACAAACAATTCAGCTACCCGGACCAGGCTCTCTTCGTTATGCAGGAACATCAATATGTCGTCTGCGTATGCTTTGATGACAGCTTCTGGAAGGTTTCTACTGATACTGTCGAGAAGCGGCTGAAGGTAGATCACAAATAAATGTATAGATAAGGGATCCCCCTGACGTACAGATCGCTGAATCCTAAACTCTGGTGTCAGTCGACCATTGATCAGTATTTTAGAGAAAGACTGATTCCATATGGACGCCAAGAAAGAATTTCTACGACGATGTTTCAAATTGGAGACCTCATCCAGTATTCGTAGTACTTCTGCTACCATTTGAACATTTCTGATGTTCCGAAAGGACTAACGGCAGCAGATTGTGCATTCGCTTTTTAAGTACTCTGGCAAGAAGCTTGTAGTCATAATTAAGGAGCGAGATTGGTCTATAGCTCTTGATAGATCGGTCTCGGCCTTTCTTTTTAACGAGCACAATGATGCCATTATAGTAGTCTTGACTTGCTTGGCCTGCCAGAGCATCATTGATGATGAGGGCAAGCTCGCTAATTACTGCCGGAAATTACTGGAAAACACTCGTTGGTGACGTAGCATTTGAGCCAATATTCTATTGATTGTTGCTTGTTGGCCAGTATTTCCGTAGAGATTGTGGTAGGCCTCATTAAGAAAACCTCGGTATAACTCCATTGTGTCCCTGAAATCCCGATGAATGATTGTTGTGCGCCATTTTAGGAAAGAGGTGGTCTTAGGTTTCGCATATCTAATCCACCAGGTTTAGGTTGAAGTCTCCATATGCCTTTACCAGCACACTGAATATACTTGAATACGGGACGTAACTACCCGCATAACGAAAAACAATCTGCTATATAGTCAAAACTATATTTCGAATTTAAGATATATTATCACATTTTATGTTATTGTCCTCAAATAGTTTAATCTCACTTTCACCATACAACCTTTACATTAACACATATTGTTAATGTATGCCATATTGTCATTGAAAGGTTTTTTATTGTCTGCACTCGGTCTGGATTATACACCAACTTTTTGGCATAGAGTACAGCAAAAATTGTGTTCGTGAGAATTGCCATTTTTTTATGGTAACCTTACTTAACCTATGCACATTGTAGACGAAATACGCCTATCTGTCAAGATAAGCAATAAAGGTAGTTGGAATTAAATGGAAATTACTAATCATTCTTCTTATTTTCTAGCTAACTTAACCGCCTATTCAGCATATTGTTATTTGGCCTTTTACCATCTGACATATTGTTGAAACTATATAAGAGATTGTTAGTTTATAGTTGTCAACTATAAAGGTAAATGTCGTAACAATAACGGAAACGGTCGTCAACATTATGGGAAATGGTTCAGGAATGGTTTGTGATTATGCGGGTATGTATAGCCCAAAAAAAAACCTTCCTTCCAAAAGATTCATTGAATGCGTTTGAATACATATGGTCACCATATATAGCTCAAAAAACTACTGTTACAACTGTAGATCTTATGTTTTGAACTTAAGGACAATTTGGAGTACCTAGAATATCCCAAGATTTTCGCATTATGTATGTTGGCCTTCCACACTATTCAATAAATATTGTTAAATACATATTGTCTCTTTTCACACTCCAAACACCTACTGTTACAACTGTAGAACTTAAGTTCTGAACTCAAGGACAGTTTGGATGACCTAAAACATCATAAACTTATCAAAAAATGACCTTCCAAAAGGTTTATTCAATATGTTTGAATAAATACCGTAACCTTATATAGCCCTAAAAGCTATCGTTACATTTTGGATGACCTAGAACCTCCCAGAAAGATACAAAAATATTTATGATTTATCAACGAACATTTAATAATACGTATATGTACAATATTCTAAAACAACGCTTTACACTATTAAAAAGGCATTTATTTTTTCTTCCTGAACTTCTTCATATTCAGGATGTTCTAGGTCGTAAATTAGAACTTAAACTCATATGTTTTTAATGTTTTCCAGATAGAAAAATTGATAGGAAACAAATTTGCCGAAGACAGTGTACACTTTTATTCAGTCTGTGTGATTTTATACAACCGTTATCCTTATGGAGTAATTTATGACTCCTTAAGCCTGAAGGAGTTAATATACTTTTTAAGGCAAGGCATAGCATTTATGAATTTTTCAACAGTAATTAACAATGTTCTCCATTGAAATTGATGCGTAGAAATACTTCCGATCGATTGATGTAAACATTTTGAAAATGTTTTGAGAAATGGCTGAGATATTAATGATCAAAACCTGACCACTTTTCGTGACGGTCGCAATGCGATGTTTTTTTTTTAAATTGTACTCCAGTTGTCGAAATTCGCTTCGACCGACTGATAGGGGGATTCTTCCAATTAATTAACCTCCAGAGCAATTTACAATCTATGGCTCTTTATTATAGGAGATTAATAAATTTCTGTTTGGGATTAATAAATTCCTGTTTAAGAATAACAACAGCTTTAGGTTTACAATTTACGTTTGCATATGCATTATGCTTTAAATATAAATTTAGGTTTAAGTAGCGTAATCATAGGCATAAGTAGCATAACTGTAGGTTATTTATATTGTTGTCATTTGGTTATGTAAGAAACTAACACTTACGTTTAATTCCCCTAATGTTCTTCTCGCAGGGTTATAGGAATCTGCAAGCGGCTTGATTGGAGGCCCGCTGCGACACTCACCGATAGCTGCAAATATTATTTTTAGGGTTTCGAAGTAATTTAATAGTCATAGTTATAACTTTTTCTTACCGATATCAAAGGATTATCGAATTCAGTTAAGGCACAACTACTATAAATTTGCTCGGTAGCTTTAAGGACTATGTTAAGTGAAAATTCATTAAGTTTTAGGTTAACATATGGATTAAGTTCAAATACCTGATAAGCTAGCACGTAATTTAGATTTAAGAGTAATGAATAGGTTCAGCACAACTAATAACTTAATAATTTAGTAACAAATTTCCTTGCACGTTTTTCCAGTACAACGTAGGTAAATCTTCTTTATATCTTTTTGTTTTTATTATACTCACGACATGACAGACGGCAGTGCTGTCACTCTGATTCAGGGTTGAACAGTGCCGCATATTTCAAAAGGGCGTGTGCTGCCAAGTTTGGTCAGCTAACACCAGTATAGAAAACAAAGACGTAGTCATACGTCAAAAATTAATCTAAATTGGAGACAATTGAGCCTAGTTAGACGTGAGCAGCGACTGTGTGAGTGAGTGAGAAAAAAAATAGAGGTGGGTTATTTGTTTATTTGTTGTTGTAAATTTCATCTGACATATGTTTGCCTGAATGAATAAATCAGTGAACGCTAGCATTAAAATAGTCTTTTTATAAAGGTTATCAATGACATATTACAACCGAACAAGGAATAAACACTATTAAACGCATCGGCAGCAGCAAACATGATTTACGAGGCTCAAGGTCCAAAAAGTTTCATTGTCGTATCGCTCGTTCAGGGTCATAGAAGCTCAATTGATCGAGCAGTTCCGGAGAGTCAACTTCACCGGTGATCACCTTAGCCGCAAAAACAGCTTGCACTCTACGCCTCCTTCGTTCTAACGTGTATCGATTCCAAGCAACCGACACCGATCTTCGTAGGCGGGAAGGTTTGCTGCGTCCCGCCATAGTAGGTGGCATGGTGCGTAACGAACAAACCTATAGACTGTTCCAGAAAATATAAGCATACCTTATTTTAACGGTCACTTTGCATATAATGAAATATTGCAACATGTTTTGGCTGCGTCCTTTTGTTTGCACCTTTCTGAATGACATAGCATCAAAAAAGGTCCAAATTTTGTGTTACCTATCAAAATGCGCGGTCTTACTTCGGAACAACGAAAAAGTATCGTGCACAAATGGTGCACTGTGAGCGGACTCTCCTTGAGAAAATTGGCCAAGGAAGAGGGTGTAAGCGTCGGAGTGGTACGATCTGCGATTCGAAAATATAGAGAACAGTGTACGTTTGAAGATGCGCCGAAGAGTGGTCGGAAATCCGGTCCTGTTAGTCCGGATATCGATAAAAAGATCAGGGATGCCTACAAGCGAAAAACAGCGACTTCCGTTCGGGATTTGCGAAAAAACTAGGGACCTCGTCGAGTAACGTCATGCGTGCCAAAGAAAGACTTGGGCTAAAAACATACCGGAAGCAGAAAAAACCCAAAAGGAACCCAAAACAGGCCGCGTCCGTGAGACCACGGGCCCATAAACTCTACGATTCGTTATTGTGTAGAAATTCTGGGTGTATAATAATGGACGATGAAACGTATGTGAAACTAGATTACAAAACGCTTCCCGGACCACAATTCTATACTGTAAGCGAAGACAAAGACATCCCCGAAACGGAGAAGGCAATTTTTACCGAAAAATTCGGTAAGAAGTTTATGGTTTGGCAGGCAATATGCGAGTGTGGTAAAACATCCAGTCCGTACATCACAACGGAGACGACGGAGACTCAGAAATACGTTAAGGAATGTCTCCAGAAGCGATTATTGCCGATGATCAGGCAGCACGAAGGTCAAGTAGTGTTTTGGCCTGATTTGGCGTCAGGTCATTACGCAAAGGACACTTTAGAATGGTACAAAAGTCAAAATGTATGTTTCGTGCCGAAAGACATGAATCCGCCGAACTGCCCGGAGGCACGGCCAATCGAGACGTTTTGGGCTTTAACCAAAGCAAAGCTTCGAAAATTCATAAAACCAGCGGACGACATTCAAAAATTTAAAAAAAATTAGCCAAAAGTGGTCAAAATGGTGGGAAGTACCACTGTGCAGAAGCTAATGGGTCATGTTGGAGGAAAAGTTAGGAGATAATTAAATATTTTGATTAAACGAGAGTAAAATATCATATAAAACACAAATACAATTTTTTTTTTAACTCTTTATTTGTTCCAAATTTATTCATATTTACATTTCATGTTAATCTAGGTGCTCCAGCTACTACCGTAACGTATCAACCTTAATTGTTAAAATATGTATCTAATTTTGTTTACATTGTTCATGCCTTAGCAGTTCAGTATTTTAAACAGGTTTTTATTCCTGCGTGTCAGTATAACAATAATAATCTTAAAACTAAAAACAAACTAAAATTAATCTTAACTAAGCATAAAGGGAATTAATCATTGCAATAGAAGATTGCAACGATTTTTGTCTGAAATTATTAATTATTTTGTTGGACATTTGTTCTAAAGTCTCAACATTCGAAATTCTATGTACTTCGTTAGTACTGTACCAAGAAGGCAGCTTCAAAATCATCTTCAGAACTTTGTTCTGAATCCTTTGAAGTATTTTTTTCCTGGTAGCACAACAACTAGACCATATTGGAACAGCATAAAGCATGGCCGGTCTAAAAATTTGTTTAAATATTAGTAGTTTGTTCTTCAGACATAGTTTGGATTTTCTGTTTATAAGAGGATATAAACATTTTATATATTTATTACATTTGGCTTGAATGCCTTCAATGTGATTTTTAAAATTTAATTTTTGATCAAGTAATAGACCAAGGTATTTCACTTCGCTTGACCAGGAAATTGGAACACCGCTCATAGTAACGATGTGACTACTACTAGGTTTCAAAAAAGAAGCTCTAGGTTTATGTGGGAATATTATTAGTTGAGTTTTGGAAGCGTTGGGAGAAATCTTCCATTTCTGTAAATAAGAAGAGAAAATGTCCAAACTTTTCTGCAGTCTCCTGCAAATGACACGAAGACTTCTTCCTTTAGCGGAGATGCCTGTGTCATCAGCAAACAAGGATTTCTGACAACCCTGAGGCAAATCAGGGAGGTCGGAAGTAAAAATGTTATATAGTATCGGCCCAAGAATGCTACCCTGAGGAACTCCAGCTCTAACAGGTAGTCGATCAGATTTGGAATTCTGATAATTTACCTGCAGAGTTCTGTCAGTTAAATAATTTTGAATTAATTTTATAATATAGAGCGGAAAATTAAAGTTTTTCAATTTAGCAATCAAACCTTCATGCCAAACACTGTCGAATGCTTTTTCTATGTCTAGAAGAGCAACTCCAGTTGAGCAGCCTTCAGATTTGTTTGAACGAATTAAATTAGTAACTCTCAAAAGTTGATGAGTAGTTGAATGGCCATGGCGAAATCCAAATTGCTCATCTGCAAAAATTGAGTTTGTATTGATGTGAAGCATCATTCTATTCAAAATTAGCTTTTCAAAAAGTTTACTGATTGAAGGAAGTAAACTTATTGGTCTGTAGCTAGAAGCTTCAGCTGGATCTTTCTCGGGCTTCAAAATTGGAACAACTTTGGCATTTTTCCATTTGCCAGGAAAGTATGACAAATGAAAACATTTATTAAATAATTTTACCATGAAAGACAAGGTACTCACTGGGAGTTTTTTGATGAGTATATAGAAAATTCCATCATCACCTGGAGCCTTCATATTTTTTAACTTTTTAGTTATAGTTTTTACTTCATCCAAATCAGTACCCCAGGATTCATCAAAAATATTTTCCCTTGAGGAAATATTCAGATAATCAAGAGAAACCTGATTCTCAATAGGACTAGTAAGACCCAAACTGAAATTATGGGAACTCTCAAACTGCTCAGCAAGTTTTTGAGCTTTTTCCACATTTGTTAGCAATATTTTATCACCTTCTTTGAGCGCTGGAATAGGCTTTTGAGGTTTCTTTAAAATTTTGGAGAGTTTCCAAAAAGGTTTGGAACTCGGCTCTAATTTTGACACATTATTTTCGAATTGTTTGTTCCTCAGGGCAGAGAAGCGTTTTTTAATTTGTTTTTGCAAATCTCGCCAGATAACTTTCATGGCGGGATCGCGTGTTCTTTGATATTGTCTTCTACGGATATTTTTCAGACGGATCAAAAGCTGAAGATCGTCGTCTATTATAATTGTATTGAACTTTACCTCGCATTTTGGAACTGAGACAGCTCTTGCTTCAACTATGGAAGTAGTCAGAGAGTCAAGAGCATTATCGATATCATTTTTAGTTTCCAAAGGAATATTAGGATCAAAGTTATATTCCATGAATGTTTGATATTGGTTCCAATCAGCTCTATGATAATTGAAAGTAGAACTGTTGGGATTAGAAATTATTTCTTGAGATATTTCAAAAGTTACTGGAAGGTGATCCGAACCGAAGTCAGCATGGGTAACCAATTGGCTACAAAGTTGACATGAATCAGTTAAGACCAAATCAATAGTTGAGGGATTTCTGGCAGAAGAAAAGCAAGTTGGGCTGTTTGGGTATTGGATAGTGTAATAACCCGCAGAACAATTATCAAATAGTATATTACCATTGGAATTACTTTGAGCATTATTCCACGATCGGTGTTTTGCATTAAAATCACCAATAATGAAGAATTTTGACCTATTACGGGTAAGCTTCTGTAGGTCACCCTTGAGAAGATTCTTTTGCTGACCTACGCATTGGAATGGTAAATAGGCAGCTAATAGTGTAAGTTGACCAAATTTTGTTTCAACAGAAACCCCCAAAGTTTCAAAAACTTTGGTATCAAATGAAGAAAGAATTTGATGTTTGATACGCCTATGAACAATTATGGCAACGCCACCACCTGGACTTTCAAGACGATCATTGCGGTGTACGAAATAATTAGGATCCCTTTTTATTTTATCACCTGGTTTAAGAAAAGTTTCAGTTACAACGGCAATATGCACGTTATGAACTCGTAAAAAGTTAAACAGCTCGTCTTCATTATTTTTAAGAGATCGAGCATTCCAATTTAAAATATTCAGTGTCTTAATACCCATTGCTGAATTTCAGGGTCATGACAATATTGTTTGCAAATTTTATACCAGTTTGAATTGCATCAAACATGGAGTTTGTATTTAACATTCCATTAATCATATCGATTAATGATTTCTGTAAAAAATCCATTTTTGGAGCGGTTATGCTACCTAAGTCAAAATCTTCAACATTTCTGGTAGAATTTTGGTTTCTACCGGCTGTAACGGCAGCGTAGGAAGCTCCATTACCTAGCTGTACATTGCTACCAGCAGGTAAGAATTGAGCATTGAAAACTTGTGCTCTGTTTGTACTTACGGGTACATTTGTACTTCGCTGACCATTGTTAACAGCAGATAGCAGTGGAAAATTTGACGGTTGGGCATTGATCGTACCTTCCGGTACGAATGTTGGATTTCCTCCTCGATGACCGTTGTTAACAGCCGAGGAATAATTACCTGGTCGGGAACGTGAAGCGGTCCCTACCTGATGCTTAGCACGAGAATTCAAGATCGCTTTGCGAGTCTTGCATTCCCAAAAATTGGATTTGTGGTTTCCACCACAATTCGCACATTTAAAATTTTTGGGATCCTTCACAGGACAGTTGTCCTTGGCGTGAGAGGAATCGCCACAATGCATGCATTTGGCATCCATGTGACAATTTTTCGTCCCGTGACCCCATCCCTGGCATTTACGGCACTGGGTGAGGTGTTGAGAATTTCCTCCAGTCTTCCTGAAGTGTTCCCACTTCACTCTGACATGGAGCATAAGGCTGGCTTTTTCCAATGCCTTGAGGTTATTCAGTTCATTTGATTTAAAATGAACTAAATAAAAATCGTTTGAAATCCCATTGCGAGAATCGCCAGGTTGGGATTTCTTTTTCATCTTTATCACTTGAACTGGTGTAACTCCAAGCAATTTGATAATTTCTTGTTTGATCTCATCCAGGGATTCACCACTGGCTAGACCTTTTAAGACCACCTTGAACAGACGTTCAGTTTTGGTGTCATGTGTAAAGAATTTGATGCCTCTTTGAGCAAGATACTCCACGAGAAGTTTAAATCCGATCAAGGTTTCAGCCAATACACGGCATTCACCCCGACGACCAATTTGAAAGGAAAATTTAGAATCTTTAATGAAATTCGTGAGTTCCTTACGGAGCCCATGAAAATCAGATGTTGTTACCACAATAGGTGGAACCTTTTCTTTCCCTGCATTAATTCGGGAATGCTTCGAAGATTTTTGCCTGACTGATGGATCATTCTCATCATCAGTCAGAATATCGAATTGATTGCTCAAATCAATATTGTTAGAAGGGGAATCCAGAGATTGTCCCTTTCTTTTGCGTTTAGGCGCCATTTTCTCCAAAATGATTAGAATTTATACGTTTTCTCCTAATCAACTTCCAAGCAGATTCTACAAGAATCCGAAGGGTCAAAGAGGAATTTTCCAAATCGATATCCAAGTCGGATTACCTCGCGTAGGGTCCAGACAAGGATCGAAAAGAATAAGGGTAAAAAATAAAAATTGTGCAGGTAATGTTAAGCACTGAAAAGTGCTGTTTGATTTTGTTATAGCTTTAGGTAGCAAAAATACTTCCTTCAGCAAAAGAAAATAGAACCGCACGGCATGAGAGCTCGATGCGGACTGCCAAGAAAGACCAACGTGGACGAAGCACTTGCATACGAGTATCATCTAAGCGGTATGTTCCCAACAAATCAAAAGTAATAACAACAGTGTGGGTAAGTAAATCATTTAAAATTTCCTAAACTACATACACATCATACATACAATCATAACTATATATTAAAAGACCGCCCACAAATATCCATGTCCAACAGAGCAGTTTATTTTCCCGATGAATCTTGCGTCAAATACTGTTTGTTCCATTTGGGAGCGTAGCATAAGGGAGATAGCTGCAACATTGTCACACCTGTACTATATGAAATTGCGCAGATACCAAAAATCATACTGACAAGAATATCACTTACAATATAATGACACAGACAAGTACAGCCTGGACACCTGGACGGACTGACTGGACTGGACAGAATGAACACCTGGACAACAAAACGCGTACACTGACTGATTTTGAATCCCAAAAATTGTCAAGAAGATTATGTGAGCTGATTTCGAAAGCCCGGTGTTTATTTGGTCACCATAGACTAATCCTTCCGGCATAATCACTTGAAATTTTTCAAAAACCCACCCCGATCATTGCAATCCTATAAAAAATAAAAAATAAAAAACAAACAACATACATGTTTTTGAAGAGAACTTACATAATTAAACATAAACACATTCAACCTTTCAGGTCATTTTGTAGCAACGCAGCCATCCCATTCCAAGAACTCTACAAACCCCTTACCCAAATCTAATCCTTATCCTCTCCCATGGTGTTCAAGTAGTCCGCATAGACCAGTTTGCCATTACCCCTTCCTAACTCTCGGCTTTGGATTGACTTGCGCTCTCATTGACCCACCAAACGCTGCAAAATGAAATTGCGCTCTGATTTATTTTAACTAATTATGTTGTAATTGCGTTTTTTATTTAATCTAAATTATAACAGCCTTTGTTATCATAGCAAATTTTGTTTCCATTTAGATATAATTCGCTCTTCCAACGCAAAATTCTTCTATTAAAATTAAAACAAAATATGTAATTTGTAACAGATTTTGTTATAATTTAGATACAATTTTGTTGTGATCTACTGGCCAGGTTACGCTTTTCAACATTATTTTGGTCCTAACCGTTGAATGAGGTCCATGCCCTTCGTTGATTTTGTACGTACTCGTCTCGTTGTGTATAGATAGATAAATCTTTCGTGCACACCGTCTAAATTTCTTCAAATATAAATCTCTTGTTTTACGTCCAAGTTTATATCGCAACCAAATTGGATGTCCAATTAGCCCAATTCTTTTCATTATAATGCTGCACCACGTTCTCTCCACGTTGAAGGAGTTTTTGCCGGACCTAAACGTAGACGAAATAGGAAGAATAACGTTCCCGTTCACTCTTGCATATGCAGATGATTTGATGTTCATCTGCGAATCGGCTGAAGACGTTGAGAAAGTCCTTGAATTGCTGGAACCGCTTCTAGCATCTATAGGAATGGAAATAAATCACGCCAAGTCGAAGGTACTTTTTAGATTCCCCGAAGTGACTGTAAACCGAGCGCCGGATGAGCAGCATCAGTTTGGAAAATACACACTAACAGTGTCATCGAAGATCCGATACCTGGGAGCATATATCACCAGCAGTCTAACGAGGAAGGAAACCACATCGGAGCGCATAAAAAAGACATACAAGGCGTTCCACTGTCTAAGCAGTTTTCTTCGGGACCATCCGTTATAATGGAACACTACGAAAAAACTATACCACGCGTTGATTACACCCGTGGCGAATTATAGCATGGAAGTAGCAACATTACTGAAGAGTAACCGGAACTCACTGAGGCGTATGGAGAACACAATGCTTAGTGCTCTAAAGTCCCTTAGTATTCCAGAACAAGCTGAAAGGAATAATGACACGTCTGATACTACATCAAATGAGGGACGCCAGCTAAACGATAATGAAAATGGGGAAGAGGAAAATCCTTCCACAATCCTTGCAGTCCGAGAATTAGGAGGGTACACTATCAACAATAAAATTCGCATCGCTCGGTTGAATTTTATGGGACATGTAATAAGGAGTCCACACTACGGATTAATGCAAAAAGCACTGGGCTACACAGTCGCAGGAAAAAAGAAGATCGGAAAACCATGTTATACCTGGAAGACCAGCGCTAAACAAGATGTAGCTCGCAGTGGACACTCACTGGAGTATTGGAAAGATTTAGCACCCGACAGAGAAAAATTCAAAGCCCCCCTTGTACATCACAAAATGAAAATGAAATGAAAAATGACTATGATCATGGTCAAAAGGACCATTAAAAATAGTTAATCCAACATTTGCCACACTGTCGGAATAGTCAAAATGCCATGAACGTGGTGAATTCGACCATTTTCATGGTTATTGTAACCATTATATGCGATAGTCATCCTGACCATGATTTAATTGTCGGTATAACGATAGAATTTTTCTCAGAGTACTCAAAATTAAGTAAAGATAGGTAATATTGGTAAGATGACAAACAATAAACATCGGCTTAAATCCGATCGATGTTTACTAATTGTCAACGTGTTACTCCAAACTATCTTTACTCACTTTTGAGTAACCATACTTTTGACGGATTTGAGTCAATCGGACTCAGTTTTGGGTTGTTTAGAAATAGAGTGTGAAACGAGCGTGTTGTCCACGACAACGGTTATAAAAGTAAACCAACTATGGTTTTAATCAAACCAGCAAAGAACCAAAACAAAACCGAAAAAAATCCAGAACGATTTTTTTTTCACAACACTGGGTAATAATCCCATATTTTTCTGCCAAAATGGAGCTAAAGCCAGAAATTTCAACATTAAACGATTTTCAAAACTGCTGTCGATTGTGTTTCGAGCCAGGTTCTCAACAGGCAAATCTTTTCGCTTCGTGCAATAAGCCTGACCTTGTTGAGAAGATAGCTGACTGTCTCGACATTTCAGTAAGTACATCCACCCTACAATTAACTTACTGAATAAAACTAAGAATCTTTCTAGATTGCACAAGAAGATTTTCCCGCAACATCGATCTGTGTCCAATGCCTTACGTTGGTGGATCAGTTCTACGATTTCAAACAACTCTGTAAGATGCATGATCACACCTTCCAAACAAGCATTCGGACGAAAACTTCCGAAGAACTATTTCATTACCAACCAACTGAAGTGTACATCAAATCCGAAGTGCTGGACGATGCCGAAGAAGCGATTCAACTCGCACCCCTAGATATTCCAAGTGAAAGCATAAAACAAGAGGTGACACTGCCGGATGAGACAGCAGCAACCGACAAGGAATCTTTGGATGCAATGGATCCGGTTGATGGCAGACGAGTTCTGAGACGAAAATCAACTAAACCGCCGCAAAATATATCCGTTCGATTGATTTACAACGGTTACATCATGAGATGCAATGGAATCAAACAGAATGGCATTATGAATTGGGGCTGCCGCAACAGTGCCTGCCGCGTGAGCTTTAGCAGCACGTCCGATTGGCAAATTCTGGAGCATTTGAATAAGGTCCACAACCATTTGCCGTATGTTGAGAGGAAAGGCATGATACGTTGTGTTAATACTGGAATCGAGGAACGCTATGCTATAAGTACGATTAGCGGGAAAACTGTGCTGATCTGGGATGGTCACGAGTGGATCATAAACGACAAAAACAACGCTAAGAAACGGAGGGCCAGCTGTAAGGATCAAAGAAATAAATGTCGGAAATATTTGATGATAACGGACGATTTCTCTGCTTTGGAACATTTTGGCGAGCATAATCATAAGAAAAACTTTATTGTATATAGGGATGAGGAAAATCCCGATGAGAATGATTTGAACCCTTGGGATCTTTTTTGTCAAGTCAACCCCTGCAGGTTGCCAATTGGAAACGATTGGGAATCGAACCGACGGGTGAAATTGTTCTTCAATAGGTTTCAATATCGACTCTTGGACTGCTCATGGGGTGGAGTCAGCCGGTGGGCATGTGATACTGTCAATTGCCCAATAATGGCCACCATGAATGGTTTAGGAACGGTGAATTCGGCAGAGCACAATCACGAACCGCTGGCATCCGGTCTGTTCAACGGGATTTACTATTGTGTTGTCAGGGCAAACGCTAGATGTCTGAAACTGTTTTTCAACGGTCATTGCTACGGCAGTAGAGATTCGGATCACTGGGTTTGTACTTTAACTGCCTGCTACGCAAAACTATTCGTTGGAAGTAACTATGAAACCTTTGCCGAGAAAGGAGTTCACACCCACCCAGCGTACAGTGCCATTGTCAAACCGTTGCATAAAGA
This sequence comes from Aedes koreicus, assembly GCA_024533555.2. Taxonomy (NCBI): domain Eukaryota; kingdom Metazoa; phylum Arthropoda; class Insecta; order Diptera; family Culicidae; genus Aedes; species Aedes koreicus. The sequence goes on along the minus strand of JAHHFK020002333.1, from coordinate 210,453 downwards.
AGCTGTAAGTTAGTTATAAGTGGATATAATTATGGCAACTTTCAATGTCATTATTTTTTCAGATACATCTAACTCCACAGAGTCCATTCATTCCACCATCGATTGTCATAAGCGATTTGCACGAAAGGACATCATCTTCATCCACTAAAAAACCAAGTCAGGATACTTCAGAAAAGTACCCAAAAAAGAAATCTACACAGGACGACGAACAGGAATCCTCCTCCAGAAGCGTAAGAATGTTCTTCGATGGCTTTCGATATACGTTGTGGGAAATTTTCCCAGATGGAACAACCTACTGGCGCTGCTGGGGAATGCGTTGCAACAAATCCCTACACATGAACCCGACTGGATCAATTTATTTTAAAAATGAAAGCCTGGAACATCAGCATGCACCACATGTGGCCAGTATGGACCAGATAATCCACGAAGACGGTCAAATGGACAGATATGCGATTTTCAAGGACACTACATTAAACACTATCTTGGCCTACCGCAATGTACTGTGGCATTTGGTCCTTGGAGAAGCAAGCTACATTGCCACTTGTAGGGAGCCACGATGTGAAGCCAAACTCAAAATCACAGACAATTTTTCACGCTTTGAGCATATTGGCGTATGCGGCAATCACGGTGACAAATTGTTACTGATTAGAACTGCGAAGGAGCTTGTTCCAGGCGATCCAAATATCTGGGAATTATTCAAGCAAAGACACCCCTTGCGGCTAGTGGATGGAACAATCCACAACGGAGGACGACACTCGCAACTATTTATCGGAGGCTATCGGTACACAATGCAAGGAATAAACTGGAATGGGAGCTCTCTTTGGCGATGCGCTCTGCAGAAGTGTCCAACCAAATGTCGAATCATTGAATCCACTGGGACATTTTCGACACCGTCACATAATCACAATCACGAGAAGCAAGAGCTGCTGCAAGGCAAAATATGGAGTCAAGCTCGTCAGCAGCAAGAACATTACTTTGTGATCATAACGCTAAAGAAGACTACGGCTACCCTGTACTACAATACCTACTGCTATTCTTTGAAAGACAAACAACGCAACGTGTGGACCTGCGTTCATTCGCAGTGCAATGCCTCACTTCGAATCCAAGGAGATTTTGAGTGGGTTGTAGAGGAGATGATGCACACACACGCTGGAACACTCACCTTTGTTAGAGACGACGAAACGGCTGAGTCTCAGGTAAAAGGACAATTCATTCTCTTCAAAGCATCTGGGGATCAAACCGGACCGATCTTTCTAGCAAGTGCTTTGTTATAAATCGATAAAACGATTTCGATACTTTTTTTTTCAGGAATGCCATGGACCGGCGCCGGGGACTTCCAGGAAACGTTCGAGAAAGGATGCCGGTTATCCTCTCGCCGACGAAAAACCCTTGAAGCAACCGTGCCTGAGCACCGCCTCATCATCCACCTCCTACATCAGTCCTAAGCTGGAAACCATTATCAATTCGCTGGTAGATGTGGTTCCCAAAATCGATCAAAACGCTCAAGAGCAAAGCACCTACTACTACCATGGAGGCTATACTTACAGCCGTTCCACAGCCCAAACCGACGGAACCACCAGACTGGAATGCAACAGACTCCGCTGTCCTGGACGAATAACCTTGGCACCCGATCAAACCCTAGTCTCTCAAGAAAGTCATACCCATTCCAAGACATTCGACAACGTCGGAAGCATCATGGACTCGCACGGGCAAAGTTTCATGTACGTTCTGGTCTGTGGAACGCAGAAGCGAACCGTAACCTACTTCGTCTGCGATGGGTTCCGATATCACGTTCAAAATAAAGCCGACGAAGCGACCGAAGTGGTCTGGCAATGTGTCAAATGCGACGTCAAGGTAACTGTTAACGATTCCTACTCCCACATCTTCTTCAGCGCGCCGCATAATCATGAGTCATGTGACATGATTATCCCGGGTGACGATAATGCCGATTCCTCGAATCTCGATGCCGACGACACTTTCCAAGTAGACGAGATCATTTTGGGACAGCACCGATACAGCAATCCCATCTACATCCGCCGAATGAAGCAAACCAAATGGAAGTGCTACCGCCTGAAAGATTGCAGAGCATATGTCGTCCGCAATCAATATGGAGGATTTAAACAAATGGATCAACACGTCCACGAAGGTCCTGTTGAACTGTGCGGAGAGGCTTCATTCGACCAGACCATGAAAATAAAAGATCGATTTGCCATCATGAAAAATTACGGCAAATCGAAGTATCGGCATATGGTGTTCCAGAATCAAGTCTACGTCGATGGCAATTCCCATTGTTGGAACTGCGTAAGGTATTCCTGCAATGCAAAACTAAGCGTCGACACAAGTAGCTATCTTTTTCAACTCATAGGAGAGCATTCTCATCAACCGATAAGAATGGACATTAAGTTCCAAAACGAAGTTCAGCCGATCATAAATTAAATCAATGTGATTTACCACTAATCGAATCAAAGTACACTTTCCTGCACAAAGAAAATCCCATATCAATTTATTCGAATACTTACAACTTACATATGCGGAGGAACAGGAACCATTCCCATCGGCGGGGGCGGAACTGGGTTGAACATTGGCCTTCCCGGATGTGGAACGCGCATATTCGGCGGAGGTGGTGGGATAATCTTCGGTTCCAACTTGAACGAAAACTGCAAGAAGAACTGCTTCGTATCCTTGTTCCAATGGGTCCAAAATTTACCTTCTGTTTTCTCCACTTCCCGGGAGGGAACTTTGAAAGCAATGGTTTCGTATGGTTCCGCCGCAAACAGCAGATACTGCCACTTGCGGTCTGGGGGTTCAATTTTCTGCTCGTATGCTGACATAAAACGATGGCGCGGAATGATGCCATCGGTTATTTCTGGGTAATCAATCTGGAAGAGTAAGGACTGCTGGCCTTTTTCTGAGTCACGTTGCTTTGTCACCCGGTAACCGGGACGACCAATCTTGACAAACTTTTTCGGTTCGATTCGAGGTTTCTCCGGTTGCATACTTGAGGGAGCTTCTTTCGCTTCTTTGGCTGCACGGCGAGCGAGATTTCCCTGATGCTTCTTACCCTGGGTGTGCGCTAGATAGCTTCCCTCATTGTTGTGCAGCGTTAGACAAAGCTTACATTCGTACGAACCAAGATGATTCTTCATGAAGTAAGGATCCTTGTTCAGATCGATTGTCTCCAAGGCAAGTTGGCGGAGGCGTTCCCGACGGTCGCGGTTGCTTTCCGACCAGGAGGCGGGGCCTCCACCGCCGGTTTTTCCACCGGCACGGTTCTGAAAATCCATTGTCTGACAGTCGACTGAAAGTGTTGACAAATTGTTTGAAAGAACTATTTGCAACTGAAGCTCATATATATTTCAATGTTTATCTAAAACTTAGCAAAAATTACCTTCGAGTTGGCTATAATTCCACTTTTATGTGATGATAAAACGATTTCTTCACGATTCCAACGCAAGAATGCACCGACCGACGCGAAAAAGAAAGATGGACTGTCAAAACGATATGTTTGCTTGCTCGAATTTGAAAATACGAACCGTGCTGCCAGAAACATGGCAATTTACTTATTTCGAGCAGTTCATAGTGATTTTTTTTTAACCACCCGTATAACGAAAAACAATTTGCTATATAGTCAAAACTATATTTCGAACGTAAGATATATTATCACATTTTATGTTATTGTTATCCAATAGTTTAATCTCGCTTTCGCCATACAACCTCTACATTAACATATATTGTTAATGTTTGCCATATTGTGATTGAAAGGTTTCTTATTGTCTGCACGTGGTCTGGATTATATACCAACTTTTTGGCATAGAGTACAGCAAAAATGTTGTTCGTGAAAATAGCCAATTTTATATGGTAACCTAACTTAACCGCCTATTCAGCATATAGTTATTTGACCTTTTACCATCTGAAATATTGTTAAAACTATATACACGCCATTCTCTTTTTTTTTCTTTTTTCTTTCCTTTTTTTTTCTTTTTCTCTATCTCTTCTTAGAAGGTAGTGACTCCAAATCGCGATGATAAACAAAATAATCAATATTTATTATCCATTTAATGTATATTTATTTATTTTCATTTTTTTTTCCGACGGCCAAAGCGCGATCCCGGAGGCTGTACACGACGATGCTGACGAAGTTTTTTTTTTGACTGCGTGGTAATGGACGACGAAACCTACGTCAAAGCCGACTACAAGCAGCTTCCGGGACAGGAGACCATATCATATATATTGTTATACCCTCCCTATCATTCTCCTATATCTTCTCCCATTTTTTTTTCCTTTTTTTTTTTTTTTTTTTATACGGCAAAAGGAATGGGAAAGGGTAGCAGATATTTTCAAGCACACGAAACTGTCAAAGTTCGCAAAAAAATATCTGGTTTGGCAAGCCATCTGTACCTGTGGCTTGAAAAGCAGCATTTTCATAGCTTCCGGGACTTTGTCAACCAAGAAATTTACGTGAAGGAGTGTTTGAATAAACGTCTGCTGCCTTTCCTGAAGAAACACGGTTGTTCCGTACTGTTTTGGCCGGATTTGGCATCTTGCCATTACGGTAAAAAGGCCATGGAGTGGTACGCCGCCAACAACGCTGCTGGTGGTTCCCAAGGACAAGAACCCTCCCAACACGCTAGAGCTCCGCCCAATTGAGAAATACTGGGCTGTTGTCAAGCGGAACCTAAAGAAGACCAAAAAAACTGCTAAGGACGAGCAGCAGTTCAAGGCAAACTGGCTTTCTGCGCGCGAAGAAGGTGGACAAGGTGGCTGTACAAAATCTGGTGGCAGGGGTCAAGCGTAAGGCCCGGCAATTCGGATTTGGAATAGCGGAAGCCTAACTGAATATTTTTCCTGAATTTTATACTAATTGAACTTGAAAAAGAACGAAAAATAAAATTGTAATTTGTAAGGTTTCCACGCAAACTAATGGGAGCTGTCACTTTTACTTTTGGAAAAATATTCCGCTCGATTATTCCGTAAGTGAAGATGACATTTCGTTCCATGCAGATCAATTGTCAAAATTCCGCTTGGTAATATTGAACAAAATTCCGTAGCCTCTCTACTTTTTAAGTCGATACTGGCCTTTTTTTAAAAAAGCTTAAAAAAATTCAATTTTAACGCGTTTTTTTTTTTGATTTTGTGATATCATCCTTTTCTTCCCTGTATGGCAGTTTTGTATTCTTGGAGCCTTAAATTCTTGAACCTCTCCATTTAAAATATTGACAATTTTCAAACGTTTACTTTGTTGAATATTACCAAGTATTTTAAAAATATCGACAAATTTTGCTTATTTTTTTAATAACTTTATTTTCCATACGATTACTGTGTAAATATATCTGGCAACACTGGAGCAACCCCCGTATCATAGCAATCATAAATTTATAAGAGGTCACCTCTCTCTGAGCTGGCAGGTCCTGTCCTAGGTTTATTTGTACGGCTCAAAGGCGTTAGCTCATAATGTTTGTGGGTTACACACAAAAAACAACTAGTTTTTAAGCATACTAGGGTTCTTCTTCTTTCTTGGGGTTGATTTTATGTTAGCTTCTTCTTGTTCTTTTGCAATTCTAGCTGACTCTTTTTGTTTACTGATTCCCGTTGGTATGAATGCGGCGAACAACTTGCGATCGTGAGTTTCCATCTCCTTTGGTACATCATTGTTTATTTCGGTGTCCACCGGTATGATGACAGATTCCTCCGTTTTAATACCCCGTTCACACTGCAACCTATATTACGTGATATATAGTGACTTATCTTCCAGCACCTCTAGCGTTTCCAATTCTCCCTCACCTTCAGCTTCTGATGCTACGGTGGCTGTACCTCCAGTTACTGCACATCCGGATATTTTCTTCATTTTACCGCACTGTTCCTTCTCTTGACGACGCAATTTCGGCTGACTCCGATCTTACCGCTTGGGACAGCAAGCCATCAGGTGTCCCTCTTCCTTGCAGATGAAGCATTTGTCCTTGTTGCCTTGGTAATAAATGTTTCCCTTCCGGCTGGCAAAGTGCAGCGATGATGGGATTTCCTGTTTCACATCCATGTACGCACTGCGCACACCAGTGTAGGCGGGTATGCCCAGCTCCGGCGTAAACTCCTCCCGCACGATGCGTTTAACATGTCCAAATTTTGACAACACCGTAACGATCTCCTGGTCAGGAACCTCTGGTGGGAGATCATCTAGGGGTGAGACAGCTCTACTCTGAGTTGCTTTGATGCACCGAGTAACTCGCGCTTAACTCAACAAATTCTTCTTTGTTTAACTCAATATAGCCTATAATCGAATCTATCTTCATCGGTTCTTATCGGTTGCCAGGGTTTCGAAAAGTTTGACTTCCAATTTGTTTGAAAACATTGTGGACATTCTACTAATGGTAATAGAGGATGGTACAATGTACAATGGTGCGATACGTGATATGGACGGCTTTACTGAAGTGCAATGATGAGGCATGATAGCGATTCGATTGATAATTTGCTAAACATTTATTCTAAGATGCTTGAAGCTGGGGTCGAAGTGCAGCGGGCTGAGCTCATTTGTCTCTTCTCCTGCCCTTGTTCTAAAGCACCAGATCATAGTCTGGCCGTCTGGCGGAATGATGCTGCATTAGCAAATAACAGGTCAAGCCAAAACTTATGGGTTAATTCAAAGTATTACCAACAATCAATATGCAACTAGCGATTTGAAATTGGTTCACTGTTGTAGAACCCCTTGGTCCGAAGTACACCTTGAAGCTAGCACCTAACTATACATATTTGCGCCTTTGTTTTGATTTGCTGTGTTATTTTGACAGCATATTTGAGAGTGTGTTCGTGTGAGTTTATTATTAGGGGTGTATTATTGAGCTCGGGACCGAGCTTGGGACCGATGTGCTAGTACTGACTGAGCCAAGAAAAAAATCGTATTTGTTCGGGACCTACTGGTCTTAGAGTTAGTCTATGGTATTACTTAATTGAAGACATAAATATAACTTCTTCTCGAAAAAGAAAAAGCCGATAAAAATAAATTACGATTTTGATCAGTAAAATAAAGTTTCTACTGAATGATCTGTAATTTTTTTTTCAATTTATAGATATCTGTCAAAGATCTACAAGTTGTTTTCGGTAATTCGTATGAAATTGTTACTGAAAATTTGTATTAATTCTACAGACTTACTTTGTAAACTAATGAACTGTCATTGAACATCCGCTGTTCAGTAAATCTTTTACCGATTTTCAGTAAAACCACAGACAGACGTTTAAGCAAGAACAAAATTAATCGATAACTTTGTATAAATGTTCAAATCTCTAGCAATCGCTAGCGTTAGCAATCGCTTCTTCACTAACGCGACGTAGTTCACTTAGTCGAGGTGCCCACTGATGTGGCGAAGTTTCGGCTTCTGCTAGCATGTCAAAATATCACGCTGACGTTCGCCACACGCCACCCGATATTGACACGATGTTTTGACGTGCAATTAGATGCATAGCGGCAACAAAACTGACAGATTTGCTTTTTGCTAGTTGCTTATTGTCATTTAACGATTCCTTTTAAATTGACGGTTGCGGAATTTTACACACGCTGAGGTTCGAGCTTGAATGGCTGTGGTAAAACCAACAATCAATATGTAACTAACGATTTGAAATAGGTTCACTGTTGTAGAACCCCTAGTTCCGAAGTATACCTTGCAGTCTGCACCTTGCTATACACTCTTGCGCTTTTCAGTACCTTTCGGTACTAGTATCTTTGGCTTTATTTTGATTTGCTATGTTATTTTGACAAAATATTTGAGGATGTGTTGGTGCAAGTTTACTTTATTAGGGGCGAGTCATTAAGCTTGGGACCAAGCTTGGCACCGATGTGCTAGGGACCTGAGCCAAAAAATATATTCATTTTCATCCTGACTATCCAGCTGCTGGTAAAACCATAATAAATACTGACGCAAAATTTAGAAATCACTGGACTTCAATAATCTTTACTTCAGTACATCTGTCAAACTCCGCCAATTTTCGCGTGGTAAAGCTTTTCTGTAAGTAACGAATGAACTGTTAATACCACCCCGCTGTTTTGAAAATATCATTCAGTAAATAAACTCCAGTCCAACCGTGCAACCAGCGGGTGAAATAGTCATGAAGAAAACATTTATTCGAGTCGAGTATTAGTACACGACACTGAAGAAGTCTGCACATTGAATCGAAATACGCGTATCTGTCAAGATAAGCAATAAAGGTAGTTGGAATTAAATGGAAATTACTAATCATTCTTCTTATTTTCTAGTTATTTTTTTTGGCTCAGGAAGTACTAGCACACCGGTCCCAAGCTCGGTCCCAAGCTTAATGATTCGCCCCTAAGACGGTAACTCACACCAATACCCTCTCAAATATTCTGTCAAAATAATAACATAGCGAATCAAAACAAAAACAAAGATACATATTTACCAAAAGGTACTGAAAAGCGAAAGACTGCATGGCAAGGTGCAGACTGCAAGGTTTACTTCGGAACTAGGGGCTCTACAACAGTGAACTAAATTGCTAGTTGCACATTGATTGTTGATTATAGCCTCGTGGTTACTTGGGCAAATAGGTCGTTAAGAAAAAAAACCATATACGAAATTTATTGAGGAAGTCACGCCTATTAAATTCAAAAGTATCGTTGATATGTTGTGCCTTATGAAATTCTTAAGTTTAATTGAAACAGTTAGTTGCCTTTGTTAAAACTTCGATTAAATCTCTGCAGTCTGAACAAATCAATAGGATTCGACTTGCAGAATGGGGCCCTTTATCGAAAAAAAAATCCCGGACAACACCAAAAAGATTGACTTACCACTATCTTATCCAGCGAATAACTTTGGCACCACTGATCCATGACAGCTAAGAAAAACGAAAAGAACCAAGTTAAAAGTGAGTGTAGTTCGTGTAAAAAATAATGTTTTCCACCGAAAATACATGAAATTCGTTATTAAATCTACTAACATAATATAAATCAGGTAATTCTGCTTAAAATGAGCTTTTTATTGGTTTCGGTGGAGGTGTTTTTCCGTGCACAAATCAAACAAAACGGAGATTGGATTGGATCGCCCTTACGAGCTGAACTGCAAAGTTGGAAGTTTTTCGTCTTTTGCTGTCTTCTTTCGGGTCGGCATTTGCTCGCTGCGGTGTTCTGCCCCGCGAGCCCCGTTTTGAATGCTGTTTTTTTTTTTTTTTTACCATTCACTGCTAGTTGCGGCGATTGGCGCGTTGCATCTGATTGTGGGGCGGAGAAGATAAGAGGTAAAGGAACTCGCTGGAGAGAATAGGAGCGGCGGAAACGGAGAAGGTTGCAATTTATTATTCCGAGTGATGGCAAAGCAAAATGCAAACAAAAGAAATCTAGCGGAAGGAAAAAAATATTGAAGAAGCAGCTGCGAATGAACGGGAAAAAGTACCCTCCAGTAGATTGGATTCAATTAGAGCTCATAAATCGGGTTTGTTTATGTTTAGTACGTGAAAGAATTAAACTGTCGAAGATCAGTTGTGAATGGGAAGGGGAGTTGTTTACATTTTGATTTACGTCGTCGTCCGTGAAACCGACGTGATGACGTCATTGATCTCTACAATTGATCATTTTGGACTGCTTGAAGGTTTGATAGTTGTTCATCTATTTTAGCTCAGCGCACCATGGCAAGTCGGAATGCGGTGGAGATGGAGAAGCAATTTTTAGCCGACCTTGAAAAAGCCAAGGCCTTGAGTCTGGAAACGCTGGAGCTGGAAAAGATACGCAAGCAGCGTTATTCACAGCCAGACTCGCTAAACAAGTCTGATTCGAGAACTCTAGCGGAATATAAGAATTATCTTGAGAGGAAAGCTAAACTTCATCAGGGTCTACCGCCGGGAGCAAATAATGTCCCGACAGATTTCGGCACTTCGACTAGTATTAATTTGCCCGCCGAAGCTCGATTCAAAAGTGAAATTCGTAATTCTTTGCGAGACTGTCAACTGCCGAAAGGAATAGATGAGGCAGATTTAATATCGTTTAATGCTCCTCCTCCGCCACCGAATCCTCAAGATGAGGCCCATAATAACTTAAAAGAACTGGTAGATCAAATGCATCGGTAAGAGATTGTTTTGTTTAAAATGTTAGATTGTTTCCCCTAAAACGTTGTTACATTTTAGTTTGAACACTCAAAACCCTTACGATCATGGTTACAAAACACAACGCAGTCTGAGCATGTCATCTGCCTCATCTTACGGAGCCTACTCACCAGCTTACCTCCAGCAGCAGGTCGTTCAGAACTACAATCCCGCTGCGATGCAGATAGTTCCATACCAACAAGCGGCGAAACCTAAACCACTAACTCCGGACGAGTTGACACGCTTATATAATATGCCAACGATGTATGGAACTATGCCTGCTGCTCCTCATCAGTCCGGTTTCATTGCTCAACCTCAGTTCCCATCGGCTAACTATACCCATCCTCCAACTGCCTTTCCACCTCAGGTTCATCCTACCTCTACTCCAAATACTAACTTCATTCCAAAATCATTACCTACTGTCGCTCCTCCGCCTGCCGGTTTCATTTCTCAACCTTCGCTCTATTCCACCTCGACGGTTCCAGTGGCAAACCCTGAGTCTGCTCTGGTGCATGTCCCAAAGCCCGTTAATCCTAAATTGACACTCAACAACCGCTCTGCCTCCCAACCACAACAGCCGTTCCCTCCTGCTATTCCAGGCCCGTCCAGCTCGAATCCTTTTTCTCGAAATTCCCTCGGTGCCAGTGCAACGATCAACGGTAGTAGCATCAATAGCAATGCCAGTAACAACAATAACAATAGTGAAGTGGTTTTGCGCCCGAAAAGCGATCCCACGAAATTAGGCGACAATCTGATCGATCTGGGCTTCGAGGACAATTCGCGCGTATCGGTGCTGGAGGCCTTCGATCCGCTGTTATGTGGCAATCGCAGCAGTTATGGCGACGGCAGTGAAGGCGATAAAGGTAAAACTCATGCTAGGGCAATGTGTTAGATGGTTTATTGCACTGTTTTCTTCTTCTTTCGTTTGTATCTATTTGACAAAACACACACACACACATTAGATATAGTATTTCTATTAGTTAGAAGCGTTAGTCTGTAAGTTGGATGCAACACCCAATTTTAAAAACAGGAAAAGACAGACAACGGCGGTTATTTTAAATCTTAGAGATAAGCTGATAAGCGATTCGAGTGAAAATCGTGGATTCAAATTGATTTTAGGATACCGGGACGTGATGTTAAGCACTGGTCTGATGACGAATGTAGTATTTTTTTATTTTATTTTATCTTGTCTATATCCTATGGAGATTTTTAGCACTGCATTTAACAGTGACGTTAGAAACGGATTCAATGCAGACAATTAAAAAAAAAGAAACAGTTTTTAGATTGCCATCTCGAAAGTACAAGTATAATCAAAATCTTCATATTTGTAATCAGTAACGAAGCAAGCTACGTCTTCTCATTCTTTCTGGATAACGTTTCGTAATTTCGTAATTGAACATCCACCTGTATGAGGCAAATTGACTTATGTTAGGGAAGCGACGAATCTAGAACTAAACTCTCAACCTAATCGATAGCTTTCCAGGTTTGTTCAAATGCCTTGATGATTATCGAAGAAGTGAGTTGGAGTCAACCCTGATTTCAGTTAGTAGACTAGTGACACCGTTGGTTATGTTTCCAGAGCTAACGGATTGTATTCGCTAAAAATCGGCGGTCAAAAAGGAATGTCGCGACCAAGCATCCAAAGGATTGAGCGCATCCGTAACATCCATCTTCAGCAGTTGAGTGCTCTATCGTATTCGAAATTATGTGAAAACTAAGCAGAGGTAAGAACAAAATCGGGTGATGCAGAATAACGAAGGAGAGCTGTATAACCACATACGCACCGTCGAGACGGTTTAAAGCGAACGATTCACAAAGCCATCCCTTCTATAAGAACTCATCGTAAAGCATTCTAGAGGCCAAAGAATGGTGGGCGGGATACAAGCGAGGATTCGAACACGTCGACTTGAAAACCTTCGACAAACCGGAAGTTAAAAGGATCAGCACGCGCGACCGTCCGAAGGGGAGAGGATTCGTGAACACCCTTGTGATAGACAGCGCAGTCAGTACCACCAAAGCAATTCGGTTGTCTAAACTGCAACAAAAATAAACATCGAGTACGCGGTTGCGATGCACTCAATGAAATGAACGTCTACGATCACTGGAGAAGAGTTCGTGCATTGCAGCTGTGCCAAAACTGCCTTCTCAATCATGGACGACTTTCGTGTTGGGGACGCAAGACTTGCGACATTGATGGCTATCAGTTTCGCTATCATTCATTTCTCTATTCTGTAAAAGGACCTCCGAAGCCGTCAGTATCGAGGGTTCGGGTTGCAGAAAACCATCCACACCACCACTCAACTACATTTACCTTATTCTCGTTTATTTTTGTGACGCTACATGGAGACAATAGATCGATTAACACATTTGCTTTACTAGATGAGGGCTCTGACCTGATAGTGGTGGAGAATAATTTGGCCACTACTGGATGTAAAGGGTACTCCTCATCCTCTATGTCTTCGGAGGAATGGTGACACTTCACGAATCGAAAAAACGGAATCGAAACAGATTACCATCGAGATCGCTGCAATCGGACAGGACAAACGGCACAAGCTGATGCATGCATGGACCGTAAATAACCTCTATCTTCCTTACCAAAGTTTTCAGATAGACGAACGGTAAAACAACACCCACACTTGAAGAACATTCCAATCAGCAATTATCATGTCAAACTCAAGATTCTCATATGGCATCGACAACCTGCTTCTGCCACTTCCGCTGAAAATACGAGAAGCTGACGGAGCTGCTCCGTTGGCGGTGCAGATCAGACTTGGTTGGTATGTGTGTGTGTACGGCCCCCGAGGAAGAAGTAACCGTGAATCTTATAGTTTCCGCGTTTGCAAATGTTTCTGTGATGAGAAGCTTCATAGGACTGTGAAAGAGTTTTTCGAAATTGAGAGTACTGGAGTAGGTCTGACGGGGATTCCGCCATCGAAAGAAGAACAACGAGTGGCGAACCATCATGGAAACTACAACTCAACGAGTGACGAACCGCTTCGAAACGGGACTGCTGTGGAAGGAGGATAGAGCGGACTTTCCAGACAGCTACTTGAAGGCAAAGCGTCGATTGGAATGCCTTATTGAACGTCGCATGGATCGCGACCCTGGCTGAAGGAGAATCTCCACGGGCAAATAAGCGAGTACGTAGCGAAGGGCTACGAGAATAAAGTGACAAAAGCGGAGATTGAGGCAGCCGACCCGAGGAGACTTACCGGTCGGAGCAGTGTCTAACGATGCCCCCCCTCTTTCCCCCCCCATTAAAAATATCTTCAATAATTTTACTATTTTTATTTCTCATTCCCCAAACAAAAATACTTTTTTTCTCATCTTTCAATAACACTTAAACCCCTCGTAACCCCCCTTCAACCCAAAAAACTCCCCCCCAAAAAACCCATACTTCCCAACACCCCCCCCCCCCTTCCCCCCCCCAAAATATTTTTTTTTTTTCCCTTTTTTCCCATACCGCCCCCCATTCCATAAAACGAAGCAACAACAGATGTTTCTAATATCGTTTTCGGTTATTGCCAGTGCGGAACTGGGTTCGCCCTAGGTCCGCCCTAACAGCTGTCAAAACGTTTTTTTATTCAATCGGGTCGGACCTGGATCCGCTCTGGATCCGACCCAACATTGATGAGGTTCGCTCTCAAGTTTTTTCGAGGTCCAACCTGGGTTCACCAACACACACAAATATAACTGTCAAAATAAAATGTTTATGTTTGTTTATGTTTATGTTTTGCACTAATACCATCATACTGACTCGACTCTGGATCCGTTTTCGTTCGGTAATTGCGAGTCAGTGTCAGACCTGACCCAGGTTTAAAACCGAAAACGACATAACCCATACCCACCCCAACCCACCCCCACCCCCTAACCAAACCTTCCATTCACTCCACCTCACCTCATTTAGAAAAATATAATTAAAAAAAACCCCCCCCCTATTCTTAACTAAAGACAGGAAAAAAATGTTAAACAGATGTCTTTGTAAATTTTACCGAAATTCGGTATTGATTGATTGATTGATATTCAGTAATTTTAGTTTTAGTATCGTGCTTCCAATTTCACAATTTTTTACTGAACTTCCGTGTCGCTTACTGAGTTTTTCAGAAATTTTTGATAGTTGAAAGTTCATGACTAGTTTGACGATCGTTCAGTAAACATACTTTTACTGAACTGCTTACTGAACACTCAGCTGTTTGAAATTCAGTAAAATTTTTACTGACTAAAAAAAAAACTTGTGTGTAGTAGTAATCTTCAGAGTACAGTGATATGCGGAAGCGGCCATCTTGAGCCAATCGAGCAGCAAGAACTGTCAAAATCTGAGCCAAACGAGCATGTTTACTGTTTGCTGGAATGTTTCGATTGCTAAGTATTGCAATGGAGTTAAAATAAATTGTTTTTATATATTACGTTTCAAAAATCAAAAATAAAACATTCGTATTCTGCAGAACTCGTTGTGTTAGTAAAATAATGTATTATTTTATTATTCTCTGTGTTCGATAATGTTTCTTATGTTCCTGAGATGAAAATTCGGGTGAATTTGTACAGTAGGCTATTTTTCACTTCACACTTTCTAGTATTTAGTAAGCTATATGCTAGAGAACTATGTAATAGCTCAAAGGAACACCTAAACTATATAGCAGAGACCGAAATTTTCGCCTACTTGAGAAGAGAAACGTCCCTTTTCACCTGCTTGGAGAAACAGAAGAGAATGTGAGAAGCGAGAGACTATTATACGCCCACAGCAGTTTTCGCGGGAAAAGCAACGGCGATTTATAATTTTCGGAGAGCATGAGTAGCTGATAAATCGTTTCTTTTTCGGTGAATCCTAGATGCCGATAATTATTTTTCACTTACTTTTTGACACCTGAAAATGCACCAGTCTTCATTAATCATTTATGGTCCATGCACCAGTTTTTCATTTATGGTTCATGGCGGTACCAGTGTGCACCGGCTTGGCCTTGTTTTCGGTTTTTGTTCCTCGTATACGATCAAGGTAGCATGTTTTCAGTGAAAAATGTGACATGAGAAAATATTTTCGTTGAATTTTGGAGAGAGATATTTTCGCATATGCAGGAGAGAGGATAATGAATTATCGGCGAAAAAGGAGAGATAAAGTTTGAACGGTTCGCTACTCATCGACAACCTGCTTGAAAGAGAGCATGGTTTTCACCCAGCTGAGTGAGAATTTCGATTTCTGCTATATAAAACATTGAGTTTGAGGATACAAGTCAGACTGAATAATAGGTGCCTTTTTTTTTCTCGGCGACATGTGCTACTTTTTAAAGGGGTTATATATTTTTTCACTGTTGATAATCAACTCCAGAATTCCCGATAATCAAATCATTCAATAATCGAGTCTGCCGTTAATCTAACCTGTAGTACGATAAGTGTCCTCTGAAAGCCTTTGGAACTTACTCCGTCGTAAACACACAGAACGACTTGAAACTCGTTCTCTTCTTTTGATTTATGAATACAAATCTTTCTTTGAATTAATTCTAATTCTATTGTATTTAAATAGCTGAGTCTTAAGTTAGTTTATGAAAGATCAAAATGACCATTGTGAAACAAAACAATTCAATCAGTGCAACAATACATGCCATGGAATTCACCCTTCATCATAACAGAATTCTGTGAATTCCTTTCGATGGGTGCTTGCTCCGTCGGAGTCTCTTCGTGCAATCGGTTGAATTAAGCTCAGGATCTCCCCGACCTTTCTCTGCCAGCTTCCATCGTGAGTCAACATTTCCCGGAGGAGCGTACAATTTACAACACTTTCGGGAAAGCAACAACAAAATATTAACGACACACACTGCGCGGACTATTAAAGACACTCTCTCTCTGGAGGAATCTCAGATGTTCGTCACACAACGCGGAATCGAACCGATGCAATTCTGTAAATAATACAAAATGTTTAAATATATCTATCATTTCATTTTCATTTTGTTTTTGCTGCTCTGAAAACCGGTACATTCAAATTATTTGAAAACTCAACTGAATGAATTTAACCAATTTCCCTGAAGTTCTCTGAAAAACGTCCCCGAAAATTCTTTAAAGAACTTTCCCAAACTTCTATGAAGAACTTATTTGTAGTTCTGATGAATTTCTCTGAACTTCTCCGAAAAACTTTCTTGAGATTCGCTGAAGAACTTCACAAACTTCTTTGAAGAACTCTCCTGAATTTTTCTGAATAAAATTTCTTTGAATTTCTCTAAACAACTTCCCCGAATTTTTCTAAAGAACTTCCATGAAAGTCGTTGTAGAACTTCCTTGAAGTTTTCTGAAGAACTTACCCTTTGAACTTTGATGTACGAAGTAACTGCAGCATTTTTTTCTTTCTCTATCCATAGCTACCGAATGTGCTCATGACTACTTCCGGAATTTATTTCTTAAAAGCACACAGCTGGAAACATGGAACCACAAATAAATTCAATCGTGTGTACACCGGCAAATTTATGTGATAGTGCTGCGTCAAAGATTTCTACTACAGAGCTACTCTTACTTCATAGCTCATATTTTTGCAAAACCGTTTCTCGAATCTCATAGAACTATGAAATAGATATCTTTAACGGCTATAAAGACTGGACTCGGAAAAAGTGAGACACAAAAATGATCACCAAAAATTCATTTTAAATCGGGTACTTCTCAGTGATTAAATAACTATACATTAGCTATGTTTTGGCATAATTTAATTATTGAATTTCCTCCCCCAAGCTGAATACTCGTACATTTCTCTTAACACTGCTCATGAGATCTTGGGCGAGGCTTTGTGCACCTTCCTTACACAATTTCTCCCAGTTTTTCTTCAAAGCTTCATCGTTTTTGAATGTTTTTAGCTTTTCTTCAACTTCTTCTTCATTATCGCCCAAAACATTTCGATCGGACGAAGTTCTGGTGTATTTGGCGGGTTCGCTTCCTTCGGGACCACATTAACGCCCTTCGCTTCGTACCAATCCATTACAGGCTTGGCGTAATGGCACGAAGCGAGATCCGGCCAGAACAGCGTGGGACCACGGTGAGAGCGGAGGAAGGGAAGCAAGCGCTTCTGCAAGCATTCCTCTCGATAAATCTGCCCGTTTATGGTGCCGGTTGTAACGAACGGCTTGCTGTACCGTCCGCACTCTCAGATCGCCTGCCACAACAGGTACTTCTTCGCGAATTTGTCCATCTTTCTCTTCCGGAGCTTTTCCGGAACCTCCATGCGGGACGTACCGACAAAAAACTCGAGGCCGGGGATTTGTTTGGTGTCCGCCTTGATATATGTCTCGTCGTCCATGACGAGACAGCCTGGCTTGCAGCCACTCACGGTACAGCTTCCGCGCACGCAATTTGGCCACCGTGTTTTGCTTGTCAGTCCGGTTTGGCGCTTTCCTGACCTTAAAATACGTAGCCCAGCCCGCTTCATGGTCTGCTGGACGAACCACTTCGACGAATTGACCTTTTTGGCCACGTCTCGGGTGGAAAGGTTCGGGTTATTCTTAAAGTACTGCCTTATCTTCCGCGCCTTCTCTGAGTATTCCGTTTTCGGTTTTCGGCCGCTTCCAGCGCGCCGCTCAATGGTCTTCGTCTCCTGGAACATCTTCACAACGCGGGACACGGTGGAATGGTGGATTCCAAGCCTTTTGCCGATCCATCTGTGCGACTGACCAGGATTATCGATCACCGTGCCCAAGATTTGCTGGCGTAGCTCGAGTGCATCTTGAAAACTACTTGACAGATCGCGATAATTTTGCACACCTAAACATAACACTCTAAACTAGTATTACCCAAAATTTCATTAATTTTTACCCACGCGATAAAAAGTTACACCCAAAACAAAGTGTCGCATTTTTCTCTAGTCCAATCTTTATTATAGTGAACTATAGCATAGATTTCAAACACCATGTGGCGGCACCTTTAGATTCGTTATATGGAGTATCATTCAAAAATGGTTCTTCATAGTAGCCGTAATCGTACCAACCATAACCATAATCATAGCATTCTGAGTATGGATTGCCTGAATAAGCACTTCCAAGCGGGTGAGCTTGTCGTTTGAATGATTGAAATGGTTGGGATGGTGGGTGCGGACGTTTTAGATTCATTACTGGTCGATTACCGTAGTTTAAAATTCTGGTTTGTTGACTCGTGTCAACTTCCATAGGCTCAGGTTTTAGTTGATAGCTTCGAAATGGGTTGCTTTAGAATGGATTGTTTGGTGGAGTTTGTCTGAATGAGTTAGATTGTGCAAATGGTCTCGGCGGTGGAGCAAGATTTTGGAATGTTGCTTGTGGGAATGGCCTTGGTTGTGGAAAGTTATTATGAAACCTCGTGGCGGTACTAGGGTTGGTAAGATTTTTTTGGTTGTGAGGAGGGCAAATCGGGTAGAACACGGGGCTTCGGCACCGGTTGTCCACCGAGTTCGTTCCTAAACGGTGCGGATCGAATATTCCTATTTTGATATTCGACGCAAAAATTGTATGCCTGACCCAGCGTTTGTGGATTAGTGCTCTTCAATCAAATGTTTAGCGGGTTTTCCAAACCCCTAATGAAATCATCCAGGGCTTTTTCTCTGAAATAAGTAATGTGAGTTGCTGAATTCAATTTTAACACGTCGTCTGTTTGCACTTGGGCTATGATCAAGGAAAGTAGCTCATTTACACGACTGTAATACCTGTTTAAATTTTCGCTAGCTGATTTTTTGATAGAGGATAGTTGAAAATCTAACGTTTTAACGTCTCTCTGATCTCTGTATATAAGATCAGAGTGTTTTTGATCTGATTCCAATTTGTGGCGATATTGTTAGCGTTCAAGATATCTGCCGCCTCGACTTCTATCTTCCTTCGCACCGTCCTCTCCAGAACATTACTTTGAGTTTGCGTTGCACCGTTTTCGCGGTACGTTCGAAAATTGTATTTACATCGAAGAGCCAATCGACCAATCTGGTCAATCACCAGTGAATGGTTTTGCATCTCTAACGAAATCTGGGATTTTCCCATGTCGATGAACTGCTGCGTGGTCATGACCACAGCCGCATTTTCGTTAGCCATGATAGATTTGAAATAAAAATTATATTCTCGGTGTCTTGTTAATTTTCGAAACTGATTACACGCTTTCAAACAGAATCACTCACGCACTTCTCACTTGTTTAATTCTAGGAATTTAAAATCACACAAAATCACTGAGTAAATGAATATAAAATTTTACTTACATTAGTATTTCCAACATTTCACGATTGGACTTTTTTGAATGGTGACCTTCGCTGGTGGAGGAAGAAATCAGCCAGCTATTTCGGGATGATCCTGTTTGCTGCTGTCCGCTACTAAGGTCCCTGATAGCAATCGAGTCTATGCTACGGTGTCCTGATCTTCGCTTCGTCTGAGGTGAGGGCTCGTAGAACCGGATGTGGCTCTTTGGACCAACACTATGGAATTTGTGATATTCCACTTTCAAGATTTTTGCACTACACAAACTACGATTTTACACAACTAGACTTTATACTATTTCCACGATCGCGAGGTCCCTATTCGAGCGCCAGTTAAAAGATTCGAAGCCGGGACTTCTTTTTATAAAAAAGATACTCACTTTTACACTGCTTAACTAAGACTGACTTTATTTTCTGTACTAGACTTAATTACACCTCACGCTATCGAATTGCCTACCTAGCTGCTTATCGTACCATCGTTCCGGAGTCCAATCGATTGCCCTCGATGCCGATCGCTTGAACTGCTGATGATGCTCGATGCTACCTCTGCCGTGTGTCACCCAATTTGCTGACGACGATGGCTAAGAAAAGTTGCCACGCGGCTGGCACTACTCGACGTAATGGAGAGACGTCAAGATCCGGGATACTTCGGACTACACCTGTGGGATACTGTAGACGCAGGGAACGACGAGTTGGCCACTAGCCTGGGACACGGACATGTGAAAGAAAAAAAATCGCTCACTTTTGATTTTTGGGAGCCTTTTGGGTTCTATAATAACTGTGAAAAATTTCAGCTCGATCGGTGAAACTATATTTTAGCACCCGCGGTTTTAATTTTACATAGGATTTTCCATGGGAAAACTACCTTCTTCAGAGAAAATTTTGGCGAGATGACCCGTTGTCCTCTAAAAATAAGTCAGTCCAATCATTCTCTGGGAAATTTTCCAAGGAAACTTCGAAGACCGCAAAGCGATTCAACGCTTGTGGAAAAAGTTATGTAGCTTAAACTGGTAACTATTCAAGCGAACGGCTCATTGGACTGTTTTTTTCTAACAACACTGCCACCTGCAGCATGATCTGCAGTCTGCGCGAAGCAACCACGTTGTTGTGGGGCGTTCACTTAGCATGGAGGAAAGCCGATATCATGCGCATAGAATCTTTGATTTTTTTCTTGTTCTATTAGTTTTAAATTTTCATTCGGAAATGTTTCCACAAATTTCCCCCAAATTTAGTAGTATCAGTTTGAACTCGTGGTTACAACACGAATCGTTTACGTTCACTTAAACGTTAAACACGTTTTCAAATGTCCTAACCCCCCTAGGATAGGTAGTATTCCATAAAAATCTCACTTAATTTTCACTTGAAAATTACAGCTAACATTTTCAAAGCGATCAACTTCCAATAAAAGATCTTAATATATTTTCGACAAATCTTTGAGAAATTTTTTAAAATATTTTCGGCGAAACCCAGAAAGATATCAGACGAAAAGATCCTTAATAAATTATGTGATTAATCTGTAGTAAATCCCAGACTAACGTTCTTCCTTTTTTTCTGATGAATGTACTGAATACCAAGTCGTAAACTATGGCCTCAGGCCAAATTATGTGACATGAAGGATAGATCTGATTAAATAGTAGAGCACCGTTGTGTTCTTCCTCTATGACATCATCGACGTAAGTTACACTTTCACATTCGTAGTTCATATCTCCTACAATCATGTAAACAAAACTGAATCACTCGAATCGTTTATTCCGCTTATAACATACGTTATCAAGTTGATCAATGCTTATCAGTATTTTGTTATCAACCGCGTCCCAATGCATATTTTCCCCGTTAACCGATAGTGCTCACAGGTGCATTAAAGCTCGTCGTAGAATTACGTTAGTTAGTTTGCATTCTAGCCACCTTACCAAGTACATACATTATCCTAGTGTTGTAATGTAAAGCGTCGATGAATTGAGAATCAATAAAAAAGCGATCAATTCGTACTAAAGTGCCTTGCAGAATCAAATAAAACGAGCGTTTATTTTCATTTCTTTCCTTTGCCGAATACTCAGATTGCTTTTAGGTAGAGAAACGATACTACTTAAAAAAAAATCTTAAAGGAAATCCGTTCGGTGTGTTGTAGCCGTAAGTAGTTTGTAAGGACACACCATTTTTCAGTTGAATATATTTTCCAGTATGTGTGAACTTTGAGTGCTTTTTGAGGAGATTCAAATCTTTCGTTCGACCCAAACTGGAAAATATAGGAACAGTGTTTCTAATCTGTGTTTTGTTTTCTTTCTTTTCTAAATGCGCCGACAACTCGGCGGTTCAGATGATACTGCCTCAACATACTACGAGGATTACGATCCATTCGATTACATCTACAGCGGAGGAACGCAGTACTCGGATCCGGTGTATGAGGCGGTCAATCGGTCGGATAAGACTCCCCTGTCGCCGAATAGCAGCGGCTCTGGTCCTCCACCGATCGGATGGAACGTCTCAAGCGCATATGGTTTCGGAGAGCCCGAGTTTCTAGAAGGTGAGCCTCCACCGTTGCCGCCGAGAAACAGCGATCTGTATCATCCGATGATCGGTGGCGGTGGTGGGTTGAGCGCAACGTTTCTCGTAGGGCCCACCACCTCCACCAGTAGCAATTATGAGATCATGCAGAAGCCAACTACGGAACGGCGATCGGCGCCCACCAAACTGTACGAGAATGTTGTGGTTCGGAAAAGCTACGACAAGGAACTGATCGCCTTCTACAACATGGTGAAGCAGTTGAGAGGTATGTAATTGGGTTCGAATTAGGAGATGATTTAGAGATGATCATGACGCTTGAATTACAGCACAATATCGCTACGATGATGCGGTGAGTAATGTTGGCCACGTGGTGCCTTCTGAGTTCGATAACCACTATCCGGAAGGGACCAGCATCAAGCTACTCGTGCATCCATCGCTAGACTGTTTTACTTCGTACGATAGTCAGAACAAGGGCCAAATTGATGGTTACGGTCCACCGATTCCATTCACCTGTGATAGTGAGTAGATGGGTGAAACGGATTTGGCATAACGCCGTTTGGCATACTTACGAAATGTTCTCATTTCGGTATTTAACACCTGTATTTAACCTTCTTGTGAAACTGGACGGTTTCAAAAGATGGTTAAATTCGATTGTCTGCTTTAATCACTCGGGGGGCGCTCAGAAGCAAGAGCTGTTTTCCGGAGATGACTTCTCGGATTCATGCATTTCAGATTAAGAAAAACAATCTGAAGCTTACGTATATGAACATGGTTGGATACTTCGGAGGGAACGTTAATTTTTCACTTCACTGTGCAAAGGTCCACGTGAAAGGAAAATATGCTAAGCTTAGGCTAACTTCACTAATTAAATGGTCGCTACTCCGTGATTGATCAGAATTACTGGAATTGTACAATGAATCTATGGAATGGGGCTGGCAATTGACAATTAATTCTTATGATGAAATTTTCAGAAGCAGATAATTTCCATCAACATGAGAGGCTCTAGGAGTGGACAGTAATTTATTGCTAGAACTAAGAGAATTGAATAGAAAGCATTGATAGTTTTGTATAGAGTAACGGCAGGTTATGCCCTCCGCTCGTTTTCAACTTGTATCTTTCAATTTTCATAACCTGCCGTTACTCTATACGGAACCATCAATGCTTTCTCTTCAATTTTCTTAGTTCTAGCAATAAATTACTGTCCACTCCTAGAGCCTCTCATGTTGATGGAAATTATCTGCTTCTGAAACATTTCATCAATAGATATCGTTACTCCGCGCATATGGAGAATACAACAATAACAACAATCAAAGTGAATTAATTCTTATGGTACAAGTTTAATGATTCCTTCTTTTAATAATCAAAAACGGCGCCGGTGGTGGAGTGGTAAACGTGGTCACTCTGATCACGAAGGTCACTGGAGGAAGGTTTTGTTAATAGGCCAGAGCTCGTTACTTGCCCGATATAACAGTTCTAAGGAAAGGGTAGAAATGTGTCGACGTGATACTCGCCGAGAGCGTGATTGAAGGTCGAGAAATCCCCTGCAGTACCTCAACTAATAATCAGGATGTTGGATAAAAGGGTTGGGCTGGCAGCTGGGTTCGCTTTAGTAAATGATACGCTGAAATTCGCAGCCGAGTTCTAAAGCCGATGTGAATACACAAGCAATTTATCCAGAGCGACCACTTGCAATGAAAAATTAAAGTTCTGTCCAGTTAGAATCCGGAATCACTTATTGTGTTGCAGTGGCACGGAAAGTGACCGCTGCCAGAATTCTTTTACAGCGATTTGTTTACCTAGGCGCCCACTTTCTGTGGTATACATTTCACTGTGTTTCGTGCAGTGAGTCAAAAGTTATTCCAGATGGAAGCCGAGAGGAGAGAAAAAATTCTGTATGATATTTAATATTTATTTATTTGATATTATCAACAGATGATGTGCTCAAACGTTTCAGGGAGCGAATGAGCGTGGATCGAGTGCCTCAAGGTAAGCGTCGTAGTGGAACATATGACCGCAAGCTGAACCAGAAGGTGTTGAGAACCGTCAGAGCAAACCATGGACTATCAGATAATGAAATCGCACAAAAATACCATGCTGCTCGCAGTACCGTTCGAAGAATTCGTTTGCTTGCAGGATATCGTTCTTATCGAGCCAGAAAGCAACCAAACAGAACGTTGAAGCAAAGTTTCGTCACCAAAACTCGAGCTCGGCATTGTACCAGCAGGTTTTGACTAAGTACCAAGGATGCCTGCTCATCAACGATGAAACCTACGTCAAAATGGATTTCGGACAGCTTCTTGGTCAAAAATTCTACATGGCGACGGCACGAGATGTTCCTGCGAAGTTTAAGTTTGCTTTTATGGACAAATTTGCCAAAAAAACTGATGATTTGGCAAGGGATATGCAGCTGCGGAGCAAAGACCAAAGTGTTCGTGACGAAAAAGACGATGGACTCGAAGCTGTACATGGAAGAATGTCTCAAAAACCGCGTACTACCTTTCATTAAAGCCCATAAAGGTCCCGTGAAGTTTTGGCCAGATTTGGCGTGTTGCCACTCATCCAGTGGTACCGCGATAATAACGTAGATATCATCGATAAAAACATAAATCCACCCAACTGCCCGCAGTTCCGGCCCATCGAGAGATTTTGGGCAATAAATAAGCGGAAGCTTAAGAAAAGTGGAAAAACGGCTCGGGACGCGACTCAGATGACCAAAATGTGGAACAAATGTGCCAAGGAAGTAGACTCCGGAGGTGTGCAGCGTTTGATGGGAGGAATAAAAAAGAAAATGCGAATTTTCATTAGAAACGAAGAGAAATGATTTGTATTGATATTTTTTCCTTAAATTGCAGTGAATTACCTTTGTTTTGATTTATTAAACTTATTTGTACGTCAATCCGTTACCGAGAAACAGATGATTTTATTTTTCCGGATTCTAAATGGACATAGCTTTATGTACGAAAATAACCGCAAATTCGAGTGATTTGAACCAACCAACTAAAGCGAAACATAATTGTATAAAGGCGCCAATTAAAATATTGTACCCCACCGAGGGAATCTTTTTATGAAGGGTAACCTCCAAACCGTACAAACGGATTGTATGTAGTGATTCAGTACAGATCAGAGAAGGTAAACCCTTCAAAGGCTTCTCCAATCCTTGTTGCAAAAACAGAGAAAGCAGCATGTGAGAAAGTTCAATCAAAACTGAAAAGCAGGCCAATCTGCTGATGAATATCGTCAAAATAGGAAACATTGAAGTGATCGCGTCCGAGCATAAATCAATGAATGTTTCTCGAGTTGTGTTCTCGGATAAAGATCTTATTTACCAAGAAAACAGTGAAATAGAAAAAATCTCTTTATCACTTTGAGTGGCCCTGTCATTTTCGACGAAATAAAACTTATTTATCCTGAAACTGACATTGGGGAAATCGACTATACCCAAACGATAGCTAAACTAAGATATCGTTTAGATAAAACTCAACCGAATATGATATACAGACACAATAGCTACAAGGGTCTCCCCCAGGGCTCTTGTTCAAGCCCCCCTTTTTTATAATTTTTATGTCAGAGACATCGATAGCTGCCTCGTGGAAAATTGTACGCTAAGACAGCTTGCGGATGACGCCGTTGTTTCATTTGTAGGACCAGGGGCGAAAAACCTGCAGGGGACCGTTGCAGGATACCCTAGACAATTTGTCTACCTGGGCTGTAAAGCTGGGTATAGAATTCTACCCGGAGAAAACTGAGTTAGTTGTTTTTTTTTCTATGAAGCGTGATCCAGCACAGATACCGCTCCAACTCACGGGTAAAATAATAACTCAAAGTTTGTCTTATAAATACCTAGGGGTCTGGTTCGATTCTAAATGCATCTGGGGAAAGCACATTAAGTATCTGAATCAGAAATGCCAGCAGCGAATAAACTTCATGCGTACTATCACCGGAACATGGTGGGGAGCCCACCCGGAAGATCTGATAAAGCTGTATCGTACAACGATTCTGTCGGTTCTCGAGTACGGTAGTTTCTGTTTTCAATCCGCCGCGAAATCTCATATTCTGAAGCTGCAGCGAATCCAGTACCGTTGTCTTCGTATCGCGTTAGGCTGCATGAACTCAACTCATACTATGAGTTTGGAGGTATTAGCAGGAGTTCTTCCTTTATCAGATCGTTTTGTGGAGCTATCGTTCCGGTTCCTCATCGGCTGTGAGGTGCTAAATCCATTGGTAATTGAAAATTTTGAAAAGCTAATCGAACGAAATCCTCAAACTATGTTCATGACACTGTACCATTGGTACATGACTCTGGCGGTGAGCCCTTCTTCGAATGCTCCTAATCGTGATTACTCCCAAGACTTTTCTAGTTCTACTGTAGTTTTTGATCTAACCATGAAGCAAGAAGCTCGTGGAATACCAGATCCACTCCGTTCGGAGTACATTCCATCAATTTTTGCAAGCAAGTTTGGCCATATCAGAAGTGACAGGAAGTTTTACACCGACGGGTCAAAAACAAATGATTCCACTGGATTTGGTGTTTTAACGAAATTCATAGCGCCTCCTTCAAACTTCAAAATCCTTGCTCCGTATACGTCGCAGAATTGGCGGCTATACACTATGCATTAGAGCGAATTGCCTCTCTTCCCTCTGATCTATTTTTCATTTTTACGGATAGTCTCAGCTCACTTCAGGCTATTCGTTCAATGAGGCCGGCAAGGCACTCACCGTATTTCGTTAGCGAAATACGATCTCTTTTGAGTGCCCTATCAAACAATTCCTACACCATCACCTTGGTTTGGGTCCCTTCTCATTGCTCCATTCCGGGTAATGAGAAAGCGAACTCACTTGCCAAGGTGGGCGCTATGGCAGGCGATATTTATGATCGACAAATTGCCTTCAACGATTTTTTTGCTATTTTCCGTCAACAGGCCTTGATCAGCTGGCAACAAAAATGGGATGCAGGGGATTTGGGCAGTGGTTACATTCCATTCTCCCACAGGTATCGAAAAAGGGTTGGATATTAGCCGGGATTTTATCAAGGTAATGTGTCGTCTAATGTCCAATCACTACTCGTTAGGCTCTCATTTCTATCGAATAGGTCTCTCAGACACCAATCAGGTTATCAGGACATCAACCGCGTTGTCTGGCATTGCCTCGATTACGAAATTGCCAGATCTGATCTTTGCGCATCCCTACGGGCCCGAGGGAAACCAGAGAAGGAAGATATCAGAGATGTGCTTGGTAAGCTGGATTTGGACTATATGGGGCTAATTTACATGTTCTTGAAACAAATAGATGTATTCGTTTGATCCTATCTTAGCTGTCGCTTTAACATGTCCACCTCGCCCCCTCACCCGTAATACCGCTTCTATTGTATCGTTACAGCTTAACGCAATGCAACATCTACGCCAGACATACAGCATCAATATAGCATCGCCAATCTGCTGTTGAAAGCCAACTTTAGGATTCCTACTTTCCCATTCCTTCCCGAATCATTGTAATCCCTAACGTCGACCAAGCCGCGAGTTTTTCGGCTTTCCAAAACTATTATCGTTGTAAAAATGAAAAAGAACTCGGCTCTGTTATGCCTATGGCACTTGAGCCTTATAATTAAACAATTAAGTTAAAAAAATGTACAGACACAAATTTAGTGCGCGGGTGCAGGGTGTTGATGAACCAGCCGAAAATTATGTTCTAGCGTTGAAATTGTCAGCAAGTCAAGGTGGCTTTGGGGCACACAATAATGAAGCGATTAAAGATAGGATTGTGTTTGGTCTGCGGGATGATGATTTGAAACACAAGCTTCTAATGAAGGACAATATGACACTGGAAGCGGTGTAAGAAATTGTAATGAGAACGGAATTGGCTAAGCTTAGCGCTAAAGAAATGAGCGAATTGTATGAAGGATAAAAGAGCGTTAACTCTATTAAATACCATTTAGGACACAGAGAAGATTTTCGAGGAGATAGTAGGCCAAGTTCAAGTGGTTATACCAGGCGTTATCGCAGTCGTAGCAGGAGTGCGAGTAGGGAGTGCGGAAATGGGCAGTTCAATGCGAGGTACGGTGATAACAATAGATATGATCGTAGAAATTATTATCATGATAGACCGGGAACTAGTTACCAAGAAAAACGCGGATACGGATAGAGACATTCACATATAAGTGTCATTTGCAGCTATTGCAAAAAGAGAGGTCATGTAAAATTCACAGATTTACGATTTTAAAACTGAAAACAATTTCAGTTACAAAATCGAAAATATGTTAATTTTATGAGCAAAGAACAGCAAGATACGTATGATTTCAAACGTTTGCGGCTGGAAGATTCAGATGATGAAAACACTGATTATCCGTGTATGATGATGATCAGTGTATGATCAGCAAAAAAATTTAGTGAACCTTGCGTCGTACATGTTTTAATTGAAACAAATCGATTGCGGTGCGACTGTTTCGATTATCGGCAGTAGAACTTATCGCGAATATTTTGAGCATATACAGGTTACACATTGCAATAGCCGTTTGGTTGTAGTAAATGGGCAGCATCTTAACATTTTTTGACGATTCTAACGAACATTACAAAGAGAAGGAATGGAAATCCTTTTGAAAATAAGCTATACCCCATCAAGTGTAAAAATAGGGTACTTAATCGTGCAAAAGAGGTCGTAGAACCCAAAACCGCTAAGATACGTCAATTGTCTCCAGTTAGCTCACCTGGGAAAAGAATACAAACTTACGTAGGACTCCTTGTTGATGTGAAAAAATTGATGTCATCGAATGAAAAGATTTATACTATATTTTATTCGATCTACAGTACCATGAAACCCTGAATCAAAACTAAAATCGCCCTTTTCAGGACGACATTATATTTTTTACACGAAAAGAGTTTGTTTGTGTAGTGTTTCTTTGGAAAATTCCTATTTAAATGCTAGGTCCGGAGGGCAATGTCGTCAATCAATTTGTAAACACGCTAAAAGACGTGCGCGCACGTGTGCTCATATTCACGATTTAAATTGATCAATAAAATTTAAAGTGGCCGGCTTGTAAATCTTTGTTTCTGTCTGCTGCTAAAAGTATGTATATAGGTAAAATAATCGAATTCATTTCTGAATCACGGCATGAAAATTGAACGTTAACTCTTGTGAAACGTGAGTAGTGGCCCTGAAAAGGGCCGTTTATCGTTTCAGTTTCATTTTAACAGATGCATAACTCTTTCTACGAAAGTTGATGGTCCTGAAAAAGACTGTTCTGAAACGTGCTACATCGGGTTCCACGAGATGAATTCGCCATCGAACCTGTCGAAACACGTCCGACCGAGTCGAACGCATGGACTGAAACGATGGTTGGTCGTTCGAAAATGCCATAGTTTTCAACGAGACGCCATTGTCAGGGTGGAATAGTTTACTGTTACTGCCCCGTTCCGCTGCGGATGAACCGCAACGACGTTGTCTGTGGCAGCGTTTGTAGTGGTGTTGGTCTTACTGTTGCTGCTGACGAGAATCGTTCACTAGCAAACCGAATCGACGCCTCCCGAAACTATCAATGCTGGCGAGAGTTGTTCGTCTGATGTTCTGTCGCTCCGGGATTAAACCGAAGCCGTGGTGGTTGGGAGCAGCCACCGGTCCTGCTGCGACTGCAGCGATGGTAATGGTGGTGTAGTTGTGCCAGTAGTGGTCGTTCTGCCGCTGATGTTGAGAACATCGACCGTTTCAATCAGAATCCGAATCGAGAATGATGGTTGGTTGCTGTTGTTGTTTTTAAGAGGGACTTTAATCAACAATCAATATGAAACTAGCGATTTGAAATTAGTTCACTGTTGTAGAATCCCTAGTTCCAAAGTACACCTTGCAGTCTGCATCTTGCCATGCATTCTTGCGCTTTTCAGTACCTTTTGGTACATGTATCTTTGTTTTTGTTTTGATTCGTTATGTTATTTTGACAGAATATTTGATAGTGTATTGGTGTGAGTTACGGTCTTAGGGGCGAGTCATTAAGCTTGGGACCAAGCTTGGGACCGGTGTGCTAGTACTTCCTGAGCCAAAAAAAAATTCGTTTTCTTCATGACTCTCCACCCACTGCTTTAACCCTACGAATGACCCGTCCCTTGATGGTTGATCGGACTGCAACACATGTTTTAAAGTCGCTGACACGGTAACTGAAGCAGTGTGAACCAATCAGAGGGCTGCACAAATACGATGTCATTTTCGACCAAGAGCAGTGCGGTTTGAAATTTTACGAATTTTCTTTTAAGTACCTAACGTATTTTCTGTTAAGTACCTTTAACTAAAGAATGTATCGAAAATAAGCTATTCACATACATTTGCTATTTGCTGATAAACTATTCACGTACATTTGCGTATTAAGATTTTGGACACATGGCTACGTGAAAAGGGTGTAACAAGTTTGGGAAACACTGTTCTTAGGATAAACTGCCACGAAGAGACAGGAAACCCGGATCATCCTACCCTAAACTGGATCAGATAGTGTCGGAATGATCCAACGTATCAAGAAACGAAACAACCTGAGGACAAGAAGCAGAAAATTGCCAAACAAAGTGTAGAACAGAAGCAACGCACAGCAACAAGGGGCCGCAAATTGTGTTTGCGAGTTTTGCAGCGACCGGATACATCTATTTTGATGGACGACGAGACCTATGTCAAAGAGGTCTCAAAAACCCTTCCAGGTCCACAATATTACACTGCCGTCGTAGAGGCGGGTATAAGCGATGCAGACAGGTCGATTCAAGTGGTGAAGTTTGGTCGAAAAGTGCCGGTATGGCAAGCAATATGTTCCTGCGGTATGGAGTCTACAATTTTTTACACTACCGGAACAATTAATGCGGAAATCTATCGATCTGAGTGTCTGCAGAAGAGGTTGCTGCCTTTATATCAGAAGCATAGTATCCCTCCACTGTTTTGGGCGGATTTAGCGTCGGCGCATTACGCCAAAACAACTCTCCAAAGTTGGCTCACGGAAAAGGGTACAGATTGCGTTGAGAAAGTGCTTGAGTTGAGTTGAGATAGAGAAAGGAGCTCAAAAAAATGTGGGCTAAAGCGTCCACAAAATATGATGAAACACTTATCCGGAACTTGATGAAAAGTGTTCGATCAGAAATTCGAAAATTCGTGAAAGAATAATATTGATTTCATCCGGTCTTCCCAATGTTCAAGTTCAATTCCGTACAATGATGAATCATTCATTTGTTTGAATAAAACATCATTTTTTATACGATTTGAAAGAATAATATGTGGATAACTTATTTTCAATACAGTCCTTAGTTTAAAGAATTGTAATAAATTAAGCGTTAAGCGTATTAAGCGGATTAAGCGTAGATGTTCTACCTTTCAAATGAAATACTCATCATTAAATTTCTTTGGGTCAGAAAGGAGAACATTATTGTTCAAAATCTCCACTCGAAACGTAACACGGTCGATTTAAAAAAAATTAGAACGGCTCTCCTATACAGAAATTGAAAAGAGAGTCGTAAGTCGTGCGTCAAAAAATATACACCATTAACAATGCCGGACTAAGAGCGATATGTGGAGCCTCCAATTGAAAGCATCAACGTAGAGACAAGAATTCCCAGTTTATGACTATTCCTCGAACAAAGAACAACAGCATATTTCTTGAAGACAACATCTATTAAGGAAAAAAAACTAGTAATAATCCAGAGCCGATTGTGCAAGAACATTTAACAGTGACAAAGACGAGCTCAAATGACTTACACTGCTCAGAAAACAGTAAATAGAATAGTACAAAATCTGAAAATCATAATTCTGTCAATCAATATCTTCAAAACCACCGTATCCTGATAGATGCCGACTACTAAGGCTTGCTTCATTTAGAATTGGAACAAACTTTTGCTCATATTGTGGCGCTCCTGGTGGACGAATTTGGAAGTTCTTGGCGCCCACGTGTCGGGAATTTTGTCAGCTTCACGTATGTATTTTTGACATTCCGCAAATCGACTGTACTTTGTAAACAATCAACATGGATGCCGAAAGAAGGGATAAAATTGTGCACAGTTATTTGGAAAATCCATTGTGGTCTGCATCTAGGCTAGCTAAACAGCTGAAATTGCCCAGAAATACCGTATGGCGCGTTATCAAACGGTATAAGGAAACATTGACGACGATTCGGAAGCCTCAAGCCAATCGTCGGAGTGGAACTGTCGACCGGAAACTGCGTGGTAAGATTTTGAAGACGATTAAGAGGAATCCCAATCTGTCGGACCGTGATTTGGCCAGAAAATTCGGTGCTGCCCATAGTACCGTGAGGAGAACTCGACTCCGGGAAGGAATCAAGTCGTATCGAGCTAGCAAACAGCCAAATCGGACCATAAAACAGAATAGTGTGGCCAAAATCCGTGCTCGGAAGCTATACGACCAGGTGCTGACCAAGTTCGACGGGTGTCTTCTGATGGACGATGAAACCTATGTCAAGGCTGACTTCGGGCAAATCCCAGGTCAAAAATTTTACTTGGCAACGGCTCGGGGGATGTTCCAGCCAAATTTAAATTTGTTTTTGCCGACAAATTTGCACGAAAATTCATGATTTGGCAGGGCATTTGCAGCTGTGGCAAAAAAACGAAAGTTTTCGTTTTAAATAAGACAATGACGTCGGAACTATACCAAAAAGAGTGTCTCCAAAAACGAATTTTGCCGTTCATTCGATCCCACGACCATCCCGTAATGTTTTGGCCAGATTTGGCAAGCTGTCATTACAGCAAAGTCGTTCAAGAATGGTATGCAGAGAAAGGGGTCCAGGTTGTTCCGAAAAACCTTAACCCACCCAACTGCCCCCAGTTCCGCCCTATTGAGAAATACTGGGCAATCATGAAGAGGGGACTCAAGGCAAAGGGAAAGGTTGTCAAAAACATCAATCAGATGAAGACCTGGTGGAATAAGATAGCTAAAACGATGGACGAAGAAGGTGTGCGCCGCCTAATGAGCCGTGTTACAGGAAAAAATCGAGAATTCCTTCGAAACCGTGACGAATAATTTTATCCGTATTTTTTCTTAAAAGTATGAAGAAAACGCTACATTTTTATAAAAAAAGATCTTGAATTCAATAATAAATAACTGAAATACAGGCAATTGTTTTTGTTCCAATTCTATCTGAAGCAAGCTTTAGGTTTGGACACGCTGGAACGACGTCAAAAAATACAGCAGTCGTTGTTCGTTGCTAAATTGTTGAATGGTGAAGCTGATGCTCCTGAACTACTTTCTATGTTGAACTTTCGTGTACCGAACAGAACCTTACCCCCCGTTGCTACACCCATTTTTACCGAACTGTGTTTGGATACAATGAACCGATTTCAGTATGTATTCGTTTGTTTACTGCATTCGAAGAGCTATTTGAGTTTAATGAAACATCTGGACGTTTCGCGAATCGGATCAGAACGGTGTTGCACTAGATTTAATAACTGTTAACGAAACTGTTAGTCCGCGACCTTTATTACTAACGGTAGAAAGGAAGAGGTTCGATGTGCTGAAAAATTTCTCCCAAAAATGTTGTTCAATTTGTAATAGTCTTGCCCTCTAGTGAAAGAGAGTATCTAGCAAGAAAGTTAGTAAGTTGATAGGTCACCATACTTTTGGCAACCGTTTCAACGGCGAAGAGAATCCTTCGGTCCAGCATTTACAGCCACCTGCTTCGAACAGCATCTTGCATTATCAAACACTGATGGAATCGTACTTCTACGGTAACAAAATATGGTCTTGAGACATTAGAGTCTTCGATGGAATGGATGGAAAGCACTGTATACTATCTACAGTGAAGACTTCCGAAATTGTTGAAAGAACCACACATCATCCACACCCACATCCAAGCCATGCATCAAAGCACAAAAGGGACCTGTGAAGTTTTAGCCAGATTTGGCAAACTGCCTTTAGACATCGAAAGACAACTCAGTGGTTCAGGTCAATGGAGCGAATTTGTTCGGTATTCACCCTTCAATTCCGTCCAATAGAAAAAATATCAGGCAATCGTAAAGCAGAAGCTGAAGAAGAGTGAAAAGGTAACTCGAGATGCTAGAAAAATGCAGAGATAGTGGAATAAAATGGTCATCAAAAGGGTGGTTGACAAACGGGTTGGTTAAAACAACGCTGGATCAAGTGATGTGTGTCGTCCGATTTTCAGAGACACTCTCGAGTCCTTTTGAATCACGGAGAGGGTTACGGAAATTTGATGGATTGTCGTGTTTGCTATTTAACATTGCTTTGGAGGGTGTGATTCAAATAGTGGGGATAGACACGATGGTACAATTGATGACCGCCGATAACGACACCTGCAGAGAGATACTAAGGTACATTATGGCTGGCAATTGTACATGCTTTGAACGCTAAGCTCAAACAGGGTTCGCCGAACTATAAAGTTGACCATCTTTGTCATTATCATTGACCAAGACATTAATTAGACCGGTAGTCCTCTACGGCAAAGAAACATGGACATTGCTCGTGGAGGACTAACGTGCTCTTGGTATCTTCGAACGGTAGGTCTTGCGTTCGATCTACGGTGGAGTGCAGATGGAAGACGGAACGTGGAGGAGGCGAATGAACCACGAATTGCATCAGGTGCTGGGTGAACCTCTCATCGTACACATCGCAAAAATCGGTCGACTACGATGGGCTGGGCATGTCGTAAGAATGCAGGGCGACACAATGATTCTCGATAATGATTCGACGGGCATAAGAGAAGAGGCGCGTAACGAGCAGGGTGACTCGATCAAGTAGAAGGCGACCTGCGGACCCTTCGCAGACTGCAGCTATGGACCGAATAAAATGGAGACAAATTCTGTGTACAGCAAAGGCCACCCCGGTCTTGGTCTGATTTTTAAGTAAGTAAGGTTAACTAATGAAGTGTCGAAAAACTGATGAAGGATTCTATGTGATTCTATGTGACTAAAGTTACATTATAAATAATTAAAGACTTTAGAAAACACCAAATTTTACAAGGATCAAGTGGCATATGATTAACGGCTTTGAATGCTTTTGCTCAATTCTAAATGACGAACACTTATATATCTAAAACAAAACCTCAAGTATTTTTTAATTTAACCATCTTTACGTTAAACCGAAATTTCCCATTTCTGATGAGTGTGCCAAACGACATTATACCAAACGGGGTAACGCCGAATACCTCTTGTTCGAATTCCACAGCCTACGTAAATTAATATGTCTATCTTTCTGCCCAACAGTTACGACATCAGTAGAGCACGTCGTTGCCCAAGTCTTCTGCGCCCTGGAGGGACAAATCATGAACAGCGTTGGAGACTACGTATTGAAAGCGATTGGCATCCAGGAGATTCTCCGTACCAGCTCCAGATTGAATCAGCTGCAGTGTGTTCACAACAGTATCAAACTGGAGCACGATGTTCAGCTCGGTTTTGTTCCGAAGACGCCACGAATAATGCGAACCATAGCCCGGACCGCCCAGGATGATCAACGGGACGCGGAGATCAAGCTGGAACATATCCTATCGAAAGAAGCAACGTCTGCCATTGGCTACGATGATCTGATGATACTGTTGGAAACGCTGGAAGCGGAAATAGATAAGTTGCAGTCGTCGTCCGATGATCACAGTCCGCATACCATAGTAAGTTGCTCTGGAGTGATCCAAGCTGTGAAGGCAATCTGCAACATGTTGGGTCCGATCGATACTCTGGAAATTACCAAATCAATCGACGATTTGAAAGCTTGCTGTGATAGCGGCCAGACAATCTACAGCTATAACGATTCTTCCGATTATAACAATGGCAGCTTAAGCATCGTTTCGGAGAGTGGAGACTACGCTGAGGTCAAATTACGGCCAAGGACTATCAGTGAACAGATTCGGTATCGATGTAACGAGGTGCGCAACGCTATTCAGAGCTTGTTGGAGATTTATTCGCATGCATTCCGTGTTAATTTTATGGTCAATGTACCTGACTGGAGCACCAATCCTATTCCGATAAGTAATATTTCACAGTCGGTTATGGTGAATATTATGTGTTTGCATCGACCACCGATCCATTGGAAGCACGATGAGTACAATCTGGGTGTTCAGATCTACCACGGTGCTCGGTATATAAGTGAGGCAATGGTGACATACTGTTCGAATGAAATTAGCGGAATCTATCCAAGATTAAAATTCAATTCATGGATAATGTTCCGTAATCCTGTTTGCACATTACCTCGTGAATCCAGGTTGATCTTTGTACTGTATGGCGTTACACGTGAACCGGTGGAAGGAGACAAACAGGAAGGATCGTCCAATACCGACGGAAACGCCCAAGAAGGCAGAGTCACTAAAGTAGAATTAGGTTGGTCCGCAATCCAGTTCTTCGATTTCGAGCGGAAAATGATTCAAGGCTCCTACCTGCTCTCTCTTTGGCCACCGACCGCAGAAAAGTACTTTGGACCGGCACCAGCGAAAGGAACCCACCCTCTAGGATCTGCATATCCCATATTGGGAATAGAAATTCCCAGCTACGGAGGCTCAATTGTATTCCCCGAACCAATCAAAAACCTCCCACCGTGGGCCAAACTCGATTTCAACAGTTTGGATCGAAATTTGCAACAGGAATTGGTCGATACGGCAGAGCAGGGCTACTCAGCCGACAAACTCGAAAAGCGCGAAGTACTTTGGGAAAAGCGACATTACCTTCACTCGTTACCTCATGCCCTACCCAAGATCCTCCACGCAGCTCACAGTTGGGACTACGCTTGCCTAGCAGATCTTCACGCATTACTGAAATCATGGCCGGCACTGACGCCGGTTCAAGCATTGGAACTGCTCCTCCCACGTTATCCCGATTTGGAAGTTCGCCGGCAAGCAGTGGAATGGATCTCCCATATGCCAAATGACGAATTCACCGATTATCTGCCGCAGCTCCTTCAAGCCCTGAAACATGACACGTACGAAGCCTCACCTCTATCTCAACTATTGCTACAAAAATCATTGGAATCACCACGAATAGCACATCACCTGTACTGGTTGCTACTCCATAGTCTCCCTGGAGAAGCACCCCAAAATATGATCGAAATGGGTCAAATCGACGAAGCTCTTGTAATTCAAGCTCGCTACCATCGGAGGAATCAACTGATGCTGCGGGCCTTGCTGGCCACTTGCGGAGAAAAACTAACAGCCCGTTTTCTTTCGCAGAATATGATGTGCAATAAGCTTGGGGAAGTGGCACAAAGTGTCAAGATATCTAAGGAATCCCAGCGGTTGCAGATTCTCAAGCAAGGCTTGGAGTCAGTTAATCAGATGCTGATCGATAACCCAACTGTACTCCCATTAGGACCCGGAAACGAAGTGACTGGCGTTATAGTTCGTAGCTGTAATTATTTCAATTCGAACACGCTCCCCCTGAAGGTCAATTTCATGGGCCCGGACAAGGTAATCGTACCGGCAATCTTCAAAAGTGGCGATGATCTCCAGCAAGACATGCTGACGATTCAGATGGTTCGTATTATGGACAAGCTGTGGCTGCGAGAGGGACTTGATTTGAAGATGGTTACTTTCGACTGCGTGCCGACGAGCTACAAGAAGGGCATGATCGAAATGGTGTCGGATTCGGAGACGCTCCGCAAAATTCAGGTCGAGTGGGGCCTGACGGGTTCGTTCAAGGACAAGTCGATCGCGGAATGGTTGGCCAAGCAGAACCCTAGTCAATTAGAGTACCAAAGGGCTGTGGAGAATTTTACGCGTTCCTGCGCCGGCTACTCGGTGGCCACGTACATTCTCGGTATTTGTGATAGGCATAATGATAACATTATGCTCAAAACCTCGGGACATTTGTTCCACATAGATTTCGGTAAATTCCTAGGAGATGCACAAATGTTCGGTAATTTTAAGAGGTGAGTGAGCGAGAATTAGCTCAAAAAACAATTGGAAGTTGTCAAAAAACAATTGGTAAGTCTCAAATAACCATACGTTTGTTCGTTCCATTTCAGAGACCGCACCCCTTTCGTCCTGACTTCGGACATGGCGTACGTGATAAACGGAGGCGATCGCCCGTCGGCTAAGTTCCATAAATTCGTCGATCTGTGCTGCACTGCGTTCAACATCGTGCGCAAGCACGGTGACCTGATACTGCACATGTTTGCCCTGATGACCACTTCCGGCATTCCTGGCGTAACGGTCGAAGCAGTCAACTACGTCCGCAATGCGCTTCTTCCGGGCCAATCGAATCCGGAAGCGGCGGCATCGTTTGCGAAAATGATTCATATCTCGCTCAAGTCGTGGTTCACTCAGTTCAACTTCTTCCTGCACAACATCGCGCAGATGAAGTTCTCGGCCGAAAGCGACGACGGTGAGCTGTTGAGCTTCGTGCCAAGGGTCTACACGTGAGTAGTACACTGGTTCTAAATTGTACGTACGGAGTACGCAGTGATATTTTTATTTGCATTTCAGCATGGCCCAAGACGGGCGCCTGAAGTCGGTCACTGTTCACGGATTTCAGAAACGCTACGATTTGGAAAAGTATTACACCTACATCCTCAAGGTGACCCGCCAAAATCAACCGGATCCTGCGTATCTGTTCCGTTCGTACAAGGAGTTTTGCGAGTTTCATCAGAAACTTTGCATTCACTTTCCGCTGGTGAAATTACACAGGTGAGTGACTGCTGTTTTTCGAATCGATCATTCGGAATTTTTATTACTAGATTAGATAAGATTAACAGGTCAGACTATGCAGACGCTTCGGAGATGTTTGATTCACTGTCTCGGGCGCTGTGACCTTGGAGACCTAGGTACGCGCCCCCGTCTGTTGTGGGTCGTCGGTTTCGCATTCCGCGTAGAGTTCTGGGAAGTTCCTCGTCGAGCATGGCCCGTGTGTTTAGGATCGATTTCGTCCGTGTCGTTGGTGTCGGCTGCAAACTGGCAGGGACGTTTAGCAGAATTTTCGGATCTATTTTCTGCGCAGCCACGGTGTGAGTTATGCTGGAACGATGTCGCTCAACCATGTTCCAGTTGAGGTAATCGTCGCCATCGTCGTCGTCGTCGTCGTCATTATCGTTTACGGGAGGAGTAGGTTGTTTGTGAATTGCTCGTGGGGGTGGTGTTGGAATCTCGGTCGGTGTATCGACTAGTTGGGGTGGAGCAGGAGCACGCTTCTTCAGAATGGATTTTATTGGAGGTTCTGCAACAATATCGACATGGTTTATTCGCGAACTAGGATCGTCATTTGGAATAGTTTCCGGTTTGACAGGTTCTGGATCAGCTGGTTTATGGATGATTATTTCTTGAGGCGAGCTGGTTTTCTTTATTTCTTCTTCCATGGAATTTGAAAACAAGAACTCCGGAGGTCGTGGCTCAAATATGTCCTGGATTGAACTGGAACTGTTGTTTCTGCTATATTCTTGCTGGGGCTCATCGATTTTCGTTTCAGGTTTTAGTGAAGACTTATTTTCTGCATGCACTCGTGGTTTTGCTTTTACTTTTTCAAAAATCTCATTTAACGATTCGCTTTCACTAACATCATCAAAGTCAGTCTTTTTGGGATTCGTTGAGTTCGCTAAGACTGAAATTAAAAAAAAAATAATTAAAGTATTACTAATACGTGAATTCTGGTTGTATAGAAAACACTTACCATTAACCTTTTGCAAAATTTCGTTAAAGAACTCAGGTTGTTGCTGTTTCCACTGCTCACCCGTTTGCCCTTCAATTTTGCTAAAAGATACGGCAACGTGTTCTCTCTCATTCTCCACCTTTGTGTTGTTTTCGAAGCCCACGTTTCGAGGAGCCGGTGCAACTGGAATTTCACGCTCTTCAATAGTAATTTCGTTGAGCACTTCCACAGATCGCGTCACCTCGAGTGCTCGCGGTGACATCGGTGCCGTACTCACACCGTCCAGTACCGAAACGTTAGGAGTTGATTTAGTCTTAGAAAGGCCTCGTCGGCTGGGGGGCTTCGGTGGGGAGTAGCTGGGTTCGGGAGGTGTTTCCACAATACGTCCATTGTTGTGTTCGCTCGAACCTATCTTATCACCCGCACTGTACTTCGTTGATGATGAGGATGACTTATTGGCAGGCGTTAAAGAGGTTGTAGACGTGTTCGGTTTCCTGGAAGCTGATAATGGAATTGAAAGCATAAAAAATGCGTGGATAAATTCTTGATTGATGCAGTCACGCAGGGTTTACAAAACCTACCGGCAGTCGCAATCGGTTGGCTCGGCGGCTCCCAGTAGGATGCTCTAGACGGTTCAATGTAATCCTCAAAGTTGACACTCTGTCTGTAGACGCCGATAACGGTGATGCCGGAATTTTGCTAATCAGGACAAAACAATTTTAATGGAATTAGGTCACTCTTATTCGTCACGGATATGTGACTCACCTCTTTTCTTCTGCTATTTCGCTCTGGTGCGGATGGGATTCCCTCGAAGGTGATTCGACGGCGGAACCATTTAAGCTTTAATCCCATTGCGTTTGTGTAGTGTATTTTTACTGGACGATGGAACTCTCTGCTTCCGGAACGCAATGTTTGTGTTGCGGCGGAACGAATCAATCTGACGATGATAATGTGGACTTCTTTCACTTTTCGGTGAAACTGGACGTGTGTTGTTTAACACGCTGTATAAAAGGCGCTATCTTATCATCGTTGACTTCGGAGGTATCGAACGTGTTGCTGATACCGTTGAAAGGTTTCATGACGTCAAAGTATGAGTTATTTTAATCGTTTGTGTGCGTGATGATTGCCGAAGACAAGTTTGAGTTTTCAATGGCAAAACTAATAAAAAAGAATATCAGGCATAAGTGGAGCATACCGCGTATCAGTAATTACTGCAATAAACTCTAAATCGATAACATTGGTATTAAGCCTATTGATGATTATCGGGATAAGAGGTTGCCTAAACAACAGGGTTGTTTACCCCTGTCTCTATATTGGAAGATGTATATTTTTGTCATGTTTACAATCGTTCGGTGCGGCTTCAAATAGCGTTCGTGAACGTTGCTATTTACGATAGGTTTTCCGATCTAATTTCAGTCGTACTAAGCATAACCTGCATTTAATCTCTCGTATTGTAGCGGATTTGAAGAAATACGGGGATCATTATATCTGAAAGATACAAGGATTGAGGCACTGGAGAAAAATCTACGGATATGGAAAAGTTGATTGAAGGCTCTGACGGCCCTTAGTCGCGAAAAATACTTGGAGCACTTCCTGTTCGAAATAAGAATTCAATGACCGGAAAAACAGACTGGGGTAAAATCGGGAGCGTTGGCTCGATAGGTAACCGCAGCTGAAACCACGGTATTCTGATTTCATCGATAAATACGAACGACTTGGCGTTCTGCGAATGGATAATGTGGGATAATTTTTCGATATTATTTCACGGTTGATATCCGGATGATATTTCGGAGTTCTTTGTCCGGATATGAAATATAAACTGTTCTTATCCAGAAAGTAGCTTGATGACTGATGCAAACTTTGAAATTCCCGCTCCACAGTCGTTGAACGCTGCATTTTGTTGTTGTTGGGATAGTTAAGCACTACTGCGTCCATTGATACGAATTTTTTTATAAACTTGAAAGAACGCTGCATAATCGGCACTTCCTAAAATTTGAAGATGAGTATCTTCTGCGTGACGTAATTAAATGACGTTCACTTTGGCGGAATGTGATTCACCACTAGGAAGTTGCATACTATAGCAGAATGTCCAGGATCTTCTAGCTAGAGAGTGTTATGGATTTGGAATAAACGAATATGAAACGATCGCACCATTTCAAATCTAAGCATATTTTGCACGGATAGAAATAACATCCTGAAACCTAGTGCTGATTTGGTGAGATAGGTGAACTCGCCGCCAAGGAGCCGTTGTGGGATGCCACGACTCCGGTTTTGCTTTCGGCGGGGACCGCGCTACGGATGCGCAATTACGACAGCCTTGACGAAACTGACGATCTCGTTGTCCAGTTCCGGCCAGTACACGAAGCTACGTGCGATGGCCTTCATTCGCTGTATGCCTGGGTGGCCCTTGTGTAGTTGGTTGAGGCACCGTTTCCGGAAGGCATTCGGAATCACCAATCTGTCGCCAAACATGATGCTGCCTTGAGTGACCGACAGAGCTACCTGGCGATCGAAGAAACGTAACATCTCCCGGTCCTTAATTTCCGACCTTGATTTGGGCCAGCTGTCACAGATGAAACGGTGAACTAACGGATCAGCAGTTGTTGCTTTTTCAACCATGCTGAAGCTGAGAGGCAGATGATTAGTGCTATCGACGGCTACTGACCTCAAGTCTTCCTCTAGGGTGGTGCAAGCAATGATGACGTCGTCATCTGGCTTCGTGTGCTGGTCGATGAGACGAGACAACACGTCAGCGTGGAGGAGAGGAGCGATAGTGCCCACCGTTGGAGGCGACTGGCAGTGTAGCATGGAATGCCCTTTTCGGACCCGAAAATCCTCAGAAGCGGCGCATGGTCTGTTTGAAGCCGGAACCGTCTTCCGAAGATGAACTTGTGGGTCAGGCCTTCCCGGTCGATTTGTGAGTAGCGCTGTTCAACTGGTGTAAGCACCCGAGACGCATGCTGGATCACATTCTCGCGGCCATTGGGGTAGTTATGGCTGATTGTTGCCCCAATGCCGATGGATGACGCGTCCGCCGACACGATGATTTCCTGCTTGGGGTCATAGTGCGCTAGAAGCAACTCCGACGACAGAATTCCCTTGAATTCATCGAACGCCTGCTGGCATTCGTGTGTCCACACTGTAAAGACCACTCTAGCTATTATTCTAGTGGTGTAGTCGTTGTTTTCTAGAAGGACTGTTGGTCTGTTCGAAGAAATAAATAATTGCTCTCTCGAGTTTGAGCCGTTGGTATAGACGGAGGCAAAAGGAACAGACTTGAATTTAAATTAAAAGAAAATATAAAGAAGGAAACTTTACGTTAAAGGCCATTTATAATTGTATCGGTAGTACTAGTAGTGATCATACATTTCACACACGAACCTAAGAGCTCGCATATTCGGCACACATTTACCGCAATAATTTATGGCTCCCATGAAGGAGCGTACTCGCGTGATGTCCTTTGGCGGCGGCATATTTTTGATAGCTTGAATCTTGGATGGGTCTGGCCTGAGCCCATGACGATCCAAAAGATGACCCAGACACCGGATTTGCTATTGTCCGAATGAACCTTTTTCCAACCGGTTGATGAACCCGTACTCCTCGATTCGCTGCAACACTGCACGTAGATTACGCTGGTGTTCACCCACGACAACGTCATCCAGGTAGCCTGCGATACATTGAAGACCTGCCAACATAGGCCGCGGTGGGTGTTGATGGTAAGTTGATGACGGCAGCTTTCGTCCACTTCCATTTGAAGTAAGGCGTCAGATAAGTCAATCTGACTGAAGTGCAGTGCAATTGGACAGCTTGGAGATGATGTCTTGCGGCAACGGAAGAGGATACTGGTGTGACTGAAGGCGATCGTTTAATCCAGTCGAATAATCGCCCCATATGCAGACGCTGCCGCTGGCCTTTCGCACTACGACTATTGGAGTAGCCAACTCTGAATAGTCCACTGGTGAAATGATCTGTAGACGCTATAGTCGGTCGAGCTCTTCATCCACTGCTGATAACATAGCATACGATACAGGTCTCATCGGTTTGTCGATGAGATTAATGCCAAGCAGATTCAGTGGGTGCTTTGAAACTTAGATTGTCCCGCTGTACGTTGTGCCATTGATTTCAACGTCGCTGAGAAACTCACACTGCTGATCCAACTGCTCGCCCGATGCTGACTTGGCGGTCTGACTCGCTGGAACATCCGTTTCCAAACTTGCTCGGACACAACAGTAATATCCGATGCGGTGTCAAGCTGCAATCGTACTGGGATCCCGTTGAGATTCATCCACACATAACGACGCTTGCCCTCGATTCTACTGACCCATGCAATGACGGTTTTTGTGGAGGACCGATGAGACTGATGTTTTGACGGCTTCGTAGACCACTTAAGATTAAGATTAAGACCAACCTGAGTCGGAACATCGATGATTTTTAAATCCGTAGTGTTAGAAAAGTACATAGCACCACAGTTCCAGCAAGGAGTGGCTGGGATTTTCCTTTCATCCTCCGCTGAAGATGGCTTCTGTTCCCTGGATCGTTTCCTGAAATGCTTCCGATGATGTACGTTCCCCTCGATGGCTTGCACCTGACCCGCGGGACCTTCTATCATCGCCGTCTCACTTCTTAAGTTGATTATTGTCTTCAATTTTTGTCAACAGCCTGGTACGTACCTCCGCATCGCACTAAGATTGCAAGCCGCACACGAACATTAAGCATTTGAAATGCTCTTCCTAGAGCTTAGAAAGCTCGAACTCCACGCACATTTGATTAACCCTACAGGCGAAAGAGACATAATCCTCCGTCGGGGCCTTGAAGGCGGTGAGAGTGCTGTAACGCTTCTTGACGGTAGACTCCTCCGTGCCGAGTAGTCCTTTTAGCTTCGAAACCGCGTCACTGAATGTGAGGTCCTTTGGAACACTGGGTAAAAGGTAACTGACATACCCGTAGTGCTCGTTTGTTCCTAGCCGTCAAAGAAGTAACCTGCAGAAAGGTCATCGTACCTGGCGTACCACGCAGCGAATGTGATGTGGAACTCCCGGATATTCCCAGCTAACGAGTTTGAGCTGCTGCAAAATTGGCACGATGATGGCATCCGTACGAGCCTGTTGAGGGGGACTCATTAGCATAGGCTGCTGCTGCACTCCAGGGAGAATCTACTGCTGCTGCATCGATGGAGGTAGCTGCGGTTGCAGCTGGCGGGACTGTTCATTCTGCTGGATATTTTGGCCAGGTGCATTGATTCCTTGGCCCAGACCTGCGTGGTGTTGTTCTGCCATTGAGCGCTGTACGAGCGTTTC
Organism: Aedes koreicus; assembly: GCA_024533555.2. NCBI lineage: Eukaryota > Metazoa > Arthropoda > Insecta > Diptera > Culicidae > Aedes > Aedes koreicus. The sequence continues at coordinate 165,859 of JAHHFK020002333.1, read as the reverse complement.
CGCCTTTTCCTGGGTGGCGGCGCGGCAATTTTTATGATCGCGTTTATTTCGCGAAAACAAATTGAACTCTCGCGAATTCAACGAGATCACTCGCGAAATCGTCGTGGCATCTCATTGCACGTCAAAACATCGTGTTTATATCGGGTGGCGTGTGGCGAACGTCGGCATGATATTTTGACATCCTAGCAGACTTTGTCTCATCAAAAGGCACCTCGACTAAGTGAACTACGTGGCGTTAGTAAACAAGCGATTGCTAGCGATTTGCAGTATTACACAAACTTAAGGTGCCGCCAAACGGCGCTTGAAATCTTTGCTATAGTTCACTATGATAGAGCCGTTAAAGATATCTATTTCATAGTTGTATGAGATCCGAGAAACGGTTTTGCAAAAATATGAGCTTTGAAGTAATAGAAGCTATGTAGTAGAAATCTTTGCCTCAGCGCTTTGACTTAACTTTTTTCGGTGTACACACGATTGATTTTCTTTGTCACATATATATGGTCGCGAGCTTTTAATAAATAAATTTGGGAAGTAATCATGGGCACATTCGGTAGCTATGGACAGAGAATGAAAAAAATGCTGCAGTTGCTGCGTGCATCATATTAAAAAAGCGAATAAAACGAAAAACTCGCAAAGTCTGGACAAAATCGTGGATTGCTCGTCTTGTAGGCAAAGGAATTAAGACTTATCTGCTGAAGGAGTTGGGTTATGAAGATCCGGATCACTAGTCCAGCGAAATTCTTCAGAGAAGTTCATGGAGTTCATGATCTTCAGATAAGTTAATGGAAGTTCTTAAGAAAAATTCGGATTGGTTCATTAGAGAAGTTCCGCGAAGTTGTTCAGACAAATACAGGGAAGTTCTTCAGAGAAGTTTGAGGAATTTCTTCAGATGAGTTCAGGGAAGTTCTTCGGAGAACTTCAGATAAAATAAAACGAAAAACTCGCAAAGTCTGGACAAAATCGTGGATGGCTCGTCTTGTAGGCAAAGGAATTAAGACTTATCTGCTGAAGGAGTTGGGTTATGAAGATCCGGATCACTAGTCCAGCGAAATTCTTCAGAGAAGTTCATGGAGTTCATGATCTTCAGATAAGTTAATGGAAGTTCTTAAGAAAAATTCGGATTGGTTCATTAGAGAAGTTCCGCGAAGTTGTTCAGACAAATACAGGGAAGTTCTTCAGAGAAGTTTGAGGAATTTCTTCAGATGAGTTCAGGGAAGTTCTTCGGAGAACTTCAGATAAAATAAAACGAAAAACTCGCAAAGTCTGGACAAAATCGTGGATGGCTCGTCTTGTAGGCAAAGGAATTAAGACTTATCTGCTGAAGGAGTTGGGTTATGAAGATCCGGATCACTAGTCCAGCGAAATTCTTCAGAGAAGTTCATGGAGTTCATGATCTTCAGATAAGTTAATGGAAGTTCTTAAGAAAAATTCGGATTGGTTCATTAGAGAAGTTCCGCGAAGTTGTTCAGACAAATACAGGGAAGTTCTTCAGAGAAGTTTGAGGAATTTCTTCAGATGAGTTCAGGGAAGTTCTTCGGAGAACTTCAGATAATTCTTCAGAGAAGTTTGGGAGATTTCTTCAGAGAATTTCAGGGAAGCTTCTTAGAAGAACTACTGGGAAGTTCTTCAGAGGAACTTCAGGGAAGTTTTTCACAGAAATTTAGGAAAATTCGTTAAAGGAACTTTAGGGAAGTTCTTCAGAAAAACTTCAGGAAATTTCTTCACAGAAATTCAAGAAAGTTCTTCGGAGATGTTCTTCAGAGAACTTCGGTGAAGTTTTGCAGGGAACTTCGGGGACGTTCTTCAGAGAACTTCGGTGGAATTCTGCAGATAATTTCGGAAAAGTTCTTCAGAGTTCTTCGGGGAGGTTCTTCAGAGAACTTCTTGGAAGTTCTTCAGAGAAGTTCAGGGAAGTTCTTCAGAGAAGTTCAGGGAAGTTCTTCAGAGAAGTTTTTGGAAATCGGTTAAATGCATTGCTTAAAGGTTTCAAATTATTCGTAGGTACCGATCCTAAGAGCAGCAAAAATTAAATGAAATTTAAATGACAGATTTATTTAAAATTCGTATATTATTTAGAAGAGGAGTGGCGGAAAATTTCATATAATTTTGAAGAAAGGGGCAATTTTCCTATTGTGTAGGAGCGTTAGATGGAAAGCACGTTAGTATAAAAGCCCCTGCAAAGACCGTCAGTAATTGTTGAAATTATAAAAAGCAATTCAGCATCATACTTATGGCTATGATGGATGCTGAACAAAAAAAACATGATGGATGCTGAATACAAATTTACGTTTGTCAACATTGGAGCAAAAAGAAGGATCAGCGATGGTGGGGTATTTGCCGATTGCTGTTGGGGAATCCGATGCAGGATCTTTTGCTCCTGAGATGCCTGTTTCGGCTCCGATGGCGGGCAACTTGTGTGGCTCAGCTGACGCGAGGACAATCAGCTGATCTTGAGACATTCTGAAAATTATTTTCTCTTCATAGGCCTGCTCAAATTTGTTATTCAAGTTCCTTGAAGCCATCGAATATTTGTTAGGCAGTCTTCAGCCCATAACGTCTCCAGCAACGAGTTGGTTGATATACCCAGAATACTGGCCGATTTTTGCGTTTTTTAAGTTCCGTGGGCTTGGACACGATTTCGTGAGAAGCGCCATCTTATCATCTGATGACATCGGACAAGGTTGAAAATCAGAACTGGTAGAATCATAATCTGCCTCTCAACGTTATCATCTTGAAAATACTTAGTACTTAACTAGGTATCAAAATCCCCTGGTCTATACTTTCTTCGGATGAGGAATTGCAAAGCAAAATAATACACTCACTTTGAAGTAGACACTTTCACAGGTGATCGGGATTAGTTGGTTCCCACGACACCGGATGTTGCTCACACAGCTCAAACAATCTGGAATTTATTTTACTGCTCCATTTTTGCTTTAAAAATACCGCAAAAACACAAACTAGCAAAAAGTGCAAACGAACTGTCAAAAAACTTCGACCAACGAACTATGAACTATTCCGTCCGGATGAAATAGTTCATAGCCTACTACTATAATATAAAAACTATCGCTAGAGTGTACACACGATAACGAGCACGGCTCTATATCATAGCGTAAACTATCGCTTGCAAGTCATAACTATGAGCTATCAATACATAGTTTAGGTGTTCCTATGAACTATTACATAGTTTTCTAACAGTATATAGCTCACTATATACTAGAAATAGCTGCCGTGTGGCGACACCTTTATCGATTAATATTGTTCTTGCTTAAACGACTGTATGTGGTTTTAGTTTTCGTAGCAAAGAAGTTCTCCATACAGGAGGAACAGCAGGTCGACAAATTGATTCATTCATATTCATCCAATTATTCAGTACAGCGCACAAGGTTTCCGCCATTTCATCAGCACACTTCGTCAGTCCATCAAAAAGGACGTCCCTGTCAATGGCGGAAAGAAAACCCGAAAGAGCATCGAAGTCAATTTTGTTGTAGTCTAACGCAACCCCAACATTCTCATTCAAATCATGCAGTGGTACACCGTCATCAACTAGGGATGGTAAGCAGATAACCAACGGCGGGTGATGAAGGTCAATTGGCAAGAGTTTTGAAACAGAACTCGAGATTTAAAAAGGAAGATCCGTGGGGCTAAAGCACAAATCGAGAATGCGTCCTAAGTGGTTGTGCACGAGATTTCTTTGATGCATGTTGAGGAAATCCATACCGCCAATCAATAACGAGGTAGCTCTTGATAAAGGCATCGAGTTCACACGTTGAATCTCTCCATCATAATAATTCCAGATCACTTCAGGTTGATTATAGTCACCGCATACCAGCACACAATCGTTGTCAGAGCCTCTGTTATCAAGCTCATGGATCGACTCATTATGCCCATTCAATAGGGTGAGCTCCTTGCTTTTGTCGATACACATACTTGTTCTAATGTTGCTCCACTGGATACTTCGACACTGTTACTGATGAAACGATGATGCACATCAGTTAGAACCCCTCCGGAACGACATAAAGTGTTCATTTGGCTTCGGTCACACCGCTAATTAAAGCTGCTCCCAAAAAGCTTCATCGAATTGATAGCATCATTAAGCCCCGTCTCGATTAAAATAATGACGTCAAAATTGCAATCCAGGCTGTTGCAGTAAAACTCGTCAATCTTGATTCACAGTCCATGGACGTTTTGATAATAAACCCATAAAAAACTAGGGTCACGGCTCGTGTTCTGCAACATAGAAACATCAGTCACGAAAATATTTAGTGAATGGTACAGATACTCACTTCTGATGGGAACCCTAGGGTTCCCACCGTCTACAGAATGTCGCGAGGAATGATTATTGGTATCCCTAGGGCTTCTACCGTCCACATGAAACAGCCTTATGTTGTTGTCGGAGCATTGCTTACTGGTTTTTTGAGTTTGCTCATTATGACCTTACGCCTACAATGAATTATTATGACTCTGAGACCTTGATGTTTTTTATGATACACTTAAACTTTATAATGATTTATCAAACCATGCATATCTAAACTACCAGAAAGAATTAAATGAACTGAAATTGAATTAAATTTATTTACAAAATTGGAATTAAAACTGATATGAAAAGCAAGTTAAATTGTTACCAAAAAAATTTTCCTCCATCTTCCAGCCTACCCTCAGGGATCCACGTGGGCCGATCGAACGTCAAAACGGTTGCCGAGCGTCGTCTTCCAGAGATCCGCCAATTTCTGATCTCGTTGTTCAATTCGGCGGACGAAATTGCACATTCCGAACTAGTTTATACCTTTTTCCACCCGTTGCTACGAGATCAGCAGGAAGCGGACATTCACGCTGCTAAAGTTAAAGGTAGACTGATTGGCTTTCGTACACTAACAATGAACTGTTCTCACTGAAACTCTAACCGACACAGGTAATCGCGCCATTGCGGACGAGTACCAGCAGCTGCGCGGTGAGATTAAATTCTCGCTGCAGTACCATCGTGAAGCACTTATAGTGATGATACAACATGCCCGATCCTTGCCAAGTACTGCTAGCAATCCGGAACCGAACACCTACGTGAAGGTGTATTTGCGACCAGATCAATCGAAGGCGACCAAACGCAAAACCAAGGTCGTTCGGAAGAACTGTAACCCAAGCTTTATGGAGACGGTAAGTACCAGTACTGTTTATTGTAAGCTCAAAAATGCTAACAATAGTAAAATTTTCTCTCCAAGCTCGAGTACCGCCTTCCGATGGAATTCATTCAGAAGAAAACGCTTGAAGTGACAGTCTGGTCGCACGACTCTCTACAGGAGAATGCATTCTTGGGAGGTCACCGCTTGCTGTTAGCTGAGCTGGATCTTCGACACGAAATCAATGAATGGTTCCCGCTGGGTTATCTTCCAAGAGCGTAGTCGATGCATTAGTTGCAATTTATTCAAGTGCATTTGGGATTGAGCTTTCTTCGCATTGGTTGTTTCGAGTTATATATATATTCGAGTTGTGGCAATTAGTGTGCCAACAGAGTCGATAAAATGTTTGGGCGTTTTTGGATTATAGGGGGGAAACATGAACAGGTGAACGGGTCAATAAAAGTGTACTACTAATCTAATATAATACTAAACAAAAACATCACCGTAGAGCTTGGCAGTGTTTGGTTGTAATTCATAAATCAAAATCGTTACGTAAAGCTATCGCCTATCTGTTCTCTATCAAGAAGAGTTTTCCACAACAACGAGCACGTATTTTAGCAATCGTGATAGCCGCATACACCTGCTCGTAAGATAAACCAAAAGTGAAATATTCGATTAATCTTATTCATTATTGTTACGGTTAGCGCCAGTGTCAGCAGAATATATATATGTACCTATATGTTTTGTGGTTGATCCTGCTGGCTTTGTTTTATTTTTCTCAACAACCAACAGTTAGTGAACGTCTGGGCTGTCACGAATTATAGAGAAAAAGAAACAAAGAGATAGAACGTTATAAAGGGCTTGAATTGTATTGTATTGCAAAGCCGTTGAAGCATATATTTTTATTATTTTATGTTTATTTGCAAATGTATTTATTTTATTAAAGCAAAAAGTCCAATCACAGTATGATGTGCGTATGAGTGACGCGAATTGTTTAGGAAATACAATGTGCATTTCTGAACGTAGATTAATGCGTTTAATTTTATTTTCTTACATATCCAAAAGATTCCATAAGGAACCGTACGCTTCTCCAACGCTTTTTATAAATATACTGCAGTTTTCAGCCAGACAAAGGATGGAACGACTTATTTAGTATGAGATAGTTCGTTTCACAAGCTAAATTTCTAAATATTATGTAATGATAAACGCTTGGTTTTCTTTCTGCGGTTTTGTATAAGAGTGTGAAGTTCAAACTCTAATATCTACACGCTCAGAACACCCTCTCTTTCTTTTGTATTACTGTCCTTTTTTTTCTCAAGGAAAAGTTACTCAATTTTCGCAAAAAGTGGATCTACTCAATTTTTGAGTTGATCCACTTTTTACGAAAATTGAGTAACTTCTCAGTGAGAAAAAAAAGGGACAGTAATACAAATGAAAGAGAGGGTGCTTTGAGAGTGAACTTCCATAGAGCACTAATTACAGTTACCCATACTAAATGAGTGGGTGGTACAAATAATCATTATTTAGTGTATCTAGATGCTTTTATGCCATACATGTGAGGGTACAAGCTAGTTAATGCTGAAAATACCTAGCGCTACGAGTTCATCATATGCCATATTTTGTAATTCAGGTTCTAAAATGTACTACCGGCAAACGGATCAAACGTATACAGTGACGAACAATACTATTAGACCAATGCACGGTTTTTAGAAACTGGTCATGTTGACTTGAATTTTCATCTGTATTAAATCCATAATCCACACCGCTTACGACATTACAATAAGACAACCTTTTGATTTCCATAAATAATACTCAAATTAGCGGACTGAATTTTGATTTTTGATGTATCTGTCATTTTAACATTACACGCAACTATGAAATTTATGGATTTATGAATACAGATTATGGATTTATGAATACAGATGAAAATTCAGGTTACTTCTAGACTACAGCCGAAATTTCAGCTCAATTGGTTCACGGAAAAAATGACAAGCCCCCAGACAGGTAAGGACACTACCCATCTCTTATTTGTAGGTTCCTCATTCGGTCTACCCGTACATCCCACATCTGTGCCAAGCGCTATGCCGGGTCCCAGTCGGCCTCACAAAACACCGTCACCGCCAGGATCGCCGATGCTTTCGAACATCGTTGGACACAGCTGAAGGAGGGTACCCAGCCGCAGAGGAAGCAAAAAGTATTGAGAATACTCAGGACGCAGAACAGAACAGGAGCTCCCGTACTGCGCAGCGTAAGCGACGGTGTCAGCATAACATGGATATCCGTCACGACTTACTGCTGGAACAGACTGAATGCATGAGAAAGATTGTGGAGCATACCGGAGAATGTGCGAGGTATGCCCGCAAAATGTTTAAATTACGGGAGGAAGAAGTTAAGGAACGGCGAGCTAATTGGCATCAGAAAGAGAAGGAAAGAAAAGCAGAATTAGAGTATAAGCTTGAAATTTTAAAATATAAGAAGGCGAAATTGGAGATTTTGGAGCGCCAGGAGTAAAAAAGTAGGAAGAAAAGAAGTGAAAAAGAAATATATTGAAATGAAATGAAAATAGAAAACAAAAAGAAAAATTAATCTTTCATTACTATTGTTAATTACTAAATATCGAAATTTTTTGAAGATTTCCCCATCCGAATACCCTGAACATAAATTTCCAGAGCACTTTACCATAATTTTAAATTTAATTTTAAATAATTTTGAAGACTCCAAGTATTAAATTTGTTTATTGATCAGTTATCGAACGCATAATTCCCTCTCTTATTTCATTTGCTGACTCGTTGGCCACATCATCGTTTGCGAAATAAACAATTTGATCGTCGTCGATTGATTCCCATTCCATTATATGTTCGGGTACATTAAAGCGTTTTCTTAAATTGTGCAAGGCACAACATACATTCACTATTCTGGCAGCCTTTTCAGGCTTATAGTGAAGTTGGCGAGCTGCTAAAATGCACCTGAACACATTCTTCATCACTCCAAACGTTCTCTCAACTATTATCCTGGTCTTTGCGTGGATTTCGTTGAATTTAGTCTGCCTTGCATCACAAAAAGCACGGAATGGTGTTATCAGGTACGGCTTCAAAGGGTATCCTGCGTCTCCTGTGAACAAGTACAAGACATAATGTAAAACTCCATGTATGTTAAGTTTCCATGTATTTATCATTTTTTTACCCAAAAGCCATGTGTTTCTTTCTCCATTCTGGTATTGTCGGTTCAGCTCTACATCCAACGGATTATTATTCCAAATGAAGGAATCGTGATTAGCACCGGGACTATTGGCATCCACGTAACGGACAATCTGTTTATTATCACAGACCTGAAAAGATATTTAAAATAATAAACTTCATGCTTTTGCTTTGATACTAATTCATACGTACAACCATAGCGTTCAAACTGTGAAATCCTTTCCTGTTGTAATAGAGATGCTGAATGTCGCTCACTGGCTTGAAAATCCTCACATGCGTTCCATCAACGCAACCATATCACGCTAGGGAATCCAGTTTTTTTTTTTTCGTAAAACCCGCGTTTGATTTCGACCTTTTCGTCCTCTGAAACTGGAAAGCGTATGGCCGCCGGGCAAACTTCTAAATCCAACACATCAATAACAGCTGCCAATACTTTTGAAAAGGTCGGTTGAGCCATTCTCGCGAACAAATCGTTGCCCACACCTTTTTGGTAACTTCCTTCTGCAAAGAACCGCAATGCTGCTGATAGCTTCAACATTGGCGGCACAGCTGACGATTTAAAGGATTACCCACAATAGATACGGTTGCGTTCCGTTGACGCAAATTTGACAGAAAACCTATGGGAAAACTGTCAAATTCACGCAAACGCATCCGCAACGTATCAATTGTGGGCCAGCCTTAACTCTTTCTAGTTTATCTCCCACACTGTCCAGTAAATTTCGGAAGAGTTCTTTTGAAACTGGAAAGTATTCAATAAACCTGAAATCGAAAATAATCTTTTTTTTTTTAATTGGAAGATTTGAACCGATACTCACGAGTCTTGTGGCATATCCAAAGGATTGTAATCTGCGACGCTCAAGCCCTTTCTGGTTGGAAATCTCCAGTTTTCTCCTCATCATCACTGAACCAGAACTCGAAAGAACTCATCGTTTCGTACAGATAGGAAAATAAACGCACTCTTCAGACTATTATTTACAACTTACGATGCAACTGGCACTTTATTCTGGTTATTTTAATAGAAAAATCCAACGAGCAAGGTGACTCGATCAAGTAGAAGGCGACCTGCGGACCCTTCGCAGACTGCAGCTATGGACCGAATAAAATGGAGACAAATTCTGTGTACAGTAAAGGCCACCCCGGTCTTGGTCTGATTTGTAAGTAAGTAAGGTTAACTAATGAAGTGTCGAAAAACTGATAAAGGATGATGAAGGCAAAGGTTCGTCAAACCAACACGTGAATAATTTTACTGCTCTTTTTTTTTTAAAAAAAAAAGTGCGATAAGAATCATTATTTTGACTTCTTTAAATTCTGACTGTTCCATTAGTTCCGTGATACAGCTAATCTCATACGTCAGATTCTATGTGACTAAAGGTACATTATTACTAATTAAAGACTTTACAAAACACAAAATTTTACAAGGATCAAGTTGCATATGATTAACGGCTTTGAATCCTTTTTGCTCAATTCTAAATGACGAACACTTATACTGCCGTTATAAGCATAACCGTCCCATGTAAATAGGGAATCCGATAGAACATGGGACAATTATGCGTATAACGGCAGTATATGTCTAAAACATAACTTCAAGTATTTTTTTAATTTAACCATCTACAGGGTGCGGCAGAAAATAATGCAAAAATTTGTTTTATTTCTTTCAAATCCCATTTTCAACTAATTCAAGCAATAATATCGACATTTTCGAGTGCAGTGATCTTTATAAATTCCTTTAAACACATTTATTCAATGTTTCTTCCATTTTTATTAATAACATCCTCGAGCCGACGCCGGAAGCCAGAGCATGCCTTTCGGACGTAGTCCTCCGACACTGCCATGTGCGTTTTATGGTTGACTTCAGGGTTTTCACACTAGGGTGTGATGTTTTGCAGGCTCGTGCTCCAACATATGCCCAAATCGAATAATCCAACGGATTAAGATCTGTTCATGTTATCGTTCAACCATTGTTGGGTTTGATTGGATGTGTGACACGGCGCTCCATCCTGCTGTAGGACAACGTTTTGGTCCTCGGAGAAGTTGGCCTTCACCCAGGGAAGCACTTGGTCCTTTAATATACCGATATACACTTCGGTATTGATTTTAACTCCAGCATCAATGAAAACAGGCGGCATTTTCAAACCGTTGGACGCCACCAAGCCAAACAGCATGACACCAGCCGGATGTGTGGTTTGAAATTTGAATTTCACTTTTTCGGTTACTATATGATATATTTGACAGATAGAAATGAATGATGAACCGAACAGTGCGGTAAAGGAGGGATATTCAAGAGTTCGGTACACGAAAACCGAGAAAACTCGGTAAACTGAACCGAGCATTCGCTAAATATTCTTAAACGTCAAACACTTCTCTTCGAGTCAATTCCGCGTCGGCTATGTCTACCGAAAAACTCTGTTATTTAAGGTGACTCGATGAGGTCTGAACCCCATTTTTCCCCTCGTGTGCCGAAAATTTTTTTTTCCCAAACCCCCCCCTCTTTTTTTTTTTCACATGAAAAAAAAAAAAAAAAACCCAGAGACTACAACAGGAGGATGTACGATTAGTAATGTATGAGGATTGTTTGCATCAATAACTGTTTTTACCCTTCTTACACCAAAAGAAGGGTATTAAGATCGCTTGAAAATTCGACTTTTTATCCGAGGCCCAGAGGGCCGAGTGTCATATACCATTCGACTCAGCTCGACGAACTGAGCACATGTCTGTGTGTATGTATGTGTGTGTGTGTGTGTGTGTGTGTGTGTGTGTGTGTGTGTGTGTGTGTGTGTGTGTGCGTTACAAATAATGTCACATCGGTTTCTCAGCCATTTGTGAACCGATTTCAGTTCTGTTGACGGCAAATGAAAGCTACAACATTCCCATAGAACGCTATTGATTTTTTTTTATTCGGACATTTCGTTACGAAGATATCAACGAAACAGTACTTGACGGCCTATTATAATAGTAATCAAACAGTGGTAGTCTCCGATTACATACTGAGCTATTTGTGTACCGATTTTAGTTTTGTTAGCGCCAAATTAAACTTATAAAATTTTTAAATAGTTGATCAAAATTTCATTAGGATTGGATAATCCTTCATGGAGATATGACCAAAACAATACCTGAGAGCATATAATTGCACATAATTCGTTGCAGTTCAAAACCGGAAAACACAATTCGCACTAATCGATCCTGTTTGCATTCTATAGTGTCGCATCTGTTACGTTTTATGACGCATGAGATAGTCAGAACTGACGGTTAAAAATTGTCTAATACTTCATTTTATATATTGAATATTTGAAACATAGTATATTTCTACAACTTCTCTTTTTACCCTTCTTACACCAAAAGAAGGGTATTAAGATCGCTTGAAAATTCGACTTTTTATCCGAGGCCCAGAGGGCCGAGTGTCATATACCATTCGACTCAGCTCGACGAACTGAGCACATGTCTGTGTGTATGTATGTGTGTGTGTGTGTGTGTGTGTGTGTGTGTGTGTGTGTGTGTGTGTGTGTGTGTGTGTGTGTGTGTTACAAATAATGTCACATCGGTTTCTCAGCCATTTGTGAACCGATTTCAGTTCTGTTGACGGCAAATGAAAGCTACAACATTCCCATAGAACGCTATTGATTTTTTTTTTATTCGGACATTTCGTTACGAAGATATCAACGAAACAGTACTTGACGGCCTATTATAATAGTAATCAAACAGTGGTAGTCTCCGATTACATACTGAGCTATTTGTGTACCGATTTTAGTTTTGTTAGCGCCAAATTAAACTTATAAAATTTTTAAATAGTTGATCAAAATTTCATTAGGATTGGATAATCCTTCATGGAGATATGACCAAAACAATACCTGAGAGCATATAATTGCACATAATTCGTTGCAGTTCAAAACCGGAAAACACAATTCGCACTAATCGATCCTGTTTGCATTCTATAGTGTCGCATCTGTTACGTTTTATGACGCATGAGATAGTCAGAACTGACGGTTAAAAATTGTCTAATACTTCATTTTATATATTGAATATTTGAAACATAGTATATTTCTACAACTTCTCTTTTTTCACTTAATGTTTGATTTTCAATTATTTCTAGCATTAAAATAAACTGATCGTTGAACACTGTTAGTGTTATTTTTCACTATATCGAAAAAGAATACGTTCAGGCTTGTCTAATAGTATTTTTTATTAATTGAATATATGAAGTATCGAATATCTTCGGAACTAACTTCTTTTTTACCCTTCTTACACCAAAAGAAGGGTATTAAGATCGCTTGAAAATTCGACTTTTTATCCGAGGCCCAGAGGGCCGAGTATCATATACCATTCGACTCAGCTCGACGAACTGAGCACATGTCTGTGGGTATGTATGTGTGTGTGTGTGTGTGTGTGTGTGTGTGTGTGTGTGTGTGTGTGTGTGTGTGTGTGTGTGTGTGTGTGTGTGTGTGTGTGTGTGGGTGTGTGTGTGTGGGAAGGGGGCGTTACAAATAATGTCACATCGGTTTCTCAGCCATTTGTGAACCGATTTCAGTTCTGTTGACGGCAAATGAAAGCTACAACATTCCCATAGAACGCTATTGATTTTTTTTTATTCGGGCATTTCGTTACGAAGATATGAACGAAACAGTACTTGACGGCCTATTATAATAGTAATCAAACAGTTTAGTCTCCGATTACATACTGAGCTATTTGTGTACCGATTTTAGTTTTGTTAGCGCCAAATTAAATTTATAAAATTTTCAAATAACTGGTCAAAATTTCATTAGGATTGGATAATCCTTCATGGAGATATGACCAAAACAATACCTGAGAGCACATAATTGCGAGATGAAAATATACTCGTTCAAAACCGAACAAGACCACTCACCCCAATTGATGCCGCTTGTATTCTATTGTTCCGCATCTGGTGCGTTGTATAGCACATACAGCGCACTAGTCACACTATGCGACTCTATAGAATTAGAGCAGGATTGATTGGCTCCGGTCCGGTTTTGAACAGCAACGAGTATATTCGAAAATTTCACAAAGTCTCAATTTACTATAACTACACAATTTTCAACGAAAATGTACTTATTGAGCATCTTGAATCCATATCGCTAATCAAAATTGACGCTTAGGATTGTCTAATAATTCATTCTATGGACTGAATGTATGAAATTTCTTATGTAATTTATTTAATTTCCGCTTTAATATAACTAACATAAACAGCTTGTTAAACACTTCTAATGGCAATATTTTAACCATATTGATAAACAATACGTTCAGGATTGACAAATAGTTCATTTTATAAACTCAATGTATGACATATCGAATATTCCTGAATCTTTATGGAATTTCTGATGAAAATATGTATCTAGAACCATATTGGCCACATTTGAGTTCGTAATTATGGTTAAGTGTAAGAAGGGTTCAGTCTCACCATCGGTGGATTAATTCGGGTTTTAAAAAAAACCCCCCCCCCCCCCCCCCCCCCCCCCCAAACCCAACAAAAAAAAAAAAAAAAAAAAAAAAAAAAAAAAAAACAAAAAAAAAAAAACAACACAAAAAAAAAAAAAAACAAAAAAATAAAAAAATATTATAAAAGAAGAAAATTGTTATTATAAAAAAAAAAATTTTATTATAAAAAAAAAAAAAAAAAAAAAGCCTAAAAAAAAAAATTGGAAGTGGAAATTTAAATATTATTTACTATATCCTATATCCTAAAGACATGCGAATTGATAGAATCTATAACTACAGTACGGATATTGCAACAGTGTTGACCCTTGAAGTCCAGATAAGATACCTTTTGTATTCGAAGGTTCACCAAAATATGTAAGTCTTGTAAAGTTATGCTAATAATCAGGCTAATAAATCTTTATTTTAGCTTTAAGCTTACCACTGATAACGATTGGTTTGCTATTCAAGATTTGGACGACTTTCCCCCACAACAGCCATAGAGAACCGAATTCCGTAACTGCAACCAAAAAGTCGGTTTGTTTGACAGCGTTCGGTAATATTTGAGTAAACCGATGTTCGGTTATTGCTGATTGGATTTATTTTTGTCAACTGAGTTTATCGGTAAATTTGACAGATTGCTAGAAAGTAAAAATTCAACCAAGTTGGTGTGCACATTGTAGACGAAATACGCGTATCTGTCAAGATAAGCAATAAAGGTAGCTGGAATTAAATGGAAATTATTAATCTTTCTTCTAATTTTCTAGGTAATAAACTTATAATTGATTTTGTTGTTGGACAATAAACAATACTGTTCATGTATATATTCATTAAAATGACTCTATTGTTACTATAAAACATAGACAATTAAGTCTACTTTAGTTAACATTTTGATAATGAAAAAAAAACTATAAAAAGAATAAAATTGATTTTTTGAAATTATTCGAGGAAACATGATTCCTTTTTATTCTGTGTCCTAAGAAACGAACCATTTGTATTGTAAAATTCCCATTGACAATAGATAATATGGTAGAAAAAAAGTTGAATTGTTATCTTAACCTTTGAAAAATTAGAATCTATAGCATCAACCATTCATTTCGCTATAGTTTTACAATAAATTCAATCGAATTTTCAATGTGATTTTTATTACGGTCTTCAAGCAAAATACACTGATAGGCAAAATAAAGTGCCCACCTAATCATTTTTTGAATTTCTTTCATTTATTTGGTTCAAATAATAGTAAACACACTGTAGTCGTTTTTGATATCTGATTTTTCATGTTCTTTTCAAATTTCACTTATGGAATAATAATAATAAAAAAAGAGTTCGACTTGAAGAAAAAAAATCAATTTGTGTTATAAAAAAAACAACAGTGACAAAAAAAATTTACCACTTCATTTTGGCTCCCGGGAAGATAAATTTAAGTAAAAAAAAGCATTTTAATAATTCATGTGTGCTCCTTTGGCCTTCAGGACTAGATGCAGGCGCTTCGGCATGCTCTCCACCAGGTTTCTTAAGTGTTGTGGATCAAGATATTCCCAGGCGCGCTTCAGGGCTTCAAAATAGTTGAATTTATTGGTAACACCAGTTTTGTTAACCCTGGCATCTAGAATCTCCCACAAATTCTCGATGGGGTTGAGGTCTAGGCTTTTTGGAAGCCATTCCAGCGGTTTGATTCGACAAGACCGGAAGAAAGACTTGGTCTTCTTGGCTGAAATACGAACTTCTCTTCAAGACCCGTCTGGATCAGCGAAACCTCCAGATTTTCTTGCAGGATGTTGATGTAGGAATCTGCCGTCATTATCCCGTCGATTTTCGCGAGGCTACCCACTCCACTCCACGAAAAACACCCCCAGGCCATCACATGTCCTCTTCCATGCTTCACCATGCCTTGGATGTAGCGCTTCTGAAGCTCCTCACCCGATCTGCTCCACACACGAACCCGCCGCTTTCGATTAAAAAGCTTTTGGGGTTTTCTTGACTTCGCGCATAATCTTGGTGTCCGTTCGTGTATCCGGTTTGCGCTTCCTGCCTCTGCCTGGGCGATCCACACTGATCCTAACGTTTTTTGTTTCAGTAGAATTTTCCCAACCGCTGCCTTGCTAATACTGTACTTCCTAGCGACAGCTCGGTGCGATTCACCGTTTTGCACATCGCGAACCACCATGAATCGAAAACATAAGTGAATTGCTTTCGAAATCACTACGTTCTCCGTTTATTCAACTGAATCAAACGCGATCACGTGTACAAATGCACCATGTGAAGCCGTTTGCCGTTTGAGGTGTGAATGTAGTTCGCCTCCCCGCGGTGCACCTTGGAAACGTTAAGCTCCCCTTAACGGCTAAACGGACTACGGAGGGAGCGCCTTACGGCGCATTGGGGTGGATGCCAGTAAAACCATAGACTAACTCTAAGACCAGTAGGTCTCGAACAAATACGATTTTTTCCTTGGCTCAGTCAGTACTAGCACATCGGTCCCAAGCTCGGTCCCCAGCTTAATAATACGCCCCTAATAATGAACTCACACGAACACACTCTCAAATATTCTGTCAAAATAACACAGCAAATCAAAACAAAGGCGCAAATATGTATAGTTAGGTGCAGGCTTCAAGGTATACTTCGGACCAAGGGGTTCTACAACAGTGAACAAATTTCAAATCGCTAGTTGCATATTGATTGTTGGTAAAACTCCAATTTTACTGTCATCCACCCCAATGGGCAACTGGCTGCGTAAAGAATAATGAGTGCTACCGTTGTATTCGGGCTGGCGCCTGTGTCGTCTCCCTCAGTACTGCCGGGTGACACCGAGCAGGATATGGCGAGGTTCCCGCGGCACAGGTTCTCTCCGTCCCGTTAAAACGTTGGCAGGCCTCCAGTACGTTCCATTCTCCACCGCCCGACCTCGCCAGTCGGGCGGGAGTAGGCTCAGATGACCCTATATCTGTCTTACGCTGATCCGGCTCTGAACACGGTTCCCCATGAAGGGCCGTGTCAACCCTCGCATGGCCTCCCTGCTTGCATAGACAACCATGGGATCACAATAGCGCCTACTCCACGAGGGCTTGGATAGCGGCTGGAGGGGGACCCAACAACATGGAGGAAACGAAGAAAACCCAGGAGAAAGCGAATCCGTTCGCTAAAGGCGGCCTAGTGAAGTCTCCGACGCGTAAAACGGTGGGATCGGGTGTGAGCGTCACTTGCGGTAGTGCTACGGCATCGGAGGCAGGTGTCACCAAGCTAGGCGTGGCCATGGATGGGTCAGGACTCATCCGGGCCATGGATAGGATGAGGGAAACCCTTCCTAAAGTGTTGGAGGTGTCTGAGCAGTTGGACGCGATCATGACTTCACGTCATCGCGTAACAACATTGCGAAGAACCTCAAACTGACGCTAAATTGGCAGGCCTAGGTGCCGATGTGCGGAGTATATGCCGTACCCGCACCGGCGAGATGCTCCTGGAGCTAAAGAAGGCGACAACGATAAAGGGCCCGGCGTACAGATGTAGGGTTCTTGACGAAATACATACATATAAATAATCTTGTGTGCACACCTTCTTATGAGTTATCCTTGACCCCGAATAGACGTGTGATGGGATATTGGAGACTTTGCGAATAATATAGGAGAGTTGGAAACGAGGAAAATTGGATCGAGCAGCGAGCGAAGTGGACGTGTTTTCTGCTACGCCGGGATTGAATTGTTCTAAGGACAGAAGCAGTTAATAGAGAAGAGGCAACTCTATATTTTGCCGCCGAGGTTTTTCACCAAAACAAAAGGAAAATTTTTTTAATGATGTGTATACATCAGCACTGTATTCATTCTGGCATTGTTATAGAGCTGAAGCTGGGCCGACTAGCAAAAGAAAATGGCGATTGTTTTGTGTAGGTTAAATTATTTTTCATCGTGTTTACTGTGATAAAATACAGGTTGACGGTTAGGGTTGCCAATCACAACGCATGTTAAAATAGCCGTGGCGGGTAGCCGGTTGAACAAGAAAAACAAATGACTGTGGTGGGGTGCCAGTGACTTGAAGTGGAAATAACGTTGTGACTGTGGCGGGTTTTGCCGGTCCAACGTATGATATCGTTGCGGGTTGCCGGTATAATAAAGAAATCACTGCAAATAGTTGTGGCCGTGGCAGGTAGCCGGTCTTAGTTTTCGAACATTCAGATTCTGGTTATTCGTAACATTGCAAAAAAAAAAAAAAAAATCTGAAAGAAGTTGTATGAGTATGATGGTGTCATTTCTAGAAACATAGGTAACTGATGGATTACAGAGAATGTTTGTTTCTGATATTTCAGATGGAGGAGAGCCGCCCTTTGCCTATGTTCAAATGCGAGCAGATCGAAAGCAGCCGTCTGGCCAATGAATGGAAAGAATGGAAGGGTGCATTGGAATGCTTCTTCGATTCATCGCAGATAACGGATGAGAAAATGCGACGTGCTAAACTGCTTCACTTGGGAGGACCCCAACTGCAGAAAGTATTCAGGAGCCTGGATGGAACAGAAGATTTTCCTGTTGTCTTATTGGAGAAACCGTGGTACAGCAAAGCAGTGAAATGCCTAGATGCATTTTTCAAACCACGTCGGCAAGAAGTACTGGAGCGTTATAAGCTACGGAAGATGAAACATGGCCTTAACGAACGATTCTCTCAGTTCGTTTTACGTTTGCGTCAACAACTCGCTGACTGTGGCCTGGATAAGTTTGCCCATGAAGTGCGTGCACCAATAGAAGAGATGATGTTAGCTGATGTAATCGTGGAAGGATGTTCGTGTCACGAGCTTCGACATCGTATTTTGGAGAAGGATCCGTCTCTCGCTGACATTGAGTCCTTGGGAGTATCTTTGGAAAGTGTACGATCTCAGGAGAAGGAAATAAGTGCTGCTTCACCACGATCGGAACCAAAGCAATTGGAAGTGAGGAAAATACAGAAACTCGAAACGAATCAGTTTTTCAAAAACAAAAATCATATCGTCGGTCGTTTCCACAACAAAGCGGTTTTCAATAAAGGTACAGTCATGAATTGCTACTCATGTGGTCAGCAGGGGCATATATCCAATGCATCTTCTTGTCCAGCGAAAGGGAAGACATGTCACCGCTGTGGGCGCCTTGGACATTTCGAGAAAGTTTGCCGAAAACGTCCAAAAGAAAACCAAGCTTCGAAGAGATCAAGAATGATTCCGTCAGGTGATGTCCGAGCAATTGACTCAGTTCCAGTAGAGCAAGGCAATATCAGTAAGGATGAACCTTCATCGGACACGCAGGATAAGAAGGTGTATAACTCCTTTCATCTAGGAAATAGCAGTTATATTATTGATTGCAAAATTGGTGGTATTGATCTTAAAATGCTCGTCGATTCAGGGTCGTACGCAAATCTGTTCACTGCAGATTCATGGGAGCTATTGAAATCTAAACGTGTCGACGTTCGTAATTGTCAGAAGGGCAGCTCGAAAATACTGAAGGCTTATGGAAGTCAGAACCCATTAGAAATCCTGGGAACATTCAGCGCCTCCATCATCGTTGGTGGTCGAACGGTCAATGCCGATTTTTTTTTGTCGTTATCAAGGGTCGATGAAACCTTCTTGGAGACACAACTGCAAAAGAACTTGGCGTCCTCAAAGTTGGAATGGATATTCATCGAGTTGCAGGATTAATCGATCAGAATCTGTCACCTTCTCCGAAGATAAAGGATAGGCAAATCCATATCCAGATGGATTTGAACATAGTACCGGTTTTCCACTGGAGGATGCTGTCAATAAAAAGCTGGATGACCTATTGGCAAGGGATATCATTGAGAAGAAGACTGGTCCAGCAACCTGGGTATCTCCCTTAGTGGTGGCAAATAAGGCGAACGGTGAGATAAGGCTCTGTCTTGATTTGATGCGTGTGGATCAAGCAGTAATCCGCGACCGTCACCCAATGCCGGTAATAGAAGGTGTGTTGGCTAAAGTAGGGCGAGGAAATGTATGGAGCACGTTGAACGTCAAAGATGCATTTTTCCTAATGGAATTGGATGAAGCATCCAGAGACGTGGTAACCTTCATATCACATCGAGGCCTTTACCGGTTCAAGCGTTTGCCTTTTGGACTCGTCTCTGCTCCGAAGACATTCCAGCACACGATGGACGAGATTCTCGGGGACTGCGATGGAGTATATTGGTATCTCGACGATGTAGGTGTTTAAGGTCGTACCGTAGAAGAACATGACTCTCGTTTAGAAATGGTATAAACTGTTTTTTTTGTGCTCATTTTCATCAACTAGATTTCAAATAAACCATCATTACCTTCCTGAAAAAAAACAAGTTTTTTTTAAATAATCCATTCAAATGTTTTAGATACTCAACCGTTTCAAAGAAAAAAGAGTCGTTTTAAATTGGAGTAAATGCAAGCTTCGAGTTATTGAATTCGAGTTTCTGGGATATGGAATATCTTCAAAAGGAATTCATCCTTCTGTGACTAAATTAGAAACAATTTCAAAGTTTCGCCGGCCCGTCAATGACAGTGAAGTCAGGAGCTACTTAGGTCTTGCCAATTACATGGGAAAATTGATACCCAACTTAGCCACTTTGAAAGAGCCGCTTCGAAATTAAACTCAGAAGGGTGTTAAGTTCCAGTGAGGCAAAAAGGAAGAACATGATTTTAATGAAATAAACGCGACGCCAGTCCTTACGCTCTAGGAGCCGTGCTGATTCAGACGAATAAACTAGGAGAATCGAGGGTAATCTGCTATGCTTTGAAATCTTTGACAGATACTGAACGTCGGTACTGTCAAACGGAAAAAGGGGCGTTGGCACTTGTTTGGAGCGCTTGGCGTTTCAAACGTATTTAGTTGAAAGAGAGTTCAGACATCTTACTGCTCGAATTGAGCGATGGATGCTGCGATTGCAAGGATTCCGTTATACTGTGATCTTCAAATGTGGCAAAGATAATCTTACAGATGGCTCCTCCATTCGATGAAACAGAAGAGTTTACAATCAATGAGGTAGCTAATGCTACTCTTTCAGCAATTCCTTTGAAATGGGAAGAAATAGAAGAAGCTAGTAGACTTGACCCAGAAATTCAACAAGGTGTCGATAGAAGAACTTCCGCTATCGTTTCGAAATATTCGAAATGAACTTTGCGTGGTGAATTATGTTCCATTGAGGATTGATGGTATAATTGTCCCGCAAGCTCTTCGCGGACGAGTTCTTGAACTCGCATATGAAGGACACCCAGGAATTAGGATTATGAAAGGACATTTGAGATCATGTGTCTGATGGCCTAACATCGATCAAAACGTTGAAGATTTTGTTAGAAACTGTCGTGGATGTTCCTTGGTAGCGGCTCCCAATCCCCCGGAGCCAATGATTAGAAAGGAATTGCTGCCTCGTCCTAGGGAGCAAATAGCAATAAACTTCCTGGGCCCTCTTCCGGAAGTAGAATATATGTTGGTATGTGTCGTTTATTACAGAGGTAGTTGGGATGGCGGATATTTCAACCAAAGCAACCATTAATGAACTGCTAACCATTTTTTCACGTTACGGAATACCTGTTTCGTTGCGGGCTGATAACGGACCTCAATTTTTGTCGGATGAATTTAAGATGTTTGTACTGAACACGAAATTCAGTTGGTAAGCACGATACCATATTGACCTCAGATGAACGGGGAAGTTGAACGTCAAAACCGCTCTATACTAAAGAGATTAACGATAGCACAGAAGCTTGGCAAACATTGGCGTCAAGAATTACGCCAATTCCTTCTCATGTATCACGCTACTAACCATACCACAATTGGGAAACCACCGTCAGAACTGACGCCGTCTAAGTGTTTGGACGCCGTCTAAGAACAAAATTACCTACTGTGCCATCAGTTGCTATTGAAGATGGCGAGTTGAGAGATCGGGACAATGTCGAGAAAGAAAAAGGAAAGGAATATGCTGACAGAAAGAGAAGGGCAATACCAAGTCCAATTCACGTGGGTGACAGAGTGTTGATAAAGCAGGCCAAGAAGAAAAACAAACTAAGTGCTAATTTTGCACCGGTTCCATTCGAGGTGATTCAGAAGAAAGGAACCGATAATGCAGGTAACCCAACTAAACCTGTACCACTGTGAAAAAAAAAAAAAAAAAAAAACCTTTGCTTTAAAACACGTCAAAATATCAAAACATAAACAATCGAGGGGTCTTTCGACGGAAACTTGTCGAAAACATATCGATTTTTGAAGTGCACTCAGTGAAATAAACTTTCGATATTCATAAGCTTGTATTATGATTATTTGCTTTACGAAATCAGTATGAATTTCATAAATTTGCCTTATGAAATATAATGATATTGAAAAAATAAAAATATGGAGCAACCTGGATTCGAACCTTCAACATTGAGGTTATGGGTCCAGTGACTTGCCTACTAGTATATATCAACACTTGTAATCAGGAAAGCTTAAAGGCGTACAAAAACAACGTCGTGTGAAACAAAATCCATTCATAAGTCAGCCTTATGAATTTCCAAAGCATCGTTCATAAGCTGAACCTTATGAAATTCATAAGTTTATTTGCCTGAGTATTGGAACTTTTTTTGTCACTGTTTTTTTTTCAATACAAATTGATTTGTTAGTTCTTTAAGTCGAACGCTTTTTTTTTTTTTTTTAATATTATTCCATAAGTGAAACTTGAAAAGACTATGAATATTAAGATATCAAAAAAGACTACAGTGTGTTTACTGAGGAGTGTATCGAATATAAGCTATCCACATACATTTGCGTTGTACGCATGTATTTGTGATGGTTTTGTATGCTCTGAACACTGCATGCTGTGCGTTTGACTGTCAGCTTTCTTTTGTTTACTTGTTTGTGCGGTTCATATTCTACGTTTTCAAAATGTCGCGTATTGAAAAGGAAGTGAAAATTAAGGTTCTGGACACATGGCTAAGTGAGAAGGGTATTACTATGCGGAAATTGGCGAAGCGGTTTGGAATTCATGGTTTTCATAAAACCATCATTAATAAGTTTGGGGAACACTATTCTTTGGATGAGCTACCAGGAAGAGGCAGAAAACCCGGTTCTTCCAACCCGAAACTGGAGCAGAAAGTGGTATCTCTAATCATGAAGAACAAATCAATGTCAATACGTGATTTGGCCAAACAAGCAGGAACGAGTGTCGGAATGATCGAGCGTATCAAGAGGCGAAACCACCTGAAGACCTACAAGAAGCAGAAAATCTCGAAACAAAGTGCAGAACAGAAGAAGCGAGCAGCAACAAGGGCCCGGAAATTGTATTCGCGTCTTTTGCAGCGTCCGGATGCATGCGTTTTGATGGACGATGAGACCTATGTAAAGGAGGACTCAAAAACCCTTCCAGGTCCACAATACTTTACTGCCGTCGTTGGGGAGGATGTGAGCGATGCGGACAGGTCGATTCAAGTGGAGAAATTCGGTCGAAAGGTACTGGTATGGCAAGCAATATGTTCCTGTGGTTTGAAGTCAACCATTTTTTACAGTACCGGAACTATAAATGCGGAAATCTATCGATCTGAGTGTCTCCAGAAGAGATTGTTGCCTTTATATAAGAAGCATAGTACACCTCCACTGTATTGGCCAGATTTAGCGTCGGCTCACTATGCCAAAACCACTCTCAATTGGCTTGCGGAAAAGGGTATAGATTTCGTTGAGAAAAATATCAATCTACCAAAAAAAAAAATGCGATGCAACACTTGTCCGGAATTTGATGAAGAGCATTCGATCCAAAGTTCGAAAATTCGTGAAGGAATAACTTAAATTTAATCCGGTCTTCATTATGTTCAAGTTTAACCTCGTACAATAAAGGATCAATTTTTTGTATGAATAAAATATCGGTTTTCAACATAATTTGAAAGAAAGTTTGTGGATAGCTTATTTTCGATACACTCATTATAATTTGTACCAAATAAATGAGAGAAATTAAAAAATATGACGAGGTGGGCACTTTATTTTGCCTTTTAGTGTATAATCATTTCGAATGTGCTATTTATAATTAATATATTTATCTTCATAGAGGTTGCTGAACCCAGTGCAAAAAGTGCAAAAATAAAGGATGCCATATTTTTTCTGGTCAGCTTGTCACTTTTTAGAATGATCACAAAAGCTACGTCGGTTTTTGTTTGCTCGGTTTGTGTTTGTTATTTTTATTATTGCGATGGTAAGAGACATCAGTTTTGTTTGATTTATTTTGTTTTTGTTTTGCTTTTTTAGTTTTAGAATGATCACAAACCGGCCGTGGGCTATGCTTGTGGTGATAAGCGGGCTGTCAGCAATCTCTATTTGGGAGCCTTTCAGCCACAGCTGGTTCGGCTCCAATTTCGAATATGCTTTGATCATATTACCCGCGACTTACTGTTTCATTTCGCCGGTTGCAAAAAGCACAATATAACTAGCTGTCCTCTTCTGACCGCATAGAGCAAGCTGCGTCGGAAGAGCACAGCACCATATAAACAAAACTACTACATACATCGGAGTTGTTCTCCGCTCTCTGATACTTTCCAATAATCAACGAAACCTCAAGAGAGATCCTCTCTGAGCACTGCTCTCCTTGTCAGAATGAACGGGTACGAATGAATGAGAACGTCTTACCCACCAGTAGCGTGTGAGCGGCATTTGGGTAGGGTACATGAATTTACTTTTATTACACCCCCTGGTGATAAGAAATGTATGAGAGAGGAGCGTGGTAGCAACTGCCAGTATGTGTGCGTGAATGAACGGCTTCGTTCGCTCACTCAGTTTCCTCGCTTATTCGATTATGATTCACCCGATTACGGCATTTATTTCAACCGGTTCAAGGCTGTAAAGAGAGCGTGGATGTGTTTAGTTAGAATATTTTATTAATTTCTTGAATCATTGAACCGGCAAATATTTGATAACTTAATTTATTTGAAATAAAAAATAATTTAAAAGGTTTCGGAAATAACATGCTGCCGGTTTCAGTCCCCCATTCCCGAATGAAGAGTCCGCAACTGGCCACCCTGGACCGACAAACGCCAACTCCACCAAGCTACTCAACGCCTGTTGCTTCACTTGAAAGCTCGAAAGCATTTATTTCTCGCGCGTCGCTCACTCCGTCCGTACGTATAGTACCTATCACGCTCGAGCCAGTCATCAGCGTAGCCGCATAAGCCAAGCCCGTGGAGCGGAGCTGATTTTAGTCCAAGTTTGAAAGTTGGAGCGTTTAGTAGTCCGTACCCTCCCGTTACCAATTCCGGTGGAGAAAGCGTGAGAGTCATTTCTCCAGTTTCAGTTAGATCAACAGAATATAACGACGCATCGTAGAACATCGATCCGTGATTTATAGAATATCGTAGTATGCTTTGATTCGTGCTGATTTTGCCAAGGCCTACTTTGAGTTGAGTGTGAATTGTTGTTCCTGTTACTTTTGTCAGTGGTGCGTTAGAGAAGAAGTTTCTGTCGGCGAAAGAACGTCCAGGCTGAATGAAGTGACGCGAGTATATCTGCGCGCTTCAAGAAGTCCGATCACAAGGGGAAGAAATCTAGCGAAGAATAGAGAGTGGAGTGTGTAATTAATTTCCTTCCCTGCTGGTAGTTCATTAAACTTTTGTTCAGTTTTTCTCGTGCATCTTTTCTATTGTTTCTACTCGTCTTCGTGAGACTGAGAGTGAGAACAGAAATCGGAGAAAAATACACCAAATAAAAGCGGCTGGAAATCCGACCGCCGATTGCTGAATTGAGAAGAAAACTAGAAAAAAAGCATCTGTAAATTGAAGAGAACCGGTTGGAATCCACTTGTAAGCTTCTTTGATAACCAATCAAATCGAGAGTGTGCACGAGCGAGCAACTGGTGCTTTGCGGATCGGAGCGGAGTGGCGTAAATCTGGAGCACGGTAACAGATTGTAGCAGCCTGGAGCAACAAGCATTTCGTGCGTGCGTGATCTTTCCACACAATCATCATAGTAGACGACGGACTGACGGCATAAGGGGGAATACGCGTGCTCTCTTCCCCTTCGATATACTCAACAAGTGGTCGGCTACGGATGACATGCTTTGATTGGGGAATTTCGAAACTGTAGACGCGAAACAGGTTGCTGTGTTTGGGCGATTGGAGTGTTATGAGGAATCACCGAAAATAGTAGAAGCAAAAATCATAGAAATCAGTTTATGGACCTTGTTTGGTCACAGAAAAGTATTGTTGTTTCTTGTGTTAAGATAACTTGGTAACGACTGATGCCTTACGAATGTGCACTGCACGCTTGAGAAAGCAGACCGTATACAAGCAACGAAGAGGTGATTTAATACAAAAAAAAGTATAGTAAAAATAAAACGGAAAGAAAATAATTAGAGCTAATTAGTAATGGTTTAGTTTTATTTTCCACACTTCATTTTGAAAGTAAATTTTCGGATCGCTACTACGGCCTACCGAAACAACGTAAATCCGTCCAGGGAGCGACTCAGGAAGCAAAACACGAGCAAAGTGGGGCTGCAGAAGAGTGTCGAGAGTAAATAAAGTAAAAGAGTGCCTAAAACGAGAAAAATTGCCCAATTGAGGCTCGCTGGTGCGGAGGAGCCCCGGAGAAGAAGAAGAAACATCACAAAGTGCAGTGATTTTTGGGCTTCCTCCTAAGGAATCAAGGCAGTGCAACAGTATACAGTGAGTGAGTGAACGTGCGTGCGGATTTTGATCGCCTCCTTTGATTTTTTTTAAAGTGCAAAACCGGAGCGTGACGACCTTTTCGAGGCCGGCCGCTACTCAAAAGCCTGCAAGCTGGATTACTTAAACATGGATTTCGACGACGGGGACCTGAAGGAGCTCTGGGATACAGATCTCGATGCGGTAAGTTTACGCGATAAGCCAATCGAAGAATTATCAGCGTTTGTAAATTGCTTCCATATGTTTCGTTTCCCTCACCTGGCCGATAAGCCGTCGCCATGGTTGTCACGGCGAGTCGGGGAAAATTTGCCGATTTCATCGCGATCCGAGCTGATTTGCGGTGATGGTTCGAATTTCGCACTCGGGGATTCCCCAACAATCAGAAATGGGAGAAAAATGACAATGGCAAAATGCAGCAGTTGGTGGTCATCGTTGGGTTGGAAAATGGGAAAGATTTCTCTCCACTTTCGGCTTTTTTTTTTTTTTTCTTTTTGTACCCCGAGGGCAGCCGCAAAATGAACCGTTCGATGCTCGTTGGCTTTAAAACGCAAGCTTATCTGCTTATGTGCATCGCTTCAACTCGATGGGTCAAAAGCACGTGGTCCACTTTGGTGGATTGTTTTTATCAATAATATTAAGCTCTACTACACACATACAAAGTACCGAAATACCATCGCGGGCAAGTGGATCGTTGAGGCGATAAGCCTTTTGAGCACGTTGCCATTATAGCCTGAAGTTGGTTGCGCTATCGGATATGCAAGTGGTTGTTATACTCAATGAGAGGGAGGAGGGGGGGGGGGGGGGGGTATTATTGGTAATAGCGTCTCTTGATGGGTTCCGAAAATAAAAAATAAGGGCTCGTTAGACAATGGGCGCTGGAATTTCGAGAGAGGAAAGGTAATGCCGAGTTTGATGTTTGGTGGAGATTCGTGTAATTGAGATTCTGATAGGGCACAGTTTTCGAAGGCGAAAGGTGAGAAGCAGTTTGATTACTAACAATGGTTACATTTCTCAAGTAGTTTGATTGAGCAACGGATTATGGCTTGATTGCACGGCCACAAATTTTACTGGAAATCTTGTCGCTGGTGACTCGCTGTCGTCAGAAGTGGGGTCACTCCAATTTAAGTAGACGTTAATTGATCTACATGCTGGATGTAGATAGATGGTGATTAATTTGATGTGTTTAAGAACATTTGATTCATCTTGTAGGGTATTTGTTTCATAACTCAGCCTAATATACTATGATCGATTACATGTTTTTTTATATTGTAACTCATATAATAATTGATCTATAATCGACATTCAACTGGTTATACGATTGCTTAGATAGTTTTTTTTAAAGATGTTCATTAGTATGCAACACCAAAATATCGATAATATTATGTTTAAAGGGCAAATTTTTTCAATTGATGTGGATGTAATATCGGCCTATAGGCTCCATGTTGGGTCTATCCATGGATGCAACTTCGTCTCATCTTCTAAATTTCGCATTTAAGACAAATTTCGTAAGGTTTTCTTCTATTATATTTTAGACATGTCATTGTTTGCAATATTGCCTTCACTGAACACAAAATGTCACAATATGATATATTAAAAAAAAAACTAATTTAGAACACTGAACTGAACTCATGTTCTATCGACCGCACAACATTCAAAACATTGAAATTAAATACGGGTTATTTTGCTTCGATATTTATTCATTTAGAAATTAGATTTCTCCTCCCTATTAGATTTGATCAAGTTTAACAACCTCTGATTGCTCTCATATGTCACTGTATGAAGGGCCAATAACGGATAGGGTGGACGATATTCAAAGTCGCTTTAACATATCAAAAAAATGATCAGAATCAAGCCGTCTAATTGAAGGATGTCCCCCCCGCTCTTTATCCTCGAAATGTAAACAATAGGGCGTAGGCATTCCCACGGTCCTCATCCAAATCGTTTCTATCGGGTGCCCTGATGGTCCCTCCCAATACAGCTTGTTTTGTTAATTACCAGTGGAAAATGTATATTTTGTAATGTCATATAACCACATTAGTGAAAGTATGAAAACATGATAATTGACATCTGAACCTGACTTTCAAATTGAAATTAAAAAAAAAATCAACGATTAAATTAAACTAATATGTAAGCTGAGAAAAAGATAAAAAGTTTTCGTCAGTTTCAAGACGCAAGTTAAGGAACAGACCAATTTAAGATTAGCCTAAGATCGAAAAATTAAGGATGTGATTATCATTCATATACTCGTACAATAGTTTCCGAGTTTGGCTAGGGAAATGTTCAGCTCTATACTCATCAACCCCCATGGCATATTCACCAATTCCTACATGATGTAAACTATTTAATGAATAGAATAGACTATAGTTAGAAATATAAGAAATAATTTGTCCCTAGGATTAAACTACGGTTTTCTCGCAAAATTACTATTTTTGTTTCCGTTCGAATACTTATTTGGAACTTGTGATGATTTTCTCTAGATCTTGGGTATATTACCAGGAGCTGGATAGTCAAGAAGAAAATGGATATAGTTTTTGGCTCAGGAAGTACCAAGACATCGGTCCCAAGCTTAATGAATCGCCCCTAATTTCGTAACTCACACGAACACACCCTCAAATATTCTGTCAAAAAACACAGGGAATCAAAACGAAAACAAAGCGCAAGCCAATAGTGCAAGAATATATAGCAAGGTGCAGCCTGCAAGGTGTTCTTCAGACCAAGGGGTTCTACAATAGGGAACCAATTTAAAATCGCTAGTTGCACATTGATTGTTGGTATTACGGTAGATGTCAATCCAATTTACTCAATCTTAGGAGATTTGCAGATCACGAAGAAAATATGTTAGCTTAACCAGTGAAATCATGGCGGCTATAAAGTTATGGAAATACATAATTTCCAATAATCCTCTTGAAAACATGATTTTTTTAACGTCCAATTTCTAATATCTGTACCTTATTTGAAAGAAATTACTTTCAATTTTATTATTATTTTATTATATATTGCCCAGTATGAAATTAAAAAAAAATCATACTAAAACTGCAAAGACAGCAAATACATTTTTGTTCTAGTTTTGTTCGATCGACTTAAATTTTACTTTTTGAAAATACTTCCTCAAACACAAACAAACTTTAAGTTTAATGTTGTTGACTCGTTGCTATCGAATACATGATGTTTTTTTTAATGTCCATGATAAACATGCTTGATTCAAACTGTGATTCGTTTGTCATTTTTAATGTATTTGAAAGATGCACGTAAGATACGCACACGCTATATTGAAGCTACTCACTTTTGAGTCGAAAATCACTCAATCCGGCCAAAAGGGCAGAAATGGGTAAACATACATTTACTCAAATTTTAGTAAACGTGCCTATGGAGGAAACTGAGTAAAGTTCACTCAGACTTTGATATTTATTGCATGGATGAACTTTAATCATTTTTATTTTAAGGAACAGGGAAGTGTGTGCGTGCATCTTATTTTAAGTCAATTAAAAAGAAGCGACTAATAGAATGTGATGGATACAGTTTTGCATTAACTTTTCATTATCTTTTTTAATTCAACTGGCAAATTTACCAATATTTGTAGCTCTATGATAGATGTACCGGACATGCACACATGCCATGCTTCTGACTGATTTGAGTCAAATGTGCAAAATTTTGGGTTGTTTGGAAATAGCGTGTATGCTAGTTGTCTGTAAATATGTTGATAGGTCGCACTCTAGATGTATTTTACACATGTTTGTATCATGTTCATGCCACAGTGAAATTATTCAGAATGAATTGTGGATGCAATACAGTGACGGTTAAAAATATGTATATACCGTTTATTTGAAATACTGAAATAAAAAAAAAAACTACTTTAGAGTAAGATTGTGGCGCCACACACTGATTCAAATAGAAGCCAAATTGAACTTAGGGATTTGTTCAAGCATTACGTAAAGCAACAGTAGGTAGTAGGTTGTTTAGTATTTGTTGTAAATTATTACGCTAAATTTGTGGGGTAGCCTTTTGAGATGTTGTTTTGCATAACATAATAAAAAAGAACTTTAAATCAAGTGGTGTTTCACTCTGGCTCTGGAAGATGCATGCAGGTCTTCTTTGATGATTCTCCGCATGGATTTCTCCGAAATATTGGCTTCCTTTGCAAGTTTTCTTATGGAACGCACCTGGTTGCGAGCAATTTTTGTACGGACCGATTTGATCACGTTTGGCATGCGTGCTAAGCGCGGACGTCCGCTTCCCGGCTTCTGCTGCTTAGGACCATCCTGCAGGGACTTTTTTATGCGGTAAACTGTTGCCAAATGGCACCCTATCACCTTGTCAATCTCTTTCGGCTTCTTCTGGGCGAGCAACAAACTGGTGATCACTTCTTTCGCGAACATTTTGACGAATTTGCAATAAAACAAATAGAATGTTTGGATGCAGCACTTGAAAGTAAACATAAACAAATACACTTTCGACAGAAATTAGTCACTAGCTACAAGAATTAACCCAATACTCAAGTTTGAACATTTTCGCATTATTTTCTGCCGTACCCTGTACAATTAGCTTTAACGCTTAGGCAACGATATGGTTTTGTAGGTAGCCTTGAGAAAATATTGTTAAATTTTATTTTTTTACATTTTAATATCGGGCTTCATATACCGTCAGGTCGCCATTCACCGTGGATGTAAGGCAATATGGCGAGACTTAAGGGTCTTTCTTTTCACCAAATTCAACCACAGTCATGAGTGTATCGCTAAATACATTCATTTTTTTTTATAATGATAACTTAGGAAATTGTTGTGAATAATTTTATAAGGTACATTAGGGTCTCCTTTCACCGTGGTAGGGCACCATTCACCGTGGGGGTAGGGACCCATTTACCGTGCATCTAGTATTTGCATTCAATTTCGGCAAAATAGCATCTTAATCATCAAACAACGTGTGTAACTCATTCAGTTCAAACATCAAATGTGCAATCTTTGAACGATCCTTATCAAATCAAATCAAATTCATGTCGATATAAAAAAACGTAAATTCTCAGTTATAAAACGGTTTTGAAACTTAGTTCCGCTTCTTCTTTGTCTTTGAAGCCTTCGTCAGAGAATCAGTAATTTTTCTTTTCTTATCCTTTTCCTGCCTCTTCACCATTGCTTCAGTTTGCTTGACGGCGCGTTTCTGCTCACGTTCCTTCCGCTTCAGCTCCTTCGCTTCCTGAATTGCTTTCTTCTCTAGTTCTTTTGCTTCCATAAACTCAACGAATGCTTTGCTTGTGGCGACCGATGGAGGATGAATGATTTTTCGTTTTTCTTTTGCTGGACGAGGGATTTCAGAAGTTGGAACGGAGAAGGATTTATGAAACGCATCTTCTTCTGAATCTGGAAACGGATCTCCATGTTCGATTAGCGTCAAGCCTGATGTACTACCTTCGTTCTCGATTGTGGAATCAGCAACTGTTTAAGAAGATCAGTAGAATTATATTAAAGAAAATCAATTTTTAATTTAACACAATAATCGTTTACCATTTGCAGCAGAACTAACAGCATCTCCGCATTCAATTGTGGCAGGGTCCTTAGGATGAGGAGCAGGTACTGTAGTAGCTGGACAATCTTTCTTCATTGCTTGCCATAAATAGAACAGGCTGGTATCTGCAACGTTTCCCTTCCAAATCAAATCTTTCTCCGCCTTCTGAAACTCAGCGAACTGCCTAACCGCCAAACGCCCTTCAAGTGCTTCCAACAACTTGATCTCCTCAGGTTCCAGAGGTTCAGATCCAGTGATTTCCGCATTTGGAGCCGCAGATTCATGGCCACCACTAGATGGCAGAGACTTATAGTCTACCGCATCTGGGTTCCATGGATAAATCCCACTCTTCCTGAACCCATTTCTGATCGCTGTTTCCTTACCGAAAGCACCCAAACCCCCCTCCATAAATGGGCAGATCTCCGCTTAAAGGATTGTCTGGACACCACGGCTCCCAAGTTACATTGCCAAAACCATCCTGATTTATTAAGTTTTATTAAGGTTTTATGAAAGCCACTAGAAATCATTTTGGTTTTATTATGACACCGAGGTGCCAACAGGTTTCATATTTTAGTCAGGTTTATGAGAACCTACACAGCTTATTTACAACGATCTTAAAACCTTGTTTCTCAAATTCCTTTTAATCTTATCAAAGGTTTTATTTCGACTTTATGAACTCGTAAAATGCTGTATTGAAATGCCGTTTTAGGGCTGATTTATGATCTTATGATGGTCAGTTAAAAAAGCATTTTAAAACCATTTTGCCTCCAGTAAATGCATTAAACGGCAAATTTGCATTGAAGGAAGTCGCCATAAGACCAAATAGTTTTATAATAGTCATTGGGAAGAAAAATTGGCTTTATGGCAAAACTGTGATTTTATTCCAATCGCCATATTGAAGTATAAGAAATAATTGAAATGTGGAAAAATAAATGCATCAAATTTTCAATGGTTTGCAAATAAACTGTAAATCAGAGACTACTTTCGGCATTCTTTTAATCATCTCATCCAATTCTAAGCACTTTTCAGGAAATTCATGATTAATTTATCGAATATATTTGTTTAAATTTGATTTATGTTGTTGTAAATTCGCATAATTTCCGAGGCGCATTAATTATTGGCTCTTAGCGTGCCAATATTCACCATAAAAATAATTGCGCATATAATTTGGAGCATAATACGCTGTAGAAAAGACAATTTGTTTTGGATATTTTGCTATCAACCCAAATTTCCTACAACACTAGACCTTTTTTTTTGACTGCTAAATGAATCAGAACAGCAGAGAATCGAACAAAGCAGAACAACAGAAACCAACCTCGATTTCACAGTGAAGTTTGACAGCTGTGGCCATTTGGCCGTATGCTGTTTTTAATGGCAGCCAATAGATTTTATGAAGGTTCTCAAGTGATCATAACATCTATCACTAGAATTTTTTCAAAATCTTTATGGTCTTATAAAGGTTTTATTAACTGGTTTTCACAACCGTCTATAGAGTGGGCCATTTGGTCCAAATTTCGGCTTTAAAGAAGCATAGAGGAGGTGTTGGTAGACAAAACAGTTTTGAATGTAGTTTTATCAACAAAGCCGAAGGAGTAATATACGGCTGGAATAAAACTAAAATTGTTACTTGGGCCTCCTTTTTTCCCCAACCCCACCCCACCCCGCTGTACATTCCCCGAATTCACACAAAACAATCATCATTACGTTCTTTTCCACCCACCACCAAACACCAAACCGGACAACAAACCCCCCCCCTTCCCCCCCCAACAAAAAAAAATTTTCCCAAAAACCTTAAAAAGAACCCCCTGCCATCCACCCGCTTTCAGTAATACCAACGCCATAATCAGGAGGAGCACTCCGAGCAATTTCTCCTGGAAGGCGACGTTTGTATGGGAATAAAATCGAAGGTGGGAGCAGCTGTAGTTCTCCTTATCACTGTTGCCGAAAACTGATTGAACATGTTTGATATCCTTTGGAGCCAAGTATTTTTTGTTTCTCACAACCAATTCGAAAGCAGATTCGTCCAAATTAAAAAAATGATGTGGAAACTGCAGCAGGTGGTCATGTCCCTCATCTTTGAGCGTCTTCAGCAAGTCTTGGAACCAATTTCTTACCTGATTCTCGGTCACTCTGGCTCTGTGTTTTCCGAAAACGTTGCATTTCCTGGGAGATACCTGAGGTTGTCTTTTGACGAACAGCTTCATCCACTTTTTGCCAGGGATTCCATTTTTGAATGAATTTTTCAGTTTCCTGAGCCTGATGAGCTGTCCTACGCTGATCCGGAGCCGTTTGAGTGTGATTGGGAACCCTGAACGTGCAGAGAGCTCAGTCCATTCCACTATCATCCGTTCATTTTCCGCTGAAAGGACCGACGTCCTGCCTGGTTTTGATCCGAAAGCATATTTTCCACGGATTTTATCACGCAGAGTTTGTTCCGGGACGCGAAATTCCCGACCGGTGGATCTAACAGACGATCCACGCCGGACGGCATCGAGTGCTTTTTCCAGGTCGTCGCCGGAATAGCGTTGCTTTTGAGTTTTCTTCTGATTCATCCTGTTGAAACCCGTGAAAACATCTTTCATATAACTCACAATTTCAATGCACGGTGAATGGAGACTGCGAATTTGCGAGGGCTCCATTCACCGTGCATTCTTTTTTTTTCGATTCAAAATTTTATTTTACCACATTTACGGCTACGATCCATGTGTGAAACTAAAATACAAACCTTATTCTTCAATTGTACGGAGATGTAGGGAATAAAATCACGACAATATTAACCACTTAAATTCGCCAAGCGCAGTTTGTGCTTTTCACGTAAGACTGACGATGCGCACCAGATTGCGAAGAATGTAAACAAATTTAAACGTCAATGCAGTGTTGGAAGCCGATTTATTTTGCAAACATCACTTGCTAATGAGTCTTTTATACATGCTTAGTTGTTCTGATGCAAAATATTGAGCATTTAAACTCTTCGGTAAACAATAAAAATAATATTTTGAAAAACTCACGGTGAATGGAGCCCCCACGGTGGATGGCGACCTGACGGTACATAAAAAATCAGCTCAATTGGCAGTTGGCCAGCTGAGAAATCAGAGTAATCCGATGCTACCATCCACCGTACAATAGGTGAACTAACTGTAACGTAACTATTTTTAATCCGTGTGTTCTCAAAACATTCTATAAATACAAACTAAATTATCGCCAACAGCGTAAACTTTTCCATCACGCAATTTCCATCCATCCATTCATTCATTGCAAACTTCGTGCAAATTACCTACCTCCACAATGTGATATTCTCGGGCTGTGAAAAACGCCATCATTGAATTACTGTAGCAAATGATTAGACCACCGAAAAACCATGGCAACCGTCAATTGGTTCCAATACACGAGCCAGTCTCAGCGGGCAAAGTAAACCATCAACCCATGCGTGGCTGAATGCCATGGGAGAAACTACCATTTCTTGTCGAATCACCAGTTTGTGTGTGTTGATTGTCTTTTGCTTGTTCGTATTTGCCAAATTTCATATGCCAACTCCGAAAATCTCTCGGCATTCGTTCGCGGAAACCACGAAAATCTGCCCGACCCACCAACACCATCGCCCCGCCACAACAATCACCAGCCAAGGTGAGAGACTGCCTGCGGAGCTCCGTGAAGCAAGTTTAGATAATATTTTCTTCCTCTTCCCGCACAAGTTTCACGATTGAATGGAAATAAACGTAAAAAAAATGCGCTCACTGCAGCGTGGAGATATTTTTGGATTTTAATTGAAAAACGAATCAAAATCATCATCATCAACAATCGCAGTAACATTGGATTGGTATTCGGGTGTAACAATCGGTTGCATTTCTTTCACCTCCATCCCCCGTTAAATCACCATCGCAACCACCAACCTGTTGATTCAAAGCAAATCAAAAAAACCTCGGATACTTTTAAAAATTTAATTATTCCGCTTATGTACCGCTTTTTCTCCCTTCCCTCGTTCGCCTTGCGTCGATCGGAAAACGAAAAGTTTACAGTTTCTTTGGAAAATCTACTGGGGCGAAGAGGAGATAAGGTGCCTACCTCAATCACTTTTACTATTGTGTCGTGGGATTTATGGTTCGTTTTCAAACTAGAAATGCTACCAAGTAATCGACTAATTGAATTTATTATCGCATCCTCTACACGAGCAACTTTTATGGTGACTACTTTTATAGTTTTTTTTTTCAAACAAATAAATAAAAATGAAGTGGAAAGCAGGCTATGGCACATACAATCAATTTTTAATTTTATGCTCGGCCTGCTTGTACGGATACTTCATAAATGTCACGCAAGTGTTTCAAGGATCTTTCCCAGCCGAAAGTTGAACGACTTGAATTTCTCATGAGTCATTTCAGCGGATTAATTCTCGGTTTTATTGTTGCAAAAATCTTGCTGCATTAATCTCAGCTGACATTTTTCATGCCGTCGTTGTTCGTGGGGTCCAAAAGCTTTCGGCTGGCACCCCGAAATGCCACAGTCAGTAGTGCGCTTAGCCGTTTCTAGCTTGCTATTTTGCGGTAATCGCACGCGAGTGTATGTTAATTACTTTGAAAGATACGACTCAGGTTCCAAGAAACATTGCATGCCAATAAATCCAGGAAGGCATCTGGCAATTGAGAACAAGTACCAGGAATTCCTGGCGACACAAGTCGCGCCAAATATTGTCAATTTTTGGCTGCTTGCGACATGTCCAGAGAACTATAATTTAATTAGCAAAACAAGATGATGATGCCCGGTGACGAGAGAGCTTAAAAATGTCACAAAACAAGACACATGTTCAGAGAGTGTGCGCAATCTCGGCACGGTTCTGCTGAGTTCATGGAAGTGAAACGAGCCGCTCTGCTCAGCATCCGTGCTTGTTTCTCTCGTTGTTGACTTCTTGGATGGAAGTATGCGTAGCGCCGTATTGTCGCTTTTTTTCAATATCATAGAACCCGCAGACGAAGCTGGATGAGCTCTCGATTAGCACATTGTTTTATTTAGAGTAGCTGATAAGCTCTCCGATCACGCGTAATCTTATTTCACCAGTGATCTGGTCGGTTCAGGGAGGTAGCCGGTAAGCCGATGCTTCCTGGAAATGACTGAGCGGTTAAGTCAAATGAGGTTTTTCCCAGAAATATGTGTTCGGGCGCGGTGCACAGTACTGCACTCGTTGTCATCCCTGGGATTGTCCAACGCTGATGAAGGAAATCACGTTTTCTTATCATAAGTACTCACTTTACAACTGACAAGCAACGTCACTTGCCCACCGATTAGCGATCCCACCTGGTCAAGTGTGGTTACAAATGAGGAAAAATAAGGTTCGGCGATTGCCAACAAAAATGGCGCAGAATGGAATTTGGATTGATTGTGGCTGTAAATCAATCGGAGATTAGCGATTCTATAGCTATAAAAGCTTCGACGGTACCCGCGGGAGGCTGCTGCCGGTGTTCGTTATCTGCTGTTAGCTTTTTGTTTTTGTTTGGGGTGATTTGGTAACTTTCTGGGGAATTTTATAACAATCCATTCGGGCAGATAGAGCAGGGCGGCTGCAAAGCCGTTGTTGGATGTTGAATTTGAAGTCGTTGAATTTGTGATGTTTTCAAGGCTAGAGTCGTAGCGGTAATAATTGGCATTTGTGGTCAACTGGTTTTTGATAGATTTAATGGGTATATACTATATTCTGGATTTGTTGAAGGGTTAGGACAGTTATCCGAGAAACCATATGTTTTTTAGGATAGTGAGCCAGGTGCATTGTTAGACGAGTCGCTACTGATTGTAAAACCTGATCAACTTAGGGATTTTGTAGATTACAAACAAATAATCACGGAGGATTAAGGCCTAGCTCCAATAGTGAGCGCCTCGCAACGGCACGGCAGCCTAAAATATTAAACACACGTTCCCTCGTTTGTTGTGCTACAATGGGCACAAGCGGCAAGAGCGGCATTGTGCTAAAATGCCGCAAATATTCAGATTGTTGAATAAGGGCGGCAGCTTTTGCGCGGCAACTCGAACATTACACTACGAACAGTTTTGGATCGGTTACAATCGAGGCGGCTCTTCCACGAATCATTTTTTTTAAATGTTCACTGATTCTTGTGAAAACAGTATGGATGGTGATTGCGATATTACTTAATAACGTTAAACAACACAATAAAGATCCGTAAATCAGATTAAACCGGAATAAATCTACACGGATACAAATTTCGTCCATTTAAATTAAAAAATCGACGTTCAACTTGAAACATAAGAATTGTTTAAAGTAAAAAGAAAGCATGTTTCGAAGGAAAATAACATTTTTTGAATCAAATTCAAGGCATTGTAATTTCAACAATACATTCATCGGGTAGATGAATTTGAGCGTTTATTTTCCTCTTCAGAACGTGGGGCCGAGGCAAAGCTTCGACGCTCGCAACAGGAGCCAATAGTCTCATTTATTGGAAGGTTATTTGATCGATTCCTGTAGTGATACTCTGAGAAAACTCTTTGAACCTGGAATCTGTTAGGATTCAAGCCAAATCTAGAATTTAGCTTACCAAGATTCATAGAATAAATAAAATAAATTTAGAACGCAGCCATTAAAATCTAAAATTTGTACGTTTGTTCTTATAATTAATATGTTTAAAATAAACATAAGATTTATTTCAAACATCGATGTCACTTGATTTTAAACAAAGAAAATGTTTGAAATAATGCAAGTTTATTTTTGCGGCCAGAATAAACTAAGTTTATGTTTGGACTGACCTGGAATATGTTTGTTATGACGGTATTTTTTGCTGCGTGTACTGAGAGTTTGATATTAGATTAACGGGCTGGAAAATCCAAAACTGATCGAGAAAACAAACTTAAAGACTTTTTGATCAACTAATGACCTAATGAAAAAGTATTCAAAATTTGATCAAAAACTGGGATTTCGAGAAATTTATAACGAAACAATCACGAAAAATTTGAATTGTTTTTAAACGTTTGACCGAAATTCCCCTATTGATAGTATCATAAACCAGTAGGTGGTAGATAAAAATCGCTCAAAAAATAGTAAATGTTTATTTAATCTAATTGAATAACTATAGAATACTAACATTAGTATAATAAAAAGCTGACATTCCGTGTTTATTGGCTTCTTCATAGAAAAGTGACTGGATGAAATAATTTTTTGTTTTCATAAAACTCAACGCTGTATCATAAAATAACCGCCAATGTCAGTTGCCGCCTGTCTTATTTCGGATATTTTTTATATCACGCAAAATTTCTAATAAAATTAAGAGCTGGCGTGCTTTCTCCATATTCGCAGATTATGAAAATGACAACGCATTGT
This sequence comes from Aedes koreicus, assembly GCA_024533555.2. Classification (NCBI taxonomy): domain Eukaryota; kingdom Metazoa; phylum Arthropoda; class Insecta; order Diptera; family Culicidae; genus Aedes; species Aedes koreicus. The sequence goes on along the minus strand of JAHHFK020002333.1, from coordinate 126,709 downwards.
GAACAAGAAAGCGACGCGCGGCAGAGGCAAATTATTTAGAACATTTTAGTTCATTGCCGCGCTATGCGCACTGCCGTGCCGTTGCGCAGCGCTCGCTATTGTAGCTAAGCCTTTATCAGTTTATTCCTTTTATATTTATATGTCCAATAATATTTTCTGATCAACCTGCTGTCACGTCGTACGATTAAAGCTTATTCGCGACAAAATCTGGACACCCCTTAATACGTATATCTCTGGAAATACTTCATCAACGCGTGAAATATTTCGCAGACTGATGAACGTATGTCTGTTCATTGTGAAAAAATCAATTTTTGGTGATAATACAAGCTTTTAGATCGAAGATGGTGTCGAAAGAAGAGCAAGCAATTGCGTGCGGTCGCAATGAGAATCCGGATCGGTCAGTAAGAAAACATGCCATAACGTTCTTAAATCTTTCGATACACGTTTGACAACAGCCAGGAAAGCTGGGAGCGGAACAAAAATGGATGTCAGGAACCACCAGAAGGACGCGAAGGTGAAGCAAATATCTCAGAAGAGACCAGATCTTTCGGAACGTACTGTGGCTAGAAAAATAAAAATGTCCCCAACTTTCGTGCATATTTCCAAGCACCGGCAAGGTATGAAGTCGTTCAAGGTGAAAACTGTGCCGAACCGTAATGATAAACAGAATGTGACGGATAAAACCCGGGCTCGCAAGTTGTATCGTGAATATTTGAAGAAGTTTTCCTGCGTGATAATGGACGATAAAACTCATGTGCTGGAAGACTTTAAGCAGCTTCCCGGAATGTCTTATTATACTGCCATGCAACGGAACGGCGTAGAGGAGCATTTCAGAAAGAAGAAAATGGCCAAGTTAACTAAAAAATATTTGATTTGGCAGGCAATATGCAGCTGTGGTCGAGCAAGCCAAAGCTTTATCACTACCGGAACGGTAAACAAGGAAATATACCGTGAAGAATGCCTAAAGAAGCGATTGCTACCATTCCTACGCAGTCATGACGCTCCCTTGCAATTCTGGCCTGATTTGGCATATTGTCACTACGCCAAAGATGTTTTGGTATAAAGCGAATGGAGTCCATGTTGTACCGAAAGAGGCCAATCCACCTAACTACCCAGAGTTGCGACCTGTCGAGCGGTATGGGGTCTCGCGAAGAGAGAACTCTCTCAATATAAGGTATGTATCCGCAATCATCCGGACACCTCAAAACATGAATAAAACATAAATTTCGCATTATATTTCCGTCGTAGTTGTTTATTTCAGATTCATGGGATGTGTTTAAACAATTCGTGAAGACAAAACATAGTTACTCGGTATTTGCATAAAATTTTCGAACTTTCCGCTTAACTCCGTCCATTAGGGTTTGTACAGACTCTTCAGAAATCGTAGAAGCCGTCTTTGTCCAAATTTGCTGGAAGTGTTTGATGTCTTTGATTCCTTGCTTCTTTCCAGAAAGCTTCCGCTTCATCAGAGCCCAATATCTCTCGATTGGTCGTAGCTCTGGGCAATTTGGCGGGTTTGAGGTTTTTGGTACAATGTTCTCTTGATTTGCTTGGTACCACTCCATCACAGTTTTAGCCTAGTGGCATGATGCCAAATCGGGCCAGAACAAAGGTATTTCTTTGTGACTTTTGATGAAGGGTAGCAATCGCTTCTGCAGACACTCTTTCTGATAGATCTCCATGTTGATTGTGCCTGTAGTGACGAAAGATTTACTCTTTTTGCCACACGTGCAAATTGCTTGCCACACAAGGTATTTTTTGGGAAATTTCGATGCCTTTTTCGTTCTGAAATGCTCAGCTGTAGCATTTCTGACCATAGCAGAATAAGAAGCCAGCCCTGGAGGCTGCTTGAAATCCTCCAGGACATAAGTTTCATCGTCTATAACACGGCATTAAAACTTTGTCAAATATTCGCAGTACAAACGTCGAGCCCGTGATTTTGTCGTTGCGATTTGGAACTGTTTTTACTTTATACGACTTAAGTCCCAAACGTTGTTTTGATTTTTGGACAAAACCAGGCGCCATCCCTATTGTACGAGCCACCGTTCGAATGGAGAGATTTGGTTTTTTTGTTAATATCCTTTTCACCTTTCAGTCCATGACAGGATCAGCGCGTCCAATGTTTTTGTCACTTCTCGGCTTCCTCTCCACCGTCAAACGTTCCAAAAATGATTTGAGCACATCGTGAACAGTGGATTTAGGCAAATCCAATGTTTTTGCAAGGTCCCGTATTGCCGTACGCCCGTACAAAATTCGCTCACGCACTTGTTTTTCTTTGGTCACCATTTAGTGTTCAACATGAAATGTAAACATCAATCATAGTCTTTTTCATCATAGACTCTCAGCTATACCACAGTGAAATTTTTCATTCCTATGTGCAATATTTCAAAAGTTACAATGATTTGAAGGTGGCCGGATTAATGTGGATACAGACCTTAAACAACAAGCTACAACTATAGAAAAATTTCGAAAATCTAGGACAAAAGCAGCTAAATCGGTTGCAAAGAAGTCTGCACAGACCCTATTGAATGGAGTAAACTAAAAAGTTCGTAGTTTGTTTATGCAGCCTAATTAAGTAACTGTAATTAGTTTTAAGATGACTACTAATGCACATTATAAGAATAAAAAATGCATCTTGGATTTAACTAACAGCAAATTTGTTTTATTCCAAATTTAATCTGTCCAGATTTTGTTGCGAACAAGCCTTATTTGGATTTTGTTCTACCAACAACAAAGGGAATGCTAGATTTGGCAGAAATTAATGGGATATTCCATGTAAATTTAAGCCAGATAACGCCTGAATCTAGCCTGTTGTATGTTGTATGAAAGATTACAAACATTGTTGTATGGCGCATGAAAGATTGCAAACAATTTCGTTGTTTATGCCTCATTTCGATTGAAATTAAACGAGGGAAAATTTTCCGTGCCTCTTAAAACTCATAATTTTTTTCTGTGTATGTTTCTAAAATATTAATTAATCTTTCTTATTGAAGTTTTGTCGATTCGTTACTGGCTCTTTCTCACTCTCTCAATACTCACTTCCAGAGAAACAAAAGCCTGTTTCTTCCGATATTATCTATTAAATTTCGTTGTAAGATTTTTTTAGAAACCCCAGAGAAGTCTCTCCCGCATATTCTAAACTGTCTTTCTGACGTTCCTGGAGTGTTGTTCATTGAGGATCCACTCTACTTCGACTCCTATCTGAACTTCCACAAAGACTCATGAACTTAATCATCAACGACGCTTCTTCTTCTAAGCATGCTTATTGCCTTCATTATTTTCACAGAAAAAAATCTGAATTTTCATTGTGATGTAAAAATCAGAGCACGTGAAATGGAATTTCATTCGACACGAAGCAGTAACTTGCATGAAATAGTTCTAGCAAAGACGAGCTTTTGCATACAACATTATCGACAATGTATGGAATGTCCCCGAACTTTTCACGATTCATAATTTAAATGTGTATGTTTTGTGACGCTCCATTTATGTGCATGATATTGAACAGAAATTCACACTACTTTTTCTAGCTGTGTATAGCTTGCTCTCAGCTTAGTGTTCTTAAGGTTAAACTCCCTTGAATCCTCAGTATTCAACGTGCATGTAATGGTGCAAACACTTGTTTGCTCTCATGTGGTAGTATTGGTGCATCATGAAGAAAACGGTCATGGTTGCCAGTAATTTTAATTTTTTTTATGGATTAGTACATACCATTTAATTATTCCCTACAATTGTCTAATTCTTAACCCTTAAATACGCACGATACTAAAGGATTATTATTAAAAAAAATCGTTTTAAACATGTTCACTGCTGTTAAACTAACAAAAGGCTCGATACAGTGCTCCCAGTTCACACGACTGCTTAATCGAAGTCTATATAAAAATTTCACTGGATTATTTCCCCAAAAGAATTAATTGATTTTTTCTTGTATTTCAATATGGCGATTGAAAAAAAAACAGAGTTTTGCCAAAAAAGACAATTTATGTTCGCAATGACTACTATAAAACTATTTGGTCATTTGGTGACTTCCTTCAATGCCAATTTGCCGTTTAATGCATTTACTGGAGGCAAAGTGGTTTTGAAATGCTTTTTCAACTGACCATTATAAGATAATATGATTAAGTCCTAAAAAAGCATTTCAAAACAGCATTTTACGAGTTCATAAAGTCGAAATAAAACCTTTGATAGGATTAAAAGGAATTTGAGAAAACAAGGTTTTAAGATCTTTGTAAACAAGCTGTGTAGCATACTCTAATTGTTATATTTGTATTCTCCGAACGTGAAGTAACGATTATGATGTAGAAGGAGATGTTTCGCTCATCGCCATGAGGCACCAAGAGTAGACAGTCATGTTTGCTAGAATGAAAGATATGAAGAGAAAGTGTTGAAAGTTCCGTTAGCGTACGTTAGGTTTGGAAATGGAATAGAAGTATTGACAATTGAGCGAAAGGGCATGGGTAAAGTAGTACTCGAACCAAGGACGTTATCATTGCCAAACATCCCACTGCGGGGTAGGTTGAGGCACAGATACACAGCTGTGTAGGTTCTCATAAACCTGACGTAAATATGAAACCTATTGGCACCTCTTGGTGCCATAATAAAACCGCATTGATTTCTTGTGGCCTTCACTAGAAATAAATAACACTTAATAAAGCTGGATGCTTTTGGAAATGTTACTTGGGTAATCCACTCTAATTTTTATCGCAAAACTTTTAGAACTAAAATTACCCAAAGCTTCAAACATTTTACCGTAAAAGCAAAATGTGATAGCTATTTCACCTCAACACGGAAAATGATTTGTTCTTCAAAATGAATAAATCAGGCCATGATTTCATGAATCTGTTGTGTTTTCGTGTTAGGACTATACACCATGAACAGTTTTCATGATATCACTAACTGTTTTTCCGCAGCAATGAAATCATGAATCAATCGGGTTTAAACCGTGAGCTGAATTCCTGAAACTGAAAACTGGATTTATGAATATGGCAAATCTACTTTATTGTCTATAAAAGGAAACAGAAAAAAAAACCATCGTCAGGATTCGATCCTAGCGCTTTCATATGAAAAGCTGTGATAGTAACGTTTGCATTAAAAAAATGGACTTTTTTCGGATGGTGATAAAAAAAAATGCTAAGACAGATAATTGTCTTTGATAAATTTCCAATGGAATGTAATTATTTAAGCTTACTTGCAAAAAAATTCTACGCCTTTGCGAGCGGCCTTTCGGCAGTTAACCGGAACATTCGCCATGGTGGACGAAATCATGCGTGTAGGCATGTTTTTGAGTTATTTCTTCGTTTATTTATCAATTCCTCCTCAGTTTTCGCGAAAAAATTGTTGAAGTAGATCTTACGCTTCAGGTTGGTCCAGAAATTCTCGATGGGACGCAGCTGGGGGACGTTGGGCGGGTTTGCCGACTTGGGTACCACATCGATATTCAGCCGCTCCATCTCCTCCAACGATCGCTTCGAGTAGTGGGCCGACGCCAGATCCTGTCAAAACACCGTGTCTTCGCCCTTATGGTATTTCTTGATGAACGACGCAACTTCCGGCAGGCATTTCGTACTATAAATTTCCCCCTTCACGGCCAGTCCGGAGCGAAAGAAGAGTGACTTTGACATCCCCTTCTCTCTGATTATCAGCCACAGTAACACCTTCTTGGGGAACTCGGTGTGTGAAATGAACTTCACCTCGGAGCTCACTTCCTTCATGGGAGAAATAAAATACGAAGTGCCCTGCCAGTCGTTGCCATCCAGGGTGAGATAGGTCTCGTCGTCCATCACCACCGGCACGTCGCGATGCCCCAGGAAAATCGAGTTGACCATCTTATTCAGCCGCTGCCGCTGCGTCATCGCCTGCAGCTCCGAAACCAGTGGACGCGACTTCCGTTTCCTGACATGTATGTTTATGTTTGCCAAGTACTTTTTCACTGTTTGGCCGGTTGAACCGACCTCCCGGCCAAGCGCACGCAGCGATGTAGCCACTTTTCCCTCGGTCTACCTCTTCAGCATCCTTTGGAGCTTCTTGTCGCTCAGGGTCGCCGGCCGTCCGGAACCGGGCTTTCTTTCGATGCTCTGATTGTTGTCTAATAGTGCCAAAAGGTTGTAGATGCCGGAACGGGCGTATCGGGCGTCCACAAAGTGCCGCACGATGTTCGTTTTCGACGCGGCGGGGTGCCGTTCTTCACTGTTTTTGCCATCACGGTTAGAGTTCGACTGATAGAGCTGTCAAATTTTGTCTGCTGACTCATGGGTTACTGTGATTGATGCTGCATTGGTAGTTTTGTCAGTGTGGGTGAAGGTAAACCCATGAAAAATCGGCAATTTTTACTTTTTTTTTTTCTAAATGCAAACGTTACTTGGTGGGTGAACTCACTATGCCATGCCATTCTTCAATGGAATATTGATATATGCGGCAGATTACACAACTTTGGATTAGATACAAAACAACGCTTCCAAAGTTCACGACTCGCATTTGTCGTTTCAATCATGAAACGACGAATAAGTGTCATGAATTCATAAAATAAGTTAAGAGTTCGTTTCATGATTTCGTATTCATGAAAACAGAAACAAATTTGTTTCCGTGATAAAAAGGGCTTCAACAAGTCTCTTATACTAAAAACTGCTCAAAGTTTGATGATTTTTTGGTGCTGCAAATTCATTTCACTTTCAATCTGCACTGGGGCTATTTTTCAATGGTTTTTTAAGGTAGTGAGTTCATCGCCAAGTGGGAAACCCTAATAGCAACTGGCGCTCTTATTTGATTGCTCTAACAGATTTTGAATTACATTGTCAATTCTTGAAACCCAAATAACAACATCTAATGAACAACATGTAATACCGTCCGATCCAATTCTGTCGCTACTGAATACATCGCTTGATCACCTGAAGATTTACTGTGAGTTTTCCATTAGGGCTTTTCCATCTAAAAGAAGTAAAATCACTTAATTATATTGAATCCTGGTGAGTGCGAGCTGTTTAGTGGAATACCTGTAGCTAGAAAATGAGAAGAAAGATTAGTATTTTTCATTTAATTCCAACTACCTTTATTGATTATCTTGACAGATACGCGTATTTCGTCTACAATGTGCAGAATTTTTCAGTGCCGTGTACTAATACTCGACTAAGCAATAAAGGTAGTTGGAATTAACTAGAGATTTCTCATCTTTCTTCTCGTTTTCTAGTTAAATTATATTGTTATATGCGGCCCAATAGTAATTAACACCCAAGCAACCAAAAGTTCGTATTTTACTTGAGATGAGAACTCAGAAGTTCACATTTAGTTGAAATTTAGTTCCATGGAACTTTTTTGCTGAATAAGAAGACACTTCACGGACAAAAAGAACTTAATTTTCTTTAAAGTGTCATTAATATTTATAGGAACTTAAAAGTTCGAGAATAGTTTTTTTCTTGCTATTCAACCCAACCTTCAAGTTCATATGTTGATAGTTGAGAACTTGCTTTGAACTTCAAAAAATCTCTAACACAAAGTGCAATAAAAGTACTAACCGTACTTTTAATCAGCGCAAAAGTTGAACTATTATGTTGAACTACTTTCCTACTTTTTGAAGCACAAGTAAAGTTCTGACTAAAACTTCAGAAAATGTCAAAGAGATTGTTTACATTTGAAGAGTGATCTGGTGTTGTACTCCAAGTTTGACGAAATGGATTTTTCAAAAACATTAAAAAAGAACGGCTTATTTTATTACCATCGTAAAAAAACTGTTAGCTAAATGTTTGCTAAACGGGATGCGGAAAATGAAGCTGTCACTCAACAAGCTAAATAATATGTAGTTTTTTTTTATTTGAATGCTTATTTATCCTGCTTTATAGGAAAACAATAGCCTACCACATCACAAAATGTTTCGAACGAAAGAGAAATTGGGACCGATTACCCAAGACATATATCTCCGTCCGAAGAAAATTGACCTGAAGACGATGACAGCGAAATGGGAGATTTTCAGGAATGTGATGATGACTCATTAGATGATTCATATTAATCATTTGAAATAGATAAATATAGTGATGCATTGGATTAAATGGATTTGAATGAGTGCATTAGGTTTAGGGCCCGCAAAACAAATAAATCTCACGAGTATATTTAATATTGGAGATTAACCCTAATTAAAATCAGATTTAAACTACGACAGAATCTATTGAAAAACAACAAATAAAAGAATGGTAGATACTATAGGCTATATTGTTTTCAACGATAAGATAACATTTAAAATTATTGTTTTCCACCATAGAATCTATTGTTGATAAAAATTTTACAATAGAAATTCAGGGTTATTATGTATCTTAACAATTAAACAATCAAGTTTTTCTCAAATAGATTAAAAAAAAAAACCATTTAAAATACATTTAAACTAATCATGTTACGTGTTGTTGCACGAAGCACGTAATTAATTATAATGTTTGAAAATTGGAAATATCATTCTTATCAATATGCAACTCTAGGAGTGGACAGCAATTTCTGCTAGAACCAAAGATGTGAAGAGAAAGTATTGATAGGTCCGTAAGAGCACGGCAGGTTGTGAAATTGAATAGAAGTAGTTGAAATTGAGCGTAGGGCATGTTTGGAAGGCGGTATCTGATCGAGCAGATAGACTCTTACCTAGCTACCACAAGGCATGGAAGGCAAGGGGGAAGGGAGCCCCCTTGACAGGCAAAAGTTTACCCATTCGATCTCATGCTCATATATCGCCAAATGGCACGGATCAGTTCGGATGTGAACCATTTATTTTATTGCCTTTTTACTGGTAAAATTTTCACTACAATAGACTTTATTGTCTATGAATTATGCTGACAATAGTGTCGTTTTAGAAGAACTATACATGAACAGTATAGTTTACAGTTATAAAACAAAACTAATTATAATTTTATGGTTTTGTATTGTAATCCTATTGTAAATTTTTATTCGGGAAAACTAACGGGAAAAGATTGCCCCTTCCGCTTATGAAGATATCCTGTCAAGCAACTTCCGAGTTTTTTAAAGTTGCTGGAGGACAATATTGGTACAAAGGTATAAGGCAGTGTCTGATAGATTTTGTTCGATAAGACTCAATATAAGTAATTGTACTGACTTATTAACCTTATAGGGTAATCCTATTTTGGCTACTTGTTTGAATTACATGACTATACTTCCAAACACTCAAACTTAGGAGTCGTTACATAGCGTGATTCTAAACTATTCAAAACGATGTAAGATTATTGGGAACAAAAAAGTACTAATGCATGGAATCAACGCTTCGAGTAAAATCATAGCATAAACCACCCCGTTCGTATGGCACAGTGGTAAGTATACCGGTTTTAAAGAGGAGGTCTCGAGTTCGAGACTAGCTAGGAAGTATTAATGAAAAATTTAATTTAACTAAGAAAATATCATCAAATTGAACTCAATCATCATTTCATAACACAGCACTCTAAAAATAAATTTACGGCAGGATTAGAACAAAAACAAGAACAAAAATGTCGAATATAAATGTGCCTTTTTTTTTTTTGGTTTTGTTGAGTTCGTTTGAGGTACTTTTTTAAGCTGAATAGAATTCTCTACAACCTCTTGAACGTACCTTTCGTGAACTTCAAAGTTTTTTTTTAGAAGTTGATAAGAATGCTGCTAGAAGCTTAATAATTGAATGCGAACTCGAAAGTTCGGTTAATTACTTTAAAAGTAAGCTGAATAAAATTCTCATCATAATCCTTCGATTAGCTGGTTAAAACCAAAAAACAAAAACACCCTTTTATCAGAACTTTTGGTTGCTTGGGCAGTTTCCTCCCACGGATAGATTCTTTTATCTAAACGATTGCCACCGTTAATCATAGCATTGCTACAATCTCCACAAATTTTTCGCAAATTCGCCACTGTTAAGGTTTGTATACATATTAATCCGGACACCTTCAAATCATTGTAACTTTTGAAATATTGCACGTAGGAATGAAATGAATGAAATTTCACTGTGGTATAGCTGAGAGTCTATGATAAAAAGACTATGATTGATGTTTACATTTCATGTTTAGTATTCAAGATGGTGACGAAAGAAAAAAAGTGCTCGAGCGAATTTTGTACGGGCTTACGGCAAATCCTGACTCAATGAATACGGGACCTTGCAAAAACATTAGATTTGCCTAAATCCACTGTCCACGATGTGCTCAAATCATTTTCGGAACGTTTGACGGTGGAGAGGAAACCGAGAAGTGACAAAAACATTGGACGCGTTGATCCTGTCATGGACCGAGAGGTGAAAAGGATATTAACGAAAAACCCAAATCTCTCCATTCGAACGGTGGCTCGTAAAATAGGGATGTCGCCTGGTTTTGTCCAAAAATCAAAACAACGTTTGGGACTTAAGTCGTATAGAGTAAAAATAGTTCCAAATCGCAACGACAAACAGAACTTGGCAGCAAAATCACGGGCTCGACGTTTGTACTGCGAATATTTGACGAAGTTTTCATGCGTTGTTATGGACGTTGAAACTTATGTCCTGGAAGATTTCAAGCAGCTTCCAGAGCTGGTTTTTTATTCTGCTACGGCCAGAAATGCTACAGCTGAGCATTTCAGAACGAAGAAGGCATCGAAATTTCCCAAAAAATACCTTGTGTGACAAGCAATTTGTACATGTGGCAAAAAGAGTAAATCTTTCGTCACTACAGGCACAATCAACAAGGAAATCTATCAGAAAGAGTGTCTGCAGAAGCGATTGCTACCCTTCATCAAAAGTCACAAAGAAATACCTTTGTTCTGGCCCGATTTGGCATCATGCCACTTGGCTAAAAGTGTGATGGAGTGGTACCAAGCAAATCAAGTGAACATTGTACCAAAAACCTCAAGCCCGCCAAATTGCCCAGAGCTACGACCAATCGAGAGATATTGGGCTCTGATGAAGCGGAAGCTTTCTGGAAAGAAGCAAGGAATCAAAGACATCAAACACTTCCAGCAAATTTGGACAAAGACGGCTTCTACGATTTCTGAAGAGTCTGTACAAACCCTAATGGACGGAGTTAAGTGCAAAGTTCGAAAATTTTATGCAAATACCGAGTAACTATGTTTTGTCTTCACGAATTGTTAAAACACATCCCATGAATCTGAAATTAACAACTACGACGGAAATATAATGCGGAATTTATGTTTTATTCATGTTTTGAGGTGTCCGGATGATTGCGGATACAGACCTTATCTTGACTACCAAAACAAATGTAAAATAAAAACAATTTATCTCACATTGCTTAACTAAACACAAAAATCATCGGTTTGGAACTTACTCGTAAAAATCGTATGCGCCTACATGGGTCCCTGTGGTTTGTTAATGCGTATAAAAAGACAAATCAAAACATGTCACTTTGGAATTGCAGCCGACTTCGATCTTTTATTTCTTTGACTTTTAGTTCAATCGACGGCAACAGCAAACAATGCCAAACAAATATCAATGGTGTAGCCAAATTCTTTAAATTTATCTACTCTACCAAAACAATTCTTCCCCCCTGACGGCATTCGAGACGCCATTTTCTACCTTCTTGGGCGTTCTCAAACCACCTAACCGAAACACGGCAGGATCGCTCCACTTCAAAGGCTCGCGCCGTCCCGAATCGATCCATCTTTTTCGCGGTGAATTCTACACGACACATCTGATAAGGCACACGATTCGCTAGTCGTCGTACGAAAATGGGTGATATTACTTGTCAACGTGATAACCGGCCGACAGATGGACACCACCGGAAAAGTGGGCAGATCGATTGCCCATTAGGCGCAATTAGACACGAGAACTCGAGCCTTGCCCGCTAGGTGCCTTCGTACTTCGTGTCCACACGTGCAGCTGATATGGGATTCGCTGGAAATATCTTCCAAATGACATAATTTTTATTATTTGCTGCTCAATTTCGTCGCCATCATTGCCGACCTGCTCTAATTTTCCATCGTTTATCGTAAAAGACGTCAATGTTTCTGATGGTAGTTCCATCACTTTTGCGGGTTTGCTGTAAAAAGTAACAGTAATCTGAAGCTATTGCCCTCATTCAACAGTAGAAAATGAATTCGGATTCCGTTTCATTCGGCCGTTTACAGTCGAACAGATGAATATTTAGTTCCGAAATGCGAGGTGAGCTGGTCGTCGTCGTCGTTGTCGTCTTCAACGATGCTAGATAAACATTGGGAACAACGTTTGATTCGCTAAAAAAAAAAAAAATTGAAATCGCATTGGATGCGGGTCTGAACTCCTCTATGAGTCGGATAGATGAGCCTGCATTTTTTTTTACCCTCAACGAGGTTCGCTTTCTTTTCACGTGCGGCGATGCGTTGTTTCCCTCGTTTCACGTAACATCCACAAAAACCCACGAGCCAAAAGTGCATTCACACTAATTGAGCAAAATTTACACTCAATCAAAGGCAACTTTGTAGCGGGAAGTAAGAAGCAAACTCGAAGAAAAAAAACCTCGACCACCGTCAAATTGGGCTGATGCAAACGATCTCCCCGCGAGTGTAGCAACGAGTCGAAAATTCGCATGCGTTACTAAGCGCAAAATCCGCGCAGTTGACTACGATGCACCTGAATCCGGATGGTGGGCTCTTTTACACCAAGAGAGTGGGTTTTTCCTAATTTGAATTTATACCGTCTCCACTTGAGTCGCCAAGACAAATGATGAACTGGGGGTCCAAGCAAAAAGTAACAAAACAGACTAGTCAAAGACACAAGTGGTGAATGGTCGATTAGCAGCGCGCATTAGGTGAGCTGTGCCTTGCTTCGTGGAGATCATTTTGTTTTCGCATTTCACGGGTGTAAAAATAAATCGATCGATTCATCGAAATTACGGGCCAATGCAAAATCTGCATTATGCATGCTTTCGAACGGCGCGGATGGAATACTTTCATAAAGGCATTGCGAGGACCGAAGTGGTAGTTCATGTTATCTTATATTAAAAAAAAAAACTGAAGGACTTCGATCACTGCGCAATTTTAGGAACATTGACAAGGTCGTACTCGAGTGTCTGTGTGAGTCTGTAACATCGCCCACTAATGGATTCCTGATTAGAGCCAATTTGAACGTAAAAATTGCCGCCCTTCAATTACGCATCATGAAACGCTCTGATTGTTCAATCGTCAAATTAAACAATTCAATCACAACTTTGTGGGATGGCGCTGAGGTAGCCGTCCTTGCCATCCATTGAATGTCATTCGGCCTAACTACATTACATTACGTAACGAACTCTGTTAGGCTAGCTAGCATTGAAAAGTGACGAGCCACACTTTCAGTGGGCATGCCAAACTAGAACAATTTCGTTTTGTTCACACTTTTCTCATGCCTCGGCAGTCATAAATAAGAGCAGTAGCTCACTTTTCCCTATGTGCATTCTCACAGAGTAGGCTAAACATGTTCTGTTTTTTTTTTCTTTCGTTTTGTCACATAGGTTATAATGTGTTTATTGTGACTGTCGTGTGTCGCCCGTTCTAATGACCATCCCGTCCAACTTCGGTGGTCATGCCCTTCGGTGTTTTTCCCCGTGCCAGCCTACCCGGCCTCCCATTGCCCCTCCCGCGATCAGCGGTTGTTGAAATAGATGTCATAATACTTTTACTTCGGCCTTTACATGCGCATACACACACACGCACACATTCCGGAGGGGCATTCCACGATCGATCGATACTGGTTTCGATGCCTGCGACGCTGCAATGGTGATTTTGGCGGAGCACTGTCGGTTTTTTTTCTTCTTCTGCTGATTGACCTGACAAGGGCAACGACAACAAGTGGTCGCTTTTAATTTGAGTGATAACAAAGTTTGGGGCAGGGTAGCCAGTTTTTTTTTTTTTTTTATAATTGACGAATTTCAACTTTAACCAATTTATCATTGAGACAGGCAGTTTATTCGCCGCTTTTACAATATGCTGAATAGGTTTTGTGCACTGCATCAATGTGGGCAATTTATCTCGTTCGGCTCTAGACGAGAAAACCTCAAAGCTGGTAGTAAAAACTGCTCGACTAAATGGTCCATTTTGTTAGGCTGTACCAGAGTACAGGAATTTCTTGGCAACACTTGTAGCGGCCATTTCCGCTCCCAGCGCAATCGAGAAAAGAATGTGAGCACGTCTGCATCCGTCATTGTAGCGGCAGAAACAATGTAGAAAAGTACCGCCGAGAGATATCTGATTGATTAGCGACCCGGCGAGTGGAAAATCAAACTCAACAAACCACTCGAATTCACGCATCGAATTTCACCTTGAAAAAGTCATGAAGACTCAGCTTTTGCACGGCCTGCTACCTGTTCCGTTCTGGTTGTAATTTGTGGCAATTGTGCGAACATGGCCTGCTGCTGTGATCCATTAATCGGGACTTAGGCGAACGCACGCAATCGCTGTCTAGTACATTGTAATCGACGTGATTAGATTAGGGGCGCTTAGGCGAACGCTTATCTCCCGAAAAATTTACGAAACAAAAGTGACATCACACTACCAATCATCATGCAGCTTGAGTTCGAGGGGAAATGTGTTAAACAAATTACGCTCTTTGAACTTGTACCGAATCAGATCTGGTGGTGTGACGCGATGGCCCGGTGCTGGCGAAGCGCGGGAGCAATGGAAAAGTAATCTAAACATTAGTCGCCACGAGTTGGCTTGGAAGATTTCTTAAAATAAAAATGGACTTGCAGCTGGCTGGCTTGGTGGTGTCTTTTACTATATAAGACGTTTGTTGTGGATGCGGTGCTGGTTGCGATAAGCGTCGGGACGGGTGGGACCAGTAGCATGTTTTATGCGTATTTCCTTCACACATAGGAATGATGTGTGTGCTCGTAGTTTAGATTGTGGAGTGAAACATATGTTTTCGCTTCATGTCCGGTCCGGTTCGTGGGAGATGATTTGTAAACCTTATTGGCGCTCTTTTTCGGTGTGTCCAAGTTTTGGGTTGGAGTTTTTTTGTAGCGATTTTTCCGGTGTGAAAGACTGACGAAGAGTGCAGTTCGGTTGGTGGTGATTAAATAAATAAATGATGGAAAGTTGGAAGATCTGAAGGGACGGATTTGTTTTCACAATGCAACGGGGGGCGAACAGTTTGAGGTGGATAGCGGTGGTGATTGTTTTGGTGTGGTATTATTTCAGAGCAGTGTTTGGGGTTTAATGGTAAACTTTGGTTATTTTCTGTTATTTAATTATTTTCTGGAAATAGCTACTTCATGATTCAATCATGAAATGATGCAGTATTTTTTGTATACTAGATATAAGTTAATCCGCGGTAAATTTACAGATAATATTTGCTAGCTTATGACTTATTTCTTCTAAAAAAATGGTTTGATTATTATTTCAATTATTTAAAAAAATTGATAAATTTTAATACATTTGACTAGCTTCTTCCAATTTTGATCAATATTTGGAAAAGATATTTATCTTAGATAAACTTTTTCAAGTCATTAGGTGCACTGCCTTACAAAAGCAGTGACAATGTGATTTACAATTTTTCGTTGTACAAAAACTGCAGAATATTTCCCATGTAATAAAACACCTGTGAGCACAAAACTCAGTCAAAACTGAATGAAATTGTCGTCAATAAAGATTGCATTAAAAAAATGGACTTTTTTTGGATGGTGATAAAAAAAACTAAGACACATAATTGCTTTTGATACATTTCCCATGGAAGGTAATTATTTAAGCTTACTTGTATAAGAATTCTACGCCCTTGCGAGCGGCCTTCCGGCAGTTAACCGAAACATTCGCCATGGCGGACGAAAACATGCGTGTAGGCATGTTTTTGAGTTCTTTCTTGGTTTTATTTATCAATTCCTCCTCAATTTTCGCGACAAAATTGTTGGAGTAGATCTTCCGCTTCAGGTTGGCCCAGAAATTCTCGATAGGAGGCAGCTCTGGGACGTCCTCCAACGATCGCTTCGAGTAGTGGGCCGACGCCAGATCCTGTCAGAACACCGTATCTTCGCCATTATGGTATTTCTTGATGTATGACGCAACTTTCGGCAGGCATTTCGTACTATAAATTTCCCCGTTCACGGCCAGTCCGGAGCGAAAGAAGAGCGACTTTGACATCCCCTTCTCGCTGATCTAGGACAGGACCTGCCAGCTCAGAAAGAGATGCCCTCTTATAAATTTATGTTTGCTATGATACGGGGGTCACTCCAGTGTTGCCAGATATGTTTACACAGTAATCCCAATGAAAAAAAGTAAATAAAAAATAAACAAAATTTGTAGATTTTTTTTATGCTTGGTAATGTTTAATAAAGAAAACGTTTGAAAATTGTCAATATTTTAAATGGAGAGGTCCAAGAGTTTAAGGCTCTAAAAATACAAAATACAAAACTGCCTTACAGGGAAGCAAAGGATGGTATCAAAAATTCAAAAAAATAATGCACGTTACTTTTGAATCTTTTTAAGCTTATTTTTGGTCTTCATTTTTCCAGAAAGTATCATTTTAAGGAAGAGCTATCAAAAAACCAACAGTTTATCATTTTATAGTATGAGCAAGCTTGTGATTTGCATAACTCACGGTATTAATGAAATTTTTTTTGCTAGCTTTAGGGAAACAATATGGATGTACTTTAAGGATTTAAAAAAACCGCAACAAGAAAATTAATAATCGTTTAATTTTTTAAATATGATAATATTAAATGAAATGAATCGTATTTAATAATGAGAAATACCATTTATTCTTTCAGATAGGGTTCTGGAACAAATAAAAAATTCAACAAATCATAAAACATTCTCCTTCCACCATTGATAAAGTACCCAACAAACATCAGTGTCGAATAAGCGCTTGTTCAAACAAATTTGGAGAAGTTGTTCAGCTTTTCCTTCTAGAAAGTTGGATAACTTCTCCAAATTTGTTTGAACAAGCGGTTATTCGATACCGATGTTTGTTGGGTATCTGCTATCAAACTTTTTCATCCGTTGCTTACACTTCTGCCCTGACTTTAGCCGAAATGATACGTAACGTCGCACCAATGTCTTCTTGAAGGTTGAGCAGTGGAAAATAGCTTCTGTTAAACATTGTTCCTTGTTTGAAGTGATATAATTTTTAGAACTGCGATACACGGCCAACGCAATTTCCATGGCTTTGAAAAAAAATGAAGGTATCGATGGATGGGAAGTGGATGTTTCTCTTAATGGCGTTCGCTAGATAGAAAGTGAAGCTTTGATAGTCGGAGTGAGCACTCTTTGGACTATCCGTCATTTTGATACATTGCTTGCAAACAGTACCCTTATTCGCTAGACTTTTCAACGCGTAGCCCGTAACGCAAAAGAGCGCATTCAGCTCTCTTCGGTCCAGCACCTCACCGGAAACTTCCTGTAGCATTTCGTAATCCATATCTACTGCATCACTGTTGTCGACAACTGCCATCTATCGATCTGATGCTGTTGTATTTTGCTCGTTGGATTGCTGTAAATCCTGGGCGTATCTCCTTAAATTCATAAATACTAATACCCCTTAGCATATACAGGGTGGCTAGTAATTCGTGTTATACCCACAAGAAGGTGATAGACCTCATTTGCAGTTAAAAATTGTATGGCGAGGTATGTCGAAAAAAAACTGCCAACCGAGTTATTCTAAACTCTTCCTGTCATTTTGAGTTTCCAAAATGACCATTTATGTAATGCAATTTTATACTTCACACAACCTTCTACAGAAATGTTGTTCGAATCTGTATGTCTGTTTACTGTAGTTCTAATGAATAAAATTTTCAAAATATGTTCAAAAGATACCTTACAAGATCAATTCTAATTGCTTAACAAATTTGAGAAATTCAGTAGTTTACTTTGAACTAAAAGAAAAAGTATTTATTTGATCCCTGTAGGTATCGATACGTTTAATTCGATATTCCCCTGGTATCGATACTTTCTTTCGCTACTGCTTTGAAGTAAAAGAATCGATATTTTAATGATATCGTTTCATCCTTACCTGTTAAGCTTAATTTCAAACTGATTTAAAATAAACCACTGCAAAAGTGAACTTTTATTTCCGCATTTGTTCTAGTTGTCACAAAAGAAAAAAGTGAAAAATCAGTGACTACTAGCAACACGGCCAAACCAACAACAGACTGCTTGCTTGTAAAATAATTCGAAGGTGGCGGTAGGGACGGTTGTCACAGCGACTAATACAAAACGGCCTTTTGGGCAGAAAAATGGTGATGTTTTTGCTCTAACAGCTGGCAGGTCCTGTTCTAGGCTGCATCAATCGGGAAATCACGCTACTGAGCACCGCCTGCTAGTTGCTCTCTCAAATTCTCTGCCGCCATCTGTCACTAATTGCAAAGGAGTTCGTGGGGCAGTATCAAGCGGGGTTCATGGGTGTTTCGCGATTCGACAATTGATTCACTTGAACAAACATCTGGCCATCGAACCTAAAAAAGTTCCAGCCACTCACAGGTGATCTATCGCTGTGTGATGGTATTCTTATGAAAAACGGCTGTACCGTCATACTGGCTCGGTGCGAAAGAAGTGGCAAAATGTTCTCGCGCACTTGCTGTTCCTTCGACTCCATTTTCGAAACTATGACACGTTTCACAATGAAACTCACGCAGTGTAAACAATACACACTGAGGTCATTTCACCCAAAATTTCGTTGAAGTCAACCCAAAGGGCGAAATGTTACAGCTTATTGAAAGTGATGCAATTTAACTGTGGACACCCTTTACTCCGGAAGAAAACGTTGGAGTTGGCACACGACGGTCATTCAAGGGTTGCTAAATAAAAAAGTATTCTTAACGAACGTATTTGCTGGCCAGTTATGGCAACTGAAGCGGAAAACTGGGTTAAATTTTGCAGAACGTGCGCCTTAAATGGTATACTGGAAAGGCCGATACCGATGAGAACAATGCTTGTCCCATAAGCTGGCTTCGCATGCAATTCCACATGCGCTGTCAAAAGAACGAAGCACTTGTATATTCAAAAGAAAATTCGTAACGGAAACAGTACAAAGTACCACGACCATTTTATTGAAAAAAAAAAAAAAAATCATCTCGCTGGTGCTTACTATTGCATGCATGTTTGATAGTTCTGTTTTATCGACTCAAATTGAATCTAAAAAAAAAGTAATCGTGGAGAGGAAGAATCTTTATCGGGATGTTGTGTTTTTGATTTGGGAAAATGATCCTGCTCAATTGGGTAGAGCTGCTACGCAATCTGTGGTTCATATTTTTAGGCTATGATGTCAGCGAGAAGTGGACAGATAAAGGAAGATGAAGTCAAAATTTTTGATTCCAAGCGTATTGCGGTTTTATTTAATATAGAGGTAAACAAATGATTTTTGCTGCCACAGCAGCTACACCAACGTGTTGGGGTAAACGATAAAATAGAAGCAGTGATTGGCTGGTCCAGACAAAATTCATTTCGTGCATTGTACGAATAAGGTGTAATGCAAGCATTTCGCTGATGACAAGCAGTACAAATGTTGCTTACAATAACAATGCGTAAATACGAAACTTGGGTTCAGTGCACAAAAACTGTGTTTAAAAAATGAGCGTTAGAGAATTTACGAAAAATTTTTTTTTTTTTTTCCGGGGTAGGCATCCTGATTGGTTATTTTTTCTTTAGATTAAGAAATGTGGAAAAAGATCGGAAACAAAAATTTAAAGAAGCTACAGAGGAATTATGCTGAAGACTTAGAAAATGGCAGCTCGAGTAGCACACGAAACATCTTTTATATTCAACACTCAGTTTTATGTTTCATTTTAGTAATTTTGCAGTAACAAAAAGCATATTTTGTTACAGCAGAGTTGATTTCACGTATAAGATATAGATATTTCATTGCTGTTGCTCAAATGGTTTGCTAGACCATTCAAAATAAACATTGAAGTTAGTCGAACCTGTTTGTCTTTGTAAACTTGCAGCTAAGTAAATTTAATCATACGATGGATACCTTATATTTTCCAGTGTTTGTGATGTTTATTATGTTTATTATGTAATTTTGACCTCCAGTGCAACATAACAAATAAAGTACATTCTTGTTCCAATGAAGCGTTTTGATACTTAAGATTTTCAAAATGCGTTTTTTGAGCCACATGCGCAACGCAATGAGAACGCAACAAAAGTCAATAAATAATGTTACGTTATTGCAACGTTCAATTGCACATTACCACAACAGTGATAATGATTGAAATATATCCAATTTAAATGTACACTACTGACCACATGTGTTTTGATATGAATAAAAAAATAATCAATACATAATCTGTTCAACCAGGTAAAGGTTGTTTTCTAGAAGTTGTTGTTATAAATAGGCCTAACAAAAAAAATGGCTTAAAGTGCTCATATGCAACCTCTATAAGCTATGCTTTTTATGGTAGTGGCTATTACTCTCTAACTTTAAAACAAGAGTCACTCAAAGAGCGAGAGCATAATAATTTAATATTTGGCTGTCCTAACTAATTTGTATACATTGTGAATTACTAGTTAGCTTAATGAACGTAAGCTGTTATTTTTTTAATCACAAGAAACCCGTAAACCCAATTTTAAGGACATAATTTTTGTTATGCTCCCAACTATAACCTAATGTATTCATCACATAGTATTTGGAATTGGTAAAATTTTCAATTATCAGTACTTGTAGTATTAGTATATTTAAAATTATTATTTAAATTTAAATTTAAATTTTAACCCAAGCAACAATATCTGTATAGTAAGGAATCTAATTATTGAGTATGGAATAATTGATTGATCATATGCGAGAATTAAAATACAAAGTTGTTTTTAAGTTGTTTAATATTAATTTATTATATTAATTTTGTGTTGAGTTGAGTTGAGTTAAGTAAATACAGTTTCAAACGAAATGCCTAAAGTAACAATAAAAATAAACTTTATCAAGATTGGTTTTAACGATCAACTTAAATGATTAGACGAAGTATTCGTCTTTTAAAAGTTAGTTATTTAGCTTTTCGTGGTTCAAAACAAGAACTCAAGCAACACACCAACGGTACCCAAGTAACACACAAAACATCTTTTTACAATGATTAATAATAGTTTGTTTTATAAATGTATTATAAATGTATTGCAAAACATGCCTAGTTCGATCTAATCTCTCTTTCTAGTTATTTATCATTCTGACTAACATTTCTAAAAATACTTTTTTCACTCTAGAAGTAATTTATACTTTATCATTGTTCTCAAAAACATTGTTCCATACATTTATAAAACATGAACAAGACAAGATTTTATGGGTAGTTTTAAATACTGTTGAAATTACATAACACCAACCATGTTTTGCAAAACGTGTTTTTTTCTCTCATAAAAATGAATTAGTTGTATAAGGTTGTGGTATTACTGCCAACGAGAAGCATATCATAGATACTCAAGTTAAGTTTTCAACAATCGGAGTTGGCTTAGTAAAGAAGCTACAAACCTATCACGCCAAGGGCTATTGTTCAAATCCCATGCTTGGCATTGCTATATTTTTGTATGATAACGATTTTTATGTTTTATAAGGCTTCACTTTTTGCGCTTTTTACGTCATATTAAAGTATGGAATAAAGTGTTATACACTAAAATTGATTACCTGTATTAGTGATTTAACAGTACTTTTAACTTGTTTATTACAAGCTGTGTTGCTTGGGTATGTTGAGCTGCAGCAACTTGATCGTTACTCAATTAAGTCACAATCAAGTTATTTAAATCTATTTATAACAAGTGTGTTGCTAGGGAAACGATTTATTAGGCTCCTTTAATCAATCATACGATTGAAATTTGTTGGTTCGTGATTTTTCGTCCAAAATAATGTAATAAAATAATTGCAATTAATTGCACTAAATGTTCTACACAAGTACATGTAAAGAACGGTTTGACATTTCCCACCTACACGCTAAGATAACTTCACTTAGAAACAATTGTGTCTAAAGTAACTGAAATGACACATTTTGTTTTATTTTATAGCAACTTGGAGATTTTTTGTGTATCTAGTCCAAAATTACGGATAATCAAGTTGCGAGCCATCCTGACTTCAAATACATAAAAGAATGAGTGATACTAGGATTATATTTTAGTATTCCGTTTGAACCTCTTAACGAAATCCTCACTCAATTGTCCTTTAGTTTTTTTCAATTAAAACAAAACATGGTGTAGCTTCTGAGTCATTCTAATTCTTTGTTCTAACGCATTGATCACTTTTGTTGAAGGCATATGGGACATTGCTGTTTTACTTGCCAATCAAGCATCCTCTTTTCAGTACGTTATGTATATCCCTGGAACAAATAAGCAGTAGTTTAATTTAATGTTAAATTCATTAATATCTTCTTGAACCCGGTGCGTGCGCTGTTACGCTTGCAACTAAATGAAGGAAAATTTAATATAACTGGCACGTTTATGGTTTTTTTTTTCAAAATGTGTTTTTTTTTTTCTTGAATAAGCAGGGGTTCAAACTTCTATCAAAACATGTTTCTTACCAGAGAAATACACGTGTTTAAGTAACCTTTATAATTCTCATTTTTGGTAGAAATTTGTGTTTCATTTGTATGGGAGGGGGGGTGGCTTCTCAAATTACCATACAATCATTGCCTTCAAAACCCCCCACATGCCAAATTTGGTTTCATTTGCTTGATTTGTTCTCGAGTTATGCAGAAATTCGTGTTTCCTTTGTATGAGAGACCCCTCTTTCAGTGAGCGGAGGAGTCTCAAATCACAATAGAAATATTTCTTGCCTTCGAAAACCTCCACATGCTAAATTTGGTTCCATTAACTTGATAAGTTCTCGAGTTATTCAGAAATGTGTGTTTCATTTGTATGGAAATCCCCCTCCCTCCCACTTCCAGATGGCGGACGAGTCTCAAACTTCCATAGAAACATTTCTCTCCTCCAGAAACCTCCACATGCCAAATTCGGTTCCACATGCTTGATTAATTCTCGAGTTATGCACAAATTTGTTTTTCATTAGTATGAGAGCCCCCCCTCTAACAGAGGGCGGAGGGGTCTCGGCTTACCTTAGAAACATTTCTTGCCTTCAAAATCCTCCACATGTCAAATTTGGTTCCATTTACTTGATTAGTTCTAGAGTTCTGCAGAAACTTGTGTTTCATTTGTATGGGAGACCGCCCATCCCCCCTCCAGAGAGAGAGAGGAGGGGTCTCAAACTACTGTAGAAACATTTATTGCTAAATTTGGTTCCATTTGCTTTATTAGATCTAGAGTTATGAAGAAATTTCAGTTTCATTTGTATGACAGCACCCCTTCTAGGAGAAGGGAGGGGCTCAAACCACCATAAAAACATTTATCGCCACCAGAAATCCCCACATGCCAAATTTTGTTCCATTTGCTTGATTAGTTCTTGAGATATGCAGAAACTTTTGTTTCATTTGTATGGGAGCCTCCCTTTCTACAGAAGGGAGGGGTCTCAAACTACCATAGAAACATTTCCTGCTTCCAAAAACTTCTGCATGCTAAATTTGGGTTCCTTTGCATGATCAGTTCTCGAGTTATGCAGAAGTATGTGTTTCATTTGTATGGGAGCCCCCCTTTTCAGAGGAAGGAGGGGTCTCTTACTGTCTTAAGAACCTTCCCTGGCCCCAAAAAACCCTGCATACAAATTTTCATGCCGATCGGCTCAGTAGTCTCCGAGTTAAATCGTGACAGAGGAAACCCCAACTCATTTTTCAGTAGTTTTAAATTCTAAGTAAATCATGTAAACGTAAACAAAGAAACCCACTTTCAACTACTACCGTCATTTTTATCCAGATATCTTTAATTTAAAGATACCTCCAGAGATAAATATCATTGAAGCACTTCACGTGTTAATAATTGATTCATAATTATTTCAGCCGGTAGTATATTATGGTATATTTTGGTTTGTTCGTGTGTATATTTTGGTTTGTTCGTAGACGCCATATGCCAAAAATTTGCAATACAAAATGAGCTTTTAAAATTTCACTCATTCCTCCACAGTTTGAACCTAACATGAGCCTGGTACGGTTTATTATCCATTAAATGAATCTGAAATCTGATTCTTACAAATTTAAACATAATTTTACACAAATTTTTCTTTTCCGTGTTCTGAGGCAATGTTCTATTCTCGAGGCTTTATTCAAGGGCGTTTATATTTTTCGTAGTATAACAGAATATTGATCCATAAACCTGAAACCGTTTAAGGATCGCAGCAATCTGTGCTTCGAAACTGACGTGTTTTGTTTTTGCTGCGTCGTTTTCGCGAAAAAAAACAATAATTCGGAATTTAACTTGAACTAACAGTGAAATCATAAAATCTCCGCGTCCATTGTCTAAGACGTAGTGAATACAATCGGTTCCCTCTCGAAATGTGTGAGTGTTTTTGTGCTTCGCCTCCGCACCTGGAAGAAGAGTTACATCAGCTTAGTTTTGTTTATTAGTTGTAGTATTGTGACATCCGGACATATATTATTAAGTTAGAGCGTTTTTGCTCTTTATTGCGAGTGAATCGATGATTATTAGCAGTTTTGAAGTTCGATATAGACTATAGAGTCGCTTTATAGCGGGGATTTGCATTATTGGCAGAGTGTGGAGATAAAAAAAGTAGACTAGTGCAATGTAGAGAACGGCCATTTGCTGGTCAGAAGCAGCAAACGAAAACAACGCGCATGCGCGGGTGAAATGCTTACACATTATTTTAGGTGCATTCACCAGGTGGTGTACAGAGTTTTGTTATGCAGGTTATATTTCTATCGGGCGGTTTAGCAAAGTTGATTCTTACGCTTATCTAATCGCGAGTGCATGAAATTAATTACGAATCAACGTCGAAAATTTTTATTTTTACGAATGAACAAGATAGTGTGATTGAGGAGGAGGCGGGTGAGATCTTTCTGATTGTAACTATATAACAATAATTTTATTTTCAAATAATACTAAATAAGTGACTGGTATGGAAATTAAAAATGTCCAAATCTGGAAGTGTGTTGCAGTTCCCTTATCCAAATGATATCGGTAATGTAAACATGCGGGGCTTATTGTATGTGAAAGTAACCTCGGAATGGGCGTGACTCTCCAGACATTCTGAAATGGGTTGCTGGTTCGGCAGTAGAGCTATCACTTCCTAGCTTCCGGATTAAAGCTGCTTCCAATGGTCACTTGAATGATTGTTGTAAACAGATTTCTTCCATAATACCATTACCGGCCGAAGGGTGTTCGATAGGACACCCACACACACACACACACACAGACACACACCCTCTCCATAATACCATTGCCGCCAAGTGTTCGATAGGACACCCACCCCTCGATAGGACACCCCCACCCACACACACACACACAGACACACACCTGAAAGCGTTTAAAAACAGTCTTATTCCGGCACGATTTTCAGATCATTTTACTTCTGTTTATTTTGATAACTATTGTTTGGTTGATAATGACGTCCATTTCAAGAAAAGTTATCCTCGCATTCTTTTAAACATCGGTATCATTTCACTTTTTTGCAACGCGCTTTACAATAGTTGAATGTTTTACAAAATGCTATTGCATCTCTGTAGAAACAATGTCAAGTTGCAAATAGGCTCCACCCTTGCGCTTATTCCGTTGCTGTTGTGTATGATTTTGAGGTACATAGCCAAACAAAACTATCCCTAATTTGTTTCAAGAGAGATTTTTATGCTCTATTGTAACAAGTTGTGCTACTTGGGAGGTTTTTGTGTACAATATACAACGAAAAAGAGTTCACAAATGTAGAAGATTTTTTACAACTACAGGGTGCGGCAGAAAATAATGCGAAAGTTTGTTCAATTTTTTTCAAATCCTATTTTCAACTTATTCAAGCAATAATATCAACATTTTCGAGTGCAGTTATCTTTATAAAGTCCTTTTAAATAAATTTATTCAATGTGTCCTCCATTTTTATTAATAACATCCTCGAGCCGACGCCGGAAGCCAGAGCATGCCTTTCGGACGTAGTCCTCCGACATTGACTGCCATGCGCGTGTTATGGTTGACTTCAGGGGTTTCACACTAAGGTGTGATGTTTTGCAGGCTCGTGCTTCAACATATGCCCAAATCGAATAATCCAACGGATTAAGATCTGGACTGCTAGGGGGCCACAAATCCTTCGGCCAAAACTTCATGTTATCGTTCAACCATTGTTGGGTTCGATTGGACGTGTGACACGGCGCTCCATCCTGCTGTAGGAGAACGTTTTGGTCCTCGGAGAAGTTGGCCTTCACCCAGGGAAGCACTTGGTCGGCATTTTCAAACCGTTGGATGCCACCAAGCCAAACATCATGACATCAGCCGGATGTTTGGTTTGAAATTTCAAATTTCACTTTTTTCCGGAACGTTCTCCATTTTCTGCGGTGAAATGAACCGGTCCGTGCAACTGTTGGCCACAGCATCGATGCTGAATAGCTTTTCGTCGGAGAACTGGATTATCATTTTTTTCTTCTTCAACAGGGAAAGCAATCTCTTGGAACGAGTCACTCGTAGTTACTTTACCCGGTCCGTAATCAAGTGGCGTTTCACTCTGACTCTGGAAGATGCATGCAGATCTTCTTTGATGATTCTCCGCATGGATTTGTCCGAAATATTGGCTTCCTTTGCAAGTTTTCTTCTGGAACGCACCGGGTTGCGAGCAATTTTTGCACGGACCGATTTGATCACATTCGGCGTGCGTGCAAAGCGCGGACGTCCGCTTCCCGACTTCCGCTGCTTAGGACCATCCTGCAGGGAATTTTTTATGCGGTAAACTGTTGCCAAATTGCACCCTACCACCTTGACAATCTCTTTCGGCTTCTTCTGGGCGAGCAACAAATTCGCGATCACTTCTTTCGCGAACATTTTGACGAATTTGCAATAAAACAAATCGAATATTTGGATGCAGCATTTGAAAGTAAACATAAACAAATAAACTTTCGACAGAAATTAGTCACTAGCTACACGAATTAATCCAATACTCAAGTTTGAACATTTTCGCATTATTTTCTGCCGCACCCTGTAGATAAGGTTCAAAGGGGGTTTCTTAAATTACGTAAAAAAAGGATTTTTTTAAATGTTTATCAACTACATGAAAGACATGGAACATTAAAACTCAAAATAAAACCACTTTAAGCTAGATCTTGCGAATGTCGTTAAAGCCTTTTGTGATACAGTTGATTAGTTTAAAAAAAAAACATCCAATCAAAAGCGTCAAGCCTTCGCAGTGCCAAAAGTGTAACCGGAAATATTTCCAAAAATAGCAAGAAACCGCACTATACCAAGCTTTATAATCAGCAATAGGTTTGTCAATGCCACATATCAATTCACACACTTCAACTCATAAAAAGCAGTATCTATGTTGCATCAGCCTAATTGGCCTTTACGCACATTGTTGCCAAATATCGCACACTTTCAGCCGCTATATTTAAAATGGCCTTGAGCAGACCTTCTATGATTTTTTCTAAATATATGCAAATTGCCTACCCCTGACTGATGCTAATTTCTAAAATTAGATCGACCATACAAATCCTGATATGACGACGAACCAACCGTTGCTGGAGACAGGGTAGTTTTTCACAACACCTGCCTGTATTTGAAGATAATAGCCTTCTAGTCCGCAAATTTAGGCGAAAAAAAAACCAGTTTAGGAGTTGACAATTGTGACGCACGATACACAAAAAATGCCTCCTGTTGAGCATCTCCCTCGGAAATCTGTGGCCAGGCAGCTCCGAAAAGCCTGTTAGATATCTATACATATTCGATTCGGATCAGGTTTTTCAACTCTCCCATCGAAAATACGGGCGAAACGACGCGTGACGGTGGTCCAATCTGAAATGAAAATAATGCAAAAGCCCGAGAAAAATGTGACGGATGTGCTGATTGAAATCTAATAAAATTGGTTTGTTCGTCCACCGTCGCCCATTAATTCGATTGTCCGTCCATTCACCGTAGCCTTTTGTCGGTGTGAATTCCGGTCCGGACAAGCCAGAGCCAGAGTTCATAGACTCATTACGAGCGACGTCTGCATATGTGTTGCATGGCAGACCGGCCTCAAGGTTGATCAAATGCTGGTGTCGTGAGTAATCGATTTTCACATGGGTTTCTCATAAAAGTGTGTGCAATACTGTGAAAATCTGGTGGGTTTAAAAAAAATCGATTCACTTTCACTTCCTCTAATGCCGGAAGGGGACTTTCCGAGGGTAGTTTATTGCGGTTTCGGTTGGCATTTCCCCCCTGATGACAAGAGAGTCAATTACGGACCGTGATGTGTGATAAATTACCCTCATAAATCTCGTGCAGTTCTTGAACTACTGTCCACGCGAGAAGAATGTCTTGATAGAAAGAATGCTTTCCTCATTTAATTGAACGTGAAATGTGCATCGGTTGGACATGCAATTCCTGCGTGTTGTTGTGATTAATTCAAGAAAAATTGTGCAGATAAAATCAAAAGTTGCTGGCTGCTCTCCACGTGCAGAAACGAGAAAGATTTGCAAAAATGTGCAACACCAAGCTCTATTGTTGTGTGAATATTGAGGTTACACAAATTAATCATGACGTAGTTTTTTTTTGCCCATTTCTTGGCTTGCTTCGTTCGTTTTGCTTTCCACTTTGGTATGTGAATTCTACACTGACTCTTTCACTCACGAGTTCTCTAGTTGCCTATTTATGCTACAGCGGAGTATGTGAAGCTTCCTCTTTTAAAAAGCCTTCTTCCCGTCTCGTTTCGCCTTACCCCACTTACATTCTGTCGTAATATGCTGGCCTCCCTAGCTCTACGAGTTCAAGAGCCGTCATAATTCCACACTCCTTGGCTTCTTTGGCCACTGCTGCGCACCGCCTAGCTCTAGCTGATGGAAGAAATATTTCCTCCGGTTCGTTTCTCGTCTTCAACAATGTTGTTGCCCGGGCAGAGAGGCAGCGAGTATTAAGACGAGAAGGAAACCGTTATAAAAGCTACATTAGAGATAAATAAATGCGAAGAAGAATGGCTGTGAGAGAGCATGTGTGTGTGTTTGTGTGTTTGTGAGCTACCCAATAGTGGAAGTAGCCATTGGCTAGCCCATGGTGCAAGTGTCCCCGCAATGTGAGTCGATGCGAAGGGATATGTATTTACCAGTCCACCACAGCATGCCACAGTTGGTTGTCCCCCGCGGTATCAGCTTCTGCCGTCTATGTGAACATCGAATCCTACCAGCACGGTACCATGGCAACCGCAGTGTGGTGGTGAGTGCGATCAAGCGTCACACATAACCGGAGAAATGCGGCTTGGGCTACTGCGATCAAACCTGCAGAGCCAGATTGATTGAATATGACGATTGCAGAACGACTACGGGTGAAGTGTAGTCTAGCATGTCGGACGACGGCTAAGTGGTCTTGATGTTGCCCAAAGGTTGCCATATTTTGCGATTCATTCAACTGAATAAACCATAAACCGCCTGGTAACCCTTAATTGTAACACGTAATACAAGTCTCCCCAACGTCTGTGTACAGCCCTGGAAACTGCACCAGTGGAAATATTGAAAGAGGAAAAGATTGTGAATTACTTCGTGAATGCATCTCGCTCCGCTTGCCACACTACTGACTGAACGCGGTCGCTTACAAGCTCAGGCTCCCTTTCTCTAGGGTGCCGTGATTTATAATCCGTCATCAATATTTATTGCCCTGCATGTGTGCGCAGCACCGAGTGCCCCACAGGTGCGGTGCAGCGACAATTACGCGATTTTCACGCTGAGGATTGCGCTGCTGGACACAAGGCCGACGAATGGCGAGGAAATGTCACATCACCTGTTGCTGAGCCACCCCATCCAATCGGAAACTGAGAAGAAAGTCATAGCCAGGGTTGCCACATTATTTTTCGTTCCCATCTTTAAATTTTGCCGAAAAAATCTTATTTATCTGTGTTTTACTGCAGAAAATCTTGGCAAAAATCTTAGCTTTAAACTTTGTGCTGTAAAAGAAGAATAGAAACTTTGCAGGTGCCTGCTTATGCACTTCTTTTTTATAATTGCTATTGGCCTTCTTTTTTATAATTGTGATTGACCGATGCAAAACGGTCTTTTCAATAGGGCTTAAGTGTATTTATCGGTTTCCCTATATCACACCACAGCAAAAAGGATATTCTTTCTAAAGGAAACTAGTATTACAGAAATTAGTAGAAAGTTCACAATGAACTTTCTTAGCAAGTGAAAAGCATTCTTCCCATCTGCTCGTTTGAAGCCCAGCAGTTTTCTCCAACAAGCTTTCAAGTCATCCGATTCTTCCACCTCAATTTCCTTGCCGATGATTTCTGTCCTCAGCTCACGAAACTCATTTTCTATGGCCTGTTCATCACCGCTTTCAAAGAAGATCTGATCCAGTAGTACTCCTTCAAAGTGTGCAGGATCTTGGGGTCAACGCTTGATGCAGTAATCAGAACTGGATTCGTTCAGATCAAAGCGCTTAGTGATCTGTTTAACCCACTCGGTATAGGCAGCACAGCAAATCGAGAAAGCCTCCACTCCAACGATAGCCATCTGGTGGTGAATGGATGCAGAACTTTTAAAGGTTTTAATTCCCAGAAACTTTGTATCATCTGTAATTCCTTGGATTGTATCGGAACGGATCTACTGTTGCAGGGACAATGGCAGCTTTTGGTATGCGTAGATTGCACAAGGAGCCAGTATACTTGATAATTATAAAATGCGGACAGTCACGTTTCAGCAGCTTCTGAACGGAACGGTCAAAACCCATTATTACCGATGCTCCATTTGAGCCAAAGCTCATTAAAGATAACAAAAAATCACGTTCGAAACAACTATGCTTTGAATAGCAAAAATAACCATCGAGAACATTATTCTAACTTTCCAAAATTCCTCTGAGTGAATGCATGAAAATGCTTCTAAATTGGAAGAACAGTATTTTTTGTAGAAATCTCTGTAGAAAATTCTCTTAAGGAACATTGAGAAAAATAATTCTCCAGCGGAATACTTGAAGAAATTATTGAAGTATTTTTTGGAGAACTATATGTTAGAATGCCTTCAAACATCTTAGACAAAATTTAAAAAATAATTCTACAAAACCCCTTGCGGATTTTTTGAAATTCATAATTCAATAAATTAGATTATGGAATTCATGCAAAACATTCTTCTTGGATTTCTCCAAACAAATCAAGATTTTCTCCAAGAATTATCTTATAGTTTTTGTGTAGTTCTTTCAGCCCAAGTAACATTGCTAACACCATCCTGCTTTATTAAGTTTTATTAAAGTTTTATGAAAGCCACTTGAACACAATTTGGTTTTATTATGGCACCAAGAGCTGCCAATAGGTTTCATATTTTAATCAGGTTTATGAGAACCTATACAGCTTGTTTACAACGATCTTAAAACCTTGTTTCTAAATATTCCTTTTACTCCTATCAAAGGTTTTATTTCGACTTTATGAACTCGTAAAATGCTGTATTGAAATGCCGGTTTAGGACTCATTTATATTTTCTTATTATGGTCAGTTGAAAAAGCATTTTAAAACCATTGTGCCTCCAGTAAATGCATTAAACGGCAAAATGGCATTGAAGGATGTCACCATAAGACCAACAAGTTTTATAATAGTCATTGCGAAGAAAAATTGGCTTTATGGAAAAACGATGGTTTTTTTTTCCAATCGCCATATTGAAATATAAGAAATAATTGAAATGTGGAAAAATAAATGCATCAAATTTTCAATGGAATGCAAATGAACTGTAGATAAGAGACTAATTTCGGCATTATTTTCGATAATCTCATCCAATTCCAAGCACTTTTCAGGAAATTCATGATTAATTTATCAAATGTAATTGTTTTAATTAGATTTATGTTGTTGTAAATTCGCATAATTTCCGAGGCGCATTAACTTTCGGCTCTTATCGTGCCAATATTCACCATAAAAATAAATGCGCATATAATTTGGAGCATAATACGCTGTAGAAAACACAATTTGTTTTGGATATTTTGCTATCAAACAAAATTTCCCGAAAAACTAGACCTTTTTTTTACTGCTAGATTAATCAGAAGAGCAGAGAATCGAACAAAACAGAACAACAAAAAACAACCTCAATTTCACAGTGAAGTTTGACAGCTGTGGCCATTTGGCCGCATTCTGGTTTTCATGGCAGTTAATAGGTTTTATGACTGTTCTCAAGTGGTCATAACATCTTTCACTAGAACATATTCAAAATCTTTCGGCTTTAAAGGCAAATTTCGGCTTTAAAGAAGCATATAGGAGGTGTTGGTAGACAAAACAGTTTTGAATGCAGGTTTATCAACAAAGCCGGGAGAAGTGTTATACGGCTGGAATAAAACTAAAATTGTTACTTGGGAGGGGTCCTCCAGAGATTCCTTAAGAATCACAAAACTGTACAAGTTCAGGGATTCCTCCAAAAAAATCACCACAAGAATGTTTTGAAATACTGCCGATGAGATGCCAGAAGAAACTCCTGAAAAAATCCTAGAAGAATGCCTACAAACTCCTGAAGAATACCTATAGAAACGCCAGAAGGAATATCTCAAGGAATGTTTGAGAACTTTACATGGAATCTTTGAGAAATTCTACAAAAAAAATTAAAAGATTATCTCAAAAAATTTATGAAGAAATCATTTTGAGGCACACTCTAGTGTGCCCCTAAAAATGTAGCTTACATCGAAGAACCTTTCATATGTTCTGTTAAATTAACAACGCGAATCAAAGCAAAAACAAAGATTCCTGTACAGGAAAGCGGAAGAATTGCGTGGTGCAAGGTGTCAGGTGCTAATTTTAAATCGCTAGTTTCCTATTGGTTGTTGGTGTCGGTGTAAATTGTTTTCTTTTGCTTCATGGGCCTTAAACAACGCAATGAAAGTATAATTGGTAAAAAGTTGGATCTTGAAATGTACACATATTATAAATTGGAGGTTGTCCTAGCTTCAGCTGGCCATAAACTTAATAAATTGAAGATTTTTAAGTGGACAAGCAGTTCTCAAAAATCTTAAAAATCTTGGTTTATCCCAAAAATCTGTAATTTTTACATACAGATATCTGTATAAAAAAAATGAAAAAAATCTGTGTCAATCTAGATAAATCTGTGCATGTGGCAACCCTGGTCATAGCCGCCTCGGATTCATTCTCCCTTTTGCCTTCGTTTAATTGTTCGCCACGCACCCACGCACGCAGCCAGGGATCATTCGCGTTATCATTCATTCAGATACCAGATCCCAGTGACGACAGTGTCGACATCGTAGTCAACTGCTGTTGCAATTTGATATTATGTAAGCACCCTTACCCTTCCGTTGCTATCTGTAGATTGAAAACGCTCGTAGACGCTTGCAGCCTATTTGTGAATGACATTTGTCATTTCTGGTTGTGACGGCTTGATGCTGGCAAGTGACGCAAGCGACCGCCATTACACTAAATGCTTCGCGAACCAACGACCTCGGTTTGCAACTTTGTAACCGTCAGCAGCACTGCAAGAACACTTAAAGTGCACATTTTTCGGCACTGCTCAAATTTTCTGCCGTAAGCAAGCTTGCAGCTCACCGGGTGTGGACACTCTGTCGAAGTATTCTTTTTTTTTTTGGCCTCGTAAGCTTTGCTGGCTGCGTTCAAATTCGATATAGACACTATACCTACCGCACTCGAAGACGAGGTTTTGTAAATTATTGTTTATTTGCGTGCCGGGACCCGCGGAGGAAAGCTGTAATTAAGTTCTTAGCATCATCGACTGTCACGAGATTTCCGTGCCTGGCCGGTGGGAGTGGATTGGATATCAATGTGTCATCATTTCAAAACCCCCTTTTGCTGCGCGGATCTCGGCGTTCCATTGGTGCTATGCCTATGTTATTTGCGGCGATTGAAAACCGGATTTCTTTCTCCAGCGAGCGAGAGAGAGAGAGAGAGGAGAGGCGAGCTATGCTGGTTCGAATCGAGAATTCGTTGTATAATTCACCGATCACCTCAAGAGCACGTGGTGATGGTGGTCTATAGTTCTAAGTGACCGGCGCGTTTCCATGGAGAAGGAAGCAAAAAGGGTTCCCAATTTACGTAGGTGGTTGCTTGGTTGTTGTTTTTTTCGCCGTCTTTTTCTTGGAATAAATTCTGTGCGCAAGTGGGGTGTCGGGCTGTGACAAATGATCGGACGGCGCGCAGTTTGAACACTTGGGCTTGGGATGTAGAAAAAAAAAGGAACGGTGAACAGCTTGATCTCTCGGTTGTCATAGCAACGAATAAGGTCATGGTAATCTGGTAGAAAATTTGTGGCCAGTCAACTTTGATTGCTGTTGGTTTATGGCGGAATGTTATAAAATTAGAGGGTTGACCTTTCGGCGAGCTTTCCCATCAATCGATCGTGGTGAATGGAGTGCTACACGTTTTGTCGTTGAATTAGATGACAATGGCGAAAAAAAAACAACTCGGATCAGAGAAATAGAGGGGAGGGGGTTGGTGGATATTCTTCCAGTAACGACATAGCAATGGAAGGGCAAAGAGTAACGAAGACGTAGGTAGATGATTACACAATTTGCATAAAACTAGCTTTTCAAACTTTGCGGGAATCTTCATCGCACTCTAGGAGGCTGTGGCTTGTTAGAGTAAGCATACCAGCTCATCTTTTTTTTTCTCATATTTTCAGTAGGTTGCGACGATGGGAGTGAGCAGCCAGTTCGGTGCAGTAGCATCCATCCATCTATCCATCATGGTAGCACACACCTCGTTAGATTTGCACAAGAGGATGAACCTCTTTTCGCATTATTTTTTCTTCTGCACTCTCAACGATCACACGAGAAAGCCGGTGAAGTTTGCCTTTCCATCGACTTGTGTTGAAGTTTGAGAGTGATCGCAAAAGTTGCATCGTTTGTGCGAAAGAGGTCGCGTTGAGTTTTTGCGTGTGTCTATCTATTTTAGTTTTTTTTTTCAGGGTGATGAGAAACTGGCCGGTTGGCTGAACGGGGAGAAATGGGGTGGTCGCTTAAGTATGTTGTTTGATTTTTATGGCTTCGCGGCGTTGTGAGGGAGGCAAATTTGCTTGCAGTAATAGTGAGCTTGAGATTTGACCTAGTTATTAATGAATGCATTTGTATGTTTTTTTTCTTCTATTTTTACAGGTGAGTTTTGAATGGTTATGGATCACCACCAAGGAAACATTTGAAATGGACGCATATGGTAGCACTCTTCGGGTTCGTCGCTTAATCAAAGGGAAGGCTTCGTCGCAATGCATTCTTGTTTACGCAATCAAAGCATGCATTGAAAGCAAGAACCCAGCCCCCCATTTTATTTCGATACGGACATCAAAGTAGGTAAACCCACTCGAATTTATTTCAATCTAGACAATATTTGCAGCAAACAAAATTTGCATTGGCGGTGACCTCCGCTTCAATCGAATGCAGTCCGCAAATGGCGTCGTGTCACGGCATGTCCCACGATCTGTTGTTTATCCAACCGTCATGCAGAGCAGAGTTTTCGGCCGAAAAATCCCACAGACTGACACGAAATGACCGTGTCATAGAAAATCGCAACCTTGGACCATCGCCCGAACCATGCACTCTAAGCTTGTTACAAATTAGCAGCGTTGTTTCCCAAATAAGCACGCTGGGTGTGCAACAGAAGTAGCACCAGACGGGAAATGTTCCAGCGGTTTCCATCAGCCATCGGTTAGCAGAGTAGTGCTTCGGAAGTGAGGTGAAAAAAAAGAACACGTAAAGCAGTTCAAATTAAATTTAACGACACTCTGAAGGACACGCTCCGCCGTACGTTGGTCGGATGGTAGTAACCGCTAACTGGAATTGCATTTCAATGCACAGATTGCTAGCTGCCATCATCACGACCAGACAGCAGCAGCGCTCAAAGGGTAGAGGTTTCATTCATGTTTCGCCACTGCCTGTCGTTGAGGATTACGCTCAATGCATCTTCGAGACTGACGGCGTATGATAATCTTGTCACTGTTCCGTTGTTGACGTCGACGCGCGCTTTGTCGTGTGTCAAAATATGTACCAGTGCTCGAATTTAGATTAGAGTCAGTCAGCCATCAATTAGTGTTAGACCGATTCAACGTTAAGAACTTAATCCTAGATATTCCGTGCATTTAAGAAGCCGTCAGCAGACATCATAAAATCAAGAATAATTACTGGTCTGTCTGCATGGTCCAGACGCGCAACATCCATTTCTTTATTCATCATCACTATAATTATCGTTGTTCTAGGTCGTAAATTAAGGCTGCTAGTTGTTAGCGTCATCGTCGCGATGCGTCGACTGCCTTGAGATTCTTCCACGCATGTGCACATCACACGCATCACTGGACGCTTCGAAACCTCGAAAGCCGAGAACAGGTTGGGTCAGCTCTGGCAAACCAAACAAGCCAGGAAATTGTCCTTCAACTTTGGTGCGTGTGTAAACAACAACAACCCCTACTAGGACGGGAAGGACACAGAGAGAACTTGTTATCGAATGCATTCATCTTCCACGCGCTCGGCACCGATCGATCGGACAGCGACAAATTGCAGGGAGCGATACTTCAGGGCTAATGCAGCCTTACTCCCTGACCATCCATTTCCGATCGGTCGATCGATCTCGTTTCGAATGTTGAAATATGCTAATGAGGTGTGTTGGTAGCTACCTTTTTCTCATGCCAATGACGTCGGGCTTGGCATTCATCCCAAATTGACTGTTGAACTCAGTGAATAGCGAAATTACGGACCGAAAGGCTTCCATCAAAGCAAGCCATTTTCCTATTAGCGCTGCAGCGTTGCCCTGCTCCCCACACCGGTTCGCGGCAGTTATCATCGCCGATGACAGCCGGAATCGGACACTCGATCCAGGATGAGCACACGATAATCAATCACATCCGATAGATCTCTGACGCCCGAAGGCATACGGGTGGGCCTCAGCGATGTGTGTTTTTTTTTTTGAAATGGGGAAAAAAAGCATCATCTTCACTTTCGCCAAATGTCAGAATTCCAACATTCACTGCAGCGACGACCTTTCACTTCGTGTCTCATTGCTCGATGCTGATGCGGTGGGATCGCGTGGCGATGTTTCAAGAAGACCTTCACCGAAAAGAGTTGTTGACTTTTTGCTACGGGCTACGTAGATTGGTACCCGGTGCCGTGAGATGATGGAGGCGGTTGTTGCTGGCCGGTACGAAGGGAGTGGGTTGAGTTTGGATAAAATTGAAGCTCTGAGAATTCTTATGTTGAGGCATAGATTTGTTTGAGGCAGTTAAGCTACATAAGTTTTTAATTCAGATTGAAACACATTAATTATTTGATTAGCTAAGTAAGTGTCTAATTTCTATTGCCTTGAAAGTCGATTTATCTATCATTCACCTTCAAATACTGCCCGCATCATCGAAAGTTTCATTTTCCGTTCGCTCAGTAAGTAATTTGTAATTAGCAATGCTAGTATACTCAAAAGTATTTTAGAACAGCTACGACCTTTTCAGTTTCCAGAATATTTAAACACTAAAACAAAAAAGTCACATCCCAAGAAGCATATTTGTTTCAATTTTATTCAAGGCAGGGCAATTGAGTTTATGTGTTGCTCCCAATGTCGGTAAAAATCAATTCATCTGCTCTCCAATGAGCTGAAAATGAAGACAACCTTAACGGACAGACCAACTATCTTCGTGTATTTGAATTTTGAAATGACAGTATTCTTTTCACCAGAGCAACCGCTGAGTTTCGATGTCGTTAATTGGTTTTGTTTTGGGGATGATTTTGAGTATCAAATGGAAAAACAATATTTCTTTCTTTTGATGTAGAACATGGTGTGTAATTTGTTAGGCTCACGATTAATAGGTTTAATTACTACAAGTTGCAATTATGATAATGGAGGGCAGTGAGACTCTGCGATTGACACTATTCAAAATAATCACTTTGGTTGAATTGAAAATTACTTTTTGATGTTTGATGATCACTTGCGATTTAAAAAAACCTGCCCTGGAAACTCAAACTCTAATGAGTATCAAGAAACGAGTAGTCATAGAAGCGTAATGAGTTGATTTGTTCATCGCCCTTGATTTTGACATCTGAGATTTTCAAAACATATAAAATTCATCTACACTGACTCGAAATGCTTTTCATTGCGTATGGTAGTAAGTGATAAAAACAGACACTGGTTGCTTCACTGAGTGTACTATTTTCTTAGCCATGAAGCTTTAAATAGGCAATTTAATTTCACAATATTGTCGTCGAGTAGTACACCATTTTGTTGACCATTTGGAATACAATCCAACACAATTTCTTGTTTTATTCCATACTAGTTTTGAGTGATTCTATTTTCACAATGGCAGTTTGTTATTGCCAGAATTGCCGTTACTTGGAACCAAAACGAAGATATTTTACGCTTGATCATTAGCAAACACAAAATCATCGAGATAAGGAACAAGGTCCTGCTTGGTTCCAAAGAACTGTCTGGATTTGAAGTTTTCTGTACCACCGATGGTTGTTGGGGACGCCCTTGACGTTGCTGTGGATTGAAAACTACTTGAAACTTGAAACTACTTAACTATTAAGAACAACAACTTGAACACCTGTACTTCCCATTCAGGTACAAAAAAGGTCGAAATTAGTACTAGAGATAGGATAAGTGAGCCATGTGCAAGTATATGTGAAATAAATTGTCCTGTTTTTAGCTTCATGGCTAGGAAAATTATGTGCTGAGAGGAGTAATTTGTGGAAGTGGAATTTATCCTCTTATACTACATTTAAATGAACTGAAAAAATGTACCTAGTACTTTTAAATGAAATAATCAGATAATTGTGCGATAGATTCAGAGAATTTAATACAGTGAGTTTCCGTTTTTGACATCAACATTTTAAATCTCAGTTGCCAAAACTAAAACTGGCCGCAATGGAATCATTATTTTCAGTTGGATACTTCAAAATTATCATGATAATTTATTTTATAATATGATTTCATAAGTTTTTAACACACTCAAACATTTTTAACGTACATTAATACATATATCAACTATTCAAACATTTCACCAAATCTACGGTTCTAATTTTAAAGAGATGTAAAATGTTATTCAGTTCCAATTAGTTTTCTTCTGTCCACTGGAAAGCGGTACTCAAACAATTTACTGGAGGGTGGTGTTGATTATGCTCAGGTGACTCAACTTGGTTAACTTCACCACTTTTTTTGATTTTTGGCTGAATTGTATTCTCGTCATTTTTGTCTTCACACATCCTCAATCCTCTCTTTAATCTTTACCAAGGCCAAAATATCCGCATCGACACACATCGCAAGTAACATTGCCAAAACCATCCAGTTTTATTAAGTTTTATAGAAGTTTTATGAAAGCCACTAGAATAACATTAAGCCTGGTGGCCCAGACCTTGTATAAATATCATTGCTCTGGATTAGCTTGAATGCGACGCACGTGGTCCCATATGACATCATCTTTCATTATTTTCACAATTTTCCAGCTGTTTCATAATAATTTTTCATATTTCGATACATGTAAACCCACTGAACCCCATGAAAAATCGAACGGGATAGGAGTAAAACACTTAAAACGTTTATCCAATATGCTAAAAAAATGTCCATTGAAGAAACTACATAAAAGAATCAAGTCACTTTTTACTTACACTCATTTTTTTTTCAAAAATATTTTGTAAGATTCAGTTTTTTAAAAGCGGACTACTCTTTTGGTATCCAAATATGTAGTCAAGAAAAGTGGGAACGAATTGTAAATCAGATAAAGGACTTATTTTCGGTTACTCACTTAGTAATTCTTAATCTAGATTTTATTGATCGTATCCTGACAGTCAAGCGAACTCAATTCGATCATAGGTGAAATCGGTATACAGTGCAATTCGACCAGTTTATAACAGCGTTATGGTTTCAAAATTCCATTAAAGCTCGTGCATTGAAATTTTATATTTTTTCTAGGAAATTTCTGAGACAAATATTCTTAGTTTGTGATACAGTAGACTTAAAAAATTCATAATTCATCAATTATTTAAGTTTATTCTGATTTTGCTTGACTGCTGTCAAACCGAATATATTTTGGAAAAGTTGTAAAACTTGTGAAGTAGAATTTGATCTAAATTTTTTAATAAAGTTTATGAGCTATAGAAGATTTGAAGTTTTTTGAAGTTTTACTGGTCTATTTCAATGCTATTTTTTAAGGTTTCTTCTTGAGGGAAGAACCACTCATACATCGTATGTCCGCTGATCTGGAATGGTTGGTGCGAACCATCGACCAGCCCAATGTGTGGCCCGCGAATACTTCACTTCCAGAGGACGTTTTGGACAATATTGATAACTTGCTACCTGTGGAAAAAGTTCATGTTGGGGAGGAAGCAATGGTAGAGCTGGTCAAATTAAAGGAGATCGACAAACTCCACTTTTTCAGCAATGCAAATAACCATTGGTAAGCACGTAATCAAAAACTACAAGGTTCAGCCCCATTGGGTTGTCCGAAATGATGACGTAGGACTACGATACTAAATGTAAGCTATTTAGATGGTACTATGCAATGTTCTCCATATTAACCCTTCAGACCTAATTTATCCAAGCAATTTGGTGAATTCTGATTGATTTGGTGATCAATAACATAAAAATAATTGCAAAAAGTAGGAAATATTTTTTTGAGATGTGCTGCGTCGTTCAAACTGCCCAGAAGCTCAGAACTTAAGATCTACAGTTATAACAGTAGCTTTATCCGCTATACAACTGACATTTTGAGATGATCTTGGGTTATTCTAAGCCAAACAAACTTACTTAACTTTGTATAGTCCATAAAGCTATTGTTACAATTGTAGATCTTAAGTTTTGAAGGGCAGTTTGAATGACCTGAAACTAACAAGGTTATCCTATGATGTCTGTGGTCGTTTCAGAATATTCATTGAATATGTTTGAATATTTATCATAGCTTTGTATAGCCCAAAAGGCTACGGTTACTACTGTATATCTTAAATTCTGAACTCAAGGACAGTTTGGATGACCAAGAAATGTGATCAAATAATGACTGATGACCTTCCAAAAGTTTCATTCAATATGTTTGAATACTCACTTAGAATATAACACTGAATTCGAATCAATTTTCTACCGAACCACATCGCTTACCAACAAGAAACCGAATAAATCGTTTAAACATACTGTTTTCGGTGTATTTTTTGAGTCAAATCCGAATTTCGATTACTATATGATATATTTGACAGATAAAAATGAAAGAAGAACCGAACAGTACGGTAGAGCAGGGATATTCAAGAGTTCGGTACACGAAAATCGAGAAAACTGGGTAAACTGAACCGAGCATTCGCTGAATATTCTTAAACGTCAAACACTTCTCTTTGAGTCAATTCCGAGACGGCTATGTCTACCAAAAAACTCGGTTATTTAGCTGACTCGATGAGACCTGAAAAATTGCAGCCACGTTTGCACGTTTAGTTGAAATCTTCTGTTAGTAGTTGATACTTATTTTGTAATTATATTTGCAGACACCCTGCGCTATAGTCTGTTTTTACTGCCATGGAAACGTTTTAGGTTATGTCTCTGGCTTGCAATTTGAAAATAGGAAAAAGTTTGAGTATGTTTTTGCGTCAATAAACAATGTAACTGACAAAACTGGTTTTATTACTATGAAATTCTAAGCTAGGTTCAAAGCTATTGAAAAATTCCAGCACAGCCAAAAAGAACCGAATTCCGTAATTGCAACCGGAAAGTCGGTTTGCTTGACAGCGTTCGGCAATATTTGAGTTAACCGAAGCTCGGTTATTGCTGATTGGATTTCTTTTTATTAACCAAGTTTTTCGATAAACTTGACAGATTGTGAGAAAGTAAAAATTTAACGAGAACTCGGTTGTTCCATTTTGAACCGAACAGACTACCGATCGTTTAGCAGATGAAAATTTGGTTGAAATTCAACCGTGTTCGGTATTATTTTCGAAGTGTGTACATATCGTAACCTTTTATAGCCTTTATAGCCTTAAGTTTAGTTTAGTTCAAAAGTACATTTTGGATGACCTAGAACCTCCCAGAAAGATACAAAAACATTTAACGATTATCAACGAGAATTTAATAATACGTATGCATATGTACTATATAACAACGCTTTACATTATTAATAAGCCATTTATTGTTTCTTCCTAAACTTTTTCATGTTCAGGATGTTCTAGGTCGTCAATTAGGCCTTAAACTCATATGTTTTTTTTTTAAATATTTTCCTAGATAGAAGAATTGATGGAAAACAAATGTGACGAAGACAGTGTACACTCTTATTCAGTCTGTGTGATTTTATACAACCATTATCCTTTTGGGGTCATATATGACCCCTTAGGCCTGAGGGAGTTAAAATAAGTTGTTTACTAAGAAAAGGAGATTAAGGAAGTGAAAACAGCTTCACACGGCAGCGGCTCAAAAACGGATTTAATAAGCATATGTCAGAAGTAATTCTAGCACATGCCATGCTGGAAGGCGTTTCAACCGTGCGTTTAGACCCGTTTTCGCAAAAACGAGCTTCGGACCAAGTGCAAAAGGTCGTGGATTAAAAAAAGTCGCTTGAACACTGGCTTCTTTACACAAAAAAAAACCCAAAAAGTGAAACTGCGCCGCATTATTATTCATTTTTGCAAACAGGGGTGATCGCTTAGTTCATTTTTACTGTACTTATAACAGTATAACAGTATAACGGATTGAAAAAATACTAAAATTTGGAAATCAATTTTTAGTCACTATTTGGTTACTATTTGGTCACTATTTTTATTATTTTAGTCACTAAAGTCACTATTATTTATTTATAAATCCGCTACCAGCCCTGCAAGAGTAGCATGCTAAATATAAATTTTTCAAATGGCTACCGTCACGAAATATTGAAACAAATGATTATTACATTCATTACACATTGCTACGTAGTTCTACGTCACCTTTGCGTAAAACTACAATGGGGTATCCCTTGTAGTTTTAAACACCATTTCGAGGAAGAAACTTCATTTTAATTAAATAATTTAAACCGTGGAACAACAGGAATGAAACGTGACAGTTCAGGAATATCAAACCGGCCATGGGCAGAGCTTGCTGCGATCCTATTCTCTGATGTGTCATGCATCATGCATCGAAACTATGAGGCCCAGTCGAACGAAATTCGTCGAAATTGCCAAGGTTAATGTTGCAGAAAATAAATGCTCATTATATTGCGAACGTTTTGCCGTCTACTGATTGAAGCAATTCGGTAGGTTCAACTGATGAAACAGGACAGAAAAAAATATTCCCATCCAGCGGATCGATGAAAATTTAGCAGCAAAAATGTTTTGTTTTTGCAAATTGAAACATGCGTTGACAACTAATACTTTCCAGTACAGTTGGAAGAGAAGCACTTTTAAAACAATAATTCCATGCACGATTTTTTAAAATAATTGTTTTCTTTACACCAACAAATTTCACAAGGGAAAAATAGGCGGTTTTGTTATTTTACCGCATGATGAAATAAGCAAAAACAGATATAATGATAGGAAATTGAATTTCAAATAAAACCAAAATACCCATCTTCACACAGAGGTAAAATTTTTTGACAAAAATGGTGAGAACGATGCAAAATAGAAAAATAAAAACCAACGAAAGATGCACGACGCGAAAAATATGTGAGAAAATGCTAATAGGATGGAGTCCATCCGTTCCAACCGACGTTAGATGAGAGCGAGAGCGCTTGGATTGTCGTGAGAAGAAGCCACATTCATCGGGAGCCTGTATATGGCGGTGAAGTAACTTCAACTGCTCAAAGCAACAAAAAATAAGAGATAGAGAAAAAGAAAAAGTGATTTATAAAAAAAAGTTTTTGTAGGTTCCCATCAGCGTGAAACCTTGCGTTTTTTAGATCTCCGGTTAGTTGATTAGGCTGTGCCAGTGGAGGATAGTTTGAAGTGGGAAAGTCTCTCAGCCTATGATGGCGATGACGTACTTACCTACTCACGCCAAAACGAAAACGAGCCCATCTTTCATTCCCGATTAGACACTCTAGATTCGCTCAAGTTTAGTGTAATTATAAACCGGGATGGATTGTTGCAACGGAGTTGAGTTTATTACGAGGCATAACGACGTCTGTCCCGAGTCTGTGAATCGAAGTTAATCAAGGTTGCATGGCTGCATCAAATAACAGTAATGAGACAAGAAGCCAACTGCGAATATGAATGAAACCAGCACGTTCGTGAAATGCTGTCGATAGGTAGAAGCTCGTTCATTCAGCGGTCGTGCTGTGTAAAATAACCGCCTGGATTTAATTCCATAGATCTGAACAAGCGCACCCGGTGTTAGCAACAACAATTTGACATTAACAAGAGCGAACGGTGGCCAGTGAGCGGTCTCCCGGTGGCGTACGATTTCATTAATCCGCGGCCAACAAACGGCAGTATGACGTGGTCCAAGAAATGAAAAATTGACTCCGTCTGAATGTCGATCGACCTACCGCAGCAGCAGCTGGGTTACCGATCACTGATGATCAATTCCCCTCATCAGATCAGCTTTGTTTCGACCTCTTTATGGCGTTACCTCAGAGTGACGTTGCTCGGAAATCAGAACTATAAATTGAATAATCCACCGTTCTTTGAAACATTCAAACGGAACATAAGAAAACGTCAAAGAATGAACACTTACTGAATTCACTCACCTCCTAATCGACAGAATAGTAAAAGCGAAATTAATGTTCAGCCTGTAGTTTCAATTTAATTTCTTCATCACGGCTGACGGCGATTGTGTGAATGTGTGAGTGAGTGTGAGAGTGGGTGGTTGGTTACTAAACAAGGAAAAGATATCAAATCGTGTGGGAAAAACAATGAGCTTTCTGCGCGTTGAAAGGAAGATAAACTCTTCAGAAAACAAAAAACAAAAAACAGGATAGGACGAGCGAAGTGAGAATGGAAAATCGTGAGACACGATTGCTTAGATTTCTTAATAGTTATAGAGTCACATGGGTCGATCCGATCGGTGACGGAAACCATGTGAGTTTTTTTTATTTTTCGCG
Organism: Aedes koreicus; assembly: GCA_024533555.2. Taxonomy (NCBI): domain Eukaryota; kingdom Metazoa; phylum Arthropoda; class Insecta; order Diptera; family Culicidae; genus Aedes; species Aedes koreicus. Next base: position 81,932 of record JAHHFK020002333.1, on the reverse strand, counting down.
TGCTAATTGGATAGTGAAGCTTAGAGGACAGACAAATTGGCACCCAAAAATGAAAAAAAATCCCAGGCTGCACCGATGGGACTATCAAATTTCGGCAAAGGGGTTAATGCAAATTAATTAACAAAATCGGACAGGTTAAATTTAATGTTGAGACTCCTTGCTGAGCGCTGTCTGAGCTGTGATTAGAAGATGGTCCCGCTCCGGGTGACCTCGAAAGTTGGAATTGAAAAACTGCATTCTTAGAATAATACGCTCAAATCGAAAGGAGCAGAGGAATGGCAACAGGTGAACTTGGAGCGGTGGGGGAGAGGATGAAACCGGTTTGTAGCACGAGGGAAGAATTGTATTACTTATGCATATGTGAAGTAGTCTTACTACTATAAGTTGCTTCTGCTGCGTGACCTTCTTCGGAGAGGAAACCGGCATGTATTATGGACGGGGTTCCTACGCTTCTTGTTGTGCCCCATGTCCGGCTTTTGTAGCGCTACTCTCTTTTGCATCACAAAAGTCGCAAGCGCACTCGCGATTCAGCAATCTTTAACATAAATTAACTTCCAACATTGCACTCGGGTAGTAACTTGCTTCCCTCTTGTTCCTCATGATTTGTATCACAGGGGAGAAGGTGGACATGGGTGATCGTGACACGACGGAATGGCGTAGATAATCGTCAATATATGCATACATTGTCGGAGAATCGCCTATTGGCGGTGATCATGTGCATTTCTCGCTGGTGACGACAAGAGTCGTTATAGACTAAGACGATGACGAAGACCGGAGCTCGGGCACGGGCCAGTTCCGGTTTCCGAGCACATGCTGCTGCTGCTGCTGCTGAGGTAGGAACGGAATTTTAAAAGCACACATAATGGACATTGGCGGCTACTAAAGTACGGTGAGACGGCTATTGCTCTGTTTATTGCAACCTCCTTGGGCGCGCAGCTTGCTGGAATATGAATAGTCACGATGAATGGCTTCATTTTTGCAATTTTTGATGCACTTTTATCGAGAGGAGCAACTATATCGAGGGCCAGTTATGCAAGCTTGAAGCTTGGAGAGAGTTAGGAGGAAATGGCCTGGATTGAACTGGCACGTAATTGTTCGGATTACAAGTCATGTTGAACAATCGGAACAAGGACATCGGCTTTATTTTCCATTTCTCCAAGGATTTCTTGCAGTAACCTGAACATCAATGTTTACAAAAGATTGCAGCTTGAAGTAAAGCAAATTGGTTTTACGCAAGTTTCGCATGCCCCCGGATTCGGTTACTCAATCTATTCCACCCGCAGCCAGATACCCTAGAACTGCCAGCCACCGTTTGTATAAGTGCTAAATCAATTTAAAAGCTTATAACTGCCCCACGGCAGTTGTGTACCTTTTTTTTCTGCAGTCAAACAACAACCCAAAAAATGGTAATCCTGAGACACACCTCCAACGGGTATCGATTACGTAAGCAGCAAATTTGACAGTGAACCCAATGGAGCGAGCGAAAGCAACATGTCGACCCTCGCCAACCAACCAAACGCCAACCCCTCACTTCAAATTGACCTAATCGGATAGAAGCCGGATCAGTTCGCTTTCGCCGTCCTCGCTCCTGGTTTTATTGGAGATATTTAATCATAGCCGATGGGAAAAGTTGAAAAGCGTGACCAGATTGTCGCGTGCTGCTGGAATTTGTTGACCAAAGGGCTCCACGCTCTCAGCACGCCGCTCAAATTACGCAACGGACGGTGTTCGACCTTTGCACGGTCGGTGGTGGGAATTAATTTATAACTCTCGCGACTTTAGAGTAAGCACGTGCTTCCGAGCAACATTGTTGTACACTTAAGTCTATTATGCCATCATCCATTTCCGAGTAGGTGCTATCAGGGAATATTGTGCATCTGGGATAGCAAGTGCCTCCACTGCGTGTCCCAGTGTCGCGGGGCGGGGGGGGGAAAAGTGAATGCTGTCCGTCCCAATTTATTACAGCTGATCTGACAAAAAAAAAAACGTTTCTCTCGACAAAGTAGGCTGAGCTGTTTTTTTTTTTCGTTCATCGTTAGCGTTACGCCACCCCATAATCTTCCCCCACTTATTATCGCAGCATGTGCTCTCGGAAAGCGGTTGCATAACAACCGACTCAACCAATCCAAATCGAATCCGTTAGCGATTTTCTGGAAGGAGTGTGCGCTGGCGCGTGAATGGCACAGTTTCGCGATGTCAACTCAGGGCACACGCTCGGGAGAGTAAGAAGAAGAATAGCGCTGGCATTCCGGGGACGATCAAAGTGACAGTCAGTCAGAGTCACGTTTTTCTGATGCTATTCTATCGCTGCTGCTGCTGCCGCCGCCGATTGCATCCCAACTGTGTGTGTGTGTGTTTGTGTCCCGGTGGGGGAAAGGAGAAGATCGGCGCAAATCTGCAAAGAACGGGAGGCGCCCCGTCGTAGAGAATCTCGACTGGAGCACGACACAGAGTCATTCGCAAGCAAGATTAGGCCTGAATCCAATTAAGATTTCTCGCCGTTTGCTGCCCGTTTGCTGTTGGGAAGGGGGGAATTTGAAACCGAAAGTGAGTTTTCACTTTCGATGGGATTTTTTGTTGTGCTGGTTTGATTTACAGGCTGCGATCGTTGGTGATACGATCAGTTGATTTATTTGATGAGTCTTATGTGTTGGACATGGTTTTTGCTTATTTTGTGGAGTAATATGGGGTTTCCATTTCGTTTCCTGCTAGACAAAATACGGATTCATTCATTTGGTTTCACCAGGCGAAAGTAGCCCAAAACTGTCACAATTTGTTTAACCGAATTCCTGTGGGAAAAATTATACCGGGAACCAATGATTACAATACAGTGTTTTTTCTTTCGAAATCTCAGCTAATTTAAATGGTACATAGAATGTATTTTTATGAAACAAAATTGTGCCAGTATGAAAAATGTAGGGATGTGCATGACTTGCTCAATATTAAACAATTTATTGCCTAGCCGGTATATCAAATGGATCATTCATTTGATTTTTTTTTTTGTCAAACGCTTGTGTCTTTGACTTTATTTTTCAAAATTCAATACTTAGTGTGACCTCCCTTGGCTTTCAACACTGCTTCCAGTCGGCGGCATACTTTCGACAAGCTTTTTGAGGTATCCCGGATCAATATGTTCTCAGGCTGTTTCGAGAGCTTCAAAATATTTAATTTGGAATCCTGGTGAGTGTGAGCTTTTAAGTGAAATACCTGCAACTAGAAAATGAGAAGAAAGATTATTAATTTCCATTTAATTCCAACTACCTTTATTGCTTATCTAGACAGATACGCGTAATTCGTCTAGAATGTGCAGAGTCGAGTGTTAGTACACGACACTAAAGAAGTCTGCACATTGTAGACGAAATACAAGGTTGTTTAAGGAAGAAAGTTACTCTATTGTCTCATTCTCACAAAGTTGTTTGAAGCGAGAAAGCGGTACGTAATTTCATCAAAAAAGTTTCAAAATATGGCATTTAACCTCCTACCACAGGGTGCATTAATGTTTCTTTGAGGCTTAAAGGCCAAATCAGACATGAAGCTTCTTGGAATTAGAATACCCGCTCCAAAATAAAGCAAAAACAAGATGTTCCGGTGACTCTCCGACAAATTTCTCGGGTTTTGAAACAGCAAGAAAAGCCAAAGCTTAACATCACTCATAAGCAAAACTGGCTCATATTTGCCCGGAAGTACATGGATTGGAAGCCTGAATGGCGAAATGTTGTATTTTCTGACGAGAAGAAGTTTTATTTAGACTGACCGAACTGTTACGGTTGCTACTGGCATGATTTGAATCAAACTGATGTAGTGAGATCGAAGCAAAATTTTGGAGGTGAAAGTTTGATGGTTAGGGGTGCCTTCTTCTACCATGCAAAGCTTCTGATTTGTTTGTTTCAGTCTTCCACAGTATCTATCGCTTCGGTTACTAGTACTTCCACCTTTTCTCGTGCTTCTCCTACGACTACACAGTTAAAAATTATGAAGTTTACACAAGACGTAATTCATGTTTGTAAAAAGTCGGGAAACGTAAAGAAATATTTCGTGTAAAATTATGTCTCCTGAAACTGACACATACGCAATTCGACAAAAGATGTGTTTGATTTACTTCGTTTTCTGATCTCTTTCAATTCATTTTTGTGTGCTAAAGGACGCTTGCATGTGTCGGTCTCAGGGGACAGAGATTTACATGACATTGGGTAGCGTGTAGAAGGACAAAATTGTCCGCGAAATCGACAATCCTCATTCCCATTGGAAGGTCCAGCTTTATCACTCCTTTCGTACATCGCATTCCACAGCGTCGGACTGAGAATGGATCCTTGAGGAACGCCCGCTGTAATTCTCATTCTTCTCTCTAGCTTATCAGTCTCGTAGATCAGCGTTCGGTGGTAAAATTCTATCTATATATTTGCAATAATCTTTTGAGTGGCTATTGAGAGCACCTTCAAATGCCAATCCGGGAGTTAGAAAGTGCTAGCTCTATTGCAGATCCACCAACCCACTTCAGAATTGCTGGAGAGTCACGCCCATTACGAAGTTACTTTCACACGCAATAAGCCTCGCATGTAAACATGAATAACGCTTCCAGGTGAATAACATTTCCAGGTTTCCAAAATAATCAAACCAGGACGTATATGTTGTGCATAAATATTACAACTGGTAAGGTTTCACCATAGTTCGCTGGTCAACCACAAGACTGAATCTTCTGGAATTGCGTTGTTTTCTTTGCGATATACTTGTCAACTTGGATTGATATTTTTTCTTCCCTATCAGGAGTGCTTTATTTCGGAGTTCTCTCATCCTCTTTTTCGTGATACTGCCATATTGAGGCTTGTTAATTTGCTGTTAGTTCAATCCAAGATGCATTTTTTATTCATTTAGTTGTGCATTATTAGTCATCTAAAAACTAATTACAGTTTCTTAATTAGGCTGCATGAAGAAACTACGAACTTTTAAGTTTATTCCAGCCATTAGGGTATGTTCAGACTGTTCTGCAACCGATTTAGCTGCTTTTGTCCAAGATTTTCGAAATTTTTCTATAGTTGTAGTTTGTTGTTTATATTGAGAGAGTTCTTTCTTCGCGAGAGCCCCATACCGCTCGATAGGTCGCAACTCCGTGCAGTTAGGTGGATTCGCCTCTTTCGGTACAACATGGACTCCATTCGCTTTATACCATTCCAAAACATCTTTGGCGTAGTGACAAGATTCCAAATCAGGCCAGAATAGCGAGGGAGCGTCATGGTTGCGTAGGAATGGTAGCAATCGCTTCTTTAGGCATTCTTCACGATATATTTTCTTGTCTACCGTCCTGGTAGTGATGAAGCTTTGGCTTGCTCGACCACAGCTGCATATTGCCTGCCAAACAAAATATTTTTTGGAAAACTTGGCAATCTTCTTCGTTCTGAAATGCTCCTCTTCGCCGTTCCATTGCATGGCAGTATAATAAAACATTCCGGGAAGCTGCTTAAAGTCTTCCAGCACATAAGTTTTATTGTCCATTATCATGTCACATTATGTTTATCATTACGGTTCAGTACAGTTTTCACCTTGACCATACCTTGCCGGTGCTTGGAAGTATGCACGAAAGTTTGTGACATTTTAATTTTTCTACCCACTGTATGTACCGAAAGATCTGGTCTCTTCTGCAATATTTGCTTCACCTTCGCGTCCTTCTGGTGGTTCCTGAGATCCGGTTTTGTTCCGCTCCCAGCCTTCTTGACTGTTGTCAAACGTGTATCAAAAGATTTAAGAACGTTATGGCTTTTAATAAGCTATTTTGCTTGGTTTCTTACTAATAGATCCGGATTTTCATTGCGACCGCACGCAATTGCTTTTCGTACTTGCTCTTCTTTCGACGCCATCTTCGATCTTAAAGCTTGTAGTATTGCCAAAAATTGATTTTACACAATGAAGAGACCATACGTTCATCAGTCTGCGAAATATTTCACGCGTTGATATACGTATTTAGGGGTGTCCAGATTTTGTCGCGAACAAGCCTTAATCGTACGACGTGACAGCAGGTTGATCAGAAAATATTATTGGACATATAGATATAATAGAAATAAACTGATAATCCTCCGTGATTATTTGTTTGTAATCTACAAAATCCCTAAGTTGATCAGGTTTTACAATCAGTAGCGACTCGTCCAACAATGCACCTGGCCCACTATCCTAAAAAAAACATATGGTTTCTCGGATAACTGTCCTAACCCTTCAACAAATCCAGAACATAGTATATACCCATTAAATCTATCAAAAACCAGTTGACCACAAATGCCAATTATTACCGCTACGACTCTAGCCTTGAAAACATCACAAATTCAACGACTTCAAATTCAACATCCAACAACGGCTTTGCAGCCGCCCTGCTCTATCTGCCCGAATGGATTGTTATAAAATTCCCCAGAAAGTTACCAAATCTCCCCAAACAAAAACAGAGAGCTAACAGCAGAAAACGAACACGTTGCCAATTAGAGCGTTTCCAGATGAAATCAGCCGGAAAAAGTCAAAATCTTGAACGACCCTTTCCGATTTGAATGAAACTTTGCTAATATTTATAGGAATAATATAATAATATTAATAATATTTCATAATATTTATAGGAATGTTAGGAAATAGTGTTTGTAAAAATGTAAATATAATTTTTTTTTTAAAATAGTAGACAAAATAAATAAATCATGTATGAACAAAAAATAACTCAAAATTTTTATTTGGTAATTAAGATTCGTTAATTTGGTTAATTAAGAAGATGTTCAATCTTCTTGGAGTCAAAAGGATAGTTGTTGAAAATTTTATGTAAAATTTGAAAAAAATACTTTTGAAGATGGACAATCACAACTAACTTTTGAAAAAGGGATATTTTCATGGAAAAAGCCATTTTTTCGACATTACTTTCAAATTATCTTGAAAACGGGTACATATAGAATGTTGCTTACCAAGAGCATTTTTGTTTAAAATCACTAGAAAAATCGTATTATATTATTAAGATATGGTTATTTATGCAAAAACAACAAATTGGAAAAAAGTTGAATTTTTCTTACTTCTAAGAACTTTTTTATCTTAAGTTGCTCCATCGTAAATCAACTTCGATTCTTCTTCTTCTTATGACTTTAAGTCTTTTTGGAATTTTTTTTATAAAAATCGTACGTTGGACAGATTTGCTAATTGATTTTTAAGTTTAATTTTTGATTTTTTTGAAGAAATTTTTTTTTTTACTGTGTACATATTTTTTTCATAAAGTCAAATTAATTAACTACAACTTCTTCTCAGAGGCAATTTTATTACAACCAACGGTTTTCGAGTTATGATTTTTTGAAAAATACGCATGACAAAACACATACGCCCTTTTGAAAAATTTGTCTTGAGTAAAAAAAATCCCTTAACTGGCGGAAAATCCATCGTCACCAATTCCGAAGACATGTGCAAAGTTTCATCCAAATCGGAGAGGGTCGAGTTCAGTCATTTGCTCATTTGGCAGAGAAATGCTCAATATGCACATTAAATGGGCTTTAATATGAAAAATCATCGGAAATTACGCGGGACGTTATCGAACAAGCACAGGTTCACACATATGATACATACATTTTTTGAAAATTGATCCACATGTAAGACAAGTCTAAGCACAATATCAAACCTACTTCCGCCGGTTCTGGACCACCAAAAATATAAAAAAACCACTAGGGTACAACTCGAAAAACGAATTGTAGCTATCACACAATAAGGGTAAGACTCGCTGTGTATTACGATTTTAAAGTATGGCACTCGAGTGATAATAATATTTCTTCGATTCCCGTTGTTAAACAGCGAGCACATAGGTACAACACAAAAATAAGAGTAGACGAAAAGTTCTCGGTAGAAGCTGTAATGGCCTAGAAGAAAAAAACATTTCCACATATACCTTAAGGGGGGCCATCACTTCGCTATGTTGGCGATATAAATCTTAGATGCTACATAAGACATAGATTTGAAAATTTATCAACAAGCTTGCTCATTTGCGGAGAACAGTCCGATATTGTTTCAGCTATATCGTAAACCGGAATTCATATCTCCGAAATCGCGAGGCAAAAAAAAACTAGAAAGAAACAAAAGTTTTCCAAAATTACATGGCCTACTGTGGAACCTGAATGCCTCCGGAGACATAGAGAAAGATTGCGGACAATACGGTTCGTCGGAATTTATATCCATCGGAATGCAACCGACAATGCTGCCGCCACATAGTGTAGCAATTTATTCGAAGTCGCTTCCAATCACCTGTCTGAAAGATGTGCGACTGCGATGGATGGATGGATAGATGGTGCAAATTCACTCGATCCCCCAAGACTTGACGGGTGCTCCCAGAGAATGCAGTCGCCACCACCACCACCAAACCAACTTCGCTCCATTCAATGAAGGTGAATGCGCACGCTGAGTGCCTCGGTCGTCGCGGACGAAGGTATCTGCAGGTTACACGACACAGAACAACCGTAAAGAAGTGTGGAACTTTTCGTCGAAGCGTGAGAAATTACCATCCAACTCTATAGACTAGCTGGAGAAACTGGCCGCAGAGAAGCGCACAAGAGTGCGCGCGTCACCTAGATTCGATTTGCATAGAAATTTCAAGCATTTCAAACCTGATCGCGACTCGATTGACTAATCGGACCGCTTTTGTTGGGTAGTAAGTGACACTGACTGGTGGAAACTGTCTTTTTGTGTGTTGTTCTTTTATGTATTCAAACCGTGACGATCGGGTGTGGAGAGCTGGGAAAACTGGAGAGCTTAGGAATGCTCGAACGATCGACATCGCGTATCAAGTGATACTATCGATTATTCATAGCTGAGTGGTGCTCCGATTGTAGGCTTTTCTGTGTAGGAACAGGTTCCACTAATTGGCTCATTAGGAATCTCTTCCGATAGACTGATTCCGACCCGGTTTGACATTTACTAGCTGCTGGGTTAAAGTTCTGCTTCGTGTCCGAACCTTTGCCAATCATAATGCTAAATCAAAGAGCTCTTGCTCGAAGGCCGTCCGTCACATTTAGTGTCTAATCTGCTCACAAACCCCCACGCAAAATTCTGAGAGCTTGGTTTCAAGCCGTGTCGTCGATGTGCAGCAAGTTCCTTTCACACCGAAGAATGCAACGAGGACGACGACGGCGAGTTTTGCTGTTTAGCACACAACAATGGGTGAACGGGTTTGACCTCAAATCGTGATGCTTCACGATGATGATGATGGTGATGATGATGCATCATAACCCAGACCTCCACCGCTTAGACGAACCAAAACAAAAGTGAAGATAGACAAATAATAAATCGCATAAAACTTCAAGGCTGGTCGGGCCCTGGGAGCGAAAGAAGCGCAGGAGAATGTTAGCAAAATGATTCAATTAATAAAGCATAATAGAATAAATTATACTCCTTCGCACCAGCAGCAACAACAGCGTGGCCATTGTTGTGTATATTGGTCGTTGTGTACGAGTGTATGTAAACATCTTGTCTTTGAAAATGGCATGGGAAAAGTGCAAGAGCCGCGAAATTTGCGGGTTCGTCGCCTATTCTCCAGAGCGAGGTGAATCTCCCGGAATGGCAATCGAAGCAGGCAAGGCGTACGAACAAAGAAGGCTGCTTCCTACACGTGGGATGGGGTTGGTAGGACGATGCACGAGCGAGCTGCCAAATAAAGTGTCGAAGTCTAGACAATTAGCTTTCTGAAGAATGAAATCATCGCACGCTCCCCATGAGTTGTGGAACAACCTTTAGCTCTCTCGACGGAAGGGTTCTGCAAACGGGTGCATCTTAAGACGGATGATGCTAATCTATTTGATTGCAAGGTAGGCTGTGGCCAATTAGTAGTTGCTCCATTCGTCGAATACCACCCTCGCATGAACTCTCGCGTCGTGATTAATTCCACTCATAAAATTAATGGATCTTTTTATTTTTTGCGCGAGGTATAATCTTGGATGGACTTCACTTCCTGTCTCCAATCGGGATAGCCATATTGGATTCTAGAAATCGCGTAAAAAATCCATTTCCATTGAATCTCCCGACCACAACAGCAAAGTCGTCATAAAGTCTACGCTCAATCAACCGTCCGTTCCCAGGTGCTCGTTACCTCCTCCGGTTTGTCTATTTCATAATTGACTGCACATAGTCGTTAAAGAAATCAGTTTTCTCTCGTCTACCGCACCGGAAATTTTGTTCGGACCCACAGGTATAGGGTTCGACCGAATGCAGTAACCGGTATTGCGAATTCTTCCACCACCACCACCGTCGAAATGTGGACGAGTCTACATACATGCGACCAACTCCTTTTGCACTATCCCCTCATCTTTAGATAGCGTGCCGAAAAGATGCATAGGCACGTCCGAAGAAGATGCATAGCGGCGCGTAACGCACCTTGTGCCGTCTGGGGTGCAAACACGTGGGGGTTCACGCCGAGGCCTAGTTTATGAACAGCTCTCAACTCGTCAGAAGACGAAAGTCAACAGCGCAGACTCATAGAAGGATGATTGAACGTAGGCAATGATAATTTGCAAAAGATGGTGATGCATTAACCATGTCTACCTATTTCCTCGTTACTTGCTGGTGCATGTTGATGGATTTCATACCCATGAAAGCACAATACATATTCCAGCTCTTGGAAGGAATTTAACTGAACGAAGAGAAAACCTACACAATATAGGATTGGGGATGGCTTTTTAGGTGCAGTTAAAGTTTGCATACAACTTCCAGCGGGAAACCTGTCGTCGAATGTCGCCATTTGCAGGTGCAGTTCCATGCAAAGCAAGCAATCGACGTTTAACCTACTTAGGGTAAGCCTATCTCTATCACTCCGTTGCTGGGGAAAATAAATCAAACAAATGACAATATGCACTGACCTCTTTCTCTCCTTTCCATCTGATTCAGCCTCTAAGCTTATACGCTGAGATAGGATTCAATTCGATCTGACCTTCGCCTCAAGTCATGATCTATCACCAAAACTTAAACCTGAAAAATCAACACCGATTTGCACATGACATTTACCCAGCCCAAATTCGGTCGTGTAAGCACAGTCACCGTCATCGCTGCGTCGCCTTGACAACGCGGGCGTTCCACCTAAAATCCGGTGCAACTAACCTTTTCGTCATTCTTGTCTTGTGTTCGCTGTCAAATTTTTGCTGCACGCGCGAAAATTGATATTTGATAGAAACACAAATTTTTGCACTCATAAAATTCCTCTTGGTGCAGCGTTGAACCTATTTGTGTATTATTTAATTTTTGCCAATTCAAACACAGCAAATCGAGCGCGATCGGTCGACCTGCCGGCATTTGGTTGTTGGTATGCGCATACAGGTATCTATCTATATTATAATCGTGGTGGTAATGAATATGCATGTGCCGAGGATTTTCGCTGCAGCTCGGGCCGGATTCCCGTCCAACGAGCCAAGTCCGATTCTGCAAGTCTGGCGTTCCATTTACCCCCATATCGATTAGTTAAAATATCAACAAGTTTTGCTACCTCGTGTTCCGTCGGCGTCGCCCTGCTTTATCGAATAACTTCAGCATGCGACTGCTTAATTTATGCAAACTCACGATCGATACCGAACCGAATCTCAGCGCGCCCGCTGGTTGGTTGAACCGACGATGTTGTTTTTTTTATTTCGGTCGAGAAAAATCGATCTGAATCATGGCTTGCTGACTGGAGAGCTAAAGGCAACCAGTTAGCCATCCTACAGTGAAAAAATCGTTCGATTACAAAGTATTTAACAGGTATTTGAAGTCTGCAGCGGTCGTGGCCGGAGCAAAAATATCTGCAGTGCAATGCTAAACGATCGATCGATCGATCGATCGCTCGTTCGTTCGATCGACCGGACTGGTTGAAGTTGGAGTGCACAAATTGAACGACATTTTCCAGTAGTTTGTCATCGTGTGGCAGATTGATGAAATTGCCGACGCGGTGGCGAGGCAGTGCAGTCCAGTAGGCAATGATTGTGGTATGCAGTAGTGGCACACGATGAGGGCGCTGAACTGACTTTTCACCCGGCAGAGCGATGGGAATTTGTCAGATACGGAGGTAAGGTTTATTTAGCTTAAAGGATTTTGAGCGAGCATGATGTGGCTCTTGAGATGCACTCACCAAACATATAGTTTATGCAATTGAAACGTGTAGAAGTTGGAGTGGAAGAATTTTTGACATTTGGTTTCCTATTAGCCGGGGAATATTTGTTGATTCCTGGTTATTGAGAGGCTGAATTGAAAATATGAAGATTCCGTAAGCAGCAGAACATTGCCAAAGTGAGTTTGAAAGGGCTTCTGTTGTTGAAGGGGTTCACTACCACAAAAGACCGCGCTTATCGCAAACATTCAATTCCAAGTAGGGATGTCAGAACTGAAGTAATATCAGATTGTGGCGTCCGACATCCATTCTCCGGCTTGAGATCGGGAGATCAGACTCCGCGTGCGTGGGGAGCTACTTACGTTCACGGCTTGTCCGTCTGATGGCCCGAGATGTAAAGAGGCAGAGTCTACTTCATGTGCATCCAAGTGCTTCTGTAGAGAAAACCGAAGAGCGAGAAATTGAGAGAGAGAAAGCCGACGGTGGCTGTCTCATGAGAGTATCGTTTGACGCAGGGGTGATCATAGGTAAAACGCGATGCACACGAGTGACTCTCGAAAGAACTCGTGTCATCAGGGGTGTTCATAATAATAGGGTGACCAATATCCCACACAGATTATTCTGGAGATATTTGTAGCAAACATACTTTAGCATATGAAAAATGATGAGATCCAAAAAATAATAACTCGACAAGAACGATAACTTAAAGTAGTTTCTCACTAGTTATCTGTATGGCTTTGCTTTTCGTACGCCATCTTGTTTCAGCTGAAGGCCCTTCTCCGTGGGGGTCTTAACGGGATTATATTCCGACATTCAAAACTTTGCTTGAATTTTTAAAGCGATTCAATACGGATGGGTAATAAAGGGTGTTCAGATCAAAATTTGGTCAAACAGTAATGTTTGTGAGTCGATCAAAGTTTTTATTAATAAATCAAAATCTTCTTCTTTTTCAAGTTCAGTTAATACAGAATACAGGAGAAATATTCAGCTAAGCTTCCTTTTTACCGAATGCAAATCGCCGGGTCTTTCGTTTAACACCTGCCATAAGATTTTGTACAGTCTCCTTGTCCACTTAATTCGCTGCAGAACGCCAGTTTGCATTGAACAGTTTCTCGCTCACAACAGCTTTTCGAGTCTTCTTAAGGTTCCACTTGACGATGGCCCAATATTGTTCGATTGGGCGGAGCTCTGGCGTGTTGGGAGGGTTCTTGTTCTTGGGCACCACTTGAACGTTGTGGGCAGCATACCACTCCATGGACTTTTTTCCGTAATGGCCGGATGCCAAATCCGGCCAAAATAGAACGGAACAATTGTGTCGCTTCAGGAAAGGCAGTAGAAATTTTTGTAGGCACTCGCTCAGATAAATTTCCTGGTTGACGGTTCCGGTTGCAATGTAAACGCTGCTCTTCAAGTCATAGGTACAGATATTTCTTCGCTAACTTTGACAGTTTAATGTGCTTGAAAATATCTGCCACCTTTCCCCCGTCCGGTTGCCGTATAAAATTCTAGTCCAGGAAGCTGTTTAAAGTCTGTCTTGACGTAAGTTTCATCGTCCTGTACCGCGCAATCAACCTTCGTCAGCATTGTCGTGCACAACTTTCGCGATCGTGCTTTGGCCGACATGTGTTGTTTATCGTCGCGATTTGGAGTCACCACTTTCTCGTAAGTCCAGCGGGTTTTTAAGCTCTATTCACGGTTGAAGGCGCCACTCCGAGCTTCTTGGTGACATATCGGACGGAGAGGTTGGGGTTCCGCTCGAAACAGCGGGCAACTCTTTTGGTCGTCGCTGTGGCCTCCGGCTTTCGATTTCCCCCCGATCCAGCTTTCCTGGCTGTCGACAAACGTTCACCGAACACTTTTAATACGTTGGTAACAGTTGATTTAGCCACATTCAACAGTTTCACCAACTTGGCGTGAGATTTGGTTTTTTGCCCTCCCCGTGTAAAATTTTATGTTGTTTTTTTTCTTCCCCCCCCGCCATTTGAAAAACGAAGGAGCGATCCCCAAAAAAAAAAAAAGAGAGATGAGACACCCCCCGCACACACACCTCCAAAAAAAGGGGGGTGAACAATTTTTTAATCCACGAGAAAAGAAAAAAGGCCAATTTTAAGCGACCCAAATTTGATCCAAAACACCCTTTATATGACCCAAGATTGAAATTTGCTGTCAAAATGCGGCTTTTGGAGTTACAGAGAAACTTGTTCTGCAAAAATGTTCAAAAATATCACTTTTAACTAGGAAAAATATTGAACAGTTATAGTTACGGGCACATTGATGATCTAATTCATCCAAACTGTCGTTGAGTTCATATTTTGATGTTGTACATGATCGACAAGGAGGTTTAGAGTGTTTTGACCGTACTTCTTAGCTGTAAAAGCTACAAGGAAAATCTTAACACCGTTGCAGACATCTTACAGTTTTCTCAAAATATCTACGGTACTCCGAACTATTCTTGAGTTTAGATCTTGATGTTTTGTATGATCAACAAGGTGATTTACGACGTCTCCAAAATAACATTCTCCCATATCTCCCCCTAAATTATTTTAGGTTTAGATCTTGATGGTTTTGCATGATCAACAAGGCGATTTACGAGGGTCTCCATCCTACTTATGAGTGGTAAAGCTCCATGGCACATCATTGCACAATTATAGTCATATTACAGTATTCTCAGAATATCCACGGCATTCCAAACTATTCTTGAGTTCAGATCTTGATGTTTTGCATGGTCAACAAGGCGATTTACGAGGTCTCCATCGTACTTATGTGTTTGATAAGCTCCATGGAACATCATTTTACAATTATAGTCATATTGCAGTATTCTCAGAATGTCTTCGGAACTCCAAACTATTGTTGAGTTCAGGAGTTGATGTTTTGCAAAAGGCTAGACAGTGAGGAATAAATTAATCAAAAGACGTCATTTCAGTATGCTGTCCGACATCGCGTTTTGAAAAATTAAGTATGACTTGTGGGCAGAACCGGGGATTTTCTAAATAATATTTTCGATAATTCATGACGTGAGTTTTGGAAAATGTTCATTACTCTCGAAATGTCTAAAAAATGCAATTTTAAAATTCTATGCCTGTGTAATTAGAACCGAGTCAAATGTCCTCTATCTGACTCTTCATCTTCAAAACAAAATGATAAAAATTAGCCAATATATCTGCCATTCAACACCGTAAATCTCGTTTTTGATCATTAGTAACATCGCGAGCTGGGCTCTAGAACAGCTTGGAGTACCGTAGATATTCTGAGAATACTGTCATATGTCTGAAAAGGTGTTATGATATCTCATGAAGTTTTTCTCACCCATACGTACAGTGGAAACATCGTAAACCGCCTTTTTGATCATGCGGATCGCCAAGATTTGAACTCAAGGATAGTTTGACACTCAGCAAAATAAACTTCCGATATTCATAAGATAAAGTTATGCTAATTGGCCACAAGAGATCGGTATGAATTTCATTAATTTGCCTCAAATATAATGATGTTGACAAATTAAAAATATGGAGCAACCTGGAATCGAACCTTGGACGTTGATGGATCCAGTGGCTTGACCAATACTCTTAATCCACGCTTGTAAATAGGAAAGTCTAAAGGCGTCCAAGAACAATTACGTATAAAACAAACTCCATTCATAATTTACGCTAATGAAATTTGAAAGCATCGTTTATATGTTGTACCTTACGAAATTCTTAAGTTTATTTGCCTGAGTGTAGGCGTTCTAGAAATACTGTAACATGTCTATAACAGTGCTATGCCTTGTTGACCATGTAAACCATCAAGATTTGTATTCAAGGCTAGTTTGGAGTTCCGTAGGTGTTCTAGAAATACTGTAATATGTTTATTACATTGTTATGATGTTCCGTGGAGCTTTTCCAACTAATAAGTACGGTCGATCTGAACTCAAGGATTGTTGAGAAGCTCTAGAACAACTTAACTTCATCTTTCAACTGGCTTCTGGCCAAGGGTTAATGTTTTTAGCCTTATTACGTGCTTTTTTGGAAATGAAATAGAATCACATTTTTTTACATTTAGTTCTAGTAAATTTTTGGTGCACCAGGTATGACTTTTATCGATTTCGCATTGAAATATTATCAAATCAGATGCTTTACATATTTCAAAGAAAAGTTTTATGTTGTCAGCATGTATTAAAACATTCAAATGATTAAAAATCAGCTCTACATCGTTGACAAACAAAATAAACAATAATGGTCCAAGATGAGAACCTTGTGGCAGTTAAGATGTCACATACACTAAAATACCACCAAATCTTACCCTTTGTGTTCTACCAGTCAAATATGATTGGACCCATTTCAGTAATGTCTGATTGAAACCTAGCCTCGATAATTTAAATAGCAATAAAGGAATAACAACGCTATCAAACGCTTTACTAAAGTCAGTATACAACGCTTCAACATAATTTCCTGTTGCCGTGTTGTTTGTGAGAAAATAAATTTTTAACTTGTGAGAAAATATGTTTGTTGACTATCGATGCAAACAACTTAGGAATACAAGATAATATTGCAATTCCACGATAATTTTTCATGTCTGATTTTTTGCCGCATTTGAAAATTGGCATCAGAAAGGATTCCTTCCAAACTGACGGAAGAAAACTAGATTCAAGGGATGAATTGAATAGCCTAAACAAAGGTTTCACTAGCGCTTTCAATACTGCTTTTAGAAAAGCTGTCGGCAGACCATCTGGTCCAGCTCTATCCAACGCAAATCGTTCACACAACAGAATAACTATTCATAACAGTCCTAATTGGAATCTGCAGAGAATGTTACACCGTGTCCAATATATTCTCATACAAAATAAAACTCTATTTATCTCAAATCGATAATCCAGATTTTATTGATAACTTTACCCATTATATTGCAATATAATACTGATCAACCACAGCATATGTTTTGGAACAACACCGGCTTTAACCTTCTTGACCAGCTCCAGACGTTTTTCGAAACCGTCACAGGCGGCACGCACGTCTTCCATCGGCATTTCGTCCGAAATTCGTTTGATTACGGTTTTGAATTGGCTAATATTAGACGCTCTGTGGTCATTTACCTTCGCCAGCATGTGTGATCATACGATATAATCCAAGAGATTCAGATCTGGTGAACTGGGAGGCCATTCATTATTGTCCAAAAAGTCGGTCAAATTTTCTCGGCACCAGCCCTGAACGAGATTTGCAGTATGCGATGGCGCTCCGTCCTGCTGAAACACATAGTGATCATCTCCAAACACCTCTTGTACATATGGCTTGACAATTTTCTCTAAAACTTCCGTTTTATAATATACGGCATTCACTTTAACGCCTTTTTCGATGAAAACCAGTTGTAATTTGCCTCACTTGCAAATTCCTCCCCAAACCATCACTGACGCAGCACTTTGGAACCGTGGAATATTCCTATCACTCTCTGGAACAGTTCTCGAAGAGAGAGCCCACAATCTGTCGTTGTGGACATTGTGGGATTGTTGCAAGACGAATAACTTTTCGTCGGAAAAGATAAATTCTTTCCCACCGTTTCGCGACAAAAGCAGACTTGCTCTTTCGAGTCGGTTCCGAAACTCCGTGAACCTTACGTTTCCTGAAAGCTTGGAATCCGAGGTCATTTTGCAGTATATTGTGCATGGACGATCTCGAAACATTCAGATCTGCGGCCATTTTACGTACAGCGCGCTGTGATTTTTGTCTAATCCGTTCCCTGACACACTTTAACAACTCGTGCAGTCCGCACCGTACGATCACGACCGGATCTCTTCCGGTCATCCAACGAGCAGGTGTCATGGTACCTTCGGATGGTTCGGTACACAAAATCCCGCTTTACTCCGAGGATTTTCAAATTTCTGAAAATAGCGCCCGGGACCTTTAAAAAAATATTTTATCACCACAGCACGAAACTTCTTCATCGCTGGTAAAAGATAAACACCGAATGAAAACAATCGGACATAACCTAAAAGCGTTTGTATAAACATAGTCCAAAACTACACCAACACATACGTTAAGCATGTTGAGTTTTTGCACGACACCAATGCAAGGAAAAAGTGTATGAGAATATATTGGACACGGTGTACATCGGAATATCATGTTCGAGAATCAAATCGTTGTTCGTGATAGGGAATTTCTTGATATTTGCCGGAACGCACCATTCTTTAAATTTTGCAACACCGATTTATGAATACGTACGCGAAAATATGCATCTTTTATTTGTAAAATTTTAAATACTGAGTAAATAAAATGGCAGTCGTAAAAACCTCTGGATTAGCGCAAAAATAAATCAATCAAGACACGATCGAATTATTAGCGTCCAGTGTTTAAATTTTTCGTGACGGCAGCCATTTGAAAATTATGCACAATGCTCAAGGTATGCAACCAAGAAAATACTAAAATTGTTTTAGCCACTGTCTGCCAAATGGTAAGAACTTGGAAATTCAGATCAAACTTTCTCAAAATTGAATTGGTCGTCCTGAAAAGGATGAATTTGAAATGGTCCGCATTTGAATTAAAACCTTCTCGGTTGCACGTTGCGCCTTACCAAAAGATGGCTACCAACAAGATCACACACACACACACACACACACACACACACACACACACACACACACACACACACACACACACACACACACACACACACACACACACACACACACACACACACACACACACACACACACACACACACACACACACACACACACACACACACACACACACACACACACAAGCACCTTATTTCGATCCTCGTTGTTGCTTCCTATGGCTGGCTTCAAAGACATCACTGGCCCAAGCGACCGACTGACTAGCAACGGTTGCCTAGCAACGGTTGCCTAGCTACGGTTGCCTAGCAACGGTTGCTTTGCCAACGACTTGCTAGCAACAGCCTGCAGCGCAGTCAGCTACCTGACTAATTGGTTGGTCGCCAGTACATCTTCTATGGTAGGTACTTGACACCATCAGCTGCCAAATCCAGATTTGCATCTTGCCGCTCTGCACTGCTGAATAACGCTAGTGCACCCTCTAGAGTACATGCCATCGCCAGGCGTCAGCTGCCAATCCACAGTGGCTCGATGCTCCGCACAGACACAGTTTTAGTTCAGCAACACGAATGAGATAATGTCTTCTTCTTCTTTTATGTTTTAGAGGGACTTTAACCCTTCGGGTCATTCGTCCCTGAGATGAGATAATTTACATACATATGACACCTCCCTTGCTCACATTTGAAATCTTTGATAGGAAAATACTGTGCATTTAATAAAATTAGCCTGAAAAACAAACTTATAAGACATCACCTTTTTTTCCGTTTTT
This sequence comes from Aedes koreicus, assembly GCA_024533555.2. Classification (NCBI taxonomy): domain Eukaryota; kingdom Metazoa; phylum Arthropoda; class Insecta; order Diptera; family Culicidae; genus Aedes; species Aedes koreicus. The sequence goes on along the minus strand of JAHHFK020002333.1, from coordinate 62,561 downwards.
TTCAATAGTTTGAAATTGTTAACTGATTATGTTGGATAGTTGAATTGATACGCGGGAAATTTTTCAATCGACTGATGTAAACTTCTTGATAATCTATCGAGCGTTTATTAACTTATAAGCGCTTAATTTGTTACGATATTTCGTAAGGGTCGCTTATTTTTAGACTTTCAATTGACACCCTACCCTTGCCGTAAGACGTAGTCTACGTCAAAAAGAATTTGGGTCTAACATTATATTATTTTCTTCTTCAATGTTGTAATCCTCTTAAGCATTTTTTTTATTTCTTAGTTCAGCTGGTCACATATGGTTAAATATGTTGTAAGGTTTAAATCATTTTTATCTGTTCTGTATGCTTTATGTGCTTTTTGTTCTCTATTTTTCAGCTTGATTATTCTTCTATTATACCATACTAGAGCTTTAGATTCGTTTGATTTTTTACTGTCGTCTCTAAGATCTCGTATATTAATTGGTAGAACTTGTTCACAGCTAGCTCTATGTTCAAATTACGAATCAAATTTTGCCAATCAAAGCAGCTTAGTTTGTTTTTAATAACATCGTATTTTGCATGTCTAAAGTCATAATAGGTTTCGGTTAAATCGCCATCCAACATAGTGGGCGTTATCATGTATAAATGTGGAGTATTCAATCGCAGTGTGGAATGCTTCATTTTAACATAGAGGATTGGGTGATTCCGTCACGCAGAAATCATCGGTCATATTAGTAGGAAAAAAATCTAAAACATTTGTTATGATTTCTTACATGGTTTATTTGATTAAGTCCAAGCTCTGAACTTTTGTCAAATAGAGCGCGGAGCGTTTCATTATCTCCCATAATTGGTACCAAAAGAGATTCATTTTCGTCATCAACGATAAAATTTGCTGCCCGCTGATTAAAGTCACCGTAAATGTGAAGATTCGTTTCAGGCTCAAATTTTGAAATTATGTTAGCAGCAGTACAAAAGAACGTATCATATGATTCTTTTTTTTTTTTGCAAATTCAGGCAAATATGCACTTGATTTCCAACAAAAGATTTGACCCAAACATGGTCAAATTCCTTGCATTTATGTGATTCAATTTGTTCCGATTCATAGTCGGTGCCAACTGCGAATAAAACTCCACCACCAGACTTCTTATTGGATAACGATTTGGAACACACCCATCGAATCTGTCGCTAATCGCTAGTTTTTTCATGAGCTTTCCAACTTGACATTGAAATACAATTATGTTCGTAAAACGAAACCTACTCCTCCCGTCAAAAATAGCCACGCAAATCGCAAAAAAGAAAACATGCTGAAAGCATGACTGTCGCGAAAGTTATGAGCCACAACAAAAAATCAACCTGCATCCAAGCAAGCGCCACTTTTGCCCACGACCTTACCAAGCAACGCTTATCGCACACACTCGTTTCCAAGGCTAACTAGCATCAGCATTGCAGTTTGGAAACAGGAACGAAGAAAATCGCTAGCCGACGTAGAGATTTTCGTCACATCGGAACTGCAGCGAATCGCTCCGAACTAGCTAGCCAATGTATGTGTGTGTGTGTGCCGACCTACACTAACCACCCTGACCGATCTCCATCACACGGGCGGGGGGAAAAAATGAGCAAGGTGCCACCAGCAGAGGTGTGATCTGTGCAGGCAAATCCCGGACAACGTTTGGTGAAGCTCAAAATCTAATTATGCGGGTTAATTGGTGTGTTATTGCTCCCTCGATCCATCCCACCTGCTCCCAGTTCCTCGGTGCTTTCTCTTCAGAACAGTGCATTTCTCAACCGTGGGGAAAAATCTTGATCAACGGGGCGCTAGCAAGCTGTGGCTAATTTGCGAAAAAAGAAGGTTCGCTCTCCGTTCCGTTAGCTCGGTTGTGCCATTAGTGTATGGCGGGATTTTCACACTGTTGTTCAAGCTCCTTCGACTGGGCCGATGCCCGATGCCGATCAGTAGGTTTTCGGGGTGGGAAATTAAGCCTTACCGCTACCACTTGTTCGGCGCGCTGTTGAATGGGCTGCCTCTGCATTGGCAATGCAACCGAAACAGATGGAAGGTAGAAACGACTCCGACGGTCAAAAGGGTTTCTCGAAGCTAATGAGATCAGAGTGAAGTTTAATCGGCTTGATTGAAACGTAATGCTTCCAAATAGTTGAGAAATTTGGGTTGAAATGTGATGCCTGCCCGCGAGGTATTCGGGCATTTAACGGATCGTAATGCAATTACTGACGAAATTGTCGGAGAAAGGCCTGCTAGGATTACCGCACACGATTAATAGATTGCGCTTTTGAATGCAGACAGGTTTAGAGAGTTTCGTTCGGCGGTATCTTGATAATCGTACTTATTCTATGACTGATTGCATGATTCCAATGAATCGGACCGCATTAACATTCAAATGAACCCTTCTGATTGATATGATTCACCCGAAAGCGATATCCGGCTTCGTTTCATTGTGGATTCAAATTACTTCGCAGCACTTAAGCGTTCGTTTATGAAAGCCGTAGCTGGCAAATAATGCAATTATTGTGATTTCTCAGCGACCTCGGATACTCTCTGAGTCCGAAGTGGCGTTTCAAAACCCTGTGTAAAACCAATCTTCCTTGACCAGCGCACTTAGCGCTGGTTCTTATCAGCAACAGTGCTACCCTCTCCCGAACAACTACGGAGTGCACTTTTCAACGGCCATTAATTTTACAACGCCTAGCCGTGTAATGACCGAGCAGCTTGTTTCGGTGTGATACGCGTCCGACGATGATTTCTTTCACGTGTTCTACACCTGACGCCCCGAGATTGTTGCTAGATGGTTAATGGTTCATAAATTTGCACATTAGCCTTCGCCAATCGGCGGAACCAACCCTGGAGAAGGTGGGACCACAGAACGAACATCTTGAGTTATGCCCCTAGACAAGGTCTTAAATCCAGTCACTAAACTGATGAATTATTCAAATACCAGGCCGATTTCGATATCTTCGTTTCTCATTTGAAACGGAATAAATCTCTTGTTTTCTCTACTCGGATTTCAAATCAATGCTTCTCGTTGGACTTGGCGCAGTTGTTGGTCCCCCCCGGTTGGGCTGTAACCTGTCTAAATTTATTCGCACAGGATGCCAAAGTGAGCATAAATGCTAAGCATCAGACGCTATCCGTTTTGGTGCGCTGGACACGACTGGACACAGCAACTGCACGAATCGCTGAATACAATGTTGCAATTCTCGATTTATGGCTAATCGTATTGTCTGTATCTCCGGCACACGGTTTTTTGTTATTGTTGTTTCGGGTTTTCCAACTCTGTAGAGAGGTGCGACTTCAAGCCTCAAAATCCTCAAAGGTGTGTATGCCGGCCGAATCAGCTTAGCCCCAGTAGGCGGAATTCGGTGAACGGCGAAAGACGATCGGAGTAAGTGTACTCGACTTGCTCGGCATGCTGCGATTGAGTTATGATCGGCTTCACCAACTGAATGAAAATAATCGCCCTTTCGCTTTTCCCTGAATTCAATTGTCAAATCACCGCGATTAAATCCTTTCATTCCGGATTTGGAATGCGCTCAAATGAGTCACTAAACTCGTTCAAATCGTCCATTATACGCTAACAGAAAGCCGATTTTGACGGCAAACGACCGACGTACAATCGTTTAATAATTCAACGAGGAATGACTCCACACTTCCACAGCTGACGAACTCAATTCACGTGCTGCTGGCGATGAGGCAAGAGCCCAACAGATCCCAGGGCTCGTGCGGCAACCACCGCCATGTGCCATCCCTGGCAGTAAAAGTTTGATGAAAGGTGAAATATTAGATTCGATTTCCTTTCATTTCGTCTATTCTTCTCCGTGTGCTACGAAAGCCATAATATCGCTCCGCAAATTTGCTCAGTTTTGCACCCCGGAATCGCCTACTTCCAAAATGTCGACTGCTGTTGCTCTGCGGTCTTGGCAGGAAGGTATGTGGAGCGAAATTTTGCGAATCGGAAGAAAGCTATTCAATGTGACAGCCCACAACTTTCCGTGCACCGCCGAAGCAGAAAGCCAAACGAAAGGAAAGCGTTCGCCGATCTCTCGGGGCTGCTGTTGCCAGGGGTGCCTGGCCTCGGAATTTGCAATGGCGAAGCCATGTTCATTATGGAGAGCGTGAGAGTAATTTAGCCTAAGCGCTGATGTGGTTTAGATCCGGATGTTGAATTAGGGGCGACACCTGAGAGTGCATCTGCCTGCACTGGCGGCGATGTGGGAACCGTTCACTCGTTCGAAAGAGGCTAAAGATCAGCTTGCTTTGATCCGATTGATGAGCACGTTTGACCGGCAGAAGCCAGTTCCTGTGGAATTTTCGTGTGACTTGACCGTTTGACCTCTCGGAACCGACGATGGCCGACTGCGGTATGATTGATTATCTACTGTGTGAAGAGCGAGAAGAAACGCACTCATCGCATTAACTGGACGACGTTGAAACTTGCTAATGAACCACGCGCGCTCGAGGAAATGATAAATAATTTTCGCTTTCCGTTGCTAACGATTTAATCATCGTCTTTTATTGGTGTTTCGATGTCGTAGGCTAATTCGGGGTTAAACATATTGGGGAATGGGTTGAAGCGGGCGATTAACGGCGAGATTTGTCGGACTTTGATCGAAGGTAGAAGATACCTTCATTGCATAACTTTCAAGCATGTGCAAAGTTTGACAAATCGAAGATTTCAGTGAACCAAAGTGGCATTAGGCCCAAACGATATCTAAGCATACTTTTTCCCATATGCTGGTTCTCGGTAAAACACTCCTATATTCAATAACCCCGGTGCGTAACGACAACAGTTTTGATTAACTGTCAACACTTCCAGGAACGAACGACATAATTCCCATGTTCGACGAGACATGGCATTCACGTGCAGCTATGCATGTGCCCCAAATGCATCGCCTCCTAGCCTCATCACTCAAAAGTCGCGATCGGAAAAGTTACCGTAAAAAGCGTGAAAAGGGAACATTGCTCCCAGTTACTATGTAGTTCGACAGAAAACCCATAAAATGCTAATGTCAGCCAATCCAACACAAAACGGTATTTCTGCCACCCATGTGATTATGCTGGAGGTGTCTCTCATAATCGCGTCGTAGTCGTCGCCGTCATCCTTCGAATGAATGATTCGGTCGTGTTTTGGGTCGGTCGAGGTAGGTAATTTATCCATCAGAGTGTGCCGGTGATTGCGTTCGCTCCGATTGACGTTTGTCTGCTCTGGGTTGCTTCGATGGATGATGGTTTGTCATTAGAATGCGGACGTCTTGGCGCGCCGTTCGTATGGGTTGCGATGCCTGGCACCTGATTTCGTTCGGTTGGTTAAGGAATAGAAAAGGGTTTGAATGGCGCTGTAAAAGCAGACAGATGGGCCGACCCATTGTACTTTCTCACTCTTGAGGCGGGACACGGCCGATGGTTCGTTCCGTGCCGAACGCGAGGTAAAATTATAGTTTGAACTAAATCAAATCAAATTAAATTTACATAGAAGTGTAATTGTTTCGTCTTTTCCAATCCGGGGTCTTGGGATCATGGAGAAAGGTGAATAAATGATGAGAAAAAGTAGGGGTGGAATGCGTCCAATGAACGAGCGATCGAGTGCGGTTTATGGGAACTTGATATGAGGAACGACGCTTCGCATATTTATGTGAACGGTCACACTTCGTATTTCATTTTTTTTTGTCAGTAGTTCTCACTATGGTTTTTACTTGTGTTTTTTTCGGCTTCGGTCGTAATGCTGGTGGAATACTGAGTAGGCTGAGACCCCGGGGTTATTATAACATTTTTTGCACGCAGGTTTACGGCTTGAAGTGAATGTTTAAGCAGTAAACTGACAGAAATGTTGCTGATTGATTGATGAGATCATGGAAATTAGTTGAATTCACAGTTGGAAACATATAAATTGGAATTCAGAAGCATCGAGAACCCATATAGAATTAATGACGACCACTAATTAGTTTGATGAAAACTGAAAATTATGTGATGTATATATGATATATTAAAGGCTTTTCCTCTAGCGTTGAAATTTCAAACTTTCCAATGAGTTGTTTCCATCTAGATATCCATCTCAGGCATTCCATTTTCTTTAAATTTAGGTTCAATTTCGTATAAATTTCCACAATCTTCATCAAAAGTGACTGTATTGAATTAAATGACTCTCTCTCTCTCTCTCTCTTTTATCGTCCGCAGGTAAGCTTGAAAACACTTCCCATTCCACATCAGCAACAACCGGCGGTGAGACAATTGGTAACATGGGCTCTCCCTTGCCAATCTTATTTCAAGTAAGCAATTACAGCCTAACCGAAAGAAAAACGTAAACAAATTTCGATAACGATCTTCCCAATTGGGATACACAGGTACTTGCCTACCGACCGCACCGGTTGCAAACAAACCGGAAAATTGAGCCTCCGTCTTTCTCTCGCACACTCTCATCTAGCAGGCATTGGCGGAAGCAGGTGAAGACCGAAAATCAAGGTTGAAGAAAAAATGTGCGATAGTAATAATAACAGCACAATTCTGAAAATAAAACAAATCGTACTGTTAGCTACCGGCGCGCAGCCCAACATTATGATAAGTGGTGGAAGGTATAAATTTAGCTGTTTATTTTTGGGGCCCCAATAGGAAAAATAGCTTTAATACGCTCCGGTAGTTCCGTAGATCTCTAGTATGTAGGTGGAAACGAACAGCATAATAATTCAATTACTTTGTATATTGAGAATGCCTGGGCTCTACCTGACCTTTCACGCTCAGCGTATTGGTGCTGGTTGTTATGTAATCGAATTAAGAACTTAAACGGAATGACTGGCGCAGTTATCGCTACATTCGTATTGTTTTCTTCAAGTTCAAACTATCGGGAGGAAGATTCTCTTCGCAAAGATTTTCGCGAAACATCGTCATTCCCCGAATCGTAGGATGGAGGTTATAGATTATTCAATTTAACGTGACATTATTCATGCATTCTCAACTCTATAAAAGTAGCGACTATAACGACTACAAAGTAGGCGACGAGTTCATTGGCCCGAAATCGATACGCGCTTCTTCCAAACTCCTTCCAATGTTTGCTAGAATCACGCTGTCAAAACAAAAGAGCCAATGATCACACCGAGCGCGCCGTCGATAGAACTCGAGTATTAGAGGTGTAGAAAACAAACGATTGCATGAAGAGAGCGCGCAAGACACACAAACACACCGGGACTTGTTGGCTCTGAAAGGTTGGGGAGTATGTGCGCGGCCTGGAGGGCCGGTGTCGAGTGGTTCGAGTCCAAATCTGGGTGGAACTCCTTTTCCCATGACATTAAAAAATAACTATTATCTAATGTGTGTTGGACGGGTCTGAAGGAATTATGGAAGTGATGCCATAAGTGAAATTAGAAGTAGAACTGATCAAAGAATCCGCGGGTGAATGGAGCTTAGCGGTTAAGCATATATTTTTGCCGAAAATTAATTCAACAAATTGCATTATGTTTACTAATTGAATCAATGCGAGTAACCTTTTTTTTAGCTTAATAAGAGTACAAAATAAAAGTAATATTGAATTGCGGCGCTCAAATGGTTGTGTCCATTGCTTGAAGGCAGCATTTCATGAACTAAGATTTACACTAACCAGTTGCTTATAACTCTAAGCTCTCAAGTTACTTGATATGTTGCAATGTATATATTAAGGAAGGAAACAGTCGAGTTTTGTTCCTTTAAATTGTAATTTTCGTTGGTTCCTATCATGCTGCATACTGCTGCTTGCCACCATGTACAGGGTGTCTCACAATAGGTGTCACTAAAACAAAATGGGATTACAGCAAAACAAATCAACCAAATTATAGCAATTATTTTTTATTTGAAAGATACATGTTATAGAAATAAAACATATTAATTCAATTAGAATCTCTCGCCCTTTTCCTTGATAACTTTGAGCAAACGCTTTGTAAACCCATCGCAGCTGGCACGCACGATTTCCCAAGGAATTTTGTCCCAAATATCAACCAATGTTTCTTGAATCCGATCTAATGTAAGCCCTTTCGTAGGGCCTATATGTTGAAGCATATAATCCCAAACAAAATAGTCAAGTGGGTTGAGATCCGGTGAAGATGCAGGCCATTCTTCGCTTGTGATGAAATCGGGCAAATTTTCCGCGCACCACGATTGTGTCTTCTTTGCCTTGTGAGCTGGTGCGGAGTCCTGTTGGAAACAATATGGCGTTGAAGCATGAGAAAGCAGATAATTCTTCAAAACCTGCTCGATGTAATATTCAGTGTTGATTTTTACGTTAGGTTCTATGACAAGAAGAGGAAGTTTTCCTTTTCGTGAAACGGCGCCCCATACCATGATTTTCGATACATTCTGATAGCGTTCTATAGCTACTTTATCTCTTAGAATATTGGCTAGACTTTTGTCATACATACGATCATTTTGTTGATTATGACTGTCCTGAAGGAGGAAGAACTTTTCATCCGAAAATAAAATCTCGCAGTCACCGTGCCGAACCAAAAGATTTCTGCTTCTTTGGACCCTGGCTTGCTCTTACGCTCCGTCAACTCGTGAACCCGTTGTTTCTTGTACGGATTGCATTCCAGTTCATGTCTGAGGAGCCTTTTCATTGGAGCGGGGGACATTTGAAATTGTTTGCTCAATTTACGGCTAGATACGGCCGGATTACGTCTTATTCGCTCCCTAACACATTTGATCTTTTTCTTCGTTCTGGAAGTTCGTCTGGCACCTCCTTTGTGTTGAATATGGACATTTCCAGTTCCCTTGAACCGTTTCAAGGTACTAAAAACAAAACGCTTACTCACTCCGAACCGCTTAAGGGTATTGAATATCTGACACGGTTTTGCAAATGTAATTTTAAAACTTGCTCCCGTATGGCTTCCATGGTAGCTGATAAATATAAACAAACGGAATCGCTTGTTTAGCTTCAGCGATAAGCTGTCAAAAGAATACACTCAAAACGGGTATAATCAATTCAGCTGTTAAAAGCACCCAGCTGAAATAAACCAAAACTGAAAAAAGGTGACACCTATTGTGAGACACACTGTGTTTGTCAATAATCAGTACGAATCATTTAACTAAATTGCTGCGTCACTTTTTAAGACTCTCCGTCTGGAAACTCTTTTACGCTTACTTACCAATCAGACAAAGGCTGGGTTGGTCATTAGTTATCTCCTTTGGCTGCACTTCCGAAGGTCGCCTTCTACTTGATTGATCCACCTTGCTATTTGCGCTCCTCTTCCTCTTGTGCCCATTGGATCGTTATCGAAAATAATTTTAACAACACCTTCCGTTGATCGTGTTGGGCATGTTGATCATCCACGAGCAATGATCATGTTTCATGATGAATCATCAACTTTGTAGATCGGCAATCCTTGTTCGATAATTGCGTCCTTCGGAGTCCAAAGTAGGTACGATTTCCAGCCATAATGCGCCTTTTTATCTCTCTGTTGGTGTCTTTATCGGCGGTCACCAATGAGCTCAAATACACAAATTCGTCTACCGCCTCGATTTCATTACCGTCGATTTGAACTCGCCTACATTGTTTTCACACGAGCCTCTCTCCCTCATGTATTTTGTCTTAAACACATTACTGACAATCTCAATTCTATTTGCATATGACACTCCTTAAATAACAGAAAACTATACTAAGAAATTCTAAATGCTTTTTACAAGCGTTACAAATGGACCTTTAAATTTGAAATGAATTTAAAAAAAACTACAAAGGACAGCCAACTGGGGTTGTACGCAAAGGTGACGTAGGACTACGTAGCAATGACTAATGAGTGTTATAATCATTTGTTTCAATATTTCGCGACGGTCGTGTTGTAAGTTAATGCATTTTCTACCCACATTAGCGATGATGATGGTGGCTGGCTTATACCGTTCATACCACTCAACCGCCTTATCGAAAGATGGCTGCCTAGCAGATCAAACTTATTTCGCCCGTGGTTGCGCCAACCGGCTGGCTACAAATTCACCGCCGGCTTTGTTAACCGACTGCATAACCAATGGCGACCAAGCAATGATTGCCTAGCCAAAGGCGATAGAGCCATCCGCTACCTGGCCAAAGGGTTGCTCGCCAGAGATCCCTCCCCAGAGTACTTATCACCGCCAGCTGACAGTTCAATACTGGCTCATTACAACTCTGAACAGCTCCAAGGTTGCCGAGAGAATGCAGTATTTAGCGAAGATTTACCCATTATATATCGTTCATTGCTGCATATGAGACCTACCTTACATTTGAAGTCTGTAATAGGAAAAATACTGTGCATGTAATAAATTCACTCTGCGAACCGCAATAAGATGACATCGCCTTATATATGCTCTATTTTAAATAGGTTAAGGTTCAAAACCAGTAGTTTTAAATATTGAAATCAAAGCGTAGAAATATGTATGATAGATTGGTGCAATTTTTTTGAAAATCTTTGGAGAAGCAACTGAGATATTAACGCTCAAAATCTGACCACTTTTCGTGACGGTTGCAATTCCATTGTTTTTAAATTCCACGAGGAATCACTGGGATAAAAGGGTTGGGTAGGCAGCAAGTAGGCAGTCCTTCTTTTTTAGCATTTCAAGCTTATGGCTTTCACAATTAGCTTATTGCTTGCTCTTAACTTCCACAGTCAATAATTGAGAGCTTTCGATGCCAAGTACCATTTTTGCATTAGTATGATTGTGTGGCAAGTACAATCATATCCTATGCCCAGGGAGTCGAGAAATTTTCCTTAACGAAAAATTCCCACACACTTAGAAAATTTTACAGTATTCGGTAATTTTTTACCGAACTTTCAACAGCTGAACGTTTGGTAATCCAATTTAACGGATTTCGGTAAAATTTTATAGTATTACGGTAAAAATACTACCGGAACTTGTCAAATATTACCAAAATCCGTTAAATTGGATTACCGAAAGTTCAGCTGTTGAAAGTTCGGTAAAAAATTACCGAATACTGTAAAATTTTCTAAGTGTGTAGAACAGAACGGGAATCGAACCCAGCCACCTCCAGCATGGTGTTGCTTTGTAGCTGCGCTTTTACCGACTGAGCTAAAGGAGGACCCAAAACGTTAAGGATACCATTAGGGCCATTTACAAAGTGTGATGGTGGTTTTCTTCATTGGGGAAACACATTTTTTAACTACGCTTAATAGCCGAACTAAACCGATTCAAACCAACGGTAAAGATGCCTTTGGGGCCACTCACAAAGTGTGATGATGGTTTTTCATTGTGAGGACAAGGTTTCAATATCGCTTGAAAACCGATTTATTCTAACAGTAAGAGTGTTGCTAGGGCCACTCACAAAGTGTGGTTTTTTTTTTATTGGGAGGACAAGGTTACTTAAAAAGTTAGAGGACAAAATGGAGCGATTTGAACCAACAGTAAGGATGCTGCTGGGCCGCTCCACAAGTGTGATAGTGGTTTTTCATTGCGAAGGCCAGGTCACTTGAGAGTCGATTTGGATCGCTTTATCTCAACAGTAAGGGTGCTACTGAGCCCGCTGACAAAGTGTGATGGAGGATATTCATTGTCCATGGTATTGAAAAATATACAAGGCTATTTAAAAATATACAATATGGTTCGATTTAAACCAAATGGATGCTGCTTGGGCCTCATACAAAGTGTGATGGTGAATATATATTGTCCAGACAAGGTAATTTGTAATAACGTTTAAAAGTCGATTTGGACCTATTAAAACCAACGGTTAGGATGCTGTTTGGGCCACTCACAAAGTGTGATGGTGATTTACTTCATTGGGAAAACAAGATTTTTGGCATATGCTTAACAGCCACTTTGAAACGATTTAGTCCAACATTAAGGATGCAATTGGTGCCACTCACAAGGTATAATGGTGGTTTTTAATTGTGAAAGGATGGTAACTTATACAGTGCTAGACATTCGTTTAGCCGCACCTATTAGTTTGCAATAGTATTCGGTAAATTGAACACATACAGTTTATGATCGGGGTATATTTTTGTTCTATTTGTAGTAGAGCTAAAGAGCTTTCTTGGGAAGTACGCTCATCTCACCAACACACATACCACTATGGTATTAAAGGAAGCAAACAAATAAACGTCATTTCTACCTAAGGCATACGTTTAGCCGCAGTGCAAAAAAGAGAGTTTCACTTGTTGTTACGGTGTTATTTTGAGAATTTTTGGAAATATTGTCTCGTGGTTTTCATTTCGGAAGGTAAGTTGAAGCTGTGTGTTGGTAAATGTTGATTTAACATAAGATTTGTGAAAGCTTTATAGAAATGGCGAAAGGCACTCGATTGACGGTGGAGGAACGACGAATCATAACATTGTTTAAGGCAGAGGGCTACTCCAATCGGTCAATCTCCAAAAACATCAATCGATCCGAAAAAGTAATCCAGAATTTTTTCAGAAAGGGTGCACAATATGGTGTGAAACGTCCCACAAAAGGACGAAGCAAAATCTCTTTGCGGCTAAATGGACAAATAAGACACGATGCTACTACAAATCGGTTATCCTGCTCGTAAATAAAAGAAAAATGGAATGTTCCGGTAACGACCAGACATATCGCGCGTATTTTGAACGAATCTCCGAACATCAAATCACATGTTCCCATAAGGAGAACCGGCTTAAATTTGCGAGGAAATACATGGAATGGAAACCCGAATGGCGAAATGTGATCTGTTCGGATGAAAAAAAGTTTAATCTGGACGGACCGGATTGTTACAGCTGCTGTTGGCATAATTTAAACCAAATGGGCATAGTTAGATCCAAACGTAATTTTGGGGGTGGAAGTTTGATGGTGTGGGGAGCCTTTTCTTACAATGCCTTACTTCCGACAAGAATGAATTTCGGGATGTATCTGGATCTGCTGGAGGATGTTTTGATCGGATACATGGAGAACGACGCTATAGATGACATAATTTTTCAGCAGGACAACGCATCGATCCATGTGTCTAAGCAATCCATGGTATGGTTTGCTGACAAAAACATTCCACTGCTCGAATGGCCAGCCTGCAGTCCCGATTGCTACCCTATAGAGAACATCTTGGATATGCTAGCCGGGATGGTGTATGCAAATGGACGACGATTTAACAGTGTTTCCAGCATAAAGGCAGCGATTCAGGAGTGTTGGGCAAAGTTGATTTGGCAACACTACAAAAGCTATCCGATTCGATGCCAAATCGGATTTTTGAGGTTATCCGAATACCAAATACTAACTATGGATGAACTTTGAAATTTGTCACTTAGCATTACTATTTTTTATAATTTATAAGGTGTGGCGAAACGAATGTCTAGCCTATATTTTTATTTTTTTCGATTTTCTTAAATAAAAATACATGTTTGATTATCTTGAACATTGTATTAGATGGAAATAGATGGGTTGTTTCCAAAACCATAAAATATGAACAATGAATTAGTTTTTTTTTCAAACGAAGAAAAAATGGGGTGCGGCTAAACGAATGTCCAGCACTGTAATAGTGAATTTGGAAAAATTTTCTACCAAGAGTAAGGATATGGTTGGAGCCACTCACAAAGTGTGATGGTGGTTTTTGATAGGGAAGACAAGATTATTTGAAGTATTCGAGGGTCGACTTGGACCGATTTATACCAACAGGAAGGATGCTGTTGACACCAACGACTCAGTTAAATATGATAGAGAAAGTAAATCAAGAGAGTCTCTCAGAACTTTTTGTTTAATGAGCGAGATTTTGAGCCATGAGAGAAAACGATAAGTGCGTATATGATATGCGGTAAACTTCAACCAGCGTTGCCAGATTTTTTTTAGTTAATCAACATCATAAGTCTAATGAGAAGAAAATAAAATTCATTGGGAAGAATGTGGAAAAAAAAGTTCTAGGCAGTGATGCACTTATTTTTAGGAAGCAAACATTAGGCTTTTTATTCTGGAAGTGAGTTTGTGGTACAAATTCTACTACGAAAGTGCAAAACTCATTGAAGTTCTAAACATGTTTCTAGTCATTTGTTGACTTCCTAAATTTCCTATAATTCCTTGAAATATTTTAGTCCTTTTTAATGCCAACGAAGCCATTTTAAAGTTATTTTCTCGTTTAGAAAGACAAAATTTCTCTGGTATTGATGCAATTCTTATCGCCGTTTAACCTGCTTTGCGAAGTTCAGGTGAATTTTGACATGTTTTGATTCTAGCAATATGCTTCAATGAAACGTAAAGGGGGAAAAAAATAGTGGTGGGTTATATCAGGGATATAATCGAAAGGTTCACGTGGAACCGCGTTGGTTTATAGTAATAATGGTATCATCTTATTTATACGTATCATTACACATATGGTTGGTTAAAATGTTAATAAAATAGTTCTATAATTTAGCTTTGGATCCGTCTTATGTATTTTGCTCCATATTTTCGTGATCCTCATATATCTGAGCCATGCTATTCAACGCTAGTAGCACGCGAGACGAACCGAAATGGTTTCATATGGGACGAATGGCCAGTTTTCAGTGGCCCGAAATTTTATCATTGCATTGAGTAGACATGGAAACCGGTAGCTGGTCTTGCAAGACTCTGTCTCCCATACCACAACCGGACGGGCTGTGGCGGATGGACAAAACCCTGTCCGTACCACCAGCTGAGAGATCGTGCCGAAAACTGAAATCATTTTGGTTCATCTCGCGTGCTATATACTAGATTTGAATGAAGAGAGGCACGAAAATACAGTACGAAGCAAAATTCTAAAGAGGGGACTCAGTTATAAAATCAGATACCGGCAACAATGTAAAATATTTTTTCAGCTTAGGGGTGTGGCTATTTCTGCATTCATCATGGAACGAAACTAACTGAAACAAAAAGAAGAAGACAATTTGAACCATTTGTTACCCGTTTTTGAGGACCCAGATAGGGAAGACATATTTTCAATCTGTTCATACGGAGATTTGTATGGGAGCAAAAGTAGGTAATTTTTAAGTAAAAAATTGAACTACTTATACTAATAGCAGTTTATTGTAATTTCAATGCAAAAAATTTGAAGGTTTCTCTAATCAAATGGCGTATGAATGTAGTCATTGTGTTCAGTTGAACGCGAGTTATTAGCGTTCAAAAACCTTTCACTTTAGCGTAACGCTCTCATTTTTCAAAATTTTGAATTGACACCTGGTATAGAAAAGAGAAACGTAGTCCTACGTTAAAAAGTGACGCTAACGGAATGAATGTGAATTCTGATTGGCCGGTGCCGGTGGTGTATTCTTGCTCTCTAAATTTCCAAAACGGATTGTTTGATTTTCGTTCAGTTCTAAGGCTAAGGAATTTGATCCAGAGGACTGGAGGTAAGAAGTCTATGTCGGGAGCCTACAAGTAGAGGGTTTCATTTTTTATTGAAGTTTTTAAACTAGGTAGATTAAGATTTAGGATCTCAAAAGGGTGGTTGTAGTGCGTAGCAGGCAAGATGTGGTAGAGCATTGTTTTTACTAACGATGTTTTGCTTAATAGTTCTGCGGGAATTCAAAATAAAACAAGCCCCTCAAATCTGGCATCTCTGCTTGATACCGCACCACACACGGATCACCGTTAAAGAATAAAACTTAAACTAAAGTTATTTTAACCCTATTAATCTAATGAATTAAGAAGTCTAAAAGCATACAAGAAGTGCTCCATTTCGATGATATGGCTAATGAAATAATAAAGTACGAATGCATAGCCGAAGGTTGCCATAATTTTCCAAAGTTTCATTGCCCGATAAAAATATGGCAGTTGAGTTCTTGTGCATTTTGCATCGCAGCGCATTCGAATCACAGGACTGAAGCTGCTGTCTTTCACGAACAACAATCATGAAGCCGAAAACTTGGTGCTGCTTGTGGTGCTAATTTGACAGCTCGGGTTTCTGCTGTATGCAGCAAACACAATATTTGCGGCGGAATTTGTCGTGTTTTGTCGTAAATTTGATTCAAGAGAAAAATCTTCCGTGTTGTTCTTAGTGAAGTGGTTATCACAACGTTAGTATTTTTTCATTGTTTATCAGCCAGGTATTATAATGTTTTATCTAAATTACTGATACTAGAAGTTTGGAAGGACAAATATTGTAAAGAAATATAATCCGTTGTGAATCGAGCTTAAAATTTTAAAATCATCGCTAGCGCCATACCAAAAGTGGCAGGCTTTAAGAGCTAACGCTTTCTTCAGTACTCTGATTCGAATTGATTGATATATTTTGATTGAACGGTGTTCAGGTTATCTTTGATTATTGTTTGCTGTCATCATATGTTAACAAACTTGTTTTTAACAAATGTAAGGCATGCTAAGTTAAATAATGTACAATTTTAAAACAACCTACAACTGTCCTCCTCCGTCATTACCTTTTTGTTTTGTGAACTCGACTCAAGAGCTCAAATGTTTAAGCTCATTTAACGGAACCCCACTCTTAGTACATTTGAACTCAATTTGGGTATTTTTTTCTTATCGTGCCACAAACCCGCACATTTAGCTGCCGGTCACTCCCGATCAGAAGATGTCCAGTCAAACCGTCGAACCGTGATTCTCTTTTTTCGGGGTTCATTCACCTGTTCTCTTTCTCCACATTCACGACTTCTTCTCAAGCGATGATCGAGTTTTCGCACCGCATGCGTTGTGTACACAAATTTCGACGATCGCAACCTGTTTGCCGAAGTCCAGGCAGGTATGCGGAAGATCATGGATCGGAACTATAAAATTTCCGCATATTTGTGTTGACCGTGCGCACCGAACAAAGTAGGCGGTGGCAATTATGACGACGACGACTTGGCTATATTTCCTTTTTATGGCCGAACCATTAACTGACATTGGGAAAGGGTAAGGGTTCACCGAAATTAGATAGAAATGATAATGGAAAGAAACTACTAGGGTTTATCGAAAAAGGTCGTTGTCAAGTAATATTTCACCGCCTGCCATGCGACAACGCTACCAAGAGAAATTTGAACTTCGAACATGTGAAAACACGTGCTCGGTCGCAGAAATTTGATAGTGGGCTTTCTTATTCGAAACAAAGTAGGGTGGCCTTGCTACAGCAACCTTGCATGTTGTTGCACCACCGGTGGTGCCCGGCTATCAAGTGTGAAGTCTATTTTCTTCATTTCTATAGCCGACTTGTTTATCATAGGCCAATAAGCCAACAATGGAGATAAGAATGCAGATTGGGCCGTAGGTCGCCCATCGAGTTGGTTGCAGTTGGGTGTGTGACCGGGAGACTGAACAAATATTTGAAATGGGTGTGTGTGGGAACATACCTACCTCACGTTGTCTCCGTTGGGCGCTGATCGTGTGTAGAAAGCCGGCCGGCCGGTTTCATCGATGACGGGCTGCGTATAGATGCGCTCTCGTTCCGTCGGTCGTGAAGCCTATAGATAGAGTGAAAGGTGAAGAATGAGCCTCGTTAATCACATTTAAATCTCAAAGAAGGGCAAACACACTGATGGAAGGCACCTTTTCTTTTCGGTTTTGGCGAGGGGAGACGCAATGTTAAACAAGGTAATTAACAACACACAGAGATTTGAGCAATAAAAAGGCAGCTATGGGCCGAACAAAAAGGTGGTCCCAGTAATGACTTGGCGGACTTGGTTAGGGAGCTGATTCGGCCAGGAGAAAAGTTAACCAGCCGGGTCTAAATTATGATCGCTCATTTTCACCGGGTCTCGTGATGCACGTGCGTCTTTTGAAGGGGGGAAAGATCTCTGTGAAACAGGCTTGTTTGAATGGGTTACATAAAAAAAATCATCAACCATGGCTGCAGCTTTGAATGAAAAGGGGAAGCGAGAAAGGTTAATGGAAAATGGCAGCTAGATAAACGTCCCATAGAAAATAGAAAATTTACACCAAAAATCTTGAAATTATAAGTAAATAAATTTGAGTGATAGCAATGCAGAAATTGAAATATTTTTTAAATCAAAACAACTACAATACCCATAAATAAATTGAAACGTTCCACAATTTAATGGCTCTCAAGCAATAGTAAACACCCAAATGGCAATAAAACTTCTAAAAATATCCTTAAAAAAGCAAATCTTCCTTAGAGAAGAAACAAAACGTCCATAAAAAATCACAAAAAGCAATAAAAATTTAAAACATTTTTCCTAAATAATGCAAAAGTTTCATTAAGAAGAATTTAAAACTTTCATAAGTTTTTTTTAAAAAGCATTAATATACAAAAAAAAACAAAAAAAGTATTAGGTGCGCAACTAAGTTCTCGCTGTTTTTTGGTGAAAAAAGAACTTTATTGTGAAAACAAAGGTTACAAACGAATAATTCAAAGTATTGCCCATCACTAGCGACGACATTTTCCCATCTTTCTGGTAGAACGTGAATACCATTTCGATAGAACTGTTCGTCTTTTGATGCTATCCAAGAATCAAGCCATTTTGAGATGACATCATATGAGTGGAATTGCTGCCATCGAACGGAACAAGTAATAATCGGACGGTGCAATATCAGGAGAATATGGCGGGTGGGGTAGCACTTCCCATTTGAGCGTTTCCAAGTAGGTTTTCACGGGTTTCGCAACGTGAGGTCGAGCGTTGTCATGCTGAAGAATCACTTTTTCGTGTCTGTGCTCGTATTGTGGCCGTTTTTCGTGCAGTGCTCGGCTTAATCGCATCAATTGAGTTCGATACCGTTCCCCGGTAATTACGGTAATTACGGTATTATAATGGTTTCGTTTGGTTTCAACAGCTCATAATAAATAACACCAACTTGGTCCCACCAAATACACAGCATAACCTTCGTAGCGTGAATATTCGGCCTAGGAGACGATGTTGAAGCATGCCCGGGCAGTCCCCATGAATGTTTCCGTTTTGGGTTACTGTAATGAATTCATTTTTCGTCACCCGTCACAATGCGATGCAGAAAACTCTTCCTTTTTTGCCGCTGGAGCAGTTGTTCACAGACGAAAAAACGACGCTCAACATCTCTTGGCTTCAAATTGTAAGGAACCCAAGTTCCTTGCTTTTGAATCATTCCCAACGCACACGCTAAGATGAGAATACCTAAAAATCGTTAAAAAGTGACGATAATCGCTCAAAAGTGCACATACCCAAATTATGCGTAAACACAGATTACCTAATATTGGGTAATGGTATTGAAAGAAGATTAACTTTAAAAATTACCGTTTTTTTTAACGTTACTTTTTACTGAAAATTAGGTATTATTTTGTAGTTATATATTACAGAATGCTTCAAAATAGACAATTTAACAATTTATTCTTTCGGAAAAGTATTTCAATTTCGGAACTTATAGAGAAACAAAATTTAAAGTTCAAACGTATAAAAATCTCTGTTTTTTTATTCTGTATTAAAAAAATAAGTATCAATAAAGTATGGAGGAATCCATGTAAAGTGAGGTTAAACATCGAAGTATCTAAAATTGAAATTGAAAATAACTTTCTGGCTATTTTTCAAACTTTATGGAATTGGTCAGTATCATCATTATCGACGATTATCTATTTTTTTTTTATCAACAATTACTCTGCTTAAACAGCTCGAAAAAGAATTTTTCAAGAGCGCCATCAACGACGATTAAACTCTTTTTTGCGTTACCTGGATTCCTCCATTACTGAAATATTTTTTATGCATCAACCCAACATTTTGGGTTCACACACGTTCTTTTTTTCGCTCCGGAGTGAAGCCGAATTGCACTTCGGGATTCTCGTCGGAGCTAGAATCTAAAAAAAAAGAATGCAAAAGTTATTGCTTCAAATATTGGGACATTTATTGAGAGATTAATTAGAAAAAAATTACGTTTTCGCTTAGAAAAATATGGCGACCACGTTGATTCATTGTTGAAAATTTATTCAATATTGGGCAAATAATAGCGTCCAATATTGACAAATGAACATTACCCACATTTCATTAAAAATGACTGTTCAATATCGTTTAATTTTACCGATATTTTGGGTATTGTCAACAGTACCCAATTTTAGGTAAAATAAATACCTAATTTTAGGTATTCTCATCTTAGCGTGCAAGCAATAGCTTAGAAACGGCTTGGCGGGAAACTCCTAATCCTGAACCAAGCTCTTCTTGCGTTTGACACGGATCCTCATCGAGCAATGCCTCCAATTCAGAGTCTTCGAAGTTTTTTGGCCTTCCTTCACGCGGACGATCATCAACACTGAAATCACCGTTTTTGAAGTGACGAAACCAATCACGACACGTTGTTTCACTCAGAGCAGCATCACCGTAAGCTCTCGATGTGCTTCAGCCGCCGTTTTCTTCGAATGAAAGAAGAAAATCAACACTTCCCGCAAATGACGATTATTTGGCACGAAATCAGACATCTTCAAAGAACCAAAATATATAACACTTAACCAAAATCACTGATTTGGCAAAGCGGTTTGTTTACCATATGTCTGAGCTTGGTTTATGACGCTTGAGATGTACAACATTCGACCAGCACTTACTACTGGCGCTATCTTTTGCTAAACAGCGGGAACTTTGTTACGCATTTAATAATAAATAATAAAATAAAGCAATAATACTTAAAAAATTTCTATTAAATGAATTCAAAAATTTCCATACAAAATTTTTAAATGTCCCAAAAGAAAAACAAATATTCATTTGAAAAAAACTGAAAATTACTATTTAAAAATATCCTTACATAAGAATTTTTATTAAAAAGCTTAACATTTTCCATACTTTTGATTGCACGATTCGCTTATAATCAGGCTGGACTTAAAAACAAAAACCTAAGCAATGCATAGAAGGTGGGCGGCCACCCTCAAACGCAAGCTAAATACTAACTTACCGCCCCAATGCTCCACGATTGGGGGCTGTGCCACCCCTCAAGCTTCCGCTGCAAGGGATCTGAGTGAGGATTTAATTCTACGCTACGCTGTGCTGTAAATCTTGGGTGTGCTTTCGGATACAGTAAGCTCAAGTAACATTGCTAATACCATCCTGCTTTATTAAGTTTTATTAAAGTTTTATGAAAGCCGCTTGAAATCAATTTGGTTTCATTATGGCACCAAGAGGTGCCAATAGGTTCCATATTTTAGTCAGGTTCAAGAGAACCTACACAGCTTGCTTACAACGACCTTAAAACCTTGTTTCTCAAATTTCTTTTACTCCTATCAATGGTTTTATTTCGACTTTATGAACTCGCAAAATGCTGTATTGAAATGCCGTTTTAGGACTCAATGATATTATCTTATTATGATCAGTTGAAAAAGCAGTTTAAAACCAGTTTGCCTCCAGTAAATGCATTAAACGGCAAATTGGCATTGAAGGAAGTCACCATAAGACCAAATAGTTTTAAATAGTCATTGCGAAGAAAAATTGGCTTTATGGTAAAACAGTGATTTTTTTCAATCGCTATTTTGAAGTATAAGAAATAATTTAAATGTGGAAAAATAAATGCATCAAATTTTCAATGGTATTCAAGTAAAATTTTGATCGGAGTCTAATTTCGGCATTCTTTTCGATAATCTCATCCAATTTCAAGCACTTTTTCAGTAAATTCATGACTAATTTTTCGAATAGATTTGTTTTAATTTTAATAGTGTTGTTGTAAATTTGCATATTTTCCGAGTCGGATTAATTTTCGGCTCTTATCGTGCCAATATTCACCATAAAAATAAATGCGCATTAAATTTGGAGCATAATACGCTGTAGAAAATACTATTTGTTTTGGATATTTTTCTATCAAACAAAATTTCTCGCAACACTAGACCTTTTTTTTAGCAGAACAACAAAAACCAACCTCGATTTCACAGTAAAGTTTGACAGCTGTGGCCATTTGGCCACATTCTGGTTTTCATGGCAGCCAATAGGTTTTATGAAGGTTCTCAAGTGGTCATAACATCTTTCACTAGAACATTTTCAAAATCTTTATGTTCTTATAAAGATTTTATTAAGTCCGTTTATAGAGTGGGCCATTTTGTACACATCTCGGATTTAAAGAAGCTTAGAAGAGATGGTGGTAGACAAAACAGTTTTGAATTTAGTTTTATCAATAAAGCCGGGAGGAGTGCTATACGGCTGGAATAAAACTAAAATTGTTACTTGGGAGACGCACTGTCATTAAAATAATAGACAAGAAAATGACTACCTTTTCATGGAAAAATTTCAAATTTATTATTTTATGATATTTTTTGATAAACTTTTATTGCTTTTTTAATTTTTTGCTTGTTGTTTTTTATGATTATTTTATAGAAAATTTTGATTTTGTTTTTGTTAAGTACTTTTTGTAATTTTTTTATAAATCAATCAAATAAAGACTACAATGAAACATTTCACAATTTGCAGGAAAAAAATCGAAATCTTTCACGAAAAAAACAAGGTTTTCCTTGTTGTTAAATGTTTCAGTGTAGTTTTAATTGCTTTGATTTAAAAATAATTAAATTATTAAAAGCTTCGATTTAATTTTGAGGATTTTAGTTTTTCTAGGGAAATTTTCAATTTTCTTCATTGATTCCACTGGAAATTTCAGATATTTTTTTTTCATGCAAATCTTAAATCTCTTTATGTGTCGTTTATATTTCAATCAATGGCAAACAGTGTAAACAATCATTTGCATAGTTACGTTTTCGATCTCGCTGGCATTCGCAGCCCGGGAGGCTGGGCTCGTCCAAGTCAGATAGAAAGTACACGATTAGATGTTACTCACATGAATTAACATTTTTTCGTGCTCGTCTATAACCCAGAGCTGCCGGCTCGCCGCCAACAAGCAATATAACCTATAAACAGCTTAATAGATAGCCACCGTAAGTACAGACACGCAATCGTGAGTTCAGTGGTGCAGACACAGGCATCCACTCGATTCGGAGCTAATCCCTCGCTTTCATCCACCTCCTCCATCAAAAAGAGAGAAAGACCATCGTATTCGTAGTAGGCCTTGCATGTGACCAACAACCGTAACGTACCTGCCTACTATTAAAGTTGTCCCATCCACCATGAGTGTGTCCCTGAACTTGTCGAGTACGTTCGTTCGTTCGTTCACAACACAGTGCCGGCGAAGTAGCTGCAGCGCAAAGTGCCATTACAAGTAAACAAATAATATAAATAAACTCTATTTTCTCCTATTATTTAATTTTCCACCAAGCTCACGGTTCGCTGGAGCGACTGGAGTGCGGGTGTTACGCGACAACGACGACAACGCTGTACTCGATCACAAATCTGGTGCAACACTGTAGCTGTACTCGCGTGTGCAATTAACTGCATCTTGCATTCCGTTTGCCCGCTGACCGCACTTTGTTGCAGGAGATTTCTGTTCAAATATGTTAAATAACTTTTGCAAACACGCACGAACAATGTTGTGATGGCGGTGGCGGCGGCGGCAGTGCAGCCGGCAATCGGCTCAAATAAGGTGCGAAAAAAGGAACGCACGACGACATGGAGGGTAATTGTTTACTTCCGCTACTCAAGACGGTATGCGCCGATTGAGCTGGAAATCTAGTATGCAACGCCTGACCGCCGCCACCCGCCACCATTATTGACCAGTCGGTGAAAGGCTTTCGCTGCAGTTCGGTTGATCGGCCTCGATTGGACAACATCATTCGCCACTGCAGGCAATCTGGGACGAGGTGGTGGCGAGCTACCTATGAAGGTGTTGCTGCTGCTGCTGTTGTTGTTGTTGTTGTTGTTGGGTTGAAAACATTGTTGCTAAGAGCTGTGTACTTTGTTTGTCGAACAATCATCGCACTCTTCGATGGTTGACAGCCAACATGACTCACATGTGCTTACACGAAAGGAAATGCAAATATGAACTATTTTAGTTGGTTGTTGTTTGAGGAGAAATTTAAGATGTATGGTTTTTTTTCTTCTGTTTTCCAATAGCGAAGGAAGCAATTTGAATTTTTTTTTCTCAAAATGTTTGCTTTCACTTAAGTATAATTGTGTTCAATCTAATATGCTTCGAATCTTTTCATGTAGTTCCAAGGCTTGCTGTATATCATATACGCCTAAGGTTTTTGTAGTCAACTTAGTGACCTACAGAACTGTAACGGTTGTATATTCGAATCACTATGTTGGCCTTAGAATATTTAAATTGTATCGATTACATGTTTTGTTATATCAACAAATTAGTGTTGATTGTTCGAAATCTTTGTTATTTATTTGAACTTAAGTCATTTACCTAACGGGTGGCAATTAAAATTTTGGAAGTTTTTCCTGGCCCCTATACTCAAACAAACGAGTTCAGAGAGAAATGAGTGTGTTTATGTGTAAGCTTTCTCTCTCTCTCTCTCTCTCTCTCTCTCTCTCTCTTTCCCTCTCTCTCTCCTCTTTGTGCTTGCATTTTTCGTTTTGTTAATGCTTGTTCAGTTTTGCTCAAAATGCTGTCTAAACAAGAAGCATTTCGGGAGTGCGTTGAAAGCATTAAGCGCACAGAAATCTCGCAAAAAGTTTATGGAACAACATTTTTGAAAGCTAAAATGTTGTGGCTTCGACTGTTTACCATATTCTAAGATCCCCAACAACTACTCGCGAGCAAGGTATTGGAAGACCAGCCAAAATTATGGCGGCAAAAGGACTTCGTTCTCTTTCTCTGATTCACTGAGCCAACGGGATGCCGCAAAAAAGTTCAACTGTTCTACCAGTGCATCTGAAAAATATTTGAAAACGTCGGAATAAAGTGACGAAAGAAGACAAGAACCCCGAATACACTGAGAAACCGATTTCCACGCTGAAATCCCAATGCCACTGGTTGATAAATAATTACTTCCCTCTGTTGAAGACGTACATTCCTGGAAACGATCGATACTATTCCATGGATAGTTATAATACATCTCCGAAGATAAAATATAAGTTTGAACCGAAAGTGATGCTGTACATTGTCATTTTCGAGAACGGTATTTATAAGCCATGGTTCAAGCTCTCTGGTTTGGCTACCCGAGCAGGACCGAATAACTAGACAACTGGCCTTGGTATTTAAGAGCCCAGATTAAGAGGTAAAATACCTGAAGATAATACCATATTGAGGTAAGACGATACCAAAATAGTATTTCTCAGGTATTCCCAGGTATTCGAAATGACAAATTTTGTTATTCGAGAGATTTTTTGCTTACAATTCTTAGGTATTTTGTCTAGGTATTTTGCCTCTTAATGTTGTCAAGTATGTTTGTCTATTTTTGACAGCTTGAGAAAGAAATCCCGAAATTTTAGCTGCCACCCGTTATGTTTGGAATAATAATTATCAAATCTGAGAAGAGTAAGGCACTCAGGATCCATGAGATGCGTATGAAGCATTCCATGGAAAATGTGGTTAGTTTGATCGGTATTATATTTTTGGCAAAGTTGTGGATAATAAATTGCCTATTCTGAAGAAATAAATAGTACAGTGTTTATTAAAAAAAATATCAAAAGATATTTAAAAACAACGTTCAAAAAACTTATTAGCTGAAAATCCGAACATCTTGAATCTGTATTTTTTTTATAATCAAGCTTATATTGTTTGCTTCAAATTGGCGGTTGAATAATCTTGGAGAATTAAAAAAAAATTCTATAGTTTCTTTTGAATTTTATTATTTTTGCAACCTTTTTATAAACCATGCATCTTTAAAAAACAGTTTATCCATAATTGAATAATACACATTTTATTTCTTTATCGAACTACACAAATTTCTTGACTATTTCGAAAATGTTAGCATTGTTTTCGAGACAATTTGAGTCATATTTAAGTTTGCCTTTTTTTCGGATAAAGGAACAAAAGAATGAAATTATTGGGTTCTTTGAATTGTTTTTTTTTCATTATTATATAGCAGATTTAGGTCTGTTGCCATGTTTTCTTAGTATTTTTTGTTCCAAAACATAAGGATAATTTTGTTAACTCTTCTTCTTTTCGATGTTTAGCCCAATTGAAAAGCTTCTTTGCATTTTTAATTGGAAGGTCGCGTGCTTTGGCCAAACTTGGTCATGCATTTCAACGAACCTCCAATGCATCACAAGGACCTTTTCCATGGGATGTTGCAAAGAAGTGCCATTCAAAATCAATTTCACACTTTGTTTTGAATTCACAAAGGCCAGAGAATTTTTTTGTTCACATAGTTATGATGATATTTATCGGGTTTTCATTTGTTTATCCATGCGTAAAAAAATAATCAAATTAGAGATAAACAAATTAACAGCAACTGAATCATGCCTCAAATTTTCGGAAATTATTTCGAAATTAAAATGCCTTACTTGCATGCACCCTGGTGAGTGCGATCTTTTTAGTGGAATACCTGTTACTAGAAAAGGAGAAGAAAGATTAGTATTTTCCATTCATTTCCAACTACCTTTATTGCTTATCTTGACAGATACACGTACGTATTTCGTCTACAATGTGCAGACTTCTTCAGTGTCGTGTACTAATACAGTCGAGTA
Source organism: Aedes koreicus (assembly GCA_024533555.2). NCBI lineage: Eukaryota > Metazoa > Arthropoda > Insecta > Diptera > Culicidae > Aedes > Aedes koreicus. The sequence goes on along the minus strand of JAHHFK020002333.1, from coordinate 36,328 downwards.
TTAGCACACGACACTGAATAATTCTGTCAGTGACTGTTATCGCCCAATGATGTATTACAATCCAGTATAGTTCCAAAACTAGCTTAAAATGTTTAGCTTAAATGTTTAGCTAAAAATGCTATGGCGATAATTTTGACTAACTATAACCATGAGCCACCAGTGGCTAGGACTATAGCTAATGCTAAGGTCCTAACCATTTGAAGAAAAATGGAGCATCACTTAACTTTCTTAGACTAGATGCTGCCAGCAACAATGTTTAAATAAAGTTTTTTTTCTGTACACCAAACCGAGAATTCTGTTTAACTGTTCTCTCAGACTATTCATTTCCCTTTCCTTTGATATCTACTGAAGCCTACGTAGATTCTCCGTGTCTTCATAAGGTAGATACCATATTATCCCTACCTCCAACGGTTTCATGGAAGTGGCCGAGGTTATTCGTGGAGATTATTGCGTGAAAAACGTATCAGTAACTTAATTCGTTTCATGGTGATATGCAACCTACGAGGTGCGCAAACGTCAATGCTAATAGCATGACTTACATCATCATCTACATAAAATTGGAGTACTGTCTCTTTTGTTGTTTTGAAAACTTCCTGAAACTCGTTGACTCCATCATCATCTTCCGGCTGTGATTGGAAAAGATGTCTTCTTACATCATTTTTTTTGTTTTCACTGGACTTAGTTCAGCTTCGTTGAGTCTATTGGTGACACTTGGAATCCTGCAATGCCTCGGTTGAATATTTCGATGTTGACTGGTTGACCTAAATCGTTGATCTATTGAACAGAAGTCACTGACGTAGCTGATGGTACGGTTGTAAGACTTTCGGAACTTGTAATTCCGGGGGGATAATTCTGCAGTAGTACACGTTCGAGCTTCCTGTAAAAGGCTGCTCCTTGTACCAAGTTGCCAGTTTTTGTATGTAAACGACAGGACGAATGAATACGGAATTCAGTACTCCATTTTGATGCTTTTGAATATCCATCGTTAAAAAAAAAACTTAAACTTAGAAGAAGTCATCACAAGTGTACTTATCACAACAAAACGGAACAAAACAAATTATTTTCAAAAATTTCTGTGGATATATAAACTTAATAAAAAAAATCCATCAATTCGATGTACTTTGAAATCAAGTGTTTTGTCGTTTTATTCAAAGTATATGTTCAACTTCTTAATACAAAAAATGTCACAAATGAACATTAAATAATTAATTTAATATAAAAATTTAAGTGTTATTAGGTACTATATAATTCATGTAAGCTGTCAATAATGATATTAATTTTTGTCTACATCGAAATCGAATTTATTTTCAATCCCCAGGCTTTGTTTTAAGTTCATTGGACTGTGAGGGAAGAATTCAAGGAATGCTTTTATAAATTAACGCTTCAAACATAGAAAAAAAATCAATCAAAATTTGCAGAGGTAACAACAAATTTGCAAAACTTTTTTAAAACTTCTTCAGACTTTATTGGTGTTGAGAAAACAACAAAGTAAGTTTATTTAATGCAAGCAAAACACTTCAAATCTTTTCATCCTCTTGGAAAATCCCATTGAATTTCATGAAACTTATCAGATAATCAAGAAGTTAATATTTTGTTTGGAATGTAGTGGATCCAATAGTATTTTCAAAGATTTCGTAATTATTTCCACTTAATTGAAAAATCGAGAAATTTAAAACAAATTTCTGTTACAGTGTCAAATGATCTGCAGAATTTATCAGTTCAATAATATTTAAAAAAGCAGACCAGAGGTTTGAAAAAAGGTGTATTTTTATAAGCATGGAAGCCACTTTTCTTGATCACTACTCGAGAGTCATCGCTGATTTTCAAAGACTTTTTTCTTGTGGATCAGGATTTTTAATGATATCATATGCCTTTCGACATCTGTTCACAAGTTTGACCTGCATTTATTGGAAATTCATTGAATTCTAGGATTAAATACCGAAATAAAATTATTTAATATATTACCTAATTAATATTACTAAATAAGTAATTACTAAAGGCGAAAAAACCTTAACTAACTGAACTTAGGAAATCAATAAATAATTATCTAAATTTTCAAATAGAAAATTAAATACGAAGCATAGCTACTGCATAGCACAGCTGGAACTTCGTACCTCCTTGGTAGACGTAAAGTATCCATTCTCCTGCCAGTCATTGCTGTTCAGCGTCGTATAGGTCTCGTCATCCACATGAACCCGAAGTCGCACTTCGGCGAAAAGATGTTTTTCACCAGCAACGGCGTTTGAAGCTTGACTTTTGGATTGATAGAGCTGTCAACAATTAGCAATTAGTCACGGAACGGAAGGGCAACTTAGAACGATGCAATGACATGAAAAGTGAAAAATGTTGTTGTGTAAAAAGTATCTCGATTTTGTTTGTTTCCACTCATTCTGTTTTTATAGTGTTGAAGAAACGTCAAATCAACTGCTATAACTGGTATATTTGTTGCCATATGATCATCACAGTATGCCCTGGTTACGTGAAGTAAAAACAACAACACTTCATTTTGTGATTTTTCCATTTAATTCTGTGATAATCTCATCAAAATATCCTATTACTTCTTACACCTTTGAATTGTTGGATTCATTTATACAATCTGATGAATAAAATGTTCGGAGCGAACAAACATATGGTTGCTACCATGAACGCTCGAACCAGTAAACGACAACCAATTCTGCCTATTTTCAAATCCCCTAGAACTACGAATTCTGTAGTGAATTATTTTTAATACATTTATAATTCACGTACCTCTTAGCCAGTGCAAAAAAGGAAATAGTTTTGGATCCTGATGTGCTGAATCAATTCATATATAATAGCATATGTTTCCCCCGCATTATTTTCTGTTCTTTCGTGCTTCTGTCTCGAAAAAATACATATAGAAATGTCATTACAATAAAAATCAAGGGCTCTAAATCACACACATAAGGTATATCAAAAACGCCGATGACGTCACTACAATAACCCGTTGGGAAAACCATGCGTGTACAATATATAGAACGGTGAATTAATTAATTCGACAATGATTTTTCATAAGGGTCTAATTGACAAACGTAAACAATGGCTTCTTCCGTATATTTCTCGAGGCACAAAGGCTACCTATGTAAGCTTCCAATTTTATCGGATAGGTGAATTCTTCTTCTTCGGAATGACCGTGGTGGATTGATAAAGGGAGTTTTCAATGATGCGAAATTAGCAAAAAAAGCCATGTTGAGCATTTCATTTAAATAAAAAAGTCGATTAAAATGTCACACATTATCAGGCCATTCTAACTGGAAATGCTCCTAATTGACTCCACACCGCAAGTTGTCACTGTTAGAAACGTGGCAGGCTATACGTGTTATACAAAATTGCTTATTATTTTCAACCGTAGAATCAGCTGTCAAAGTGGTTGAATAAAACAGCGGTTTGTTAATTTAAAAGAAGTATTAAAGTCTAAATATAGACTTCTACAAATGCCTAAGTGTGAGGTGATGGGGTGTGATATAGATCATTTCACGGAATGTATTAACCTCACTTTTTTGACAGTTCAGGGTACAGTTTACAAGATGATAGAATTCAAACCGCTCAAATAGTTTTCATTATTTTTTTTTGTACGATTCCGTAAAAATATGTACGAATGACGTAAAAATAAGCACTGGTGTCTGTTTTCTGCCTATTTTACTTCAATCGTAATAAATTTAGAGAACAAAATCTCAAACCGATCTTACCGAAAATATTCTAAGTCCATTTAAACAAGCTCCCTGAAATGTCAAAACTGCATTGATGACGCCATCGTGCAATGATCTATGTATGGTATGAAAAAATTGATGTACATACACATCCCATTTATTATTCACACAAAAAAAAAGTCAGAGAAGTCTATTTTAGATCAAATCATTAATAATATCTATTTATTTGTATTTTTATATTCGTTCTACGAGGAACAAACCTTCATGTAAGTACCTTGCTACTTTATACTAGCAGGTCTAAAAATGTTGTCTAAGCTTGGAGCATTAAATAATTTTCTGTGTAAAATGTGTGATCTCAACCGCAAGATGTCGCGATTAAGACCACTCAAAATTCATCATTATTTGTCGTTCAAGATATACTTCCGTTCTGTGAATTAGTGCTAAAATTAATCCATTTTTTTTAAACATACGTTAATTGCTATAAAATTAGAAAGACCTCATAAATATGTGTAAATGTGAAAAAGCTAAGACTCTTTAAAAAGTAAGAAATTCTCCAAAAAGTTTGTAACAGTTGTAGAACAGATAAAGTAAATGAATGAGGCTCTTGAAATTAATGTGATAGAGATTAGGAGTTTATCTAATTTTTGCGGAATAATCATTACTCACCTTGCTATCAAATAATAACTTACTCCCCTCACTCATAATATTTACGCAAATTTTTGACAAATTCCTCGATACAGACAAATACAGACTTATCTGGCATCCCTGACGGCAATGACAAACGTTATTAAAGTATATTTATTAACTGATATGCAGTCAACATCAGGAAAACACCGAAACCAACGAGCGGGCCATGGTTTTCAAACGTTACCCTAACCAGAGATGTCGGAAATTTCTTTAGTATTTGTATTTGAGGCAAAAATCGAGCCGCACTGTCAACATACAAGGTTGCAGTTTCATCTAATCGAAATGACGAGCAAAACACCACCGCCAAAGCAACAGCGCATTGAATTAAGTTAAGTTAGTAGTTAAGTTCATACTATCGAAAAATATCTTTAAGCATTCCTGGAGTTTTTTCACCTCCTGCAACTTTCTTCTTTATTCTTTAATGTAGAATACTTCTCGGCTCCCCTCAATCAGTAATTAGTGACGAAAACTTCTTCAGATTTCCCCCTGAAAAAGTTTCGCTGGCATTATTACTGACTTGTGTTTCTTCTTCTTTATCTTATCTTACCTTATCATTCTTTTATTATAATTCATTGTACAGATTTTCTTCAAACTGTGATTGTCCTAGTTTTTGGGACTAGAGATTTCAAGCAATTAGAGCAGAATTTGTTTCCGTTTTCGACAGAGAAGATTTTTGGATTAGCCAAAGACAAAGAAATCAGAGTTCAATTTAAGCGTGAATTTTTGCATAAAATTACGTTGGAGGAGATTTGAGATGCCGTCAACGGGGACTTCAGTCGATTGCTATATTCCTAGATACTAATTTAACTCTGTTTTGGTATAATGCATGTGCAATAGGGGTCCTCCCTTAGCTCAGTCGGTAAAGGCGTAGCTACAAAGCAACCCAGGCTGGCTGGGTTTGATTCCCGGTCTGGTCTAGGAATGTTACATAAAGGAAAATTTCTCGACTCCCTGGGCATAGCGTATGATTGTACTTGCAAAAATGGTACTTGGCATCGAATGCTCTTAATTAATAACTGTTCAAGTGCATTTAGAACACTAAGTTGAGAGCAAGCAATAAGCTAATTCGACAAAGATTTTTCATTAGGACCTAACTGACAAACGTAAACTACGGCTTTTTCAGCAAATTTCTCGTCATTGAAAACTCCTCTAATCAATCCACTGCGCTCGTTTCGAAGAGGAAGAGTTCATCTATCCGATAGAATTGGGGACTTATATGAGTAGCTTTTGTGCCACGAGAAATTTACGGAAGAAGCCATTGTTTACGTTTGTCAGTTAGGACCTAATGAAAAAGTTTTGTCGAATTGTGAAAAAAATAAGCTTGAAATGCTAAAGGAGAAGAAGAAGAAGAAGATGTGCAAGAGAGGATATTAATCTTCATGAGAAATGGTTTTACCTCATACATCATGCGATCTTACGACGGTGTGTTGACAGCATCTAATAGTAAGGCTCTTCCCTTTACAAACGGAATTGGTTTGTTAGCTGTTAGCTATGAAATATTGTCTATAAAAGTCCGGTGGCATTGGGGTTCCATTTCCGGAAAGTTAGCAAGCACTGAAATCGCGCCATACCTATCTCTCATCGGCATTGACTCTTCTTTTAATACAACGTTAAGTTGAGAACTGTCAAAACGCACCCTTCTGAAGCGTGAAAAGTCATGAAATTTGGGAAAATAAATTCCACGTCTTGTAGATTTCTCCAGCTTAAACCAGTAGCTAAGTCTCGAAATAAATTAATCATACTCAACTAACTTTCACAGTGAATCACTGGGTTTCCCGAGTGATCTGCCCGTGAACAATACAAACTGTAATCCTCATTCAGTAGCTGCCATCCGCTACTGGACCGGCTATCAATTACACGACACACTGAGAGATTTCTTCTCCCGATAATTCCCGGCAAGAGGCAAACAAGCGGTCGATTCTCCTTCATCTCGCACGCCTCGTCTCCTGCAGCAACGGCTGATAACATTACATAACATTCATACCCGAGATCCGGTCCGAATATTTTTCCATCCAACCAGTTTAATGGTCGACAAAACCGAAGACCTGAATCTATGGCATCTAAAAAAGAGCGCAGATCAGGAACCGGTTCCCTCCGCATTGACGACCGCCCGGACTCATTCCACCCTTCTTCCGAAAGACAAACCGAGTCCCGACTCACGCGTAACCTCTATTGAGCAATGTGAAAATTGTTCAAAGCCGAAAAAATGTCGCATTTCTGACCACCGACTAGCCCGCACTTCACTCGGTACTTTCTCGTTTTGAGGTCATCCCGCGAAATGTACTCTTCATCCCGGATCGAATCGAGACATACAGACACGCTTCTATCAAGTGTCATTAATCAAACAAGCACACAATTCACGTGAGGCCATCCCCCGAGAATGAACAAGATGTAATTTATAAGGCGGCATCGACTCTTCTCCGTCGAGCAATAAGAGTGCCGAAAATCAAGGATGGAGGTCTCGTTCTTCGCTTGAAGTTCCTCCGAGGATGATGGGTCCATTGACCGGCCGAATTTCGGTGCGCCAAATGTGTGTCAAGACCCATGGCGTTAATGGCTAAGCGACCCGATCCAGACGAAAGGTTATGAGAAGGCTTCATTTTCGCGAATTGCGTATTACGTTTTTGCGCACACGCAATTCCTGTGCGTTTCGTGAAAGTGCGAATTTTTTTTTCAACCACCGGTTCTTGGAACGAATACCTTTTGTTGTATTTTTTTTTTTTTTTGTTTGTCCAAGATCCATCGCGAATGGTTTGAAGCCAATCCGGTTTAGGCACTTTTACCTCTTTGCTCGTGAAGTTTTGGACGTGACATGGAAGTGAAGCAATCGACTCTTGCGGTACAGAAATCTACCATCATCATCATCATCGCCGTCGTCGTCGTCGTCGTCGCCCTCCTGACGTCAGCTCGTCCAGAGAAAGATAGAGGGAGAGAGAGAGAGACCGCGTGCGCGGTTTCGGTCATTTAAGCCATTCGTCGATGGCAATCTTTGACCGTCGGTTTTTTTCTTCTTTTACATACACGCGCATTTACATCATGGATATGTGCCTCTCGGACGGCATGCTCAAGCTTGCGTGTTTGTTGCGGGGCGATGAGAGAAGCTGTCGGTCAACGGCTTTAACCAAATCGGAGAAAATCTTGTCGTGTGCTGACTGAGACCAAACGCGTCCCGTTTTCTGGAGATCGGGAATGGCCAACAAGTGGACGTTGACCTGCTGGATAACTGCTTGCAAACACAACCAGAACCGGCCGCGAAGAACCTGAAAAATCACGTTGATATGCGTGACATCCATTCAATTAGCATACCGTCGCGATAGAAACTGAGCTACGAAAGCGGCTTGGCTGCGCGGGATAGTTCATCGGATGCGACAGGATTTACAGTTACCGGGCGAACTGCCAGAGTAGATAGTAGCAGTAGGCAGTGATTTTCCGGTGTGATCTACTGATGATGAAGCTCCCAGTCATAGTCAGTGGCATCCTTATCAGTAGGCTATGATGGTCTGTGGGCATAAATTCACCTCTTATCGCCTGCACCTGTTGCACCCGGCGACCAGCACTGAGCTAGGCAAAGCAGTGCCCTGCCTCGCCGTAGAGTCAATGTACCGGATTTGCTGACCAATCTTTATGCAACAAAGTTTGTGTCTTCTTCCTTTTTCTGCAGTAGGTTTATTGCTCCCTTTGCGCGCCTCTCTCATTCTCCTGCAAACACTGCACAAAATGCCTCCGAACGGGCGCGAAAAAATAACATAACATTTTTAATTCACTCAAAACAATCGACGACGACGACGACGACGACGGTGCGTGGATCAGCGAGTTCTGCCGGTTTGGTCGGTGAAATGTGATAGGGGACGCTCGCGCCGAAAAATGCGATTGCGCCATTACCGATCGAAGCTTGTTTGCTGTTTGTACCTATTCGCTGTTATGCCAAAGTGGGACGAAATTCTTGAGAGTCTCTAATAAGAAAAGAATTTCATTTAATCCACAGGTCGATGCCACGTGTCTTTGTATTTGTTTGTATGAATACATCATTTTCCGAAAATTTCTTGATTTACAAATGGGTAGTAGGAAACAAATGTTCCCTACATTAATCTCATCACTCACATTTCATCCTACACGAAACCAAAGGATTGTCGCACGATTAGTACAGTTTGTGATAATTGTGTTTGTTATTAAACATAAGCAAACATAATTAGGGAAAGGGAAAGCAATCTCATGCTGTAGCAAAGGGTTGGTGGTAATATGGGTACAGTTATATAAATTATGTTTGAGTTATTAAAAAATTGCTAAAATCACACATGCAAAGTCGTTGCTATTTTTTTGACGTAGGACTTCGTCTTTGTTTTCTATACTGGGGTGAAATTAAAAAAAAAATCGCATTGCAACCGTCACGAAACGCGGTCAGGTTTTTTATTTTTTTCTTTATTATCGAGATTTTCAGCCCTGGGCTGGTTCATCTCCTGTCATAGTCACTCAAATGCCTTGTTGAGTATTTTCGTAACTTGTACGGGGGTGAGATTCGAACTCGTGACTTTGGCGTGAGAGGTTGGTCAGATTTTGAGCGTTAATATCTCAGTCATTTCTCAAAAGATTATCGAAATTTTTGCACCAATCGATCGGAAATATTTCTACAAATCAACTTCAATAGAACAATGTTGATTTCGGGCCAAACACTATTCAAAAATTCATAAATATTAGGCAAAGCGGTCATATATGACCCCAAAAGTAAAATGGCTGTATAAAATCACAGACTGAATCAAAGTGTTCACTGTCTTCGGTAAATTTGTTCTACATAATTTTTTCTGTCTGGGAAGTATAAAAAAAACATAAAAACATAATTAAGGCCTAATTGGTGACCTAGAACATCCTGAATATGAAGAAGTACAGAAAAAAATGGCTTATTAATATTAAAGGGTGTATTCGATAAAAATGGCACACACATATATACTCATCAAAATTAAACTGATTATCGGATTTTCTTGAAATTTTCAGGGAATGAAGAACTACTAATGAGTTTTGATTTAAAACATTTGTTTTATTCAATTTCGTCTCCCATCCCGAATGCCCGCACCTTCCTTTTCACTCCACCCATCAAATTTTGTACAACCGATTTTCCCAGTGTTTTTGTTGTTTTTACCCAAATTTTCGTCTATTCTAGCTCTGTTTTTATAGTTTTGGGATGTTTGCGAAGTTCTGTTTTCATAATTGCCCAGAATTTTTCAATTGGACGAAGTTCCGGTGAATTTGGTGGGTTCATATCCTTTGGCACAAAATTGACTCCGTTGGCTCCGTACCACTCCAATACGTTTCGAGCGTAGTGGCAGGATGCTAGATCAGGCCAAAACAGAGTTGATCCTTTGTGCTTCTTAATGAATGGCAAGAGACGCTTCTTAAGGCACTCTTCCGTGTAAATCGCACCGTTTATTGTTCCGGAAGTGATGAAGGGAGCACTTATTTCATCACATCCGCAAATCGCCTGCCAGATTAGAAACTTCTTTGCAAATTTCGATAGTTTCTTCTTTCGAACATCCTCCGGAACATCGAACTTCGACTTGGCAACGAAATATTCTTGCCCAGGAAGTTGACGGAAGTCGGCCTTGACGTATGTGTCGTCATCCATCACGATGCAACCGGATTTTGTGAGCAGCTTCGTGTAAAGTTTCCGGGCGCGGGTTTTCGCAGTGATGTTTTGTTTTTCATTCCGGTTTGGGGCTTTTTGCACTTTGTAAACATGTAACCCAGCACGCTTCATAGTTTTCTGCACAAAACCGACTGACACCTTAGACTTTTTAGCGACATCTCGAATTGACATGTTTGGACGGTTCTTGAATTGTTGTACGACTTTCCTGGCCATTTTACTGTCCATTGGACCACTTTTACGACCACTCCCTTCCTTCCTTTGGACACTCAGACGCTCCTTGAAGGTTCTTATTACACGAGACACAGTTGTATTTGCAATTCCAAGCCTTTTAGCAATCCACCGGTGGGACGCCCCTGGATTTTGATTGTGAGTGCACAAAATTTTCTCACGGACAATTTCTTGTTTCGACGACATGACTGGAACTACTGAATGTATAACTATGAAACTTGGCAGATGTAAATAATACACTATGGATAAGATCTACTCAAATATGGTACACGTGCATACGTGTTCTTAAAGTTTGGTGATATACGTTGAATATTTTTGTTTCTTTCTGGGATGTTCTAGTTTATCCAAAATGCACTTGAGTTCAGTACTTCAGATCTACATTTGTAACATCAGATTTTAGGGCTATATAAGATTATCATATGTATTCAAACATATTGAATTAACCTTTTGGAAGGTCAACAGTCATTATTTGATAATTTTATGATGTTCTGGGCCAACCGTTTCACCAGGATCTATTGTATTTTACACAGACGGTTCTAAAATGGGTGACAGAAGTGGAGCTGGAGTGTATGGACCCAGGACTAAACTCGCCATACCAATGGGTAATTGGCCTACGGTATTTCAAGCCGAAATTCAAGCAATCTTAGAATGCGCTGCCATCTGTATATGTATCTTCTCAGACAGCCAGGCGGCTTTGAAAGCTATCAGCGCATTTGAGTGCTATTCCAAGCTTGTGTGGGAATGCATGGAATTACTAAAAGAACTGGCTTCGAAGAATAGTGTTAACCTATTCTGGGTACCAGGTCATAGTAACATTGCAGGCAACGAAGTTGCTGACCAACTCGCTAGGGAGGGGTCTCTAGCCACCTTCTATGGACCAGAACCTTTCTGTGGAGTATCCTCAAGTGCATTATCGATGGAGCTTAGAAACTGGGAGAAACAGACTGTAGGAGCAAATTGGCACACTGCAACTGGAATAAACCAGTCAAAAAGATTCAATGTTCCAAGCGTGAAAAACACGAACGCACGCTGAAAGAAAGCGCGAATTAAATGTGTATGTAGGCTTACTAACCGGTTACTGCTCATCGCGGCACTTCCTAATGAAGCTAAAGAAGATTCATTCTGAAGAATGTGGGTTCAAAACTGAATCCTCAGAGCATCTAAGGAGTATATCGAAAATAAGCTATCCACAAATTTTCTTTAAAATTATGTTGAAAACCGATATTTTATTCATACAAAAAATTGTTCCTTTATTGTACGAGGTTAAACTTGAACATAATGAAGACCGGATGAAATTTAAGTTATTCCTTCACGAATTTTCGAACTTTGGATCGAATGCTCTTCATCAAGTTCCGGACAAGTGGTGCATCGCATTTTTTGGACGCTTGAGCCCAAACTGAACTCCTGCATGTTCCCAGCTGCCTTACCAGTCTTCTTGAACGATTGCCCAGTAACGTTCGATGGGTCGAAGCTGAGGGCAATTTGGTGGATTGATATTTTTCTCAACGAAATCTATACCCTTTTCCGCAAGCCAATTGAGAGTGGTTTTGGCATAGTGAGCCGACGCTAAATCCGGCCAAAACAGTGGAGGTGTACTATGCTTCTTATATAAAGGCAACAATCTCTTCTGGAGACACTCAGATCGATAGATTTCCGCATTTATAGTTCGGGTAGTGTAAAAAATGGTTGACTTCAAACCACAGGAACATATTGCTTGCCATACCAGTACCTTTCGACCGAATTTCTCCACTTGAATCGACCTGTCCGCATCGCTCACATCCTCCCCAACGACGGCAGTAAAGTATTGTGGACCTGGAAGGGTTTTTGAGTCCTCCTTTACATAGGTCTCATCGTCCATCAAAACGCATGCATCCGGACGCTGCAAAAGACGCGAATACAATTTCCGGGCCCTTGTTGCTGCTCGCTTCTTCTGTTCTGCACTTTGTTTCGAGATTTTCTGCTTCTTGTAGGTCTTCAGGTGGTTTCGCCTCTTGATACGCTGGATCATTCCGACACTCGTTCCTGCTTTTTTGGCCAAATCACGTATTGACATTGATTTGTGCTTCATGATTAGAGATATCACTTTCTGCTCCAGTTTCGGGTTGGAAGAACCGGGTTTTCTGCCTCTTCCTGGTAGCTCATCCAAAGAATAGTGTTCCGCAAACTTATTAATGATGGTTGAAACACTCGCATGATGAATTCCAAACCGCTTCGCCAATTTTCGCAAAGTAATACCCTTCTCACTTAGCCATGTGTCCAGAACCTTAATTTTCACTTCCTTTTCAATACGCGACATTTTGAAAACGCAGAATTTGAACCGCACAAGCAAGAAAACAAAAGAAAGCTGACAGTCAAACGCACAGCATGCAGTGTTCAGAGCATAAAAAACCATCACAAAAACATGCGTACAACGCAAATGTATGTGGATAGCTTATATTCGATACACTCCTTACTATAATCTTCTAGGTTATCCAAACTATCCTGGAATTCAAACCTGAAAACCTACAACTGTAACTGTAGCTTTCTAGACCAAACAAAGTCACAATATGTATTTGACCAATTGGCTTCTGGAAGTTTAAGATATTTTGGGATGTTCTTGTTCACCTAAACTGCCCTTGAGTTCAGAAGTTAGGATCTACAGTCGTAAAATTAGCTACAATTGTAACAGTAGCTTAAGTTATGTTTGTTTGTTTGGCATAAATATCCCAAGATTATCTCATAATGTCTGTTGATTTTCCAGGGCATTCATTGAATATGTTTGAATGTACATCATAACATTGTAAAGCGGATAAAGCTACTGTTACAACTGTAGATCTTAAGTTCTGAACTCCAGGACAGTGTGAACGGCTAAGCATATCTCAAAAAAATATATCTCACTTTTTTCAATCATTTCTATTTTATTGAGCACCAAATTGCTTGTATAATAACGCTTGGAAAATTTTAGGCCTGAAAGGGTAACTTCAAAGAATATTGCATTGCACAATCTGAATGGCTTACATTTAGTTGCGTAGTCCTACGTCATCATTCCGAACAACCCAAATGGGGCTGTACCTTGTAGTTGTTTTATGGAAACGCCATTCTTTATTTCAGCCCTGCAGGATATAGTTTCGAAACTAATGGCTTACATATATTTTTCCTTATCATAAAGGGCGAACACGAAATTATTGCGACACCGAAAATATCATGCCAATTTTCTTATAATGTTTAGAATCAAACCAAAATTTTAGGGTAGTTTTATACATATATTTACTTCAAAAATCAAAAGAAAAGTTAATCGATGGAGCCTTGAGTGTAAAATTGAACGCATTTTCGCTTGAAGCCCTCCATCAAAGTCTTTACAGTGTCATCCGGTACCAGTTTCTCAGTTTTTTTTTCCATTTTCTTAACATGTCCTTCTCGTCTTTGACTGTCTTCTTGCTCTTCCGAAGTTCCCGCTTCATCATTGCCCAGTACTGCTCCACCGGGCGCAGCTCCGGACAGTTTGGCGGATTCATGTCATTTGGAACAAAATGGACAGAATTGGCCTCATACCACTCCAGGACACTTTTAGAATAGTGGCATGATGCCAAATCTGGCCAAAATAGCGGAGCTTCGTCGTGCTGCTGCAAGAACGGCAAAAGGCGCTTCTCGAGGCACTCAGATTTGTAGATCTCGCCATTTACTGTGCCCTTTGTCACGAAAGGCTCACTCCCCAGTCCGCAAGAGCAGATGGCCTGCCAAATGAGATATTTGGAGGCGAACTTCGACATTTTCTTCTTCTTAAATTTGTCGTCCACATAGAACTTGCTCTTGCCGGTGAAAAACTCCAACCCCGGAATTTGCTTAAAATCGGCTTTTATATACGTTTCGTCGTCCATCACACAGCAGCCATATTTTGTCAGCATCTTCTCGCAGAGCTTCCGTGCCCGAGTTTTAGCCGTCGATTGTTGCCGCTCATCGCGGTTTGGGAAGTTCTGTACCTTGTATGTATGTAGTCCAGCTCTCTTCTTTGCATTCTGGACGTAGCTCTGCGACATGCCGATCTTTTTAGCCAAATTACGGCTTGAGACGTTGGGATTTGCTTTAATCATCCGCTTCACCTTTCCCTCCGTCTTTTTGTTCTCCGGTCCCGGTTTTCTTCCAGCTCCTTTGCCGTGGTCCAACGTCAACCGCTCCTGGAACCGCTTCAACACTCTGGAGACGGTTGAATGGTGAATGTTCAACATTTTTCCCAACTGCCGGTGCGACAGGTCAGGAAATTCCAGGTGTTTGGAAAGAATTTGTTCTCTCGACTCGCCTCCATTTTCGTTGAATCGAAAAACATGACTTCGAGTTTGACAGCATGTAAACAATACACATCAATGAGAAAGTGTGCAAAATTTGGTTGATTTTTACCCAATGGTAAAAAAGTTATGCCCTGTTGAATGTGTCGCAATAATTTCGTGTTCGCCCTTTAAAGACTTTCTGTCCAAGGCCGGATCATCACCTAGCATATAATATAATGTGATGTACTTATTATTGGCTCAACAGAGGGGAACATGGACTGAACCATTTTTTTAAATAAATTCATTTATTTATACAGGCTCAATCGAATCAACTTTACAGAGCCAAGTTTTCAGATTTATGTACATCAGTTATCTTAGACTAAAGTTAGGGGGGTGGAACCGACTACTTGCGGCCGTCAAGACGTTAATAAGAATAACAATTTAACGGATGGGAAGTTAAAGTATGGTTTACATCACACATTTATTTTAAATTCTTAATCGTCTAATTACAACTCATAACTTAATAACATTTGGTTTACTTTTGACTTGAACATTCTAGAGACCACTGAACCAATTAGTGCACTGAAAATTTATTTATCGTAAATAAGCTTTCACTCGTTTCGAATTCATGGATTTATACACAGAACAATTGTCTCGTAAATTTTATGAAACATTCATATTGTTTGTCATCTGGTGAAATGCTTTTTTATATCACTTATTTGTACAGACTCAATCAAATCAACTTTACAGAGTCAAGTTTTCATACTTATATACATCATTTATCTTAAAACTAAAGATATAACCGATTACTCACGGCCGTCTCGAAGTTAATAGGAATAACAATTTAACGTGATGAAAAGATGGGCGGGAATTGGAAGTATGGTTTACATAACACATTAATTTTAAATTCTGAATTGTCCAAAAACCCTCTAACTATACAACTTTTGGATTTTTTTTTTGACTTGAACAATTTCGAGAAAGAAAAAAAAACACTAATGTTAGTTAAAAACACATAAATGAGTTTCATAAACCGGTGGATTGGGTTGTATACCTCGAGCTCGAAGGGAATCATAAAGCTCAGATCTGACTCCACGATGCTCAGCACAAGACCAAGTAATGTGATCTGCGTCCTGGTAACCTTTTCCACATTCATAGAGATTGCTGTCGCTCAGCCCAACACGGTATAAATGAGCGTTCAAAGAATAATGATTGGATATGAGGCGAGACATGACACGAATGAAGTCTCGACCCACATCCATCCCCCCAAACCAAGATTTCTTCGACACCTTTCTATCATGTTCCCATTTCCGCTCCATTTATACAGCCCGCTGACGAGTGACTGTTGACAAAAAAAGAAAAAAAAATTGTTAAAGGCGATTTGTCGATCGTAAATATCGCCTTCCACAGCGCCCACCTTTGAAAGGGAGTCCGCTCTCTCATTGCCTAGAATTGAACAATGAGAAGGGATTCATATAAAGGCGATGATAAAATAACGCGAAGATACAGCACTTTGAATCATCTGTATCTTCATGAAAAAATACGAAGAGTGCTTTACCGGCCTCAAGGAGCGAATAGCCCCTATAGAACTGAGACTATCCGTGAAAATGAAGTACTTATCCGGATCTGGCGCTATCATTAAACTTTTTTGTACATTGCACAAAATGAATTTCTTAAAGACCAGTCTTCAATCGTACTCATGCATGTTGGTGTTGGTGCTGAGGTAGGCGGAAATCATTGATATGTCGCAAAAAAATAATTAAACCGCTTTCGAGAGATAACTTTACACTCATTAATCAAGTAACTTCTCACAAGTCACCATGGCCTAGTGAGATCAACCACGATTTCAATAACAGCTCTTCCCAAAAAATACAGGATCGAACCCTGCAAACCACCTGCCAGATCAGGAACTTCTTTGCAAATTTCTATAATTTCTTCTTTCGAACGTCCTCCGGAACATCCAAATTTGACTTGTCAACGAAATATTCTTGCCCAGGAAGTTTACGGAAGTCGGCCTTGATGTAAGTTTCCATCACGATGCAACACGATTTGGTGAGCCGCTTCGTGGAAAGCTTCCGGGCGTGAGTTTTCGCTGTGATGCTTTACTTTTCATTCCGGTTTGGGGATTTTTGCTCCTTGTAAAAATGTAATCCCGCACGCTTCAAGGTTTTCTGCACAAAACCGACTGACACCTTGGACGTTTTAGCAACACCTTGAATCGACATGTTTGGACGGTTCTTGAACTGTTAAACCACTTTCCTGGTCATTTTATTGTCTATTGGACCACTTTTATGACCACTTCCTTCGGGCACTCGGACACCCCTTGAAGGCTCTTATCACACGAGACACAGTTTAATTTATAAGCTTAATTATAAGCTTTTTAGCAATCCATCGGTGGGATGCCTCTGGATTTTGATTGTATATTAGTGCACAAAAAAATTTGCACGGACAATTTCTTGTTTTAACGACATGACTGGAACCGTTGCCGTTTGACATAGAAACCATTTGGCGTAACCCTCTTGAAATAACATAGAATCCAACTGGTCATTTGGCATAATGACCATTTGGCATAATTGGCATAGGCTTTTATCCATAGTAATATTCTCTTCTTTTCAAATGAGCTGTTCTTCAAAATATGGCATTCATAGGTTTCCGGGCTAAAACTGAAATTTGAAAATCAAATGTTTTCTTCTCTGATGTTTAACAGTGAATTTTTTGATTGACTAAAAGTATGTAATTATGTTTGGCATAATTCATTCGAACCGACTGAAACGCAATTGTCACAACTAGGCCAACATGAAAAGTAGTTTAATCTCCTTTCTTTATAAATTAGGCTGTTCTTCAAAATTTACTTAATTTTTTTTACATTCTATGATATTATTATTAGACTAAATAATAATTGGTCAATTCCTTAGAAATGGATCTAATTTGCTAGTATTTATGCCAAACTGTCATTATGCCAAATGTTCCTTATGAAACGTTAATTTACAGATTTTCATTCCAATTAATATTTCTCAAACTGTTCGGTGCCAATACTAAATGGCCATTATGTCAAAAGACCGTTATACCAATTGAATTTTAAATGTCCAAGTAATGCCAAATTATGATTATGCCCACTGAACCAGAAGTAGCTTTTAATTTCCGATCATTATGCCAAATGACCGTTATATTTTTATTTTTTTTTGTTCTATGCCAAATGTTCATTATGCCAAACGGCCTTTATGCCAAATGACCATTGATTGTCCGATACCTTCTGCCAAATGACTTTATGCCAAACGACCTTATGCCAAACGACCTTATGCCATACGGGGTAGCCCCGATTTTCGGTGTGCTATCCACACTATCAAAATGTCATGCAAATTTCTGTCCCCCGAGACCGACACATGCGAGCGTCCACATAAGGATGAGTTGAAAGAAATTAGAAAGTAAATTCAATCAAACCCATCTTTTGGCGAATTGCGTATGTGTCCGTTTCAGGAGAACTTTTTTTTCACGGAATCTTTGTTAACGTTTCCGGACTTTTTACAAACATGAGTTACGTCTCGTGTAAAATTCGTAATTTCTAAGTGTGTTTTTATCGAATACACAATTTAGAAATTCTGTTAGTCATTCATGAGAACCACAAGAGAGACGTTTCGTTTTTATTGGTGGAGATTGGATTCAAATAATGATTTGTCCGACTTTTCCTAGCAGTCTTTCTACGTTGAATCGTTCTTGAGTTATCAATTTTCGAACTTAGTGATGTTCGGGATTTATCCATGAACCTTACGCGTGGACAAAGTTTTGTTCCCAATAGCAACATTGTTCAACTTCAATTTTTTTCCCATCAACTTGTGGCATAGGATACGCAGTTTTTTTTTTTTTTTTTGGAGAGGTTTGATAGCAACAAACCGATGTTTCAACACAAGTATTGGGTCTTCCTACGGGGATTAAGACTGCTTAGCCGTTATTCAGAAATATACAAAGATCGATCACTCGATTATCCACCAGTCCATTTTTTTACTTTTACGATTTAACTTAGAAATTCGGAAATGGAACACTTAACTCTGCTCTCTAAGTGATAAATGCTCCCCACAACTACTTTTCTAGATCACATACCGAGCACTTCTACGAACCTTAATCGAATAACTGTATTTTCACTTCATGATTTTCAACAATTACCCAAGTCTGACGACAACAAAAAACCCAATCATCTTCAACATCTTTTGGGCGATGATGAACAGCTGGCCAAACGAAAGAGCTCGGCCATTTATTACAATTAAAATCGTTTCTACCTCTGTTCCCTATGACCTCATCATCATTCAAAATCCAGAAGGCTCTCCTGCTTCCAGCATTGCTTCACACCCTAGACCGCTGAATTAAACGAAAAAAAAAACAGCCAACAGACATGTTCTGACAAGCAATCGAAACCGTAATTCTACTCCTCTTCCCGAACACCTCTGATTACACGCCGGCTAAAACCCACAACTATTTATGCAGCCACTTTGCACACAGCTCAGAATCCATTTTCAAGCGCGTCTCCCTCCCTGGCGAACGATACACTCACTCGGTCGGGGTGTTGTAGCCCACAGCAAATGGACCAAGACACCTGTTGTTGCACATAGCGCTAAGGCATGCAATAAACACTCCCCGCCTAGCTCCCCGCTTGATCCGCCCAGCTGCTCCCTTTCATATTCATTCATAGAGAGTTTGCAACTACTCACACCATTCGCCGGTTTTCGACCATCCACCTGTCCGGGACTTTAAACATCCCGAGGCGGAATAGCGGCCTAATTGTTGGAAATTAATTAGTCGCCTTCCTTCATTCTCCTACAATCTCGACACACACTTCTAGGTAATGTATACATAGTTCAAAAATGATTTCCTGCTTGCTTGATCCTGGTCGGCGAATTGAGCCGGAGGGGAAGACACGAGCGACGGGCATCAACTGCAGCACGCGATTGCACACCGGGAGGAAATTGAACGCCTTCCCGTTTTCCTAAGCTCCTGCTAGAACTCCGGCGCGTCTACACGCGGTCTAGAGCACCGCAAATTATCGGGTTCCTCTGCGTTGCTACCGTAGGAGTCTCCACAATTCCCGCCACCATCCTGATCGAAGCTAGATCTGGTTTTTAACTCCTCGTTCACAGCCCGATGGCGTGCAGAGATGCGAACACAAACAGTCGGTTTGAATTGTTAAAGCCCTTGCGTTCGTCGCTTAAGTCTCTTTGAAGTGCTCGAGAACCGAAATCGGTCGATATGTATGACTTGATTGGATTAATCAAACATCATTCCGAAAAATTGTTTGCGCTCAGATAACTGCTTCCCCGACCCGCCCTGTGCGTCTGTTGAGTGTGTAGCTATACATATTTGCTATGAAAACATCTCCAAACGGGTTTGCCATTCACCTGACCAGCAGCGTTCAATCAGCGATCCTTTTTCGGTTTCCTCGCTTTTGCCTCGCGGTTTCAACTCCGCGGCGCAGATTCTTCCATTTCCCCGCCTCTCTGTGCCGCAACCGTGCGGCATTTCTCCAAATGGAGGCGAAAAACAGCGTCTTTAAAATTTACCGTTCTCCTACATCGATAAAGAACGAAATACGCTCTGGAATGCGAAATCACCTTCCACTCCGCTCCTCTGCCTTGCCTTGGTAAAAAAAAAAACATCGAAAACAACCTCCCTTCCCACTGACAACCACGTTTTGTTTTGGTTCAACCGACAGCGCCTTCTTTTTTTTTTTTTTTTTTCTTTCCAAAAAGATCGTAGTGTGCGCTGCTCGAAGCGGGACACGAACAATTTTCTCTTGTCATTTTGCTCCGTTGAATTTTTATTTTTATGTGATTTTTGTTTGACAGTCTTGGCCGTGGAGTGTTCTCGGCGTTTACTGCCATTAGTGGCTTTTGAAAGATGCATCCCAATATGGGACAAGGTCGGGAAAATTGGATTAAAAACATTGTCCATCGAACAAAACCATCTTCGTCGTCGTTGTTACCTGTCACTTCGAAACCCAACTTTGAACAGCCTTAGCCACACTAGGAGCAGCATCGCGTGAAGATCAGCGTTCATGGTTGTGAGCAAAATAGTTTTAGTTCCCGTAGTGCATGTAGTAGTTTTGTGAAATTTTGAGGTGAATATCACCTTGGGAAACCTAGAAAGATAAGGCTGAACAGAAAAAGTTGTCCTCAGAAGAATCTGTATTGTGGATACTTTTCGACGGAAAATATGTGCACAACTACTGAGTTGTTTCTTCCTCCGGTGTTTGCTCCGGAACGGACATGACGCTTATTTTTCTTCTGTAATGAGTTTGTGACAGTTTTTGTTGGTTTTTGACTGCGAGGCTTCCGTCAGCAAACAAAGTGCTATCAACGGAAATCGTATTCCGGTCATCAATCATTCAGCTGTGTGACATAGGAGCTTCACAGTTAGTGTGAGAGCATTATTCGGGAATTTTATGCTCATGGAATTGGATGCATGCAGTTATCCGGAAGGTGGACGAATCGGCTCTGGATGCTCAGTTCAATAACCTAACCAGAGATACGGGACTTTATGGAAATCCGGGTGAGCTCTTTCCTTATTATTACTTTGGCTTCATTTTTACAAAGGGAATTCGAATATGCGATTAATGTTTTCAGTAAGAGCAAAGTATGGAATTCGAGCTTTGAGTATTTTCCTTGTTTGTTTGTTAGTTATTGTATAAGGATAGATTACGAGTTCAGCCCTCCATAAATCAGCCGATACTGCAAAGAATCTACCAGATAGTATCCGTTATCTATACTCTTCAACATTTTTTGTCCGGTTGGGTACATTGTCTACTGTGACAAATTTTTTGATATATTGTGGCGAGCTCCTATTTAAATAAATTTCATCACAGAGTAAAAAGCTTTTATACTTAATGTAACAGTGCAGGGTCATTTTTTTTTACTTTTCTAGTTTCAGAGGAATAACTCTAGGATTTATCCAGGACACAAGGAGGTAAACTCCATTTCAGAAAGCGAACAATCGCGCACAAACCTAGGCCCTTTAGTTAGGACACAAGGGGGAAATACCTTTGTCTTTCTCAAAGAAGTCAGGACACACCGAGTGACATTAACCTTCTTAGCCACGTCACTCCCAACGATTCATCTAAGCCTACAAAATCGAGACGGAAGGACGGTTGTCCCCGTTTCCTCTTTCTTACGATCCAAAAATATTTGTTACGAAAATTGATGATTTTAAATCATACGTTAGAGTATTTTGCGAACAGAGGCAAAGCGTCCAAATGCTAGTCGAATGCTAGGTTTCACGAAATGTACGTAAAGTTTGCGTAAATGAGCAACAGATATTTTAGCCTTATTGTAAATTACTTGAATTAAAGATTTTTCTCAATCTATTATTATATTCACATGATTACATCGCTTAGTCAATGATTGGTTATCATATAATGAGTTTTGAAGTCTTCTGTTTCCAGCATTCTGACATTTGAAAATTCCTTAGAAACCGGAAGTTTTTGTGTATATATGATTGAAAAATGGAAAGATGGCTGTTTAATAAAATTACCGTTAGCGTTAAAATAAGATTTGATACTCAAAATCATCCCCACCTAGATGAAATTGTATATTGATATTGACAACAGCACAGGCGATAATAAAAATCCATTGAAGAATGAACAAAACAAAATAATGTCTTCGCAAATCAGCGGTTGCTCTGGTCAAGAGAATACTGTCGTTTCAAAATTCGACATTTGAAGAGAGACCAGAGTAAATCGTTTCAAATTTCAAATTCACGAAGACAGCTGGTCTGTCCGTTAAGGTTGTCCTCATTTGCAGCTCATTTGAGTGCAGATGAATTGATTTCTACCGGTGCTGGTAAGGATGCCACTCAAAAAGTGTGATAGTGGTAAACATCATCGGGAAAAAATAAAAACTACAATTGAGAGTCGATTTGTACCGATTTATACCAACAGTAAGAATGCTGTTACGGTTACTCTTAAAGTGGTTTACTTTATTGGGTGGTGTTTAACTTTATTGGGAAAACAAACAGCTGGAAAAATTGCCGTACAATATGGGGATTTATCAAAAGTTTTTAAAAGTTTTTTTTTAAAACGTTAACATTTCAGCACTTTGAGGCCCTTCGGTCGATGAAACCTAGTAAACACTCATCTTATTTCCTTTCAAAACTAAGGGAACAGATGAGTGTGCTGGTTGAAAGATCATATTTGATCACCTTTGTATGGGTTCTTTCACATTGCTCAATCCCAGGCAATGAGAAAGCGGACTCGCTCGCAAAGGTGGGCGCCCAGAAGGCGATTTGTATGATAGACAAATTTCACACGATGAATTGTACCACTTAGTACCCCCCCCCCTCTCCTCTTTCCCCCCCCCCCTTCCTCATCCCCCCCCCCCCCCCCCCCCCCCCCCCCCCCCCCTTCCCCCCCCCCCCCCCCCACACCCCCCCCCCCCACCTTTAAACCAACCACCCTTTTTTTCTAAAACTTTCTCCCTCTTTCTATATCAATCGATTTATGTGTTTCTCCAAATGTCTAGTAAGGAGTGTATCGAAAATAAGCTATCCACAAACTTTCTTTCAAATTTTGTTGAAAACCGATATTTTATTCATACAAAAAATTGATCCTCTATTGTACGAGGTTAAACTTGAACATATTGAAGACCGGATGAAATTTAAGTTATTCCTTCACGAATTTTCGAACTTTGGATCGAATGCTCTTCATCAAGTTCCGGACAAGTGTTGCATCGCTTGAGCCCAATTTTTTTTGAACTCCTGCATGTTCCCATCTGCCTTACCAGTCTTCTTGAAGACCCTCTTCACGATTGCCCAGTAACGTTCGATGGGTCGAAGCTGAGGGCAATTTGGTGGATTGATATTTTTCTCAACGAAATCTATACCCTTTTCCGCAAGCCAATTGAGAGTGGTTTTGGCATAGTGAGCCGACGCTAAATCCGGCCAAAACAGTAGAGGTGTACTATGCTTCTTATATAAAGGCAACAATCTCTTCTGGAGATACTCAGATCGATAGATTTCCGCATTTATAGTTCCGGTAGTGTAAAAAATGGTTGACTTCAAACCACAGGAACATATTGCTTGCCATACCAGTACCTTTCGACCGAATTTCTCCACTTGAATCGACCTGTCCGCATCGCTCGCATCCTCCCCAACGACGGCAGTAAAGTATTGTGGACCTGGAAGGGTTTTTGAGTCCTCCTTTAAATAGGTCTCATCGTCCATCAAAACGCATGCATCCGGACGCTGCAAAAGACGCGAATACAATTTCCGGGCCCTTGTTGCTGCTTGCTTCTCCTGTTCTGCACTTTGTTTCGAGATTTTCTGCTTCTTGTAGGTCTTCAGGTGGTTACGCCTCTTGATACGCTGGATCATTCCGACACTCGTTCCTGCTTTTTTGGCCAAATCACGTATTGACATTGATTTGTTCTTCATGATTAGAGATACCACTTTCTGCTCCAGTTTCGGGTTGGAAGAACCGGGTGTTCTGCCTCTTCCTGGTAGCTCATCCAAAGAATAGTGTTCCGCAAACTAATTAATAATGGTTTTAACACATGCATGATGAATTCCAAACCGCTTCGCCAATTTTCGCATAGTAATACCCTTCTCACTAAGCCATGTGTCCAGAACCTTAATTTTCACTTCCTTTTCAATACGCGACATTTTGAAAACGCAGAATTTGAACCGCACAAACAAGTAAACAAAAGAAAGCTGACAGTCAAACGCACAGCATGCAGTGTTCAGAGCATAAAAAACCATCACAAATACATGCGTACAACGCAAATGTATGTGGATAGCTTATATTCGATACACTCCTTATAATAATTTAATCTGCTTGTGTTTTTGTTTTTCTTTATTCATTAGTTTATGTTTGTTTTGTTCCGACATCTTGAGGAGTTTCATCTTCGCCCAATTGTAACCACAACCGGCCAAACACAAAAATGAAGCCCTGACCATTCCGCACCAAGTTATTGTGCTGGCGACAACACTATCTGATGAGACTACAGAATCGCCGGGGGCGACCCTGGCGTAGTGGTTAACATCCATACCTCTTACGCCAAAGTCACGAGTTCAAATCTCACCCCCAGACACGTTACGAAAATACCCAAAAGTGGTATTTGAGAAAATACCCAAAAGTGGTATTTGAGTGACTACGACGGGAGATGAACCAGCCCGAGGCTGAAAATCTCGATAATCAAGATAAAAAAAAAAAAAAAAAACTACAGAATCCTATTCCCATGTTCCTCTGTCCAACCCATCCCCAAAAAATGTCACCTTTTTTAACCTCGGGTAAACTGCGAGTAAACGGCCCAAGTCCTACTAATCCTAGTATTAAGTCATTACATTATACAAAAAATAATGAATTATCGGCTCCGTAAAGCTAACGCAATTGAGCCTCCCAAATAAATGAACTAGATAAAACATTTCAGCACTTGCGCCAACTTTTGTAACAACTTTGGTACAACACATTCTTTCCCGGAATATCTCGTGATACGGATCACATAGAATGTGACCGTCTCAAGCAAAGTTATTCAGTAGGTCAAGGCCTTGTCATTGGTGAACAGTTTAGGATTCTCTCAGTACGTGGCGCTAGTGTGCTTATTATTTATGAAATATGCTATATCTTGGTATCTTGACCAGATATAATGTTTCTGTCTTGTACAATGTTGTTTAGTGGAACAAAACCTATTGAATGATGGCCAGTAGTATGCAATCTTTCCGCTACGCGGCACTGGTGTGCTAATTATTTTCAGGAACATGCTATATCTTGGTATCCTGCCCCACAGAAAGTTTCTGTCTTCGACAACGTTATTCAGTGGCACAAAACCGTTTTATTGACGACCACCAGTTCACAATATTTCCGCTTCTAGTGACGAACAAGCCCATAAGTCACTTTAATAAAGCACAAAAATATATATATATATATTTCCGCCAAGCGGCGCTGATGTGCTAATTATTTTCAGGAATTTGCTATACCTTGGTATCCTGCCAGATAGAAAGTTTCTACTTTCGACAATGTGGTTCAGTAAGTCAAGACGTGTTGAATGGCTCTAGCACTTCAAAACATTCTCGCTACGTGGCGCTAGTGTGCCAATGTACTTCCTGAACGTGCCATACCTGGGGATGCTGACCATTTGCAAAGATGTTGTCTTCGGATAAGTTTGCATCAGCAATTCCCAGCAATTTCCCAGAATGATCAGCAATTCCCAATCTTTCCGCTAAGCGCCGCTGGTGTGCAATTGAGTTTCCTGACCAAGCTGTAACAGGGCATTTTGACCATTAAAAAGGTTTCTGTCTTGGATAAATTTGTTGACTAGGTCAACCCCTTTTCATTGGTGACTATCAGTTACGAGTCTGTCCACCACGCGGCACTAGTGTGCTTGTACTTCTTTGGAATATGCTGTATCCGCCTCAAATACAAGGCTCAGGTTTCAGCAAGGCAATTCAGTATGTCAAGACCTTTCGATTTGTGACCAGTAGTTCAGGATATTTTAACTTCGTGGCGCTAGTGTGTGCTAGCTAGTGGTTTCGCTGACTAAGGTATAGTATTCTGTCCATTTGGAATGACATTAGTATTCTGCTGTACATTTGGAATGTTAAATATTGTCATCAAAAATGTTTTTCAGAGAATTCAAACCTTTCGATTGATGACCAACAGGTAGAATTTCCTCGCCACGTGGCTGCTTGTACATTGGTATTCTGGTCATATACAAGGTCATATACCAATGCTGTACATTGGTATTCTGGTCATATACAAGGTTACCGTCTTCAGCGCTGAACTACTGAACAACTTTGTCGAACACATGAACCTTCCATATGGACAGGATAAACAGTACATTATGTTTAGGAAAATCACTTGTGCACTAGCGCCGCTTAGATAGTAAGATCTGTACTATTAGCATTAGCATTGACGTTTGCACACCTCGTGGATGGAGCTACGATGAGGAATAGTTCGTTGGAGACATTGCATGTCACCATGAAACGTATCCAGCTACTGATACGTTTCTTCGCGCAATAATTTCCACGGAGACACTCCTCGATCGCTCACCTGGCCACGTCCATGCAATGGTTGTAGATAACGAGGATTTGATATCCACCTTAAGAAGACACGGGGAACCCTCGTAGTGTTCAGTAGATATCAAAGGAAAATGGAAAAGAATAGTCGGAGAGAATAGTTAAACAGAATGCCCTGTTTAGTGTGCAGAACAAAAATTTATTTAAAATGGTCGTTGGGAGCATCTAGTCTAAGAAGGTTAAGTGATGCTCCATTTCTCTTCCAATGGTTGGGACTTAAGGATTATTTATAGTCCTTGCCCCATATGGCTTATGGTTATAGCACCATTACTCGCTCTCTGAAAAGAGAAGAATGCCTAAGAATATCAGGGGGCAATCATTAAGGATTTCGCTGTAGCTCACATGGATTTCAGAATCAATGTGATGTACTTACAGTACAGTGACTCTTCTCCTTCGATGATGGCCGTCAAAAATTGGTTTAAGGAGTTTCAACATGGTTGCCCGTCGGTTTTTGATGAGCCCTGCCCAGGAACCCCGTAAACGGCAACCACGGAGGATAACGTGATAAAAATCCACGATCTCGTATTGATTGACCGAGACAGTAAACATCTCAAAAGACCATTGTGGGTTGTATTGTGCATGAAATTTTGGGAATGAGAAAGCTGTTTGTGCGATGGATGCCACGTTTGCTCCCCAACCACAAACCAACATCACCACGTTACCCAAACCCTCTCAACACCACCATCCCGCACCCACCCCCCACCCCACCCCCCAGAACAACATTCCCAGCCACCCTTCGAGATTCACAAGGTTGTCTGAATCGAAAACCCGAGCAAACCCATCCAAAATTCCCCCCAAAAAAAAAAAACCCACCCCCCCCCCGCCCCCCAACCCCCCCCCCCCCCCCTTTTTTTTCCCAACAAAAACCCACAAATACCCCCAACCCCCCCCCGAAACACTATTTCACCAAAGAGAGAACGCAACCACTAAAAGGAGACTCTAAAAAAAACCCCTTTCCCTAAAAAGTTTCTTAGCAATCTCCGCCCCCAAATTTTTTCGTCCTTAGGAATTTAATTTGAGCAGGTTGTATAGAAGATTGTTG
Source organism: Aedes koreicus (assembly GCA_024533555.2). Lineage (NCBI taxonomy): Eukaryota > Metazoa > Arthropoda > Insecta > Diptera > Culicidae > Aedes > Aedes koreicus. Next base: position 8,773 of record JAHHFK020002333.1, on the reverse strand, counting down.
CATATTTGGAATAGGAGTTGCTTATTGGGTATTTGAGTAATGGGGACGGAAGGCCCAAGAAAGATTTGCTAGACTTGATTGTATTTAACCATAGATTAACGTACTCCACAAAAAATTGGGTTCGTATTTACCTATAGAGTGTGAGCTGTTTAGTGGAATACCTGTAACTAGAAAATGAGAAGAACGATTATTAATGTAGAGTATTAGTTCACGACACTGAAGAAGTCTGCACATTGTAGATGAAATACGCGTATCTGTCAAGACTAGCAATAAAGGTAGTTTGAATTAAATGGAAATTAAAAGTCTTTCTTCTCATTTTCTAGTTACACCCCCGCTTGTTTAGTAGGTGACACCCCCCAGCTCTTTTTGTTTTATTGTGCATCAACGCCACAGCTTCATTTTTTTTTCATTTTCCACGCTCGTACCCATATTTTTCCCTCTTTCCCAGATCCTTTTTGCCCCATCAAACTTCTTTTCCCCTCTTTCCCTCCCCTTCCCCTTGTCATTTTTCTTTCGCTTTATCACTCTCAATTCTGTTTGGAATGTCTTCTTCCACTCTTTTTCTTATTATGTCTAGACACATTTTAAACCATTCCCCCCAAACCCATAACAAAAGTAGTCATTCAAGAAACTAAAATATATAGGGATAAAGAACAAATTTTAAATAAAACCCAACCCATTTCCCCATTTATTTAATACTTCCCTTTTAAGAAATTCATGATTAATTGATCGAATATATTTGTTTTAATTTTGTGTTTGTTTTTGTAAACTTGCATAATTTTCGAGGCTCTTATCGTGCCAAAATTCACCACAAAATTAAATGCGCATATGATTTGGAGCTTGATACGCTGTAAAAAAAACTCGATTTGTTTTGGATATTTTTCTATCAAATAACACTAACCGCAACACCAGAACTTTTTTCTTCGGTATTTTTTTGCTGCTAAATGAATCAGAAGTGAAGAGAATCGAACAAAGCAGAACAACAAAAACCAACCACGATATCACAGTTAAGTTTGACAGCTATGGCCATTTGGCCGTATGCTGGTTTTCATGGCAGACAATAGGTTTTATGAAGGTTCTCAAGTGGTTATAGCATCTATCATTAGATCGTTTTCAAAATATTTATGGTCTTATGAAGGTTTTATTAAATTGTTTTCACAACCGTCTATAGAGTGGGCCACTTTGTACGAATTTCGGCTTTAAAGAAGCATAGAGAAGGTGTTGGTAGACAACACATTTTTGAATGTAGTTTTATCAACAAAGCCGGGAGGAATGCTATACGGCTGGAATAAAACTTAAATTGTTACTTGGGATAAATTTAAGTTCTTTCGTTAGACCCGTTATACAAAAAAATGCGCCTGTTCTTAAATTAACAGGCCCATAAAATCTCAAACGGATGATTTACATGACATGACGTTAACAGCAATTGAGGAACACAAAATGATTTCCAAATGCAGCTATTGTTAATGCAAATGAAAATCGTTTTTGATGCGAGAAATGTATGTCTAACGGTGCATTTGAAATGATGCATCTTGAGGCAACATGTACATTTACATTTGTCTCAAGGATTAAATGTTAGTTACTTTAAGATTTGGTAGTCAAATATAATTTAAAAAAAATTTATAACACAGATAACCAACATATGATGGTTGAGACTAGCATACATCCTCAATGTGTAAAAGCTGGTCATCCCAAACTAAGGCAATACTGGCGCCTGCTTCACCCGAATGCATGTCAAATAAGAAAAGGGTAGGAATGTGTCGACGTGATACTCGTTTTATTGGAAGCCGAGACCGCCTCTGCACTTTCACTGGGATGTTGGGTAACAGGATTGGTGGCAGCAGGATTCTTTTTGGTAAAAGATAAGCTGAATTCACGCGGCGTTTAGTGAAATATTTTAATGTTAGTACCGATCTCTGATTTGACCCGATTTAAACCAACAGTGAGCATGCTATTGGGGCCACTCACAAAGTGTGGTGGTGGTTTTTTATTGGAAAAACAAAAAGATTCTCTATAATACTGGGAAATCCTATTTGAACCGATTTAAACCATTAGTAAGGATGGTGTTGGAGCCACTCACAAAAAGGTGTAGTGACTTACTTTTTCCAAGTGACACGGCGAGTATGGCAAACCATTATTATGGATGAAAATTAATTGTGATCCTCACCACCGGTCCACCAGCCCGGCGAACCACCAGATCTCACCATGAAGCATTTTTGTAGTTTTTTTTTTCTATGCTCACTCGATCACTCGCATCGCTGAATTATAGATAACCGAAACAATACGAAACGAGCCATGCCCGATAGCAAAATAGTGCGTTATTAAGCATCGACACAACCTTTCACAGCCGATGCTCGAAGCATACTCTTTTTCGTAAACATTAAATTTTTACAACTGTATCAAACAAGTAGAGGCTTCTTAAGAACAATCTATGCTAATCCATTTAAATTTGCGATTGAGGGATTTGGTAAAAATAAGAGTGCGTAGATGCATTTCTTGCCTTCTGGCAACTTTATGCTCCTATTGATGTCCAGGCTCATCCGTTTAGCATCAACCGGGGAGACTGGTTCCTATACCCAATGATTTCATTATCTCCAATCTGCTCAACCAATCCCAATATATTGTGATATAGTGGACGGATTATTGTAATTTGAGATAACTCAATGTAGACGACTTCCAAATTTGGCAGACCGACAGGCAGTCCACCAGTGGAGACCCACCTGGTACCACATAGCAAGATGCTTAGAGGCGGACCGGAAGATTCGAGAGCTACCCTCCCTTCAAAGATTTTATCCGTTTCTATGAGAAAAAACGCGGTGAATTTATGTGCGATAGTTCGGCGCGTGTTCATAAATAGAAGAATGTTTATAAAAAAAACGGATCACCGGATAGAATACATACATAAGCACTCGGTTAGCACTCGGTTTTAAAACAATACTAAGTTGAATAGGTTCATTGGTAGAAAATTAATCAATCAAATACATACCACAACAAGTCGAGAACACTCGCATGAACCCAGAAGAAAGCTACTATTAAAGTCGATGTTCATTACTTCTCATTCTAAATTTGATTTTTGAAAAGTGCTCTGCTGGTGAGTGCACATTGCGCATTATTTTTTGTAAATTATTAGCAGTTCTTTGATTTATTGTTATCTAGTAGTACCATAAATGTAGTTAAAAGAAACAAACGAATAAAACTAAATAAATGCTGCTGCAATAATCACGAAGAGAAAATTATGCAAAATGATGGTTTTTCTCAAATTTGAACAACAATTTTAATAACATTCAATAATACACCGTTTTTGTTTTATACTACTCAGATACACTCCACTTGATACGACGACACTATACCATCGACACTATACCGTTTCGACAAATCGTGTTTCACTTGGATCATATCAGATAAATCGGCTCAAATTTCAAAACGCAGATGCACCAGTTTATCTGAACTATTTTAAAAATATTGAGGAGTAGCAGATAGAAGCATATGAATTCCTTTTCGTCATTGATGAATAAAACTTCCTAAATTATTTCTTATTACTCGTGTATTAAGAATACAAGTAGCAACAATTTATCACAACAATCGCAGCTTGCTTACAATCGCATTTTACGTCAGTTTGTAAAGTTATGCATGATTTTCCTGTTTTGATAAAACAGAGAAAATAATTAAACTGAAGGTAAGTTAAGAGGACATAAACCATAAGCTATAAACCACCAAAACTCAAAATGTATAGATGTTAAAAGCTAACCACTTATTATTTGCACAACCATTAAAAAAATATAATCCAATGAAACGGTGTGAGCACGGTGAGTAAAAAAACGATGTTTTTGCGATGTTGCTTTGTCAGTATATGCTCTGAAAATTTATTTTCGTGAATTAGCTTTCCCTTGTTTCGTAAACATGGATTTTGTTCATAGAATAAATTCCTCGTAATTTGTATGAAACATTCCTTATGCTTGTCATCTGGTGAAATGCTGTCATTACACCTTTTTGTACAATGCACGAAATGAATTTTGTGAAGACCAACCTATCACTGCTTTTCTTCAATCGTACTCATACATGTTGGTTTTGCTGCTTGGGTGGGCTGGAATCATTGATTTATCCCAAAATAAAAATTAAAGCGCTATCGAGAGTTATAAGTTCATACTCAGTAATCAAGTAACTTCTAACGAGTCATCATGGCTTCGTGAGATCAACCACGGATTCAATAACAAGTCTTCCCAAAAATACAGGTTCGAACCTCATTTCAGAAATATTTAAAAAAAAATCTGAACAACTCCTCGTGGTTTGCGCTTTTTTTCAATTACATACTGAGTCGATGTAGAAGTTCTGTCAGTCAATCATGTAACCATGCATTCTTATTGATTACAACATATTCGTAGCATTTTGTATTGTTTTCGTACAATGAACGAGTGGTCTTTCTGTGTCAACTAATGCTTCGTGCTTATAACAGTTATGTAACAGCATTGTGGCATTAAATACGAAGGTAGTTTCTTGAAAAGTACAAATCAATTTCGGTGTAGAAAACAACGAATAGATTTGTTAGTTCTACATTCGATTTTGTAATAAAAACGAAATTTTATTTTCAGTGTGGGCGAGCGGGTCGCGAGGAAAAGTACATTTTCTGTAAAACTGTTAACAAACTCCGTGGTTGTCGTATACAAAAATCCAACATGACTGTAAAATGAATATTTTGACACATTACAGTACCCGTTAGATTTCAGCATGGTTCCTATTTAATGAGATTCGATTTTGAAACTTGGGGAAATTCGAGAGTTTTTTAAGTCTTTTTTAGAATTCCAGATCAAGTCTAGAATAGCTTAATCTTGTTTCCAAAATGGGACGGGTAGTGTAAAATACTTTGGGTGAGAGCAGAAAAGTTAATCCACCCGTCGTTCAGGTGGATTATCACAAAGTGAGGGCTCGATTACCGCTCCAGCCAACGGAACTCGATAATGTCCCTACAATATGGGTCCACCGGGCGTTGTGTTGTCCGTTGTATAATGTTAAGTGTTCAGTCTGTGCAGCAACTGGTTTCTCTCTCTCTCTTTCTCTCTCTCTCTATCTTTTCTCTCTCTGTCTCTAAAAAAAAACTAAGCTTGACCCACCCACCCCCTCGATTCTAAATCCTGGCTACGCCTATGGAGAAATATCTTGACGCAGGTGCGGTCCTAATAGGACGTTGGACCAGCAATACTAACTAACATGTATAAAATGGTAAAAAGCGCGTCTCAATTTATTGTTTTATTCTTGGTGGATTCTGAATCCTGATGATCCCGATATTCCTGAACTTTTTCCTGCGCCTGTGTCATATGATTTCCTGAAAGTCGACCAACTATCGCAGGCGTGCTAACCAGCATAGAGTGGGATGTTATTCTTGACGCTGACGACGCTGAAATTGCAGCACTCACTTTCTTATATATCTTGGCTTATGTCATTGACAGACATGTAACGAAATTTATTCACCAGAACGACTTCCGGGGCAGACGAGGGGACTGAAAAACTCAAATCAATCAAAATAGCTGCTTCGAGAAAAAAAAAACACTAAATATCGCTAAATATATTGAAAAAAATACTACTTAAGGCTCAACTACAAGTTTAAGCGAGTAAGTCTTGCTACTCACGATACAAACAAAATAATCAACGACTGAAATCGTGGCAAAAATCTTTTTGGAAATATGTTATTCAACAGCGAATGGTGTCAGGACAATCATCTTCCGATGAAAACGCTTCAACAACTCAGGAGATCTGCTGCCTACATTCGATTAAGATCATCATACATAAGAGTCGAGTTTAACCATTTTGCACTATCAAATCAAACAAGCAATGTTATAAATATAAGTTTTACGTCAATAGTTCGTACAACCCCATGGCGCTGTCCTTTTAATTATGATATGTACTTTTAAAAAAACGGTTGCACCAAACTCAAGTAAAAAAATGGCTTTTGGTTCTATGGCGCAGACATAACTAAATCAATGACAAACGTATGCTTTAGTTTCCGCTCGAATCACAAGATAAGTGATTAGTTTGAGCCTTGAAGAACGAAAATAAGTCTTGAGCGTAAATCAGAGCATAAAGCAAATTAGATAAGTTGGTTGCCTAGGTAGCGCGAACATCATTGCATTTAGCATTTTATTTTTTAGTTTTATTTAAAGTTCTCACATTTAATATCTAGCTTTGTTTAATCGTTTTCCCTACCAGGTTTTTGATGAACAATCGGTGGGAGAAGAACAATCGCCTTCAATTTCATTTAGACAACATAAGTCTGAAGAATAACAATTAAAAAAAAACAATGCAATTATTCTCGGGCTAAAATGTCGTCTACTGCAAAATCTTCATTCCGATTTGAATCTTACCTGAAATCCTTTTTGTGCCATGAACCCATGATAGGGCAGCAAAGCTTCTTCGTAGGCTTTCCTGAGGTGGTGTTTTACATTATCGCTGCAGCTCTCATCCTCAAGCATATTCCTGAAAAACATTTCAATCATCTCCAAAGCACGTTTAAGCCACAAAAGTCCTTCAGCAACGGGATCGAAACTATTTTTATTGCCATCTTTGTCTAACAAGACCAGGTCTTCCAGATAATAAAATGTTTGTTCATTATCTTTGTATTTCCTCTCCAGCCTCTAAAATATAAACGAATCAATGCAATATTTGTCCGTGAAATGGAATATTCAACAAAGCACAAACCTTCACATTACCACGCATATCATTCACTATTGGTGTGAATAGTCTTCCGAATGATTCTACGGAACGAAAGGATTTAATTTATTTGTAAATATAGTACACAGCATTTTTACCAACCTATACTTTCAACTACTTCATAAGCTGATTCAAGGAATGCTTTTGAAATTATTTTATTATTGTTATTTTTAGTGTCTGTTTCCGGAAAACGTTTTAATTTAGAGAAGTCTATCCTAGCTTCAATCTCTCCCATAATTGTATTAGAAAGAACGTTCTAAAACGTCGCAACCAAATTGAACAGCCTAGTACTGGTTCGAAACTACAGACGTGCAAAACTCTCGACAGAAGCACCACACTGATTTATTCAAGCAATGATGATTCATTCTTGATTCCTCGCAGAGCTCCACTAATATCAGAATATCAGATATTAGCATCTTCTCACGCGCCCCATATTTATTTATTACAATAATTATTTCTCTTAATATTTTTTCCACCACCAAATTATTTTTCCCAACAGAGAAATAAAAAAATATAAAAAAAAAAATAACTTGCTCCCCGCCCCCCGGCCACCCACTTGTTGTTTTTTTGTTGTTTTTTTAGAGCCACTTTTTTCTTTTTTCTTGCGCCCCACCGTGTAAATTTGATAAGCTCGCGAGGGGTTGTTCGTTGTGATTTATTTACACAGCAAAAAAAAATGTAATACAGGTCAACGTATTGAAAACTGATGTAATCAAGGAAATACGATGCACAATAACATCCAATTGATGTGATATTACATCGGTCTTCAAATTACATCAGAACAAAATTATAAGTTGCATGAATGTAATAATCACATATCAAAAACATGAATATTACACAAAAACCAATGCACATGAAGGACTCCGCAAAAAATGTTAAATATTACACGATTGTGATGCTTTATCGCATCTAGTTTTTATGTAAAATTAAATCTCGCAACACTGCCAGATTTGTTCTCAATATTTTTCATCTGCGGCAACACTGTTTTCTTGTCAAAACAAAGTCAACCGTCACGGTCATGATACCGTTGCATCCAAAAGCTAAACCAGTTGAAACGTGCGAATTTTTTCATCACCACCTTCATATGATGACGGAATGGCGGAACCTGCAAACACTCTGCCAGCCAACCCTCTGAGAAGAACAGATATTCGTCTGCAATCGGTACGTATAGGATCCGTGTATCTGGCGATTTTATTCATCAACCATTTTCATTCAAACCAGATCTCGAAGGTAGTCACATTTCGTCGAGTGGTAAATCGCCTGTCACCTGAACCGATGCCCTCTATCGAAAAACCGATGTTATGCTCGGAAGTGGATGCAATCGTACCGACACTGCAGATTATATTCAAACAAGGTGCTGGTGAAACGAGAAAAACCCCGGCTGTGTATGATTCAGATGCGAGTGGCAAGACGGAAGACTCCAACATGTCCAACGGTGCGGAATATGGACAAAAAATGGCGATAATTCGGATAATGGCTGTGGGATAATGGCGAAGTTAAGAATTGATGGTGTAAGTAAACAAGGTGAAAGCAATGCAAACCCACCAGCACCTCATCTGGGTGAAGTAGTGGTGGATGATCTTCGTTTGCTAGTGGAGCGGCTGGTGCTGGCGGGGGTGACGATGGTGACGGTCGCAAGGAAGAAGAGTTTCCGCTTCCGTTCAATATTAAGGCCGAAAAGGATGAGAAGGAAATGAAAAAGAAGGATGAATCGACGGCTTCGGAGTATAAACTGAACAACCGAACGAAGAAGCCACTGGCTGAAACACATTTCGATTCAAATTCAACATTTTGTTTTAATTTCCGCTGCAGCTCTTTTTTTTTCATTAAACAATATCTTAAAATTAAAATTATTTTTACATTACTCGCTTTACGTCGCGACTACACAGTACGTCGCAACGATTCACGTTGTCTCGATGGGTTACGTTGTCTCGTTTACATCGACCAAATTACATCGATAAGCAGTGCATCATTTTATTGTGTACATCGAGACAACCTAACATTACACAACCGATGGAATGACCTATGTGCATCTGATTCTGTGTAATATTCAACAACTTTATTTGCTGTG